>OV702284.1:327962459-328562459 GCA_916181665.1 Avena sativa | reverse complement strand
TAGTTCCTGGAAATCCTGGAAATGTATCTACTACACTGCAACAGATTCAGGCTCGGAATCAGCAAACAATTGTGGGTTATAGCATCCCTTGTCATGTTATTTCAATTTACAGTTCCTTCCGTTTGTCCATTGATTGAATGAATACACTGCCAACAGGATATTAAGAGTGAAGGTAACATGGGTGTAGCCCAAAGATCTATGCCCATGGATCCGTCGTCCTTATATGGACAGGGAATAATTCAGCAAAAACCTGGATTAGGTGGTGCAGGTAGCTTTCCTATATATTATAATTTCCTTTTAGAGTCAACTATTGGCAAGAAATGCATCACTCTGTCGAACCTACTGTACTTGTGTCTTTCTGTCATAGAGTTGCAGGAACCAAAGCTCTGGATGGAATCTTACTTTATGCAATTTTTATGCTTCAAAGTTGCATTAATGGCATTGCTTCCACTGTTTCTAACTATCCTGATAAATAACCTTCTAAACGCTTGCTAACCTAGTGTGCTTGTTGCGTAATGGCTTGGATGGGACTTCCAGTAACTCTTAACTTGTATTTCATCTTTGTATAGCTTATGGCTTAAGTTGTGCACTAGCAGTATAATGTTGGAAGCTAATGAATTGGAAGCCATACTAAATTTGTTTTACTTGGTTTTCTGTTTGGTTGCAATTGGACCATCTCTGGAATATAATGCGAGATATTCATAATCAAGTTCAAGATGAAAGTTATCCTTCTCTCGTTTCGTTCATTCTACTTTTGTGGTGAGATATCTTTTCTTGTCAACAGGATTGAACCAAGCAGTGAGTAGTCTACCCTTGAAGGGCTGGCCATTAACTGTAAGCTCTCTGTATATTTATTGCCTGCCATTCATGTTTTGTTCTGGAATCTAATAATCATCTTACAGGGAATAGACCAACTTCGACCAAATTTAGGTGCTCAAATGCAAAAGCCATTTCTTTCAACACAGTCACAGTTCCAACTTATGTCGCCACAGCAACAGCAGCAACTCTTAGCACAGGCTCAAGTACAAGGGAGCCTTAGCAACTCAACTCATTATGGGGATATGGACCCCCGCAGATTTACAACACTAACCAGAGGTGGCATGAATGGTAAAGACGGACAACCTGGTGGGACTGATGGCTGCATTAGTTCCCCAATGCAATCCAGTTCACCAAAAGTTAGACCAGACCAAGAGTATCTCATGAAGGTTCGTTTATTCTGGAAGTGTATATCCCTTGCATGGAGTTTGATCTTGAGATCTTATTTTATTTGTCTCTAGATTGTTGAAATCTAACTATAGCTGAAAGTAATCCAGATGCAGCAAACATCTTCTCAGCAACCACAGGAACAACTTCAGCAGCAGCAGCAGCAACAGCAGCAACAGAACCAGCAACAGCAGCAGCAAAATCAACAGCAGCAAATGCAACAGGTATTGACAGTTTGCCCAATCTCTGGGATGTCTTATATTCTTGAAAGTTAATCCATGTATAAATTTACTTGTACAACGTTCATTCACCCCTCGCATTTATCTTCTATTCTTGAAAATGTATTCGTGTGCAGATTTACTCTTACAAAGTTAGAACTGTATACCTGTCTAGAAAAACAAAGCCTTTTGCCTCTACTGTTGCACTTTTGTCACAAGTTGCAGTTGTATTATGACAACTACAACAACCAAGCCTTTTGTCCCAATCAAGTTCGGGTAGGCTAGATATGAATGCAGTTGTATTATGAATTTATGAGAAATAGAGGACACAATATGAATTAAGATGTTTACCAGTACAAGCCAGGAAAAGGCACCATTGTTTCTCCTTTTTGTTTTTTTTGGAACAGTTTTCTTGGACTGATGTCTGGAGGGGGTAGGACCACAAAAAAAAAACTGTATGGAGATGACTATAAAACCTGTTGACTTAATTATTCCATTTAGATAATTCAAGTATCCAACTCTATGGCATTAACGGTTTCAAATGTCATCTTTACCCTTTTTTTCCAATTTTTACCTGGGTGCACACCTGTGCAGTGGTGATGAGGGTTGTCTACTGATAAGTTATATTTTGTTTTCTTTCCTTCTTTTATCAAACTATTTCAAATAAATTGGTGGCTACTCCAATCCCCAACCCAAGTGTCAAACTCCCTAACTTCACATGTTCCTGTCAAGTTGTTGACTTCTGAGTCATTTTCCATTTTTGTGTGTATTTCAACTCGAAATAATTAATGTCGAGTAATATACTGATTTTCCAGAAAAAACTTTTAAATGTATGATTAACTTTATAATCGCTTCTTTCTGATGTACTTGTGGTTATCTTATATCTGCTCGGTGTTATGTAACTGTATTTTATTGTTCGTCTCCAGAACAACAGAAAAAGAAAGCAAGCTACATCTT
Organism: Avena sativa; assembly: GCA_916181665.1. Taxonomy (NCBI): domain Eukaryota; kingdom Viridiplantae; phylum Streptophyta; class Magnoliopsida; order Poales; family Poaceae; genus Avena; species Avena sativa. The sequence goes on along the minus strand of OV702284.1, from coordinate 328,560,081 downwards.
CAGGCCCAGCAAATAGTACTGGAACTGGAAATACGGTAGGCCCTTCAGCCAACTCTCCACCGTCTACTCCATCCACACATACACCTGAAGGACTTGGAATGGCTGGCAATATTCGTCATGTTCCCAAAAATTTAATGATGTACGGTGTGGATGGAACTGGACTAGCATCCTCTTCAAATCAAATGGTAGCTCATATACCTTTCCATCTAATATGTTTTCCTCGATGTATCTAATGATCATCCTATATCAGATAAATATGTAAGGTGGTTGTTGTTTCTGACAGGATGATCTTGAACCTTTTGGTGATGTTGGCTCATTGGATGATAATGTGGAATCTTTCCTGTCTAATGATGATGGAGATGCAAGGGATATTTTTGCTGCACTTAAAAGAAGCCCAACAGAGCCTAACCCAGCAGCTTCAAAAGGTACGCCCTGTTTGGAACACGGGATAGGAAAAACGCAGGAATAGGAAATACACATGAATTGGGATGACATACCTCTCAAATCCTATGAAATCTGAAAACATAGGAATTGAGAAGTGTTGCCGTTTGAAACGGAGGATAGGAAAAATACAGGAAAGTTTTGAGTTCAAAACCATAAGATCATCATATCATCGCATATTAATTAGTTTACTATGCAAGATAATTGTGCTGACACACGTGACAAGATTCTTACGGACAATCAATGTGGTACAGCAAATTGCAAAAAGTAGAACCATGCCATGTAATTTTAGGAAGTAAAGAAAGCTAGCACCAACTGGCTGTTTTCGTTAGCCTGTAGTATACAGTCCGTACCAGTGCTAAGCGTTAATTAATTAACTGGTTCTAAGCGGGCATTCCAGCGTCTGTGGTGCACGCGAACGAGCGCAGGAAAGTTTCCATTAGATCTGACTGCATGTTTCTTTTCCTGTGAAATCGTGAAGGATAGGAAATCGATCCTGCGAAGTACTGTTTCCTATTCCTACGTTCCAAACGGGACATAGGGAAACTTTCCTGCCAAATTCCTACGTAAAACCTGCGTTCCAAACGACCCCGTAGTATTTCTGATGTTTTTAATATTTTCCTAACATCGTGCGACATGCTCTTTTTCTTTAGGTTTTACCTTCAGTGAGGTTAATTGTTGGCGAACCAGCAACAGCAAGGTAGTCTGCTGCAATTTTTCTTATGACGGCAAGATCTTGGCTAGTGCTGGACATGAAAAGAAGGTACCAGCATACTATGATGAACCTTTTTCCTATTAAGAGTGGAGCCCTTTTGCACCGTTGGTGTTTATGAGCATGGTTCCTTGATTTTTGTTCCTCAGGCCGTACTTTGGAACATGGACACTTTCCAGACACACTATTTACCAGAAGAGCACACTGGCATTATCACTGATGTCCGTTTCAGACCTATCTCTACACAGATGGCAACATCATCTTTTGACGGAACAATTAAACTATGGAATGCTGCAGATGTAAGTTATGCTTGTCAGTTTATATATGTGCCAGGAAAAACATCTGTTAAAAATAACACTGAGATTTCTGGATGTTCAGAAAATATGTTCGAATTTTGTGAATAAAAATTGAATGTTGTTCTACTTAGTTTGGTATATGAATGGTACTGAACCACATTGGTATCTACTGAATGCATCTAGCAGAGTGGCAAGATTGCATGAGCACAGCCAGCATATACCATGTTTGACTCCCACGCTAGGCATTTCTGTTTTCACACTCTTAAGGTGTGAAACAACACGTCAGTGATAAAGAAATAGACAAAGCAGGCTGGGCAGTTATGGGATTGGAAACCCAGACTAAGTGATACGGTAAATAAGCGCTGCCACCAGGCTTGCCCATGTGTTCGCGTAGTTCATAGTTACAGTTGTCTAGTTTAACTTGAATATTTTCTAATTAGTTTGGTATATGAAACTTGAATGTTGATCTAATTAGTTTGGTATATGAATGGAACTGAATCACGTTGGTATCTATTGAATGCATCTAGCATAGTGGCAAGATTGCACGAGCACAGCCAGAATATACCGTGTTCGACTCCCACTCAAGGCATTTCTTTTTTCACACTCTTATGCTGTGAGACAAGGCTGGGCAGTGATGGGATTCGGAACCCACACTAAGCGATACAGCATATAAGCCTTGGCCACAGGCTAGCTCATGTGTCAGCGTAGTTCATAATGTTGTTTTCCTTATTAGCAACCATTAATTAAACAAATAGGAACAAGGTTGTCTAGTTTAACTTTTTTAGTGCTGAAATCGATTTGCAGTGAGTTTAGCCAAAATGTGCCCACTATTGTACTCACTAGGGATGCAAAGCGCGGCCTGCCTGAGCAGGCATTAATATTTCATTAGCGGAGATTGATGCTTCTAGTATATTTTGTACTTACCCATTACGTTCGGGCCTGGCATGTCCTGCACTTGCATCCCAAGTAGTCACTGTTATGTCCTACTATTGGCAAACAATTGCCTAAGGGGCTATTTTGTTGTGCCTCACTGCCTCCTATAGCAACATATGCTCACATATTCCGCGTGCAAGTACATGTTATATCAAGTTATCCATATTATTTATGACTCAGATATAATATGAGGCTTGATCATTGTAAAAATAAATTAGAGACATATATACATGCTATTAAGAATACTCCCTCCGGTCCAGTTTATTAGGCACACAGGTAGTTTAAGAAAATCTTTGACAATGAATATTGACCAATAAAATATGTAATGTATGTCACAAAAAATATACCATTGAAAAATACATTTGAAGATGAATCCAATGGTATAATTTTTATGACATATTATGTAAAATTTATTGACCAAAATTGATGGTCAAAGTTGTTCTTAAATTACGTGCGTGCCTAATAAACTGGACTGGAGGGAGTATCAGAGTTCAGTATGTCCACTCTGTTGTGATTGTTTAATTGTACCACTATCATACACCTGAGTTTAGAACTGGCTGTATGTGTGCTTGCATTTGTATATTGCTTGAAACTTGATTTTCTTGTTTGGCAGCCTGGATACTCTCAGCATACATTTACTGGGCATAATGGCCAGGTCACATCACTAGATTTTCATCCAAAGAGGACAGAACTTTTGTGCTCTTGTGATGGCAATGGTGAAATCCGATACTGGAATGTGACTCAACCTTCCTGTGTGCGTGTTATGAAGGTTAGTACTCTTCTTTCTGGCCCCTTTAAATCTTCTTAATAACTTATGTAATAAACAAAAAATATGATTGAATAATTTGCCATTTCTTAAGTCTGACTACTTCTCTCTGGACAGGGTGGTACTGCTCAAGTTCGTTTTCAACCTAACACCGGACAATTTATCGCAGCTGCTTCTGAAAATGTTGTTTCTATATTTGATGTTGACACACATACCAAGAAGTATATCTTGCAGGTTTGTTATTAAACACCAATGCATCAATGTTTCATTCCTTGCACTGAGAAGTTCTTTCGCAATCCTTTCTTCTGTTATTTTCTCTGCGCATGCACATTTAACATTCTGCCATTGAGAGATTTGTTAATGAAGTTGTGCCAAGTAATCTTGAAACTTAAGCATTTCATTTTAATCTCAGGGCCATAACACTGACGTGCAGTCAGTCTGCTGGGACAATACTGGAGAGTACCTTGCGTCTGTCAGCCAGGATCTAGTTAAGGTTTGGTCAATATCATCAGGAGAGTGTATTCATGAGGTCAGCTCAAATGGAAATAAGTTCCATTCTTGTGTGTTCCACCCAAGTTATACCAATCTGTTGGTGATTGGAGGCTACCAGGTAGTATTTGCTCTTCCATTGAGTTTTAAACTTCTAATAACTTTTATTTGTATTCTGTGTAAAGGCCTTAAAACTTACCTTTCTTAAGTATTTTTCTTCTCCTTTGTTTACAAGAAGTTACTCTAATTTACAAATACATACAACTGGGATTTCTTATTTAACGCAGAAACTCTATATGTTTTCTAATGTCCGTCTTGTTAGCGTCGAACATATTTACATCAACTCTGACGTTACTGTTGTTTATTGCGTGCTTACTATAATTTTCTCATCAACATTCTATCGGTGCAGTCTTTGGAGCTATGGAACATGGTAAAGAACCAAAGCATGACGGTACAGGCCCACGAAGGTCTGATTGCGGCTTTGGCGCAATCAGCAGTAACTGGGATGGTGGCTTCTGCGAGCCATGACAATTCTGTCAAGTTGTGGAAGTAACAATAATAAGCAATGCACCTAGATAGTTTCTTTTTTCTTCTCCAGATAACTGGTATTTCTTCAGCCGAGTCATAGAATGAGTTGAGCTTGGCGATGTTATCGGTTATCCATTGTGTTGTACTCCAAGGCGAATAAGGAAGAGTAGCTGGTTCCCTGTTGCGGTTGAGCTGTGTAGTGCTGGTTGCGGTGAGTTTGCGGAGGAACTGTACTTTATCTCGATAGGTGTGTGTAGCCAAAAACAAAACATAGAAGAAAAGGGAGGCCTAGAAGTTGCCTCCCCTGTTCCATCTTGTTAGTGCTTCTCAAATGTAAAATGTAACATTCCGTCGTTTTACTGGAACTCACTGCAATTAGCCTCGTGACGGTTGTGAAGTCGCTGAGTCTTGCGAGCTGACATATGAAGTAATTTAGTTCTGAATTGTTTCTGTTGTTCCTGTTTGCTCTGTGTTAAGCGGTATGCTGCTGATGGCAGCGACTCTCGCGATGCCTACTCCGAACTGTTAGGTTTTGCAGTCTGCGATAAATCATGCTACATCATACGTAGTATGACAGCAGCTTTGCAATGTCAGTTTGATCACTTATGCAATATTCAAAGCATGGTGGGTTCGATCTTTGCTCTGTACTAGCAAAGATTTGCCTGAAGAAAAGTGATACAATTTCGGTGCTCATTTCTTATTACCCGGATTTACTAATGTAAACAAAGCTGAACTAAATTTCCGGTTAGAACCGAATGCCCAGGCCTAGTAACAGGGTCGCACGTGCATTAGCTAATTTTGCTAAAGCCGCTAGCGCTAGGTTCGCTGATGTTTGGTTGAGTTTTGTTTCTCTATACTTGTCTTAGTAGCTCTAACCAAGACACCGTTTCCCTCTACAATCAGGATGAGTATATAATGGCATGCAATCTCGTTTGGTTGGGGGGAGTTGCAAGGAGGGATTGGGAGTTTGAGGGTAGGAGACTTAAGATCCCCTGATTGTTTGGAAGGAATTAGGGTTAAGCAGGAAATGTGTAGAGGAATTCATGGTTCAATTCCCAATAATCTCTTACCTCGAGGAGGGCAGGTAATTGAGAGGGAATTGGCGATTAAAATTCCATTCCCTTTTCCAAATGTTCCCAAACGCGCTGTCAAGTTTTCTGTGCTCCGGGAAACGGTGCCTTTGCCCCTGTCCCGTTTCTTTACTCGTCCTGATTTGCATCCCTGCATGTACTTACAAGAAAATGAAGAGCGAGATCCCTGCATTGACCACGCGAATCACACAGGCAGGATCAACGGGGTACACAGATTTTACTACCAGCCTATATATACTCCCTCCGTCCCAATTTACATTGCGTATAAGGTTTTATCAAAGTCAAACTTTGCAATGTTTGACCAAATAGTTTGATATAAATATGAATTTATATAATATAAAAATAATATTATTAGAATTGGCTTAGTGTATACTTTTATATTATATAAATTTTATATCATACAAATCTATATTATTTTGTATAATCTTGATCAAACTTTGTATAGTTTGACTTGCACCAAAATTATACGCAACCTAATATGGGATGGAGGGAGTACAGGACAGACGAGGCGGAACATCCACTCCCTACCAAAAATGGCTGCCCCCAGGACGGCCGTTCTCCTCCTCCTCGCCGCCGCCCTTCTGGCCTCGTCCTGCTACGCGTCTCCACCGCACGTCACCGCCGCAGAGGCATGGAACTCCAGTCGCTCTTGGCTGCTGCTACAAACATTTAGTCATTTACACGTACATACGGTTTCTCTCGTCTCGTATGGTCGATCATGACGTGTGGATGCGTGCGTGCAAGTGGTGGCGAGACGTCGGAGGAGAAGGAGAGTGTGGCGGCGGCGACGGCGACCATGGGGCAGATCGCGGACCCTAAGTGCTCGGAGATGGTGCGGTGCACCCCGGCGCAGTGCATGGACTAGACTACTGCAACCTCATCGGGCTGGTCCGCACCAAGGGCTTCTGCACCTTCCACGGCTTGCAGTTCTACTGCTGCTGCTCCGTCCCCTTCCCCCGCGCCGCCGCCGCAAAGACGCCCACCATCTCCTCGTAGTAGCTCTTTCTTCCTGCGTGCGTGGCGGTGATTGTGAATGAATAAGCTGCTCCTTTAAAACGCAACGCAGAGAGATGGTGTGACGAAGAGACACGGAAAGGGAGTGTCAATAAAGCTTTCCTTCTTGCGACAGAACATACTATGTAATTGCCGTCATCTCGGAACAAAAACTAGCATATCTGATGCGGCATCTCGGAACAAAAACTAGCATGATCTCAAACAGAAGGACAGGTTGTTGTCGTCGCTCATGTTGCTGAAAGGGCTGTTGATACCTAGAATGTAGTCGCCGTCAAGCTCCCAAAAAACATGATCACCTCTCTCTCCCATATAGCATGACGAGAAGCGGGATTCCGGAGGCCTACTATCCTATTTTCGGTGCATGTCGGAAGATGAATGGGAAAGACATAGGCGGTAGCGGAAAGTTCTACGACGAGAAAGTCTCATGTGTTGTGTGCGTCTGGTCAGATTCATCGCGCTCGTGTTAACACCAAAATGTTTCATGTTCAGATACCAAACCATTTAGATTCTCCCAACATGGGTGGCTGAATAAATATATCGCGCACAAGTGGCATAGGTCCTATCTCGGCTTGTCTCATTCTCGAAACCGGCGAGACGAGCGGGTAGGCGACGGAGGAGGAGCACGTGTGTAGGTGTCTTTTTCTCATGCTCATACGAGTGGTACAAGAGTATTCCTTATAAGAAAGTACAGCTTTTTATAACTAGCAATGTAAAACTAAACTTTAGCACCATGCATTGCAGCTATGTATGAATGAGTCACATGGGTCTTCAAGATTTTCAGTAGGAATTGTTAGGCTATTACTAAATGGTTTGGCCTAATACAATAATTTCAACAATCCTTCACCAGATTCTACATGCATATAGAGTTTGTCTATGGTTTCAAAACAATGTTCATACCGGTGCTTAGTGGAGATTATTAAGTTGAATTTTTTACCTAGAACTTTATTCTATGCTAGTTTGCAACTTGGACATTAGACTATGCCTTGAACTATAAGTTTTTTTTGCGCACTAGCTTCACATAATTCCTTGACCGACACTGCGCTGCAGTAAGATTTCTCTACGGGTGGATATACTCCAATGATTTTCATGAGTTTATTAGAGAGCACTCAACTCTCATGGAATACAACATTTGACACCAAAGTTTGTATAGGTGTATTCTTGAAAAGATGCTTCACCGGACAACATCTCAGCTTATATAAATAAGACACTCACAACACATTAAGATCACCTGCCATGCAGGTTAAGAGAGTACTACATCTTCACAGAGTGCAATAATCTAACACTGGGATACTCTCCTCTCACTTAACTAACAACTTGTCTCCCACCTTTAATTCACGGGATATTCGATCACATAGAATGTTTTTTTTATCAATATGGACAACTCATACTATGGGTCTCATGCCCATCTACTCTTATGCATTCTCTATCACATTGAGTGACGAAATATTCGTGAAGGGATCTGCCGGTTTTCTTTATGTTTCACTATGATACGATGCAATAACTCCGGAGTTTCTTATTTTTTTAAAAGATTTTAATCTTCTCTACACGTGACTTGATGACTTCATATTATCCTTCAAACTATTCACCTTGATGATCACAATTTGATTGTCATTGTTTATTAAGATAGTGGGTATTGGTTTTTCAACCATAGTAAGTTCATCAAGTGCCGACAACCACCATGGGCATAATATGTATATGCCGACGGCCTATGTATGCCGAAGGCCACCCTCGGCCTACCCAGGCATATAACGATGGCTTTCTATATGCCAATGTATTTTTAAAGTCGTTCAACATATGGACGTATATGCCGATGGCCCTAATAAAAAACTGACGACATATAGAAAACCTTCTGCAACAAAGCCGTTTTTTTAATTAGTAATGCATTAAGTGCTCATTGTAATCCTATTGTGGCATAAAGAAATGACGGTGTTTTATCTTACAACTTTGCTTTTTCACATGTTTTTTTTGCAGGAACTATACATGAACATGCGAAAACATTTTAGATCTGATTCATTTGAAGGAACAATTAGAAGGAGAAAACAACCAACGCCAAAATTAAATAAATAAAAATCAACAAACAACCACAAACAACAACTAATAAACTCCAATCGCCTCGTGGAGACTGAAACTCAAACGAAAGCTCGTCCCTAGCCGAACAAATACAAGGTTGATTGAACATTGGCAGAGCCATGCCCCAATCTTATCGGCGCTTTGATCCGAAGAAACCACTCGCGAAGAGTCTAGACAACAACTAACCAACCTTCATGCACAGTCATCGGTCACCAAGCAAAATAAAAGGCAAAAAAACAAACTCTACCTATACGTTAGGGTCCCGGGCTTATCCTGGGCCGTCAAATCATGGTTGGCGATTTGTGCATCCCCTTCTGCACTTTGTAGAAAACACCATGTGATATATTGAGCCGATAGATATCTCTACCTCCTTGTTCCACGGGACAAGATCCTCAAAAAGCTTAGTGCAAAAATCATAGCAAATAATTTCGGAGTGAGATGTACTCCCTCCCGTTTAGAAATATAAGATGTTTTAGATTTGTGAGTGAGATGTATCTAGACATCTTTTAGTGTATAGGTTCAAATGAATCTAGACACTAAAATGTGTCTAGATACATCTCCTTTATAAATCTAAAACATCTTATATTTTCAAACGGAGGGAGTAGGCTGGAGGGATTTATTCCGATGCCACGATGCAAAGACCTACACGAAAAGATAGTACACATCAGAGGAAGAACTTCCACTCCTTCTCTCTCCGCACCACTAGATGGTGACCGGAGACCAAGGAGAACGGCGACCTAACAGGAGAAGAAAGAGATAACCCTAGCGCCATTATATTTGGCGGAGAAGAGAAAACGACAATAGTCCATTTTGGTAACAAAGAAGTGCGCCGAAACTTCATTTCGTTGCATCTCCTTTTTTTTCTGTTGAAAAAAGAGAGAGAAGAAACACATGCCTTTTACTGCGAACAAGAGAATTCCACCACAGACGAAATACTACTAATAATTAGAAAAAATCCTCGAAATAGGCATATGCCCAGCTATATAAATATAGTAACCAGTTGAGACCGCTGCTGGGCCAGACATCACATCGCCCAAGAAATAACAAAGAGAAACACAAAACAAAAAGAAAAGAAAGCAATGCCGATAACAACGACTTGACGAAAACGATGACGACCCGCAACCGTTGCGCCCTTCAACTAAGTTCCACCGCATGCCTACCACTACGAAGCGCCACGCAGCAAGCAACACCTCCAAGAAGGAAAACGACAATGACGACGCTGCTGCCCGGACAAGCCCTAGGGTTTCCCCCGGTGCGCTCCGGAAGGTGGGGAACAGGTACACCCGACACCCTTCTGGAAGGACGGTGACACCCGCAGGCGTCACCGCGTCGGTGCCAAGAAGACAAGGATTTCTCCCGACCCCTCAGAAAAAACACACTCCCGGACGCTAACGCAGTGCTCCACCAAGCTTGTCGCCTACGAATGCACGCCCACGGTCTTGCAGCAGCCACCGCCGTTGCACCGTGACCCACGAAGTAAGGCCAGTAGGACAGAAAAGAGCAAGCTTCGGCGGGGTTGCCGGGACAACAATGCGCGGGAGGGAACTACCTCCACCACCAGAAGGTGGTAGCCGACCGGGTACAGCTGCAGGGAAAACCAGGCCCACCTAGCCCGGACAAGCCCCCGAGGGCCTATGAAGCCCCACTGCCACACTGCAGCAAGGGAACCATCGACCACGCCAACCCCACACTAGCCCCTACTGATCCGTCCACCAGGGGGACAACTGCCACCGTCGATCCCTGCCGCCAAGTGGCGGCACCATCACCATCGCGCTCACCCGGGACTTCCGGACCACCATCGGTCTGAGAAGCACCACCTAGACCTGCAAGGGCGCTAAGAGACGAGCGTGACGAACACTGCAGCTCCGTGCTGCCCACGAGACCCCCGAGCACGGAGACCAGGAGACCACCAGATCCAGGCCCGCTAGCCTAGACCTGGAATCCCAGTCGTCTCGTAGCCCGGAGGAGGCGCCTAACCGCTGGTGACCAAGGGGCCCGCCTAGCCTAGATCGGGCCCAATCTGGTCCAGATCTGGCAAGGGCCACCGATGGGAGCACCCATAGCGCCTCCGTCCCCTTCCATGCCAAGGGGCCTGCCGCCATGCCGCCATCGTCGGGGGGGGGGGGGGGGGAGGGGGGCTTGCCGGTGACCGAGGGCCCCGGCTGGAGTCTGCACGGCCAGATAATCGGGCCCTGCAGAGCTCGGCGCCGGTCGCACCTGCGGCCTCGCCAGCCTCGCAGCCGAGCTGCCCACCACCCCGGCGCTATGGAGCAGCCGTAGACGCCGCCGCCCCGTCCTGCAGAACCCCCGCCGAGCCCGTCATGGAGCACCGCCGCCAGGGAAGGGTCGCACGCCTCCTAACTGCCGCCGGGAAAAGAACGCCCACCGCCGCCGGCCCCTCCCGGGCTTTGCCCGGCGGTGCGTGCCGATGGCGGCGGGGGGAAGGAGGGAAGAGGGAGGACGGGGGAGGGAAGCGCGGCGACACTCGCCCCGTCGCCCGTGGGGGGACGAGACGAGCGGTCTTTTTCAATAATTAGAAAAAATCACCCGAAGGTAGAGAGAAAATCTTCGCATTAATTAGTATACCAAGCAAATCCCAATAAGATTTTCCAAGCGAATCACAAGATCTCAAAAAGATTTTCCAAGCCAATCACAAGATCAACCCTGTGGCAATTTTCACCCACGCGCGTCGATATATATGCCGCCACGTCTGACACCAAATGACAGTATTGACACGGAAAAACGACCCCAAGCTGAACACAAGACAAACAGGCAGTAGTAGTTTTTCGAGCAAAAGATCCTCCGTCCGTTCAACCAAAAATGGCCAGTCCCAAGGCTGCTCTCCTCCTCCTCCTCGCCGCCGCTCTCCTGCTCTCGTGCTGCTACGCATCACGATCATCACTCGCCACAGGCACGTCCCTAGCTCCGGATCTCTGGCCGGCTCTAGATCACCCTATGCTACATGCAAAAACACATAATGTACATAACATTTACATATATTATCTTATCGACGAGGCGTGCGGAGGCCCGAGGCGTCGAGGCGTGCGAGACGGGAGTTATTTCTCCCAGGAGTCAAGGAGGAAGGTGGGCTACGTGAAAGTAGGGGTAAAATAGGAAGGTAATGATCTAGTACGATCTGGCGCCGTAAGCGGTGGGAAAATTCTGATTTTTTTAGACGCCTTGATCCCTGGTACGGAGGGAGTAGCACCTAAAGTATTGACGAAACATGGGGCTCCTAGTGGCAAAAGGAGCTTCCTTTGTGTGAAGGATTTCTTACATGTGGCCCAATCCGATGAGACCCATTAATATGTGAATCTAGAAACTGATATTTACTCTTCATAAATCATTATAAATTTAAAAAGTATGTTGTCAAATATAAATGTCGACGTCACTACTAGGAAAAACGCCACCAGTGGCGCACCAAATTGGAATTCTGTGGCGCATATGGGTGTCGCCACTAAATCCTCGCCACTAAAATTTAAATTCTGTGACGCATATGCCATATGCGCCACAGAATTCTCAACATTCGGTGGCGCGTTCTGTGACGCATATGCCATATGTCCCAGATTCCATATGCGTCACAGAAGAGATTCTGTGGCGCATATGCCACATACTTCACAGAATCCTTTTTTTCAGAATTTCGAAATTTTCAGAATTCAGTACAAATACAGGTATACTACAAGAAATACACCTAAATTTGACAGAAATACACAGAAAAGCTGCACACAGTAGTACAAATGTTCCAGTTCACATATAATACATCAACAAGCACAAATGTTTACAAGTGTTCATTAATCATATATTAGACACATATTAGAACCGAATAAGTGTACAAGTATATATTTCACAAGTGTTCATCTCACTCACATAACTTAGAACAGAATATATAGTACACTGTAACCTCGATGCCGGTGAGAAGAAGCGACATCAAGATCTTCGTCCGGTTCATCTTCCATACGTGTCTTCTCCACTTGGCCACCGCCTCCTTTCTAGTCACGTATCCCTTGTAGCTATTGTCGCTGAACTTGTCCACTTGTTGGTGGAAGTCCACCCACTCCTCGTACACACCTGGAACCCAACCCTTGTACACAACGTATATCGGCATCTCTATTGACAAGGCATATTAGTAGATCATGCAAATATATATGTTGACAAATATTAGAGCAACGCATTCATAAACTTAAAATAATGCATCGATGGCAATGAAAGAAACACGACAACATGTCCGACACAATAACAACGACCATGGTTATTACACGACACAATAACAACGACGGTTACAAGCTAGGCAAGATAAGTTTTTCGACACACACACTACATCTGTCCACCTATACACACGCTCTCTCGGTCAAGTAGCCTTCTCCTCAGAGGGCGTCGGGAACGGCTTGTACATGTCTTTCGTCGTCCACGTCCTGAAGTCACCCTGCGCCTTGAGGCGAGCTTCGATCTCCCTCTTGGTGAACTGCCTGGGCTGGTGTAAGAGACCACCAGTTGTGTTGACATGTTCCACGATGATATGTGATAGCTTCACCTGCATATCATGGAAGTCTTCCATGAGATCGGAGTCATTGATCCCATGCAACTTTTAGGCCCATCCTCGGAGAGAAGATGGCAGCGTTAGCATCTCGCCATCCCGGACAAACCGTTTGAGGTGATGGCAAACGTAGAAGGCCTCCTTCACGCTACTAGATGTCTGCTTGACGCAGGGGAACTCGCACACGCGCTTGAACTTGTGTGAGCCATTGTCCCTGTAAGCCTCCCCCTTATAGTCGAAGGGGCCTCCCTGTTCTGATGCCCCAGGTTCGATTCATGGCGGCCACAACTTTTTGTTTTTTTAAGCAATATTTTATGGATGATAATAATATATTAAAAGCAAGAACTAATATATTTATCTATTAAAACAAGAATTAATATATAATATGCTTGTCACACACACCCACATTAACATATCCACATACATTTCTCTTCGAGGTAATATATTAAAAGCAAGAACTAATATATTTGTCTATTAAAAACAAGAATTAATATATTATATGCTTGTCACACACACCCATATTAATATATCCACATACATTAGTTTGTCAAAACAAAGGTGTCAAAAACCGCTAAGTCGGCTCCGAGGTAGCGCTAGTACTGTCTCTTCACAACAACTTTCTTGCCCTTCTTCTTTGCGGTAGAATACTTTAGGCCGGCCACCTTGAGATTTCTTCTCGTGTACGGGCAATCTTTAGCCGGTAGGGTGGTCTCCCTTCTTACTTTAGCATAAGTAGTAGGCTTGTCGAAGTACTTGTCGAATTCCTCTTCGATCTTGGGATCACCGTTCTTGTTGATGTCTTGCTTGTTGGCAGGTCCTTCGATTCTGATGATGCTCCTCTTGCCCCTCCTCACGACAACACGGCTTGGGTTTGTCGGGTCGGTAATGAAGAAGCATTGATCAACTTGGATAGCGAGCACCCATGGCTCATTTTTTGTGGAGGCATTCTTCGATTTGGCATCGGGTATAACCATGGTGGTGAAAAACCGGCCATCTTTTTCGACACTCTTGGCCCATCTGACATGAAACATCGGCACCGTCACTCTGCAGTAGTCGAGTTCCCATATCTCCTCGATGCTTTCGTAGAATCTTTCCTTGACATCAGTCTCGTCATCGGCGTATGATAGCATAGTTACTCCTGAGTTTTGGTATTCGCTATTCTTGTCCTTCTCCTTGGTGTAGAATCTGTAGTCGTTAATGTCGTATGTCTGATAGGTCCTAACGTTGCGCCCCGGGCCCTGTGAGAGTGATAATATGAGTTTCTGATCTTCAGTATAAGGCGTCGGCATGGGAGTTTCCAGTAGCCTTTTCTTGAACCACCCCGTGAAGCTGGCGTTGTGCTCTCTGGTTACATCTCCCTTCTTCCTTGTCTTGCCCAGGTTATTAGCGAGCTTCTGCTCGATTAAGGTTTTGTGCTCATCCACCCAGGGGCCGACCAACTCTATGTGTTGTAGCGCGACTCCGTTTGCCCTATCAAAGTCAACGCGTTCGAGTTCGATGCCGACGTGGAGTTGTAGGGGTTCGTAGCATGGAAAACAAAAATTTTCTATCGCATACAAACAAACAAGCCAAGATCTATCTACTAGATTGTAGCAACGAGTCGATGGTATAACTTACCGTCGAAGATTCCAAAGCGTTTAACGAGAGCAGATTCTCGTGGGTGATGTAGTCGTAATCTTTCCGATCTCAAGATCGTGTAGACGATCCTTCCGGCGCCACGTTCCGGCAGCGCTCCCGCAGTCGGTCACACGTTCGGTACTCGACGAAGACCTTCCTCTCCCTTGTTCCAGCAGGCAGCGGAGGTTGTAGCACTCTCCTCGTGATTCCGGCAGCACAACGGCGTGGTACCGGAAGTAGAGGGGAAATCCCGCAGGGCTTCGCCTTAAGCCGGTGCGAGTATGGTGGAGCTTATGAGAGAGGCTATTAGTGGTCTAGTAATTAGACACACCAATTAGAAGGCTCTAAACCAATTAGAAGGCTCTAAACCGCTGGCTAAAGCAATTAGAAGCTCTAAACCAAAACGGCTCTAAACCGGAGATTTAGAGGTAGAAACTTGTGTGTCTAGGAGGGGAGCCCTGCCCCTCCTTATATAGATGGGAGGGGGCTGGCGCGCCAGGGGAGGGAGGGAGTCCCTCCCCAACTCGGCCTAGGGCTGGCCGCCGGCTTGGAGGAGAGAAACTCCTCCTCCAAGTCGGTTCCAACTCCTCTTGCTTGTTTCCCACAGTTTCTTGTTTTAGCCGTTTGACTTTCAAACTGGACATTTGACTTTTCTGTTTTAGGATTCAATTTAATCCTATATTTGGGACAGCAAGAACACTTAGTACATGATGCAATCATTCCAATATATAATGACACATTCATGTACCTCTCCCCCCCCGGAGTGCCGGACAATCCGGAACCTTCTAGAACATTCCCGATGAAAACACCGGAATCATTCCCGAACTCCGAAACGGGACTTTCCTTATATGAATCTTATTCTCCGGACCATTCCGGATCACCTCGTGATATCCCGGATCCCATCCGAGACTCCGAACAACATTCGGTCTCTTTCTCATAATACCATAACTACTCAAACAACGTCGAATCCTTAAGTGTGTCTCCCTACGGTTCGTGAATTATGCGGACATGATCGAGACACTTCTCCGAACAATAACCAATAGAGGAATCTGGAAATTCATATGGCTCCCACATATTTCTACGATTACTTTGCGATCGAATGAACCACTTACATACGATACCAATTTCCCTTTGTCTCACGATATGTTACTTATCCGAGGTTTATGATCGTCGGTATCTCTGCATACCTAGTTCAACCTCGTTACTGATAAGTACTCTTTTCTCGTTCCCGTGATATGTGATCCCTTGTGACCAAGTCACATGCTTGCAAGCCAATTGGATGACATTCCACCGAGAGGGCCCAGAGTATATCTATCCGTCATGTGGATGGACAAATCCCACTCTTGATCCATGTGTTTCAACCAATACTTTCCGAACACTTAATGCCACCTTTATAGCCACCCAGTTACGGTGTGGTGTTTGATGTCATCAAAGCATCCATCCGGTAAAGGTGATATGCATGACCTCATGGTCGAAGGAATTAGGTTACTATGTATCAGAAAGCATATAGCAATTGAACTATTGAAATGACTTGATCTTTATGCTACGCTTATCTATAGGAGTATGTCCACCATATCATTCTCCTAACGATATGATCTTGTTGTTGATAACATCTCAATGTTCATGATAGGGAAACCACAATCATTAATCAATCAACAAGCTAGTGAAGTATAGAGGCTATACTAGGGACTTCAAATTAAGTTTACAATTCACACAAGTATTAATGTTTCCTTGTTAATACTATTATAGCATGAATATAAACATTTATCATAAACACAAAGATATAATAATAACTACATTTATTATTGCCTCTAGGGCATATCTCCAACAGTCTCCCACTTGCACTAGAGTCATCTAATCTAGATTACATGGTAATATACCGAACACCCATGGCAGTTTGGTGTTGGTCATGTTTTGCCCTCGGGAGAGGTTTAGTCAACGGATCCGCCACATTCAGATCTGTGTGTACTTTGCAAATCTTTATATCCCCATCCTGGATATGTTCTCGAATAGCGTGAAAACGTAGCTTGATATGCTTCAGCTTCTTGTGTGACCTTGGTTCTTGCGCATTGGCTATGGCGCCCATGTTATCACAGTAGATAGACATTGGGTCCAGCGCACTTGAAACCACACCCAGCTCTGTAATGAACTCTTTCATCCATATCGCTTCTTGTGAAGCCTCCGAAGCAGCCATGTATTCCGATTCAGTTGAAGATCTCGCCACAACGCTTTGCTTTGCACTCCTCCAGCTAACTGCTGCACCATTCAAAATAAATACGTACCCAGATTGTGATTTAGAATCATCTGGATCGGTGTTCCAACTAGCATCGGTGTAACCATTAACAACGAGTTGTTCATCACCTCCATAAGAAAGAACCATATCCTTAGTTCTTCTCAAGTATTTAAGGATGTTTTTGACCGCTGTCCAATGATCCACTCCTGGATCACTTTGATATCTGCTAGTTAGACTAACAGCATATGCGATGTCGGGTCTAGTACATAGCATGGCATACATTAGAGATCCTATGGCTGAGGCATAGGGAGTTTTACTCATCCTTTCTCTATCTTCTGCCGATGTTGGACTTTGAGTTTTACTCAAGGTCGTATTGGGCAACATGGGCAAGAACCCTTTCTTGCTTTCTTCCATTCCAAACTTCTTTAGAACTTTGTCCAAATATGTACTCTGTGACAATGATATTTGGCGTTTCGATCTATCTCTATAAATCTTTATGCCTAATATGTAAGCTGCTTCGCCAAGATCCTTCATTGAAAAACTATTATTCAAATATTCCTTGACACTATTAAGAAGGTCTACATCATTCCCAATCAACAATATGTCATCCACATACAGTATTAAGAATGCTACAGAGCTCCCACTCACTTTCTTGTAAATACAAGCTTCTCCATAAGTTTGTATAAAACCAAAACTTTTGATTACCTTATCAAAACGTTGATTCCAACTTCGGGATGCTTGCTTCAATCCATAGATGGACCGTTGAAGCTTGCATACCTTGTTAGCATCTTTAGGATCGACAAAACCTTTGGGTTGCATCATATACAACTCTTCATCAATGTCTCCATTGAGGAATGCTGTTTTGACATCCATCTGCCATATCTCATAATCATAATATGCAGCGATTGCTAACATAATCCTCACAGACTTTAGCTTCGCTACCGGTGAGAAAGTCTCATCGTAGTCAACTCCTTGAATTTGTCGAAACCCTTTTGCGACAAGTCGAGCTTTATAGACAGTAACATTACCATCAGCATCTGTTTTCTTCTTGAAAATCCATTTGTTCTCGACAGCCTTCCGGCCATCCGGTAAGTCCACCAAAGTCCATACTTGGTTTTCGTGCATGGATCCAATCTCGGATTTCATGGCTTCTTGCCATTTATTGGAATCTGGGCTCATCATCGCTTCCTCATATGTCTCGGGGTCATCGGTGTTGTCCACCACCATGACATTCATAACGAAATCATACCAATCTGGAGTGGTACGAGTTCTCGTTGACCTCCGAGGCTCTGTAGTAACTTCAACCGAAGTTTCATGATCACCATCATTAGCTTCCTCTCTTATTGGTGCAGGCACCACAGGAACTTCTTCCGGTGCTGCGCTACTCGCAATTTCGAGAGAAGGTTCGACAACCTCGTCGAGTTCTACTTTCCTTCCAGTCACTTCTTTCGAGAGAAATTCCTTCTCTAGAAAGGATCCATTCTTGGCAACGAAGATTTTGCCTTCGGATCTATGATAGAAGGTATACCCAATAGTTTCCTTCGGGTATCCTATGAAGACGCATTTTTCCGCTTTGGGTTCAAGCTTGTCCGGCTGTAACTTCTTTACATAGGCTTCGCATCCCCAAACTTTAAGGAACGACAACTTAGGTTTCTTCCCAAACCATAATTCATACGGTGTCGTTTCAACGGATTTAGATGGTGCCCTATTTAAAGTGAATGCGGCTGTTTCTAATGCATAACCCCAAAATGATAGCGGTAAATCTGTAAGTGACATCATAGAACGAACCATATCTAAGAGAGTTCGATTACGACGTTCGGACACACCATTACGCTGTGGTGTTCCCAGCGGTGTCAATTGTGAAAGTATTCCGCACTTCTTTAAATGCTCGCCAAACTCGTAACTTAGATATTCACCTCCACGATCAGAACGTAGAAATTTAATCTTCTTGTTACGTTGATTCTCTACCTCACTTTGAAACTCCTTAAACTTCTCAAAAGTTTCGGACTTATGTTTCATGAAATAGATATACCCATATCTACTCAAGTCATCCGTGAAGGTAAGAACATAACGATAACCATCGCGCGATGCTACACTCATTGGACCACACACATCGGTATGTATAATTTCCAATAAGTCCGTAGCTCGCTCCATCATACCAGAAAATGGAGTCTTAGTCATTTTTCCCATCAGACATGCTTCGCATCTATCAAGTGATTCAAAATCAAGTGATTCAAGAAGTCCATCGGAATGGAGTTTCTTCATACGCTTCACTCCAATGTGACCAAGACGACAGTGCCACATATAGGCCGAATTATCGCTTGATTTCAAACGTTTAGCTTCAATATTGTTGATATGTGTATTTCCACTATCGATATTCAATAAGAATAGACCATCTATCAAAGGTGCATGTGCGTAAAACATATTACTCATATAAATCGAACAACCATTATTCTCTGACTTAAACAAGTAACCGTCTCGCAATAAACAAGATCCTGAGATAATGTTCATGCTTAACGCAGGCACCAAATAACAATTATTTAAGTATAAAACTAATCCCGATGGTAGATGAAGAGGTAGCGTGCCGACCGCGATCACATCAACCTTTGATCCGTTTCCCACGCGCATCGTCACCTCGTTCTTCGCTAGCTTCCGTTTATTCTGCAGCACCTGTTTCGAGTTACAAATATGAGCAACCGAACCAGTATCAAATACCCAGGCACTACTACGAATACTAGTGAGATACACATCAATAACATGTATATCAGATATACCTTTCTTCTTGATGTTGCCGTTCTTCAAATCCGCCAAGTACTTTGGGCAATTTCGCTTCCAGTGACCTACTCCCTTGCAGTAAAAGCACTCAGTTTCAGGCTTTGGTCCAGCCTTGGTTTTCTTCGTTGGCGTGGTAACTTTCTTACCACCCTTCTTGAAGTGTCCCTTTTGCTTAGACTTGCCCTTCTTGAATTTTATGGTCTTATTGACCATCAACACTTGGTGCTCTTTCTTGATCTCCACTTCTGCAGATTTTAACATAGCAAATAGTTCTGGCAACTCTTTGTTCATGTTCTGCATGTTGTAGTTCATCACAAAGTTCCTGTAACTTGGTGGCAATGACTGGAGGACGCGGTAAACCCCCAAAGCATTAGGAATCACTATACCCAAGCTTTGAAGTTTGTTTGCGTGCCCAGACATCTTAAGCACATGCTCACTGACGGAGCTGCCCTCTTCCATCTTGCAGTTAAAGAACTTTTCAGAAGCTTCATAACTTTCAATTGCCGCATGAGTCTCAAAAATTAATTTGAGATCCTCGACAATATCATATGGGTCTGACTCTTCAAACCTTTTCTGAAGCTCCGATTCTAAACCATATAAGATAGCACACTGAACTATGGAGTACTGATTCTTCCGAGCGAGGTAAACATTCTTTACTTCATCGGGAGCATCAGCTGCAGGTGGGTCACCCAGCGGTGCATCCAGCACATAGGTCAAATTACCAGCTATGAGGACAATCCTCAAATTGCGGAACCAATCCGCGAAGTTGCTTCCATTGTTTTTCAACTTTTCTTTCTCTAGGAACGCATTAAAATTGATGGTAGGGGCTGCCATTGATCTACAACATATTTGCAATAGTTTAGACTAAGTTTATGACAAATTGAGTTCAAATTAATTAAAGAAATTAAACTAGGTGAACTCCCACTCAAAACAACATCCCTCACATTGTTTTAGTGATCACACGAACCAAATCCACTACATCAACACCGATCATCACGAGAGTTGATATAGTTTCAATGGCGAACAATCATCATGTTCATCATATCTAATATATGATTCATGCTTTACCTTTCGGTAATCTGTGTTCCTGAGACCATGTCTGTACATGCTAGGCTCGTCAAGATCAAACCTTAGCCACCGCATAAGCAAATCTGGCTTGCTTACGTTGTATACACTTGCGGAATCTAACACACCCGATCATCACGTGGTGCTTCGAAACAACAAGCTTTAGCAACGGTGCTAACTAAGGGCGAACACTTTATGATTTGAAATTCATGTGCATGAGGGATCATCTTATAATGCTACCGTCGTCTACTAAGCAATACAAGATGCATAAAGGATTAACATCACATGCAATTCATAATATGTGATATGATATGGCCTTTCTTCTTTGTGCTTCCGATCTCCATCTTCAAACACGAACATGATCTCCATCATCACCGGCATTGCATCAAGGTCAATGACGCTTCACCATGGTTGTCGTCCACCGGCTTCAACTATTACAACTACTTTGAATAGACACGCGGGTCTTAACATAAATTAAAGACAACCATATGGCTCCTGCCGGTTGCCAACTTACAATAAGGAACATTGCATACATCAAATATAATCACAATCATGGCCATATCACATCACTGCACACCCCTGCAAAACAAAGTTAGACGCTTCTACTTTCTTTGCATATTTTACGTGGTTTGGGGCTTTCAATAAGTGTCGTTCTAACTTACGAACAAGAACCACAACATTGATACTAGCATTGTTGATTACCCGTTGTAAATTGGATCTTAACTATGCTAGGAGAAACAGGCACCCGCAAAGCCACTTATGCAATACAAGTTGCATGTCAAGCATGGAGCAAGTCTCATGAACGATGTCATGTAAGGTTAGCCCGGGCCGCTTCATCCCAACATACCGCAAGATGCAAAGTACACAAAAAGCAATCTACAATAAAAGCATCAACGCCCACAATGACCATTGTGTTCTACTCGTGCAACAGATCTACATATAGACACGGCTCTGATACCACTGTAGGGGTTCGTAGCATGGAAAACAAAAATTTTCTATCGCATACAAACAAACAAGCCAAGATCTATCTACTAGATTGTAGCAACGAGTCGATGGTATAACTTACCCTCGAAGATTCCAAAGCGTTTAACGAGAGCAGATTCTCGTGGGTGATGTAGTCGTAATCTTTCCGATCTCAAGATCGTGTAGACGATCCTTCCGGCGCCACGTTCCGGCAGCGCTCCCGCAGTCGGTCACACGTTCGGTACTCGACGAAGACCTTCCTCTCCCTTGTTCCAGCAGGCAGCGGAGGTTGTAGCACTCTCCTCGTGATTCCGGCAGCACAACGGCGTGGTACCGGAAGTAGAGGGGAAATCCCGCAGGGCTTCGCCTTAAGCCGGTGCGAGTATGGTGGAGCTTATGAGAGAGGCTATTAGTGGTCTAGTAATTAGACACACCAATTAGAAGGCTCTAAACCAATTAGAAGGCTCTAAACCGCTGGCTAAAGCAATTAGAAGCTCTAAACCAAAACAGCTCTAAACCGGAGATTTAGAGGTGGAAACTTGTGTGTCTAGGAGGGGAGCCCTGCCCCTCCTTATATAGATGGGAGGGGGCTGGCGCGCCAGGGGAGGGAGGGAGTCCCTCCCCAACTCGGCCTAGGGCTGGCCGCCGGCTTGGAGGAGAGAAACTCCTCCTCCAAGTCGGTTCCAACTCCTCTTGCTTGTTTCCCACAGTTTCTTGTTTTAGCCGTTTGACTTTCAAACTGGACATTTGACTTTTCTGTTTTAGGATTCAATTTAATCCTATATTTGGGACAGCAAGAACACTTAGTACATGATGCAATCATTCCAATATATAATGACAATTCATGTACCTCTCCCCCCCCCGGAGTGCCGGACAATCCGGAACCTTCTAGAACATTCCCGATGAAAACACCGGAATCATTCCCGAACTCCGAAACGGGACTTTCCTTATATGAATCTTATTCTCCGGACCATTCCGGATCACCTCGTGATATCCCGGATCCCATCCGAGACTCCGAACAACATTCGGTCTCTTTCTCATAATACCATAACTACTCAAACAACGTCGAATCCTTAAGTGTGTCTCCCTACGGTTCGTGAATTATGCGGACATGATCGAGACACTTCTCCGAACAATAACCAATAGAGGAATCTGGAAATTCATATGGCTCCCACATATTTCTACGATTACTTTGCGATCGAATGAACCACTTACATACGATACCAATTTCCCTTTGTCTCATGATATGTTACTTATCCGAGGTTTATGATCGTCGGTATCTCTGCATACCTAGTTCAACCTCGTTACTGATAAGTACTCTTTTCTCGTTCCCGTGATATGTGATCCCTTGTGACCAAGTCACATGCTTGCAAGCCAATTGGATGACATTCCACCGAGAGGGCCCAGAGTATATCTATCCGTCATGTGGATGGACAAATCCCACTCTTGATCCATGTGTTTCAACCAATACTTTCCGAACACTTAATGCCACCTTTATAGCCACCCAGTTACGGTGTGGTGTTTGATGTCATCAAAGCATCCATCCGGTAAAGGTGATATGCATGACCTCATGGTCGAAGGAATTAGGTTACTATGTATCAGAAAGCATATAGCAATTGAACTATTGAAATGACTTGATCTTTATGCTACGCTTATCTATAGGAGTATGTCCACCATATCATTCTCCTAACGATATGATCTTGTTGTTGATAACATCTCAATGTTCATGATAGGGAAACCACAATCATTAATCAATCAACAAGCTAGTGAAGTATAGAGGCTATACTAGGGACTTCAAATTAAGTTTACAATTCACACAAGTATTAATGTTTCCTTGTTAATACTATTATAGCATGAATATAAACATTTATCATAAACACAAAGATATAATAATAACTAAATTTATTATTGCCTCTAGGGCATATCTCCAACAGGAGTGCGCGGTAGCCCTCGCGGTGACCAAATACAGTGAGCCTCCCTAGGTGCTTCCTGGTGGGCAGACCGACATCCTGGTTCTCGATGCTTAGGTAGTTCTGGCAGAAGGATATACACTCATAGGTCAGAAAGCCCTTGGTTATGCTTCCATCTAGACGGGACCTATTGCGAACGAATCCTTTGATGACACCGTTCAGCCTTTCGAACGACATCATGTTGTGCAGGAACGTCGGCCCGAGATGGATGATGTCATCCACGACATGGACAAGCAGATGCACCATGATGTCGAAGAACGCGGGAAGGAAGTAAATCTTGAGCTCGCATAGTATCTCGACGATCTCTTCCTGTAGCTTGTTGAGCCGCTTCACGCCGATAGACTTCCTAGAGATGACGTCAAAGAAGTTGCAGAGGCCAAACAGCGTCTCACAGACGTGCTCGTCCATTATCCCTCGGATCGCAACGGGGAGTATCTACGTCATCAGCACGTGACAGTCGTGAGACTTCATCCCGCTGAACCTCTTCTTCGCTATGTATAGATATCTGCTTATCTTCCCAGAGTAGCCGTGGGGAACTTTGACTCCTATGAGGCAACTAAAAAACCTCTGGAGCTCCTCCTCGCTCAGAGTAAAGCATGCAGCTTTAAGCACCACCCTATTCTTCTTAGCCCTTTTGCAGCGACCCTGGGTCCCTTCCGTCTGTTCATCGTCATCGTCGGCATCGTCACTATCGGGGTACTAAAGTTCCTTCTTAATGCCAAGCAATTTCAGATCGCTTCTTGCTTTTGGCCCATCCTTGGTCCTATCCGGCATGTTCATCAGAGTGCCGAGCAGGCTCTCTGTAACGTTCTTCGTGATGTGCATCATATCGAGGCTATGGGGCATGTGGAGGACCTTCCAGTAAGGCAGGTCCCAGAAAACAGACCTCGCCTTCCATACTCCCGGCGCAGGGCACTCTTCCCAATTGTCTAGAAGCTCCTTGATTTCTTCGCCGCTCAATGGTCGTGGGGCATTATCAAGCTCGTCTTTGCCATTGAACATGTCTCCGCGTTTTCTCCATGGGTGATCCTTGCGGAGCCACATTCGAATCCTCTGGAACACGGTTTTCGAAGACCCGGGATCCCTCGGCAGTGCAGATGCGGGGTCTTGTCCATGCACCTAACACATGCACAGAATCCATGGTTCACCTGGCACGCTACATATCCGTAACCAGGATAGTCATGCACCGTCATGAGCAACGCGGCTCTCAGGTCGAAATAATCTCCAGTGTATGCGTCCCACGTACGTGTCGGCGTCTCCCACAACGTCGCTAACTCCTCTTTCAGGAGCCCGAGATACAGATGCATGTCGACACCCGGTTGTTTCGGCCCCTGGATAAGGATACTCATGTGTACGTACCGCTGCTTCGTGCACAGCCAGGGGGGAGGTTGTACGACCATACAAACACGGGCCAGGTGCTGTGCGTGCTACTCTGGTTGCCAAAGGGATTGAGTCCGTCGGTGCTCATGCCTAGCCTGGCGTTCCTTGGATCGAGCCCGAACTCATCTTGGAATTCGATGTCTAGCACATTCCACTGGATAGCGTCTGCAGGGTGTGTCAGGATCTTGCCCTTCTCCGGATCATCTTCCAGCTTCTCCCTCTTCGCGTGCCATTGCATGAGCTCTGCTTCCTTAGGGTCTATGAAAGCTGCAGACGAGAAGTGATAGGAAAGTACCACACCACTTTTCGGGGAACTTTCTTGTTCCCTCTATTGTACCGTCCCTGGCCGCACACTGGGCATGAGGTTCTATCCTTGTACTTGTCCCGATAAAGTGCGCAGTCGTTGATGCATGCGTGGTACTTCACGTACGGCATGTCTAGTGGGCAAACTACTTTCCTCGCCTCCTCGATACTTGTTGGCAGTGTGTTGTCCTTGGGAAGACGAGCATGCCAGAATTTCATGTGAGCGTTGAAGCTAGTGTCGGCCCATTTGTGCTCCGCCTTCAGCATTACACTCAAGTGTGTATCCTCGGGCCGGCACCCAAGATACAATGGAGTCCTCCCGTCTACCTCCATCTGTGCCAGCTTGGCTTTCTCTCTGGCTGCAGCTTTCGCGTTGGTCGTCTGCTTGAGGAGAATTTCTTGAAGATGAGGGTCCCGCAAGGCCGAAGTTAGCGCCGTGTCCGTGCTCCCTTCTTCTCCGCCACCACCACCATCTGCTCTGGCATCATCTCCTTCATGATGATCGTGTCTGTCGGCATCTCCTTCTTCATGATGATCATCATGTTCTCCTTCGTCATGATGACCATGTCCGGGAGACCCTTCGTCTTCTCCCCCGCCCCCGGCCTCTTCTTCATCATGGCCACCGCCATCTGCCGACGGCTCATTCACTAAGAAGTTGGGCATGAAACCACGTGTGAGAAGGTGAGACTCCAGTTGTCCGGAATTAGGGTTGATCCACTTCCGGTGTTTGCACGTTCGGCATGGACATCTTATCTTCGTCATGTTGTTCTGAACCATATCGGCCACCGCGTCAGCTTTGTATCTAACCACCCAGCGTTCGCTCATATGGATGACCATGGTCGCCTGCGCGTGAACATAGACCAAATTAAAGAGAGAGTGTTAGAACCACGCACACACACATGACGCGCACACATATATGCATGATCGCCGGAAAATTTCGGCATGACATATCCTAAAAGTAGGACGTATGGCTAGTGCAGAAATTTGCCGAAATGGACGTGTATCAACATTTCGGCAAACCTCCATGCACCCGGCGCCAGCAACATGCATTCAAGCACAACACAAAGCTCCTCCAGAAGCAAGCATGCATGCGTTCAACAAACACAACACAAAAGCAAAGGAACATCGTCTCGCCATCGCCCAACGCCCGTGGGACCAATCTGCACCCGGTGGTAGGTAGGAGGGGATGCCACCTTTTTTTAGATCTGTTTCGCACATTCTGTGGCACATATGGATATATGCGCCACAGGAAGTGAGAATTCCGTGGCGCATATGCTATACGCCACATTTTTGATATTATGTGCCGCATATAGCCATATGCGCCACAGAATTCTGGCATGCCCATGTGTTGGGTCAGGTCCACATGGGGCCCATAGAAATTCTGTGGTGCATATGGCTATATGCGCCACAGAATTCTCACTTTCTGTGACGCATATAGCCATATGCACCACAGAATTGCATGAATTCTGTGAAGCATTTGCTATATGCGTCACGGAATTAATTTTAGTGGAGCATTTTCCCTATATGCGCCACAGAATTAAAATCTATCTATAATCGTTTTCCTAGTAGTGCGTACCTCTAAATAATAGTTTACGTACTGATAAGTAAATATTCACATAAATAAAAAAAAATCTATGATGTAAAAAAGGAGTTTCCATTCATAAAAAAAATATTCATATAACTCAAATACTACTATGTTTATAGTATGAAAAAATGCACTTAATTAAAGTTCTATCTATCTTTAAACCACGTTTATGTATTGAATTGAAGAAAAGTGGATAATTAAAACTGAAGAAATAGAACATAAAAAAGGTAGAAAATAAAGCATTTTAATAGAGAATAAAGAAAATAAGATAAACCAACTAAGAAGAAAAATAAATAAAGAGAAAATATGTAAGAAGCGAGAGAAAAAAAACGCGATCACCCATATTAGAACTTGTCTAGAACCGGCGGAGGCATTTCCTATATAAAATAGAAATTGCTGAGAGAAAAAAAAAAGGAAATTACTGAGCAAAAGGACCACAGAGAAAAACTAAACATCAACTGTCTAGCCCATGTACGTAGCAGTTTGGGCTTGGGCCAATCTAGTATTTCCATGGCCTTTGGCACCGGTCCTACGATATCTTCCAAAGATCCTAGGATCCCGCCCGAGGGATATCCTACACGCATCATTACTCTCATCCTGGCCAATTGGAAGCATACATGGAAAACCTTGATTCTGAATGCATCAATCAGGAAGGGAGGCAAATCTCTGCGTAATAATTACGTTTTACCAAATCGCGCATGAATCCCAGATTATTCGGACGTGCCCCCCTATAAAAAGAGAAGCAAACGAAGCAATGCACACGCACACACTAGAGAAACCCATCATCAATATCCATGGCGGCGTCTTCGAGATCGGCGGCGCCGCTGTTCCTCCTCCTCGTGGCCCTTCTCGTCGCCGCGCAATGCTCAGCCCGTGACGGCCCTGCAGGTACCGCTCGATCGATCGAATTCCCCCACCGCAGTGTTATTGTTTTCTTGATCTGTACTTTGCGCATCATCTTCTTCCTCTCGAGCCTAATCTGGTTTTCTTATATGTGCTAGAGGCGATGCTTGACCCCAAGTGCCAGGTGATGACGGCGATGTGCACGCTGGACTCGTGCACGGACCTGTGCCTCAACATCGGGCTGGGCGCCTACCAGGGCTTCTGCACCTTCCACGACATGCAGATGTACTGCTGCTGCCCCATCCCCGCCGACGCCCAGCCACCGCCGCCCAGGAAGACTCACATGAGCTAGTCGTCCGCAAATAATGATACCTACTTTGTGAAGAAGCTCGATCGATCTGTGCGTATGAGCATTCGGCATTGTTAGCGCGCAAATTTCCTTGTCAATAAATTAATTAAACGTGCTACTCCTGCTGCTGCATGCATGAATGATCCATGTCTTATTTTCTGACGACGTAGTACAAGGCGAACGACGTTTCAGTTCAAAGCAGATCTTTGTGATTTTTAGTACTATATACTGCTTTTAGATCTCGTTGTACTACTACTGATGTTGATGATTGTTAAAAGATCGGAGAGATTTTAGAGGAAAAAATAGTGGCAACACTGAAACGCGAATTGCCATGTTCATATATATAGAGTCGCGTATCGCGTACGGGGCATTTAACCGACGACGGCGATCCGAATTCGACGGGCCAACTTGCCACTACGAGGAGACCTCGTCAATGTTTACAGCTAGCTAGCTACACTACACTACTAAATTGTATGGAAAAAAATCCATGTAACCCCCTATCTATTGGGTTTGCACGCTAAACCTCTATATGTTTAAACTGGGTCATTTAACCCCTTAACTATCTAAAACCAAGCATATTACCTCCTCAAGGTGTTAATGGCTGTTTTGACAGCGGTTTTAGTCCATGGTGGAAGTACATGGTTTTAGCCATGTGTACGAATGCATGCGTTAGTCAGGGACCGAAACCTGGTCTGGTGGAAGCACATAACCGCACGCCGCCATATGTGTCGCATCGCGATCTCCTGACGTGAGGACATCTCGGCCTCTCCTCTCTGCTTCGCCCGTCTACGAAGGCGGCGGCTAGGCGCATTATAGGCGCCTGAATTTGAAGATTGGAGGGCAGCGCCACGAGGTCTGCACATTTGTTCTGTCCCCCCCCACCCCAAAGGAATCCCGTTTTTTTCCTGGCACCGACGGCAGCAGGTGTATGAACTGGTGGAATCCCATTTTCTCCCAAACAAATCTGAGGTGTTGATTTAGGGCAAGGGCAAGTAGACAGCGCTGGCAAGTTATTGTTCTTGTGCTTGATTAGGTGGTGAACTGAGTTATGATCCGGTTGGACTGAAAAAGGCCGGGTTTTGACAGAAAATTCAGTTAACTCTTGCACATATACTAAAAAAGGCTGGGTTTTGACCGAAAAGGCTGGGTTATTTATATACCGTAAAATATGGCCAGGAAACAATTATTTCTCGTTGGGGACTATGCACATATACAACCATGCCAAGACTGCGATTTATTATGGTTCAAATGTATTGCTCTACTTTACCTCTACATCGCTAGCTGCAATGTTTTTGTATAGTTATTATTCACATATTAGGACACAGATGATTTAGTAGATAAAACGACAAATTGCACCATTGTACTTGTTAGTATCCATATGATTGATTTATCTAACCCAAATTACTTGTTTTTAGCAGCCGAGTGTGCGAAAACTCAAGTGAACTGATCAGGCAATGTCAAAATGTTGTTTTTGGCAGGCCGGCTGTGTAGAAACTCGCGTGTACTGATTGACTAATGCATATGTACACATGGCTAAAACCAAAGTCCACCGTGGACTAAAACCACTGTCAAAACAGCATTACACCTTGAGGGGGTAATATGCCCGGTTTTGGATAGTTGGGGGGGGGGGAGGGGGGGGTTAAGTAACCTAGCTTAAACATATGGGGGGTTAGCGTTCCAAACCCAATAGATAGGGGGTTATGTAGACTTCACGCCGTAATTAGCACGACATAATACTGGTGCAAGGATGCAACAGGTAGTTTCTCGCGCGTGGCCTCTAGTTTCCAACGTGTAGCCAGTTTCTCGTGCGTGGCCTCTAGTTTCCAGCGTGCAGCCAGTCATTTATCGTGCCACCACCTAGGCCAAGATCAGCACAATTGCACGACGATGTTGATCAAGGTGCACACGATTGACATGACGAGGAGTCGTACAACACGGCGCAGGAGGACTTGGCAGCGCACGGGGCGAGGGATCAGTGGGACACCGAGATAGCAGTGGTGCAGAAGGAGAGGGACAGAGCCCACATGACAACTGTAAGAAACTAGCGATGTCGCTCAACAGCGGAGGAGAAGATGGAGACGGAAATCATGGATGCACGCCTCGCCTGGTGTTATTTTGGTGGTATTAGTGTCATGGCTAGTACAAAGAATTCAACGTTATAAAATGACTTTTTTTTATAATAAAGCCTAAGGTTCATCCTACTTAAAAAAGTAGTTTCCCAAACTTTACTTTCAGCGGGGGTGGCCATACCTTGCTAGAGAACTAATTCTTGCCACTAGAACAAGTTTTACACAACACACATGTTAACCACATATATACACATGTAGCCCAAATATTTACAAGTACATATCTCCAAGGACAAAATAAATAGTACATAAGTCATAATAGGGTTAATAATTTTCTCAAGGTAATTGAACATGAAAAGTTATACCACTTCTCATTTATCAAATTAATATGGGAATTGCTATTTCTCAGCTAGCTAAGAAATAAGTTATAGCACAGTCAACTCTGCAGCCGTCTAATTGCATCCCGCGTGTTAAGATCCGTATTGCCTGGGTTGAGCTGTTTTGGCCCGTGTCCAGCCGAATCAACGATTCTCTGTTGTTCCTTCCAGCCTTTTGTATCTTCGTGGGCTGCTTTTTTTAGCGAGGGGTCAGGGGCCTATTTGTTTTTGCGTGTGTTGTTTTTCTAGGCATTTGTAGTTGTGACGGGGCCAAGATTCTGTGTGGATAGGGCCAAGATCAGTTGGTTGGCTTTATTTTTCGTCTTTGTTTATTTTTAGTACTATATACTGCTTTTAGATCTCGTTGTACTACTACTGATGTTGATGATTGTTAAAAGATCGGAGAGATTTTGGAGGAAAAAATAGTGGCAACACTGAAACGCGAATTGCCATGTTCATATATATAGAGTCGCGTATCGCGTACGGGGCATTTAACCGACGACGGCGATCCAAATTCGACGGGCCAACTTGCCACTACGAGGAGACCTCGTCAATGTTTACAGCTAGCTAGCTACACTACACTACTAAATTGTATGGAAAAAAATCCATGTAACCCCCTATCTATTGGGTTTGCACGCTAAACCTCTATATGTTTAAACTGGGTCATTTAACCCCTTAACTATCTAAAACCAAGCATATTACCTCCTCAAGGTGTTAATGGCTGTTTTGACAGCGGTTTTAGTCCATGGTGGAAGTACATGGTTTTAGCCATGTGTACGAATGCATGCGTTAGTCAGGGACCGAAACCTGGTCTGGTGGAAGCACATAACCCCATGCCGCCATATGTGTCGCATCGCGATCTCCTGACGTGAGGACATCTCGGCCTCTCCTCTCTGTTTCGCCCGTCTACGAAGGCGGCGGCTAGGCGCATTATAGGCGCCTGAATTTGAAGATTGGAGGGCAGCGCCACGAGGTCTGCACATTTGTTCTGTCCCCCCCCACCCCAAAGGAATCCCGTTTTTTTCCTGGCACCGACGGCAGCAGGTGTATGAACTGGTGGAATCCCATTTTCTCCCAAACAAATCTGAGGTGTTGATTTAGGGCAAGGGCAAGTAAACAGCGATGGCAAGTTATTGTTCTTGTGCTTGATTAGGTGGTGAACTGAGTTATGATCCGGTTGGACTGAAAAAGGCCGGGTTTTGACAGAAAATTCAGTTAACTCTTGCACATATACTAAAAAAGGCTGGGTTTTGACCGAAAAGGCTGGGTTATTTGTATACCGTAAAATATGGCCAGGAAACAATTATTTCTCGTTGGGGACTATGCACATATACAACCATGCCAAGACTGCGATTTATTATGGTTCAAATGTATTGCTCTACTTTACCTCTACATCGCTAGCTGCAATGTTTTTGTATAGTTATTATTCACATATTAGGACACAGATGATTTAGTAGATAAAACGACAAATTGCACCATTGTACTTGTTAGTATCCATATGATTGATTTATCTAACCCAAATTACTTGTTTTTAGCAGTCGAGTGTGCGAAAACTCAAGTGAACTGATCAGGCAATGTCAAAATGTTGTTTTTGGCAGGCCGGCTGTGTAGAAACTCGCGTGTACTGATTGACTAATGCATATGTACACATGGTTAAAACCAAAGTCCACCGTGGACTAAAACCACTGTCAAAACAGCATTACACCTTGAGGGGGTAATATGCCCGGTTTTGGATAGTTGGGGGGGGGGGGGGGAGGGGGGGGGGGGGTTAAGTAACCTAGCTTAAACATATGGGGGGTTAGCGTTCCAAACCCAATAGATAGGGGGTTATGTAGACTTCACGCCGTAATTAGCACGACATAATACTGGTGCAAGGATGCAACAGGTAGTTTCTCGCGCGTGGCCTCTAGTTTCCAACGTGTAGCCAGTTTCTCGTGCGTGGCCTCTAGTTTCCAGCGTGCAGCCAGTCATTTATCGTGCCACCACCTAGGCCAAGATCATCACAATTGCACGACGATGTTGATCAAGGTGCATACGATTGACATGACGAGGAGTCGTACAACACGGCGCAGGAGGACTTGGCAGCGCACGGGGCGAGGGATCAGTGGGACACCGAGATAGCAGTGGTGCAGGAGGAGAGGGACAGAGCCCACATGACAACTGTAAGAAACTAGCGATGTCGCTCAACAGCGGAGGAGGAGATGGAGACGGAAATCATGGATGCACGCCTCGCCTGGTGTTATTTTGGTGGTATTAGTGTCATGGCTAGTACAAAGAATTCAACGTTATAAAATGACTTTTTTTATAATAAAGCCTAAGGTTCATCCTACTTAAAAAAGTAGTTTCCCAAACTTTACTTTCAGCGGGGGTGGCCATACCTTGCTAGAGAACTAATTCTTGCCACTAGAACAAGTTTTACACAACACACATGCTAACCACATATATACACATGTAGCCCAAATATTTACAAGTACATATCTCCAAGGACAAAATAAATAGTACATAAGTCATAATAGGGTTAATAATTTTCTCAAGGTAATTGAACATGAAAAGTTATACCACTTCTCATTTATCAAATTAATATGGGAATTGCTATTTCTCAGCTAGCTAAGAAATAAGTTATAGCACAGTCAACTCTACAGCCGTCTAATTGCATCCCGCGTGTTAAGATCCGTATTGCCTGGGTTGAGCTGTTTTGGCCCGTGTCCAGCCGAATCAACGATTCTCTGTTGTTCCTTCCAGCCTTTTGTGTCTTCGTGGGCTGCTTTTTTTAGCGAGGGGTCAGGGGCCTATTTGTTTTTGCGTGTGTTGTTTTTCTAGGCATTTGTAGTTGTGACAGGGGCCAAGATTCTGTGTGGATAGGGCCAAGATCAGTTGGTTGGCTTTATTTTTCGTCTTTGTTTATTTTTAGTACTATATACTGCTTTTAGATCTCGTTGTACTACTACTGATATTGATGATTGTTAAAAGATCGGAGAGATTTTGGAGGAAAAAATAGTGGCAACACTGAAACGCGAATTGCCATGTTCATATATATAGAGTCGCGTATCGCGTACGGGGCATTTAACCGACGACGGCGATCCGAATTCGACGGTCCAACTTGCCACTACGAGGAGACCTCGTCAATGTTTACAGCTACCTAGCTACACTACACTACTAAATTGTATGGAAAAAAATCCATGTAACCCCCTATCTATTGGGTTTGCACGCTAAACCTGTATATGTTTAAACTGGGTCATTTAACCCCTTAACTATCTAAAACCAAGCATATTACCTCCTCAAGGTGTTAATGGCTGTTTTGACAGCGGTTTTAGTCCATGGTGGAAGTACATGGTTTTAGCCATGTGTACGAATGCATGCGTTAGTCAGGGACCGAAACCTGGTCTGGTGGAAGCACATAACCCCACGCCGCCATATGTGTCGCATCGCGATCTCCTGACGTGAGGACATCTCGGCCTCTCCTCTCTGCTTCGCCCGTCTACGAAGGCGGCGGCTAGGCGCATTATAGGCGCCTGAATTTGAAGATTGGAGGGCAGCGCCACGAGGTCTGCACATTTGTTCTGTCCCCCCCCACCCCAAAGGAATCCCGTTTTTTTCCTGGCACCGACGGCAGCAGGTGTATGAACTGGTGGAATCCCATTTTCTCCCAAACAAATCTGAGGTGTTGATTTAGGGCAAGGGCAAGTAGACAGCGATGGCAAGTTATTGTTCTTGTGCTTGATTAGGTGGTGAACTGAGTTATGATCCGGTTGGACTGAAAAAGGCCGGGTTTTGACAGAAAATTCAGTTAACTCTTGCACATATACTAAAAAAGGCTGGGTTTTGACCGAAAAGGCTGGGTTATTTGTATACCGTAAAATATGGCCAGGAAACAATTATTTCTCGTTGGGGACTATGCACATATACAACCATGCCAAGACTGCGATTTATTATGGTTCAAATGTATTGCTCTACTTTACCTCTACATCGCTAGCTGCAATGTTTTTGTATAGTTATTATTCACATATTAGGACACAGATGATTTAGTAGATAAAACGACAAATTGCACCATTGTACTTGTTAGTATCCATATGATTGATTTATCTAACCCAAATTACTTGTTTTTAGCAGCCGAGTGTGCGAAAACTCAAGTGAACTGATCAGGCAATGTCAAAATGTTGTTTTTGGCAGGCCGGCTGTGTAGAAACTCGCGTGTACTGATTGACTAATGCATATGTACACATGGCTAAAACCAAAGTCCACCGTGGACTAAAACCACTGTCAAAACAGCGTTACACCTTGAGGGGGTAATATGCCCGGTTTTGGATAGTTGGGGGGGGGGGGGGGGTTAAGTAACCTAGCTTAAACATATGGGGGGTTAGCGTTCCAAACCCAATAGATAGGGGGTTATGTAGACTTCACGCCGTAATTAGCACGACATAATACTGGTGCAAGGATGCAACAGGTAGTTTCTCGCGCGTGGCCTCTAGTTTCCAACGTGTAGCCAGTTTCTCGTGCGTGGCCTCTAGTTTCCAGCGTGCAGCCAGTCATTTATCGTGCCACCACCTAGGCCAAGATCAGCACAATTGCACGACGATGTTGATCAAGGTGCACACGATTGACATGACGAGGAGTCGTACAACACGGCGCAGGAGGACTTGGCAGCGCACGGGGCGAGGGATCAGTGGG
Organism: Avena sativa; assembly: GCA_916181665.1. Classification (NCBI taxonomy): domain Eukaryota; kingdom Viridiplantae; phylum Streptophyta; class Magnoliopsida; order Poales; family Poaceae; genus Avena; species Avena sativa. The sequence continues at coordinate 328,525,013 of OV702284.1, read as the reverse complement.
ACACCGAGATAGCAGTGGTGCAGGAAGAGAGGGACAGAGCCCACATGACAACTGTAAGAAACTAGCGATGTCGCTCAACAGCGGAGGAGGAGATGGAGACGGAAATCATGGATGCACGCCTCGCCTGGTGTTATTTTGGTGGTATTAGTGTCATGGCTAGTACAAAGAATTCAACGTTATAAAATGACTTTTTTTATAATAAAGCCTAAGGTTCATCCTACTTAAAAAAGTAGTTTCCCAAACTTTACTTTCAGCGGGGGTGGCCATACCTTGCTAGAGAACTAATTCTTGCCACTAGAACAAGTTTTACACAACACACATGCTAACCACATATATACACATGTAGCCCAAATATTTACAAGTACATATCTCCAAGGACAAAATAAATAGTACATAAGTCATAATAGGGTTAATAATTTTCTCAAGGTAATTGAACATGAAAAGTTATACCACTTCTCATTTATCAAATTAATATGGGAATTGCTATTTCTCAGCTAGCTAAGAAATAAGTTATAGCACAGTCAACTCTGCAGCCGTCTAATTGCATCCCGCGTGTTAAGATCCGTATTGCCTGGGTTGAGCTGTTTTGGCCCGTGTCCAGCCGAATCAACGATTCTCTGTTGTTCCTTCCAGCCTTTTGTATCTTCGTGGGCTGCTTTTTTTAGCGAGGGGTCAGGGGCCTATTTGTTTTTGCGTGTGTTGTTTTTCTAGGCATTTGTAGTTGTGACGGGGGCCAAGATTCTGTGTGGATAGGGCCAAGATCAGTTGGTTGGCTTTATTTTTCGTCTTTGTTTATTTTTAGTACTATATACTGCTTTTAGATCTCGTTGTACTACTACTGATGTTGATGATTGTTAAAAGATCGGAGAGATTTTGGAGGAAAAAATAGTGGCAACACTGAAACGCGAATTGCCATGTTCATATATATAGAGTCGCGTATCGCGTACGGGGCATTTAACCGACGACGGCGATCCGAATTCGACGGGCCAACTTGCCACTACGAGGAGACCTCGTCAATGTTTACAGCTAGCTAGCTACACTACACTACTAAATTGTATGGAAAAAAATCCATGTAACCCCCTATCTATTGGGTTTGCACGCTAAACCTCTATATGTTTAAACTGGGTCATTTAACCCCTTAACTATCTAAAACCAAGCATATTACCTCCTCAAGGTGTTAATGGCTGTTTTGACAGCGGTTTTAGTCCATGGTGGAAGTACATGGTTTTAGCCATGTGTACGAATGCATGCGTTAGTCAGGGACCGAAACCTGGTCTGGTGGAAGCACATAACCCCACGCCGCCATATGTGTCGCATCGCGATCTCCTGACGTGAGGACATCTCGGCCTCTCCTCTCTGTTTCGCCCGTCTACGAAGGCGGCGGCTAGGCGCATTATAGGCGCCTGAATTTGAAGATTGGAGGGCAGCGCCACGAGGTCTGCACATTTGTTCTGTCCCCCCCACCCCAAAGGAATCCCGTTTTTTTCCTGGCACCGACGGCAGCAGGTGTATAAACTGGTGGAATCCCATTTTCTCCCAAACAAATCTGAGGTGTTGATTTAGGGCAAGGGCAAGTAGACAGCGATGGCAAGTTATTGTTCTTGTGCTTGATTAGGTGGTGAACTGAGTTATGATCCGGTTGGACTGAAAAAGGCCGGGTTTTGACAGAAAATTCAGTTAACTCTTGCACATATACTAAAAAAGGCTGGGTTTTGACCGAAAAGGCTGGGTTATTTGTATACCGTAAAATATGGCCAGGAAACAATTATTTCTCGTTGGGGACTATGCACATATACAACCATGCCAAGACTGCGATTTATTATGGTTTAAATGTATTGCTCTACTTTACCTCTACATCGCTAGCTGCAATGTTTTTGTATAGTTATTATTCACATATTAGGACACAGATGATTTAGTAGATAAAACGACAAATTGCACCATTGTACTTGTTAGTATCCATATGATTGATTTATCTAACCCAAATTACTTGTTTTTAGCAGCCGAGTGTGCGAAAACTCAAGTGAACTGATCAGGCAATGTCAAAATGTTGTTTTTGGCAGGCCGGCTGTGTAGAAACTCGCGTGTACTGATTGACTAATGCATATGTACACATGGCTAAAACCAAAGTCCACCGTGGACTAAAACCACTGTCAAAACAGCATTACACCTTGAGGGGGTAATATGCCCGGTTTTGGATAGTTGGGGGGGGGGGGGGAGGGGGGGGGGGGGTTAAGTAACCTAGCTTAAACATATGGGGGGTTAGCGTTCCAAACCCAATAGATAGGGGGTTATGTAGACTTCACGCCGTAATTAGCACGACATAATACTGGTGCAAGGATGCAACAGGTAGTTTCTCGCGCGTGGCCTCTAGTTTCCAACGTGTAGCCAGTTTCTCGTGCGTGGCCTCTAGTTTCCAGCGTGCAGCCAGTCATTTATCGTGCCACCACCTAGGCCAAGATCAGCACAATTGCACGACGATGTTGATCAAGGTGCACACGATTGACATGACGAGGAGTCGTACAACACGGCGCAGGAGGACTTGGCAGCGCACGGGGCGAGGGATCAGTGGGACACCGAGATAGCAGTGGTGCAGGAGGAGAGGGACAGAGCCCACATGACAACTGTAAGAAACTAGCGATGTCGCTCAACAGCGGAGGAGGAGATGGAGACGGAAATCATGGATGCACGCCTCGCCTGGTGTTATTTTGGTGGTATTAGTGTCATGGCTAGTACAAAGAATTCAACGTTATAAAATGACTTTTTTTATAATAAAGCCTAAGGTTCATCCTACTTAAAAAAGTAGTTTCCCAAACTTTACTTTCAGCGGGGGTGGCCATACCTTGCTAGAGAACTAATTCTTGCCACTAGAACAAGTTTTACACAACACACATGCTAACCACATATATACACATGTAGTCCAAATATTTACAAGTACATATCTCCAAGGACAAAATAAATAGTACATAAGTCATAATAGGGTTAATAATTTTCTCAAGGTAATTGAACATGAAAAGTTATACCACTTCTCATTTATCAAATTAATATGGGAATTGCTATTTCTCAGCTAGCTAAGAAATAAGTTATAGCACAGTCAACTCTGCAGCCGTCTAATTGCATCCCGCGTGTTAAGATCCGTATTGCCTGGGTTGAGCTGTTTTGGCCCGTGTCCAGCCGAATCAACGATTCTCTGTTGTTCCTTCCAGCCTTTTGTATCTTCGTGGGCTGCTTTTTTTAGCGAGGGGTCAGGGGCCTATTTGTTTTTGCGTGTGTTGTTTTTCTAGGCATTTGTAGTTGTGACGGGGGCCAAGATTCTGTGTGGATAGGGCCAAGATCAGTTGGTTGGCTTTATTTTTCGTCTTTGTTTATTTGGTTTTGTTTTTTTCCTTTTTTGATAGTGACGAGTTGATGGCTTATCGTTTTTTATTAGGAGAGGTAGCATGGGGGATAATCTATATTTTTTCCGATAGGTAGATGTTCATCTACGAGTTGTAATCAGATTTTTTGCTATTGGGATTTTTTTGTACTTCAAACCAAATTTACTAAGAATTTTAGCTAGTGTCCGCTTCAAATCAATTTTTAGTAAGAATTTTAGAGGTGATTTTGTGTGTATTTTTTGTGTTTGTTCGACGAAAACACAAATTCAAAAATTTTGTGTTTGTCCGAGGCATGATTTGTATTTAGCAGGCTGGTTTCTATTCATTGTTTTCTTTTGGAATCAGCCCATTTTTGTTTGATCCGAGGTGGGATTTTGTTTTTTGTCCTATCTTTTATAGCTCGGTAGATAAGCTAGGTTGGAACAGATCTTTTCTTCATTTTATTTTGATCTAGTATTTTTTTATTTTTTTCGTGCTTTTTTTCTTCTGAATTTGTCCGCGAAGTAGAGGTGCACATTGACCTCTAGCGCAAATGCGATGTGCAATAACAAATCACATAGTATAGTTTGATGGTCGTTTTTTTGAACTTTTTTGTTTTTAGCATATAGTTTGATGGTTGACTGTCATTTTTAATAGCCTTGAGTTGTATCTCGACATGCAATCAGATTTTCTCCTTGATGTTATAGCGAGGGACTTGCAACTAGGGTTGCAACTGAGATCTGTGTAGCCTTGAATTGCAACTCGATATGCAACTTGCATTCTCCTTAATGGTATAGGGAGGGGAGTTGCAACTAGGGTTTTTGCTACTGACTATCATGTTGAATGGTCCTTGTCTTTTTTTTGCTTTGACTTGCATCTCGACACGCAACTGAACTTTCTTCTCAAGTTGCATCTCGACACGCAACTGACCTTCTCCCTTGATGGTATAGAGAGCGAAGTTGCAACTGGACTATGAGTCTCGAGTTGCAACTTGACACGCAACTGAACTTCTCCCTTGATGGTTTAGAGAGCGAAGTTGCAACTAGGGTTGCAACTGAGAACTAGCCTTGAGTTTCATCTCGTCACGCAACCGGCCTTCTCTCTTGATGGTATAGAGAGGGAGTTGCAACTAGGGTTGTCTTGAGTTGCAGCTTGACACACAATCAGCCTTCTCCCCTGATGGTATAGAGAGCGATTTGCAACTAGGGTTGTAACTGAGGACTAGCCTTGAGTTGCATCTCAACACGTAATCGGCCTTCTCCTTGATGGTATAGAGAGAGAGTTGCAACTAGGGTTGCAAATGGACTATGAGTCTCGAGTTGCAACTTGACACGCATCTGGCCTTTTCCGCTGATAGTATAGAGGGGGAGTTGCAACTAAGAACTAGCCTTGACTTGCGTCACGACACACAACTGACCTTCTCGCTTAATGGTATAGAGAGCGAGTTGCAACTAGGGTTGCAACTGTACTATGAGTCTCAAGTTGCAACTTGAAACGCAACTTGCCTTCTTCACTGATAGTATAGAGGGGGGAGTTGCAACTAGGATTCCAAATAGATTATGAGTCTCGAGTTGCAACTTGAGACGCAACCGGCCTTCTCCCCTGATGGTATACAAAGCAAGTTGCAACTAGGTTGCAACTAAGGACTAGCCTTGAGTTTCATCTCGACATGCAACTAGCCTTGTCCCTTGATAGTATAGAGGGAGTTGCAACTAGGGTTGCAACTGGACTATGAGTCTCGAGTTGCAACATGACACGTAACCAGCCTTCTCCCTTGATGGTATAGAGAGGGAGTTGCAACTGAGGACTAGCCTTGAGTTGCATCTCGACACGCAACCGACCTTCTCCCTTGATGGTATAGATAGGGAGTTGCAAATAGGGTTGCAACTGGACTATGAGTCTCGAGTTGCAACTTGACACACAACCACCCTTCTCCCCTTATGGTATAGAGAGAGAGTTGCAACTAAGGACTAGCCGTGAGTTGCATATCGACAACTGGACTATGAGTTTGAGTTGCAACTTGACACACAACCAGCCTTCTCTCCTTATGGTATAGACAGTGAGTTGCAGCTAGGGTTGTCTCGAGTTGCAACTTGACATGAAACCAGCCTTCTCCCCTGATGGTATAGAGAGCAAGTTGCAACCCTGGTTGCAACTGAGGACTAGCCTTGAGTTGCATCTCGACACGCAACCGACCTTCTCCCTTGATGGTATAGAGAGGGAGTTGCAACTAGGGTTACAACTAAACTATGAGTCTCGAGTTGCAACTTGACACGCAACCAGCCTTCTCCCCTGATGGTATAGAGAGCATAGTTGCAACTAGGGTTGCAACTGAATTATGAGTCTCAAGTTGTAACTTGACACACAACCAGCCTTCTCCTATGATGGTATAGAGTGAAAGTTGCAACTAGGGTTGCAACTGAGGACTATCCTTGAGTTGCATCTCCTTGAGTTGCATCTCGACACGCAACCGACCCTTGATGGTATAGACAGTGAGTTGCAACTAGGGTTGCAACTTGAGTACCGTGTTGATTCTTGTCTTATTCGCCTCGAGTTGCATCTCCACATGTATTTTTTGGCCTTCTCCCTAATCGAAAGGTCCTTGTGTGTTTTTTGCCTCGAGTTGCATGTCGACACGCAATTGGATTTTCTCCCCTAATCGTATAGAGCGGGAGTTTGCAACTAGGGTTGCAACTGAGGATTGTGTTCCATGTTTCTTGTCTTTTTAGCCTCGAGTTTCATCTCGACACGCGACTGGCCTTCTACCCTATATAACGAGGGAGTTGCAACTACGGTTGCAACTGAGTACCCGTGTTGAATGGCCCTCGTCTTTTTTTGTTTACCCTCAAGTTGCATGTCGACGCACAATTGGCCTTCTCCCTTGATGGTATAAAAGCAACTATGATTGCAATTGAGTACCTATGTTGAATGTGGTTTAAAGTTTTTGTATCGAGTTGCATCTCGACACGTAACTGATCCCCTGATGGTATAGAAAGAGTCGCAACTACGGTTGCAACCGTAGTTCTTGCATTTTCCATGGTTCTTGTATCAAGTTTCTATCGTCGTCGTCTTTTTTTTGCCCCGATTTGCAAATGAACAAGCAATTGGCCTTTTACTCGATGATAGAGAATACACAATTGGCTTTTTGAATTTGAATTTTTTGACAAACCTTTGTGTTTTGATTTTTTTTTATTTTCTAAATTGACTTATGAATTAAAACTACACATACAACCGGTGACACAAAACTTTATATTTTTTATCTGTCCTCTTTGCTAGTTGGATCTGTGCTCGAAACTCACCTTTTTCCTAATTGAAAATTTGAACTTAATTTTTTAAATTACCCCACGATTACCTTAAATTTTTGAATTGTTTATTTTTATTTAATTAACATACGACAAGAATCAGGAAGAAACATTTCATTTTTAAATATAGCTTATTTTTTCGAGGATCAATGTATTTCAACTAAATAAATAAGACAAACTGGAGGCTGTAACGGCTACTGTCTGTCAATGGGGAAGACCACGTTTAATTGTTTTTCCGTCGTCACTTGTCTAACGGACAAAACTCTAGGGTACACTATACTGTTGGACCCACTGCTCCGTGCCAATTGCCGTTATCTCTGTTATTATGTTTTCCCCGGTCTAGCTTCCTATCTTTTCGATCCGATACACTGGCAATAACGTCAGCCCGCAAGTAAAAAAAAGTCAGCCCGACAACTCCCAGCTAAAGCCCAAATAAGAGAGGACTACAAGCCCGACAACAAAAGAAAAAACAAAATAAGACACAAGAATCAGCCCGACAACTAAACCCAGGATCTAGAGGGGACACAGGCCAAATCAATGATGCTGACGTCGATCGACTGATAATTAGGTTATTTCTTAGTCGAATGAGTGTTAGAGACACCCAATTAATAATCTAATCTATTGAAGCGATAAGCTTTTAAGAAGAATCACATAGATTTTGTCCGAATAATATCTATGATCTCTACTATTTTGGATGTGGTTCTCCACCATCTCCAAGCTAGGTCAATGGTGAGGTGGCTTTGTGACAAGATTTTAAAAACCAGGGACAACTAGAGGCAGAAAATTAGAGATGAACGATGGGAAAGGAGCAACTAGCCAACCCTAGAAACAATGATAATTTTTAAAATTTCATCTACCACTTTAATACTTCTTATGTTCCTTTATATTTTGCGTCTTATGACTAGGCCACATACCAAGGAAGATGAGAATTTGGTACTCATTGGTTCCTATTTAACTACTAGACAATTTATCTCCATTTTGTGCATCATTATATTTGAGCCGCTGCGTTTCTTCGATGTGCAGGCTAGACTGGTATCACGGATCACGGATCACGGATCGGCGGACGAACCCTGTGTACGGATTGTGACGAGGTTTCGACTTGTCAATGCCCATTGTTATGAGCTTGGGTATTGGAGAAGATTGGGGTGCTGGAGATCGCGGAACGGTTAACAGACAAGCAACCAGGAGACACGGGATTTACCCAGGTTCAGACCTCCAGAGGAAAAACCCTACTCCTGCTTGTCTACTCTTGATTACGGTGGAACCGAAAATTATAGGGGTGCGCAGATGCAATCTGGTGTGGAGGTGTGTATGCAGTGGAAAAGATTGGCCAGATCTGTAGATCTATTGTGGTCTAGTCGATTGTATCATGTATCCGGGGGGCCCTTCTCGTTGGCCCCTCCTAGCCTTTATATATGGGGAGGCTAGGTCTCGGGTGCCAATACGATTTGGTTACAAGTTGTATTCAAACTCTAGTCTTGCTCTCCAAGGATCCGAAGATGTCATGGGTTTTGGCCACCCGAAAATCTCCACAGGCCACGTATATTCTTGTGGGCCTTCCTTGGGCTGGACTAGGTATGTTAATGTCGTGTACCCGTAGAGTATAACCATGTCAGATTGCGCAGCCCCGGGCGGAGATCTTGGAGATTGATTGCCCCGGGGGCGACACGTTGGAAGCGTGTCAGCGACGGCTAGGGTTTGGATCGAATTAGGACTGATGCCATGTAGAATGATAATTACTAAGTAAATCACATCTACACATATGCAAACTAAGAAGTTAATTTGAGCTCAAATTCCATATAAATCAAATAAACTCTCACGTAATCACTCCCAAACTAAAACTTACAAATCCCTCTATTTCTTGAATAAGCTAAACTAGCAATGGATGATGAAGGGATAAAGTTGTTAACCGTTTAGAATCCTTGGATAGACGAGGCGCCGCCAAAGCTTGAAAATTCATGAAAAAAATAGGAATAAACTCGAGTTCGAGAGAAAACAAAGGAGAAAGCTTAAATAGATAATGCTCGGACAAGATAATGGTATATAGGAAAGACTTTAGTCCAGGTTTCGGTTGGAGACGCTGACCGGGACTAAACGGGCTCGCACCGGCCGCAGCCTACCGCAAATCCTTTTAGTCCTCGTCGATATCTCCAACCGGGACGGCCGTGTCCATGCCGGGTCCCTAGGCCCAAACTCATGGCCATGACTAAAGATCCGTACAAAACACACCTTTTCTACTACTCCCTCCGTTTCAAAATATAAGATGTTTTAACTTAGTGAAGTAAATGTATCTAGACTTGTTTTAATGTCTAGATTTACTCCAAACATGAGTGAACCTATATACTAAAATAAGTCTAGATACATTCTCTTCACAAACCTAAAACATTTATATTTTGAAACGGAGGGAGTAGTGTAGACCGGTAGGTCGGTTCGCTAGCTCGGGCGTGATGAGAAGTGTGGAATGCACGCGCGAACAGCCGTATCCTTCCACTCACTATTTTGCGCACCTGTTTTTCGATGCCAAGACCCTCTCTTTGTTGAAATTGACACCACTGCCACCGATTCTGGCTTCCAACCGCCGCTGCCACTAGTACAAAATGGACCTTTGGTCCATACAAACCGGGACTAATGCCCTGGTCCCAACGGCTAGAAACGGCCGCAGGGACTAGAAGACATTAGCCCCGGTTCGTATGTGAACTTTAGTCCCGGTTCGTTTAACAAACCGGAGCTAAAGGGTCCGGCGCTGGAAAAGAGCAGATGCGTGGACCTTTAGCCCCGGTTTGTTTCTCAAACCGGGACTAAAGTCCCCGACTATATCTTCTTCCCCTTCCCAGCCCGAGCCATTTCAAGCTCACACAATCATCCCTCTCAAATTTCTCCCCTCAATCTCGAGTTCTTCCCCATTTTTCTCAAGATTTGTGAAGATTTTTTGGCTCCACATCTATCAAGGGTCCTAAGAGGTTAGCAACTTCATCATTTCATCTCTCATTTCTTGTTTTAGCTCATTTCATGCTCTAGAAATGGATAGATTTTGTGTGGGTTCTATCTCTGTATATCTGGTTAATTTGGCACATATAGTTCTCGAAATTCATTTGATTCATCGAAGCACATAGATACATGAGTTCATACTATATACATATCTTGGTTTGACACGTTGTCTTAAAATCCGATCGGTTCACAGTGCATCATGTCACCGTCGAGCAACAAAATATTCTTCTTTCTTCTACCTGTCGTCACAAAATCCATTGAAACAAAAATAAGTACCAAAACTATGAAGACACACATATATATAGTGGCGCCCTAACATTTTAGTTAATCATCGGCCAGTTAAGCAAGAAATTAAGATCAAAAACATGAACACGCCAAGGAGCTACCAAATTAAATTAGGGAGTTCCTCTATGGCGAGCTCCTCGAAGATGTCTGAGGACGAGGCACCCTAAGACATCTTCGAGAAGCTCTGCCATAGTGGTGTCCCTGCTCTCGCACACCATCTTTCATTTCATATCTTTTCTAGCTAAATTAGTATGCTGGTGGAGCTAACTAATTTCACATATTAGGGAGTGCCTCTACGACGAGCTCCTCGAAGATGTCTGAGGACGAGGTCCTAAGACATCTTCGAGAAGCTCCGCCGTAGTGGTGTCCCTGGTCTCGCACACGATCTTCCTTGCAGTTGATAGTTCACAAGGAAGCCTATTTATAGATTAAGAAGCACAACATAGTGTCGACACTCATGACATAATTTCGACACTCACCCCTGTCATATTGTCGCCACCCACTGAAACAGTGTCGCCACTCACTGGCATAGTGTCCACTCACGACATATAGTGTCGTCACCCACTTTTAGTCCTGATTGGAGACACCATTCGGGACTAAACGGGCTCATGTCGGCCCCAGCCTGCCGCAACCCCTTTAGTCCCAGTTGGTGTGACCAACCGGGACTAAAGATATAGTAGAAAGTTTTTTAAATCAGTGCTTGTTTGATGTATACGATGTGTTCTTTTATTTTTAGACTAGTACTACTCTTAGCATCATGATTTTGTTTGATGAACTTATAAAATGCAGATGAGACGACAATGGATGTACGCTGACCGAATCTCTGGCGAGTTCATTAAAGGCGTGCGTTCTTTTCTCGTTGTGGCAGAGGCAAATAAGCGGAATGGTTTTATCTGTTGTCCATGTGGTGAGTGTCGGAATCAGAAGGAATACTCTTCCTCAAGAGTCCTTCATGGCCACTTCTTTCGGATCGGTTTCATGTCTGGCTATAATTGTTGGACCAAGCACGGAGAAAGAGGGGTTATGATGGAAGACAACGAAGATGAAGAGAATGATGACAGCTATCCTATGTCCCCTGAATACGGTGGTACTACAATGGAAGACAATGATGAAGAAGAAGCAGAAGAACGTGCATCATATGAGCCAGATGATGATCTTGGTCGAGCCATTGCAGATGCAAAGGGATAATGTGATAGCGAAATGGAGAGGTTGAAATTTGAGCAGATGTTAGATAATCACAACAAATTGTTGTACCCCAATTGCGAAGATGGCCACAAAAAGCTAGGCAGCACACTGGAATTGCTGAAATGGAAGGCAGAGGTCGGTGTGCCTGACAAGGGATTTGAAAAGTTGTTGAAGATAATGAAGAAGCTACTTCCAAAGGATAACGAACTGCCCGCCAGTACTTACGAAGCAAAGAAGGTTGACTGCCCTCTAGGATTAGAGGTACAGAAGATACATGCATGCATTAATGACTGCATCCTCTATCGCGGTGAGCAGTACGAGAATTTGGATGCATGCCCGGTATGCACTACATTGCGGTATAAGATCCGACGAGATGACCCTGGTGATGTTGAGGGGGAGAGCACGAGGAATAGGGTTCCCGCCAAGGTGATGTGGTATGCTCATATAATACCACGGCTGAAACGTTTGTTCAGAAACGAAGAGCATGCCAAATTGTTGCGATGGCACAAAGAAGACCGTAAGAAGGACGAGATGTTAAGACACCCTGCTGATGGGTCGCAGTGGAGAAAAATTGAGAGAAAGTACCCGGACTTTGCAGGTGAAGCGAGAAACTTATGGTTTGGTCTAAGTACGGATGGCATGAATCCCTTTGGGGAGCAGAGCTGCAGTCATAGCACATGGCCTGTGACTTTGTGTATGTATAACCTTTCTCCTTGGTTGTGCATGAAGCAGAAGTTCATTATGATGCCAGTGCTCATTCAAGGCCCGAAGCAACCCGGCAACAACATTGATGTATACCTAAGGCCATTAGTTGAAGAACTTTTACAGCTATGGCACGGACAAGGTGTACGTGTGTGGGATGAGCACAAACGTGAGGAATTTAACCTACGGGCATTGTTGTTCGTAACCATCAATGATTGCCCTGCTCTTAGTAATATTTCAGGACAAACAAACAAGGGATACAATGCATGCACACAGTGTTTAGATGACACTGAAAGTATTTATTTGGATAAGTGCAAGAAGAATGTGTACCTAGGAAATCATCATTTTCTTCCTCCCACGCATTCCCTAAGAAGGAAAGGCAAGCATTTCAATGGTGAAGCAGATCACCGGAGTAAGCCTGTCCGTCGTACTGGTGATGATGTATTTGATATGGTGAAGGATTTAAAAGTAATCTTTGGAAAGGGTCCTGGCGGACAGTCCGTTCTGAAGGAAGCTGGCGGACACGCACCCATGTGGAAGAAGAAATCTATATTTTGGGAGCTACCCTATTGGAAAGTCTTAGAGGTCCGCTCTGCAATCGACGTGATGCGCCTGCCGAAGAATGTTTGCGTGATACTGCTAGGCTTCTTGGGCGTGTATGGAAAGAATAAAGATACACCAGAAGCACAACAGGACCAACAACGTTGAAAGACCGAGAAGGCATGCATCCAGAGTTGTTTCAAGGTACTGCCAGCTACGCTCTTACCAAGGAAGAGAAGGAAATCTTTTTTGAATGCCTGAGTAGTATCAAGGTTTCTTCTGGCTTCTCGTCCAATATAAAGGGAATAATAAATATGGAAGATAAAAAATTTCAGAACCTGAAGTCTCATGACTGCCACGTGCTTATGACGCAGTTGCTTCCGGTTGCTTTGAGGGGGCTTCTGCCGGAAAATGTTAGAGTACCCATTGTGAAGCTATGTTCGTTCCTCAATGCAATTTCTCAGAAGGTAATCGATCCAGAAAGTCTACCAGGGTTACAGAAAGATGTGGTCCAGTGTCTTGTCAGTTTTGAGTTGGTGTTCCCACCATACTTCTTCAACATAATGACGCACCTTCTAGTTCACCTAGTCGAAGAGATTACCATTCTCGGTCCTGTATTTTTACACAATATGTTCCCCTTTGAGCGATTCATGGGAGTCTTAAAGAAATATGTCCATAACCGTGCGAGGCCAGAAGGAAGCATCTCCAAGGGATATGGAACAGAGGAGGTCATTGAGTTTTGTGTTGACTTTATTCCTGACCTTAAGCCGATCGGTGTACCTGAATCACGGCATGAAGGGAGACTTAGTGGAAAGGCACGCTAGGGAAGAAAGAAAAGATATGTATGGATGGACATTCTTTCACTAAAACACACTATACAATTCTGCAAAGTTCCACCTTGGTGGCTCCATATATCGAGGTACACAAGAATATTGTACGCTCGAACTATCCGGGACAGTCTGACAGGTTGATTAGAGATGAACACGTGAAGACTTTCGGCGGTTGGTTGCAGACACATCTCATGAATGACACCACTGTTGGAGATCAGTTGTACTTGTTGGCCAGGTCTCCATCTTCAACTATATTGACTTTCCAAGGTTACGAGATCAATGGGAATATATTTTACACGCACGCCCAAGATAAAAAGAGCACCAACCAAAATAGTGGTGTCCGATTTGATGCAACGGACGAGAATGGGAAAAAGGACACATATTATGGTTACATAGAGGACATATGGGAACTTGACTATGGTCCTAATTTCAAGGTCCCATTGTTTCGATGCAAATGGGTCAAGATGACAGGAGGTGGGGTAACGGTAGACCAGCTATACGGAATGACAACAGTGGATCTCAATAATCTTGCGTACGGAGACGAACCATTCGTCCTTGCCAATGATGTGGCTCAAGTTTTCTATGTGAAGGACATGTCTACTAGACCGAGAAAAAGGAAAGATAAGTAAAAGAATATAATAGCATACGATGAGCCAAAGCGCCACATAGTTCTTTCAGGAAAAAGAAACATGGTGGGAGTTGATGACATGACAGACATGTCAGAAGATTATGACAAATTTCATGAAATTCCGCCATTCAAAGTGAAAACTGACCCAAGCATATCGCTAAATAAGGAAGATGCTCCATGGTTACGGACAAGAAGAGAACCAAAACACTAGATGTGGATGTTGGTGATGTAATGTATTAAACCTTTTGTGAATTAATCCTATTTTTACATGATCTATATCCCAACCGGGGGATCTCAAACCTTTCTGTCCTTCCCGGGTGAAAAAGACAAATGTCTGCCGAATCGGCAGGAAGTGGGTCCGGTTTGAACTACAGGTACATGATCTAACGTCCGTGATTTTTTGAAAAAATCATTTTTAGACTCACAATATGTCGTTTTTTCAGAGATCCAATGCAAGTTCTAACATTCTCATCCCCTATCTTCACGCACGCCGTTTTGACCTACGTTTGAAACGACAAAAAAATCAAAACGGGCATAAAAAATTCAAAAAAGGTCCGAACAATGTAAATCCTTCGCGTGGTGTGATATTATGTGACATAGTTGCAAGGAAAAATATCAAACCTGGTATACTGATTATGTCTCCAAGAAACCTTCACAAAATGACCTATCATGTTCGAGGTTTCATGGCTTTCGGTCCAAGAGACGGATGTTATGTGTTGAATCGTGGCATAGTTTGTGATATGGTGCCCATATTGTGCATGCATGTGTATATTGGGATGTAGAATAATGTTGCAGGAGGAAGTTTTCCTTTTCGTCGCTCGGAAAAGCCATTTTCCGAGCGCAAAAAGACGGGTCGTTTTGTGAAGCAGCCACCAAAATGCAGTTACAGAATGCTACCATCCCATTTTTATAAAATATTAGACCATGTTACGTGAACTATATCCCAACCGGGGGATCTCAAACCTTTCTGTCCTTTCCGGGTGAAAAAGACAAATGTCTACCAAATCGGTAGGAAGTGGGTCCGGTTTGAACTACAGGTACATGATCTAACGTCCGTGATTTTTTGAAAAAATCATTTTTAGACTCACAATATGTCGTTTTTTCAGAGATCCAATGTAAGTTCTAACATTCTCATCCCCTATCTTCACGCACGCCATTTTGACCTAAGTTTGAAATGGCAAAAAATTCAAAACGGGCATAAAAAATTCAAAAAAGGTCCGAACAATGTAAATCCTTCGCGTGGTGTGATATTATGTGACATAGTTGCAAGGAAAAATATCAAACTTGGTATACTGATTATTTCTCCAAAAAACCTTCACAAAATGACCTATCATGTTCGAGGTTTCATGGCTTTCGGTCCAAGAGACGGATGTTATGTGTTGAATCGCGGCATAGTTTGTGATACGGTGCCCATATTGTGCATGCATGTGTATATTGGGATGTAGAACAATGTTGCAGGAGAAAGTTTTCCTTTTTATCGCTCGGAAAAGCCATTTTCCATTTTCCGAGCGCAAAAACACGGGTCGTTTTGTGAAGCAGCCACCAAAATACAGTTACAGAATGCTACCATCCCATTTTTCTAAAATAGTAGACCACGTTACGTGAACTATATCCCAACCGGGGGATCTCAAACCTTTCTGTCCTTCTCGGGTGAAAAAGACAAATGTCTGCCGAATCGGTAGGAAGTGGGTCCGGTTTGAACTACACGTAGATGATCTAACGTCCGTGATTTTTTGAAAGAATCATTTTTAGACTCACAATATGTCGTTTTTTCATAGATCCAATGCAAGTTCTAACATTCTCATCCCCTATCTTCACGCACGCCGTTTTGACCTAAGTTCGAAACGGCAAAAAATTCAAAACAGGCATAAAAAATTCAAATAAGGTCCGAACAATGTAAATCCTTCGTGTGGTCTGATATTATGTGACATAGTTGCAAGGAAAAATATCAAACTTGGTATACTGATTATGTCTCCAAAAAACCTTCACAAAATGACCTATCATGTTCGAGGTTTCATGGTTTTCGGTCCAAGAGACGGATGTTATGTGTTGAATCGTGGCATAGTTTGTGATACGGTGACCATATTGTGCATGCATGTGTATATTGGGATGTAGAACAATGTTGCAAGAGGAGTTTTTCTTTTCGTCGCTCGGAAAAGCCATTTTCTATTTTCCGAGCGCAAAAAGACGGGTCGTTTTGTGAAGCAGCCACCAAAATGCAGTTACAGAATGCTACCATCCCATTTTTCTAAAATAGTAGACCACGTTACGTGAACTATATCCCAACTGGGGGATCTCAAACCTTTCTGTCCTCCCCGGATGAAAAAGACAAATGTCAGCTGAATCGATAGGAAGTGGGTCCGGTTTGAACTACACGTACATGATATAACGTCCGTGATTTTTTGAAAAAATCATTTTTAGACTCACAATATGTCATTTTTTCAGAGATCCAATGCAAGTTCTAACATTCTTATCCCCTATCTTCACGCACGCCGTTTTGACCTATGTTCGAAACGGCAAAAAATTTAAAAAGGTTTTCAAAAAGGTTTTGAAAAAGGTTTTAAAAAAGGTTTTTAAAAAGGTTTTAAAAAAAGTTTTTTTAAAAAGGTTTTAAAAAACATTTTTAAAGAAGGTTTTTAAAAAGGTTTTTAAAAAGGTTTTAAACAGGCATATAATAATTAATTTCAAAAAAGGTTTTTAAAAAGCTTTTGGAAAAGCTTTTAAAATAGGACCTTTAGCCCCGGTTTGACCTATGCGGGGCTGCGCGCGAAACGCGGCGCCCCGAAAATCCTTTAGCCCCTGTTTGTGCTACCAACCGGGGCTAAAGGTACCCCTTTAGTCCCGGTTTGTGCTACCAACCGGGGCTAAAGTTGGCGTGGGTATAAATGCCCACCCCGTGCGCCCCGGTTCGTGCACCGAACCGGAGCACTGAGAGCCCCCGTCGCCGTCGCGCCGTCTTCCTGCTCTCGCATATCCGTCGCCGCGCCGCCACGCCGTCCGTCCCTGCGCCGTCCCCGCGCCATCCGTCCCCGCGCCGCCCGAGCCGTCCGTACCCGCGCCGCCCGAGCCGTCTGTCCCTGTGCCGTCCGTCCCCGCGCCGCCTGAGCCGTCCGTCCCCGCGCCGCCCGAGCCGTCCTCGCGCCGCCCCTCCCCGCGCCGCCTGAGCCCGCACCGTGCCCGCGCCGTCCACCACACCACCAGAGCCGGCGCCCCTCTCCATGTGGTGAGTTAGTGTTAATTAGTTAAATTTTGTTGTTAAATTTTTTAGTGTAATTTTAGTGTATTTTCGGATTAATTAGTTAGGGTTATTTTAGGTTAATTAGTTAGTGTAATTTTGTTGTTAAATTATTTAGTGTAATTTTAGTGTATTTTAGGATTTTAGTTAGTGATTTTAGGATTTTTCTTAGTTAGTGAATTTTAGGATTTTAGTTAGTGAATTTAGTTAGTGAGTTTTAGTGTAATTTTTCTTAGTTAGTGAATTTTAGGATTTTAGTTAGTGAATATAGTTAGTGAATTTTAGTGTAATTTTTCTTAGTTAGTGAATTTTAGGATTTTAGTTAGTGAATTTTAGTCTAATTTTTCTTAGTTAGTGAATTTTAGGATTTTAGTTAGTGAATTTTAGTGTAATTTTTCCTAGTTAGTGAATTTTAGGATTTTAGTTAGTGTTTAATATAGTTTATTTTAGTTAGTGTTTAATATAGTTTATTTTAGTTGATACTATTTATTTTCATCATGTTTAAAGTATATAGGTTTAATTTTTGTTTAGGAATATGCCGATTCCTCATCCTCGTTCACTCGGCGTGACCCCCGGAGCGCTACTAGACAGTGTCGCCGGGCATCCACGGGGCTGGGCTCCGCCGGGCTGGCACTGGGAGGTGCTACCAGCCGGGGGACGTCGTCTCGTGAGGAATCCGGGTGTCGTCGTCGACCCGGATCTTCTATGGTGGCGGCCGAGTGGTCCAGGTGCGATGCAGAGGGAGCCGGCCCCCGACGAGGTGGTACAGCGTTGTGTCAGGGAGGAGGACGAGCACGTCCGGCGCTACATGAACATTTTAGGAGTCCGGGACGCCAATACCTGGCAGCTTCTTCAGGCACCTTACCCGAGATATTCTCCGGTGATGGTTCCTACACTTTGGGTGCATACCTCCCGCGGCTCAGTTGTTGGAGATATGCCCTAGAGGCAATAATAAATGTAGTTATTATTATATCTTTGTGTTTATGATAAATGTTTACATTCATGCTATAACAGTATTAACAAGGAAACATTAATACTTGTGTGATTTGTAAACTAAATTAGAGTCCCTAGTAAAGCCTCTTCATAATACTTGCTTGTTGGTTAATAAATGATTGTGGTTTCCCTATCATGAACATTGAGATGTTATTAACAAAAAGATCATATCGTTAGGAGAATGGTATGATGGACATACTCCTATAGATAAGCATAGCATAAAGATCAAGTCATTTTAATAGTTCAATTTCTATATGCTTTCTGATACATAGTAACCTAATTCCTTCGACCATGAGATCATGCTTATCACCATCACCGGAAGGATGCTTTGATGACACCAAACACCACACCGTAACTGGGTGGCTATAAAGGTGGCATTGAGTGTTCGGAAAGTATGGGTTGAGACACATGGATCAAGAGTGGGATTTGTCCATCCATATGACGGATAGATATACTCTGGGCCCTCTCGGTGGAATGTCATCCAATTAGCTTGCAAGCATGTGACTGGCTCACAAGGGATCACATATCACGGGAACGAGAAAAGAGTACTTATCAGTAACGAGGTTGAACTAGGTATGCAGAGATACCGACGATCAAAACCTCAGATAAGTAAGCTATCGTGAGACAAAGGGAAATTGGTATCGTATGTAAGTGGTTCATTCGATCGCAAAGTAATCGTAGAAATATGTGGGAGCCATATGAATTTCCAGATTCCTCTATTGGTTATTGTTCGGAGAAGTGTCTCGATCATGTCCGCATAATTCACGAACCGTAGGGAGACACACTTAAGGATTCGATGTTGTTGAGTAGTTATGGAATGATGAGTAAGAGACCGAATGTTGTTCGGAGTCTCGGATGGGATCCGGGATATCACGAGGAGATCCGGAATGGTCCGGAGAATAAGATTCATATAAGGAAAGTCCTGTTTCGGAGTTGGAGAATGATTCCGGTGTTTTCATCGGGAATGTTCTAGAAGGTTCCGGAAGGTCCGACACTCCGGAGGGGAAGGGTACATGAATGTGTCATAACAAGTTGGAATGGTTGCATCATGTACTAGGTGTCATCGCTGAGCAAAATAAAGGGATAAATCAAATCCTAGTTTGAAAAGTCAAACGCCAATTTGAAAAGTCAAACGGCAAGTTTGCTTGGTGGAGGGAGAGTAGGAAACCTACTTGGGGAGGAGTTCCTCTCCCTCCACCGCCGGCCAAGGAGGCCGACTTGGGGGAGGACTCCCTCCCCCTTGTCCGCGCCCTCCCACCTATAAAAGGAGGGGCAAGGGTGCCCCTCTAGAGCTACACCTTGCCCCACCAAAAACCCTAACCCTAGCCGCCGGCCCTCCTGCAGCCGCCGCCGCCCTAGAGTTTTCTCCCAAGCCGCCGAGTTGGGGCCTCTCCTTGCCCTAGCCGCCGGCCTAGGATCCTCCCTTGGTGCCTCTAAACCCTAGATCGCCAAGGCCTCTCTCATAGTCCACCATACTCGCTCCGGCTTAAGGCGAAGCCCTGCGAGATCTCCCCTCTACTTCAGGTACCACGCCGTCGTGCTGCCGGAATTACGAGGAGAGTGCTACAACCTCCGCTGCCTGCTGGAACAAGGGAGAGGATGGTCTTCATCGAGTACCTAACGTGTGACCGACTGCGGAAGCGCTGCCGGAACGCAGCGCCGGAAGGATCGTCTACATGATCTTGAGATCGACAAGAGTACGACTACATCACCCACAAGAATCCGCTCTCGTTAAACACTTTGGAATCTTTGAGGGTGAGTTATTCTATCGACTCGTTGCTACAATCTAGTAGATAGATCTTGTCTTGTTTGTTTGTATGCGGTAGAAATTTTTTGTTTTCCATGCTACGAACCCCTACAGTGGTATCAGAGCCGTGTCTATATGTAGATCTGTTGCACGAGTAGAACACAATGGTCATTATGGTCGGTGGTGCTTTTATTATGAATTGCTTCTTGTGTACTTTGCATCTTGCGGTATGATGGGATGAAGCGGCCCGGGCTAACCTTACATGACATCGTTCATGAGACTTGCTCCACGCTCAACATGCAACTAGTATTGCATAAGTGGCTTTGCGGGTGTCTGTCTCTCCCATTATAGTATAGATCCAATTTACAACGGGCGCTTGATAGTTCAAACATCAACGTTGTGGTTCATGTTCGTAAGTTAGATCGACACTTATTGAAAGCCCCAAACCACGTAAAATATGCAAAGAAATTAGAGGCGTCTAACTTTGTTTTGAAGGGGTGTGCTGTGATGTGATATGGCCATGATTGTAATTATATTTGATGTATGCAATGTTCCTTATTGTAAGTTGGCAACCGGCAGGAGCCATATGGTTGTCTTTAATTTATCTTAAGACCAGCGTGTCTATTCAAAGTAGTTGCAATAGTTGAAGCTGGTGGACGACAATCATGGAGCAGCGTCATTGACCTTGATGCAATGCCGGTGATGATGGAGATCATGTTCGTGCTTGAAGATGGAGATCGGAAGCACAAAGAAGAAAGGACATATCATATCACATATTATGAATTGCATGTGATGTTAATCCTTTATGCATCTTGTATTGCTTAGCTAACGACGGTAGCATTATAAGATGATCCCTCATGCACATAAATTTCAAGTTCTAAAGTGTTCATCCTTAGTAAGCACCGTTGCTAAAGCTTGTTGTTTCGAAGCACCACGTGATGATCGGGTGTGTTAGATTCTGCAAGTGTATACAACGTGAGCAAGCCAGATTTGCTCATGCGGAAGCTAAGGTTTGATCTTGACGAGCCTAGCATGTACAGACATGGTCTCGGAACACAGATTACCGAAAGGTAAAACATGAATCATATAGTAGATATGATGAACATGTCGATTGTTCGCCATTGAAGCTACATCAACTCTCGTGATGATCGGTTTTGATGTGGTGGATTTGGTTCGTGTGATCACTAAAACAATGTGAGGTATATTGTTTTGAGTGGGAGTTCAGCTAGATTAATTTAACTATTAATTAGAACTCAATTTGTCATAAACTTAGTCTAAACTATTGCAAATATGTTGTAGATCAATGGCGGCCCCTACCATTAATTTTAATGCGTTCCTAGAGAAAGAAAAGTTGAAAAACAATGGAAGCAACTTCGTGGATTGGTTCCGCAATTTGAGGATTGTCCTCAATGCTGGTAATTTTGACCTATGTGCTGGATGCACCGCTGGGTGACCCGCCTGCAGCTACTGCTACCGATGAAGTAAAGAATGTTTACCTCGCTCGAAAGAATCAGTACTCCACAGTTCAGTGTGCTATCTTGTATGGTTTGGAATCGGAGCTTCAGAAGAGGTTTGAGAACTCAGACCCACATGATATTGTCCGTGAACTCAAATTGATATTTGAAACTCACACGATAGTTGAGAGTTATGAGGCTTCTAAAAAGTTCTTTAACTGCAAGATGGAAGAGGTCAGCTCTGTCAGTGAGCATGTGCTTAAGATGTCTGGGCACGCAAACAAACTCCAAAGCTTGGGTATAGTGATTCCTAATGCTTTGGGGATTTACCGTGTCCTCCAATCACTACCACCAAGTTACAAGAACTTTGTGATGAACTACAATATGCAAAGCATGAATAAGTAGTTGCCAGAACTCTTCTCCATGTTAAAATCTGCAGAAGTGGAGATCAAGAAAGAGCACCAAGTGTTGATGGTCAATAAGACCACCAAATTCAAGAAAGGAAAGTCTAAGCAAAAGGGACACTTCAAGAAGGGTGGTAAGAAAGTTGTCGCACCGACGAAGAAGACCAAGGCTGGACCTAAGCCTGATACTGAGCGCTTTTACTGCAAGGGAGAAGGTCACTGGAAGCGGAATTGCCCAAAGTACTTGGCGGATTTGAAGAACGGCAACATCAAGAAGAAAGGTATATCCGATATACATGTTATTGATGTTTATCTCACTAGTACTCATAGTAGTGCCTGGGTATTTGATACTGGTTCGGTTGCTCATATTTGTAACTCGAAACAGGTACTGCAGAATAAACGGAAGCTAGCGAAGAAAGAGGTGATGATGCACATAGGAAATGGATCAAAGGTTGATGTGATCGCGGTCGGCACGCTACCTCTTCATCTACCATCGGGATTAGTTTTATACTTAAATAATTGTTATTTGGTGCCTGCGTTAAGCATGAACATTATATCGGGATCTTGTTTATTGCGAGACGGTTACTTGTTTAAGTTCGATAATAATGGTTGTTCGATTTATATGAGTAATATGTTTTATGCACATGCACCTTTGATAGATGGTCTATTTTTATTGAATCTCTATAGTGGAAATACACATATTAATAACATTGAAGCTAAACGTTTGAAATTGAGCGATAAATCGACCTATATGTGGCACTGTCGTCTTGGTCACATTGGATTGAAACGTATGAAGAAACTCCATTCTGATGGACTTCTTGAATCACTTTATTTCGAATCACTTGAAAGATGTGAAGCATGTCTGATGGGTAAAATGACTAAGACTCCATTTTCTGGTATGATGGAGCGAGCTACGGACTTATTGGAAATCATACATACCGATGTGTGTGGTCCGATGAGAATAGCATCGCGTGGTGGTTATCGTTATGTTCTTACCTTCACGGATGACTTGAGTAGATATGGGTATATCTATTTCATAAAACATAAATCCGAAACTTTCGAGAAGTTTTACGGAATTTCAAAGTGAGGTAGAGAATCAACGTAACAAGAAGATTAAATTTCTACGTTCTGATCGTGGAGGTGAATATCTAAGTTACGAGTTTGGCGAGCATTTGAAGAAATGCGGAATACTTTCACAATTGACACCGCCGGGAACACCACAGCGTAATGGTGTGTCCGAACGTCGTAATCGAACTCTCTTAGATATGGTTCGTTCTATGATGTCACTTACAGATTTACCGCTATCATTTTGGGGTTATGCATTAGAAACAGTCGCATTCACTTTAAATAGGGCACCATCTAAATCCGTTGATACGGCACCGTATGAATTATGGTTTGGGAAGAAACCAGAATTGTTGTTCCCTAAAGTTTGGGGTTGCGAAGCCTATGTAAAGAAGTTACAGCCGGACAAGCTTGAACCCAAAGCGGAAAAATGCTTCTTCATAGGATACCCAAAGGAAACTATTGGGTATACCTTCTATCATAGATCCGAAGGCAAGATCTTCGTTGCCAAGAATGGATCCTTTCTAGAGAAGGAATTTCTCTCGAAAGAAGTGACTGGAAGGAAAGTAGAACTCGACGAGGTTGTCGAACCTTCTCTCGAACTTGCGAGTAGCGCAACACCGGAAGAAGTTCCTGTGGTGCCTGCGCCAATAAGAGAGGAAGCTAATGATGATGATCATGAAACTTCAGTTGAAGTTGCTACAGAGCCTCGTAGGTCAACGAGAACTCGTACCACTCCTGATTGGTATGATCCCGTTATGAGTGTCATGTTGGTGGACAACACCGATGACCCTGCGACATATGAGGAAGCGATGATGAGCCCAGATTCCAATAAATGGCAAGAAGCCATGAAATCCGAGATTGGATCCATGTACGAAAACCAAGTATGGACTTTGGTGGACTTACCGGATGGCCGGAAGGCTGTCGAGAACAAATGGATTTTCAAGAAGAAAACAGATGCTGATGGTAATGTAACTGTCTATAAAGCTCGACTTGTCGCAAAAGGGTTTCGACAAATTCAAGGAGTTGACTACGATGAGACTTTCTCACCAGTAGCGAAGCTAAAGTATGTGAGGATTTTGTTAGCAATTGCTGCATATTATGATTATGAGATATGGCAGATGGATGTCAAAACAGCATTCCTCAATGGAGACATTGATGAAGAGTTGTATATGATGCAACCCAAAGGTTTTGTCGATCCTAAAGATGCTAACAAGGTATGCAAACTTCAACGGTCCATATATGGATTGAAGCAGGCATCCCGAAGTTGGAATCAACGTTTTGATAAGGTAATCAAAAGTTTTGGTTTTATACAAACTTATGGAGAAGCTTGTATTTACAAGAAAGTGAGTGGGAGCTCTGTAGCATTCTTAATACTATATCTAGATGACATATTGTTGATTGGGAATGATGTAGACCTTCTTAATAGTGTCAAGGAATATTTGAATAATAGTTTTTCAATGAAAGATCTTGGCGAAGCAGCTTACATATTAGGCATAAAGATCTATAGAGATAGATCGAGACGTCTAATATTTCATTGTCACAAAGTACATATTTGGACAAAGTTCTAAAAAGGTTTGGAATGGAAGATAGCAAGAAAGGGTTCTTGCCCATGTTGCCCAATACGACCTTGAGTAAAACTCAAAGTCCAGCAACGGCAGAAGATAGAGAAAGGATGAGTAAGACTCCCTATTCCTCAGCCATAGGATCTCTAATGTATGCTATGCTATGTACTAGACCCGACATTGCATATGCTGTTAGTTTAACTAGCAGATATCAAAGTGATCTAGGAGTGGATCATTGGGCAGCGGTCAAAAACATCCTTAAGTACTTGAGAAGAACTAAGGATATGGTTCTTTCTTATGGAGGTGATGAACAGCTCGTTGTTAATGGTTACACCGATGCTAGTTGAAACATCGATCCGGATGATTCTAAATCTCAATCTGGATACGTATTTACTTTGAATGGTGCAGCAGTTAGCTGGAGGAGTGCAAAGCAAAGCGTTGTGGCGAGATCTTCAACTAAATCGGAATACATAGCTGCTTCGGAGGCTTCACAAGAAGCAATATGGATGAATGAGTTCATTACAGAGCTCGGTGTGGTTCCAAGTGCGCTGGACCCAATGTCTATCTACTGTGATAACATGGGCGCCATAGCCAATGCGCAAGAACCAAGGTCACACAAGAAGCTGAAGCACATCAAGCTACATTTTCACGCTATTCGAGAACATGTCCAAGATGGTGACATAAAGATTTGCAAAGTACACACTGATCTGAATGTGGCGGATTCGTTGACTAAACCTCTCCCGAGGGCAAAACATGACCAACACCAAACTGCCATGGGTGTTCGGTATATTACCATGTAATCTAGATTAGTTGACTCTAGTGCAAGTGGGAGACTGTTGGAGATATGCCCTAGAGGCAATAATAAATGTAGTTATTATTATATCTTTGTGTTTATAATAAATGTTTACATTCATGCTATAACAGTATTAACAAGGAAACATTAATACTTGTGTGATTTTTAAACTAAATTAGAGTCCCTAGTAAAGCCTCTTCATAATACTAGCTTGTTGGTTAATAAATGATTGTAGTTTCCCTATCATGAACATTGATATGTTATTAAAAACAAGATCATATCGTTAGGAGAATGGTATGATGGACATACTCCTATAGATAAGCGTAGCATAAAGATCAAGTCATTTTAATAGTTCAATTGCTATATGCTTTCTGATACATAGTAACCTAATTCCTTCGACCATGAGATCATGCTTATCACCATCACCGGAAGGATGCTTTGATGACACCAAACACCACACCGTAACTGGGTGGCTATAAAGGTGGCATTGAGTGTTCGGAAAGTATGGGTTGAGACACATGGATCAAGAGTGGGATTTGTCCATCCATATGACGGATAGATATACCCTGGGCCCTCTCGGTGGAATGTCATCCAATTAGCTTGCAAGCATGTGACTGGCTCACAAGGGATCAGATAGCACGGGAACGAGAAAAGAGTACTTATCAGTAACGAGGTTGAACTAGGTATGCAGAGATACCGACAATCAAAACCTCGGATAAGTAAGCTATCGTGAGACAAAGGGAAATTGGTATCGTATGTAAGTGGTTCATTCGATCGCAAAGTAATTGTAGAAATATGTGGGAGCCATATGAATTTCCAGATTCCTCTATTGGTTATTGTTCGGAGAAGTGTCTCGATCATGTCCACATAATTCACGAACCGTAGGGAGACACACTTAAGGATTCGATGTTGTTGAGTAGTTATGGAATGATGAGTAAGAGACCGAATGTTGTTCGGAGTCTCGGATGGGATCCGGGATATCACGAGGAGATCCGGAATGGTCCGGAGAATAAGATTCATATAAGGAAAGTCCTGTTTCGGAGTTGGAGAATGATTCCGGTGTTTTCATCGGGAATGTTCTAGAAGGTTCCGGAAGGTCCGACACTTCGGAGGGGAAGGGTACATGAATGTGTCATAACAAGTTGGAATGGTTGCATCATGTACTAGGTGTCATCGCTGAGCAAAATAAAGGGATAAATCAAATCCTAGTTTGAAAAGTCAAACGCCAATTTGAAAAGTCAAACGACAAGTTTGCTTGGTGGAGGGAGAGTAGGAAACCTACTTGGAGAGGAGTTCCTCTCCCTCCACCGCCGGCCAAGGAGGACGACTTGGGGGAGGACTCCCTCCCCCTTGGCCGCGCCCTCCCACCTATAAAAGGAGGTGCAAGGGTGCCCCTCTAGAGCTACAACTTGCCCCACCAAAAACCCTAACCCTAGCCGCCGACCCTCCTGCAGCCGCCGCCGCCCTAGGGTTTTCTCCCAAGCCGCCGAGTTGGGGCCTCTCCTTGTCCTAGTCGCCGGCCTAGGCTCCTCCCTTGGTGCCTCTAAATCCTAGATCGCCAAGGCCTCTCTCATAGTCCACCATACTCGCTCCGGCTTAAGGCGAAGCCCTGCGAGATCTCCCCTCTACTTCCGGTACCACGCCGTCGTGCTGCCGGAATCGCGAGGAGAGTGATACAACCTCCGCTGCCTGCTGGAACAATAGAGAGGAAGGACTTCATCGAGTACCGAACATGTGACCGACTGTGGAAGCGCTGCCGGAACGCAGCGCCGGAAGGATCGTCTACACGATCTTGAGATCGGCAAGAGTATGACTACATCACCCACGAGAATCCGCTCTCGTTAAACACTTTGGAATCTTTGAGGGTGAGTTATTCTATTGACTCGTTGCTACAATCTAGTAGATAGATCTTGGCTTGTTTGTTTGTATGCGGTAGAAATTTTTTGTTTTCCATGCTACGAACCCCTACATCAGTAGCCGGGGCTCGACGTCTTCGCTGAGCTAGCTAGATGTGTAATAGGGTTGTATTGTTGTTTAATTGGTACTTTGTTGTTGTACTAGCTGGATTATTCGAGATGTATTGTTGTTTAACTGGTACTTTATCTTTCTTTATCGCATTGTTTAAGCTGGATTACTTTATCTTCCTGTATTTTATCGCATTAAGAAAAATGGTTTATCTTTCTTCTGTATTAGTTAAGTTATGGACGGTAGAGACAACGAAGAGCACATCATGTACACCATGATAGATGAGGGTACAGGAGGTTACAATTATGATGGAGCAGACGATGATGGAGATGATGATGGCTCCCAATACCTCAACTTGGATGAAGACGACAGAAGAGACGACTATGACGAATTCTTTGGTGGAGACGACGGTGGAAATGATGGTGGAGACACCACCATAGCAAAGACCGGCGAGGTATATAAAGCCTCTGCTGATCACGAGCTAGTAGATGCATTAGTTGATTCATATATATATATATATATATTTATATATATATATATATGTACTAACGACTGTTTCTTCTCTTAGACCTCTGCATCGGGCGAATCTTCTGCAAGGAAACGAGGCCCGACCAAAAAGTTGGCCGACGGTATGCGTTTCACCATTGATCTAGTGTCTGAGTTCGGCGAACCTTTGGAGCCGAAAGAGGCCGCAAGTGTATTTGTATACCAATGCGGAGCGATAGTCAGGGACGCCATCCCGATCACTACTCAGAAGTGGAATAAGCCAGGAAAGAAAAGTGATCGAGTTGGAGAAACTTTTGTCGATGACAGAGCCAAATATGGTCTTTGGAATTCACTCAGGACACACTTCTCTCTGCCTGAATTGGACACTCCTGAACTCACTGAGGCATTGAGGTTGCAAGTCATAAAGTGGGCCCTTAAGAAGATGGGCGGACAGTTCAAGGACTGGAAGAAAAGATTGTACAACAACTTTGCGAAGAAGGGGCTGACTCCGCCATTCACTGGCCCGCTGGAGAAGCAGCGGGATAACTGGGCCCCATTTGTGACATATAAGGAATCAGAAGCAGCTACGGCCAAGTCGGAAAAGAATAAGTTAAATGCGGCCAAAAAGAAATATCACCATACTATGGGGACATGTGGCTACAAGACGGCCGTGCCTAAGTGGACAAAAACCAAGAAAGAAATGCGTCTAAAAGGGGTCACGCCAGCTACACATCAGTGGCCCGTGAGGTCAAAAAATTGGGTCCTTGGGCATGGGGATCGTATGACATTGAAACCGGGGAGATTATTGTTACAAAGGAGGCCATTACTAAACCCAAAGATGAACTTGTTAAAGTGATACAACTGAGAAAAGATTGAAAGTTCATTCTCGACAGAGAGAACGATGAGCTGACATATGCCCTCGGGAATCCTGAAAAAGTCGGACGAACACGAGGCTTTGGCCCATCTGTTCCATGGAAGACAGGGTTTCCCGCTGACATCGACACTTATAGAAGCCGATCCAGAAAAACGAACTGGCAGAAGGAGGAGGAGGCAGCGCAATTGGAGGCGGTTGAAAAAAGGAACGAGGAATTTCAAGCCATGTTCAAGCTGCCGCAGAAGAAGATTAATGAACTTAGAGTACTGGCCCGACAGCAAGATCCTGCGTTAGACAGTCCGGTGGGCCCATCTCAGCAGAGAAGCAGTGTGGCTTCCACGGAGGTACAAGCTAATAATCCAATGCTGATGGACAATAATGCAACGATGGTTCGCTACCCCGTGGATGAAGTCGACGCAAGGACAGCTTGTGAGCTACATGTCACAGTGAAGAACATTTCTATGAAGGTGGCACTCGGCTTTGCTTTACCTTGTCCACCGGAAGCGACCTACCATGGAAGTCAGATTCCAGCTGGCTATGCTTGTGTCAGTGTGGATGAAGTTGAACTGACATGTCGATCACTTGAGCTTGACATCCCTGCAGGCGAAGGGGAGAAAACACTTGGAGAAGTGGAGGGTGGGATCATTCTTTGGAAAAAACAACACATCGTGTTTCCAGGCTGGGCGCCAAGGAAATCTTCTCCTCCTAGAAGCAATCCATCACCTCCAAGGCCACCATCACCTCTGAGTCCACCGTCTCCACCAAGAAACAATAGTCCACCCCTTCCTGGGAGGGATCGCAGCGCGACTGCATATCCATCTCCGGCGACTCCGCCTCCGCCCACTGAATCAAAGGGAAGAAAGCGGAAGAATAACACCGCTACGTCGAGGGAGACCCGACGCCAAAAACGACAAGATCCCCTACCAAGAGTACCGCCGTCTCCTCCCAAGTTAGCTTATCACCGGACTGATGAGGAAAGCGCGGTGATCTCTCGGGCCGAAGTGAAGGCCCATTTTGCACCAAAAGAACCCGAGCCATAGGTGCTAGTTGATCCAAAAGTCAAGAAACACTTCAAGGCATTTCTTGACCAACCACCCCAACATGTGTTAAATAGGAAAGATGACTATACACGCTGTCTTACGAAGACACTAAAAGAGAAGTCATCAAGTAGTACTGCAAGTGGGAGAAAATCAAAAGAAGTTGCCCAGCTCGGCAAACAGGCAAAACAATCCATTGCCCCGCTCAAGGTGTTACCCCAGCCCACACAAGGTGGAATATATATGGAAATAGCTATTAAATTAGCCAAGTAGTGTAACGTGCCGGTCGAAGCACTTCTAGCCGGCGGAGATAATGTCGCCAAGGGACCAATAGCGCAAAAATTTGTCTACGGGGAGCCTCTGGTCAACGATGAGGTATTCGATGATCTGCCAACACATATGCGACTGTTGCATATCTGGTACTTGAAAGTCACAAAGGAAGGGCGACAATTTCTCCTATGTAAAGTTGGAGAGGAGTACTTCCGTCCCGACTATATCTCCATTGAACTTTGTGAACTATTTCAGTTATTTAACCTAAACGCCCTCGACAAGTCCCTCCTCAGCATATATTATCTGTAAGTAATTAAGTCACTAACTCAGCTCGTTCAATTCATTTCCTGTTGTTATCCTCACTATATCTCCTTATGTATGCTATTATATATGCAGAATGAAGATTCAAGAATGTAGAAGAAAGTCAATCTACAACATTGGGTTCGTTGACCCAAACAGAGTAAATGGACATACTCTAATAAATAACCTCGAGAAAACAGAGGATAACTTTCTAATGTTTTTAATGGAGCAACATTACAAGACACAAATACTATTTCCTTACAACTATGGGTAAGAGTCTTACTGTCCTGTACATATTCAATTTTTGTTTACTCGATGTTAAGTGTATATAAACAAAGCTTCCACTGGATTCTTCTAAACATTGACGTTGACCGTGCAAAAGTTGAAATCTCGGACTCGTTAAAGAAGCCGATGGAAGACTACTGCAACATAATTGATTGCCTCCAAAAGTAATTTCAATCACTATATCTGTCTCTTTCGTTCATTCTCTGAGATGTAAAATAATTAATAACTCATTCATTTCTTTTTTGCCGGACAGGGTTTGGAAAAGGTTCACGAAGGAGGTTCAGGGTGAATGGCGTGAGGAGCTCACTTTTCGTACGGTCCCGGTAAGTAGTACGAGAGCTAGGGGACTAATTTATGTAGATATTACAATTATCATTCTTACAATTATCATGCTTGATTATTATCTGATTGAATTATATTCTCGATCGAAAAGTGTGCGACGCAGCCACAGGGGACTAATTTATGTGGATATTACGTATGTGAGTTCATTCGTAGGTGTATGGAGCAGAGCACAGACTTTCTTCAAGTACGTAAACAATATATTCGCAATTTATTCTATACCATAGTTTTTGTTGAGTTTCATTCATAATGATCTACTTCTTTATATATAGTTGGATGTGATGCGGGATAAGCTCCTACCACATGAACGCCTACTAGCAATTCAAGAGGAGTTGTCGGGATTTTTGCTCAGGGACGTCATAAACTCAAAAGGAGAGTACAACGTAGATAGACCTTCGTGTAATCGTGGATAGACACAAAAGGACAGTATTTGTTGTAATGATGATCTTGGTGTAAATCAATTAGACGAGCTCTAGTCTCGGTTGTGTATATATTTATATGTATTTATGTTATCGTGAGTGAAATTATATTATATATACATCAATGTATACAACATGTAGTAGCGTAGAATAATATGTATATAAAAACACAAAATGAAAAATAATCAAACACAAAAAAAAACCCTAAAACCCTAAAACCCCACCTCCTGCCGCGGCAGCAGTTTGGTGTAAAATGCTACCGCGGCAGAAGAACTTTAGTCCCGGTTCGTGTTACGAAGCGGGATTAAATATCCTCCAGTCCAGCACGCACAGAGCGGCCACGTGGAGATAATCTAGTCTCGGTTTGACCTTTAGTCCAATCCGGGACTAAAGCCTCTTACAAACCGGGACTAGCATCCTGTTTTCTACCAGTGTGCCATGCGCCTCCGACCTGCCGCCTCTGAGTCTTGTTCTATCAGAAAGTTGTACCTGTAGCCGGCATGCATCGTACTTACAAGTTGTCAATTGTCATGTAAATAGGTTCAATTGTCATCCCATTCTTACTATTACTGGTTCATCGCCCGACTCCTTTTAGGAGTCAATGCCTCTTTCATTTCTATAGGGAAATTTAACTAACTATACCCTGATGATTGCTGGATCTGTACGTCATCCATCTATATACAGCTAGCAGACAGAATTGTAGTACAGACATACGTGTAAGGCCAAGCCTAATTTCCAACGACCACTTACGTCAGACATTGTTTCTTGTTACTTGTTGCTTTCTAGAATTTAATCACGTACAATTTGCTTTCTGTATGTACGATCGTCTGACTTAGGCATCCATAATGCGTGATCACGATGTGTTAGGTAACAATAAACCCCTTAACAGGAAAAACGTCGCCATTGGCAACGGAAAGAAGGTCGATCGATGGGCATATATATGTTTTTGTACGTTGAGACAATATGTGTGTGGCTGGCCTTGTCGAGGCAACTGAACCGCATTGCACGAAACTAGAACCATGCAAAAGTACTTATAAGCTGTAGGCCGAATTAATGCCGCATGACCATGACACCGAACCATGGTCAGGGACGCTATATATGTAGTTTATGTGCACTGATATGCGAACTTGGCTGTGCGTGTTGACTCTTGGAGGCTTAGACATTTGATCATTTTCACTGCCGATCAATCTAAAACAATCAATCACCAAAACACACATTGTTACATGTATAAAAAACAATACGTTGCACATTTTAAAATGTGCAGCTATTGTATATTCAAAGTGCAACAGAACCAAACAAAGTTTCAAAAGGCAAATTATATAAGTGCAGAAAGATCAAGTGAATATTTTTTGCAGTCGATTAATCAGACTCGGTTCCATTTTCCTTTAGAAAACACAGTGAGAGGTTGAACCTGCCATGCCAAGAACTCACTATTGTGAGAACCAAGTATTGGTTGAATGACTATAGCATATTGTTATATTCCAGGCCATTAGAAATCAAACGTTAGGTTTGTCGGCCGGTATGTTCTTTCTTCTAATGTTCATGTCGATTGAATGACACCGTCAATCTCAAAGGTCAAGGACTCTAATATTTAGTAGAAATATATGAGTATTAATGCTTGTATCTATGTTATATTTGGTCTTTCTAATTTAAAAAGGTAACAACTAGTTGTTTATAATCAAGTTCACTCAAAATTAAAATGTGCAGACATGTAAATTAAAACACTCATGGTCTTGATAACCCACCATAGGTTTAGGTTGTATGCTTACTAAGAAACACTTCACCCCGATCTCGTTAGCGCATACCTTCTTCGCGTTGCAAAACATCATGTTGCGCATAAAAAACCAGTACTAAGTTACTCTCTGGTTTTGACCAAGTTAATCTATAGGTCATCGACATGAATCGATTTAGATCGCTAGACTTCCCCCACGCTCGCCATACACAACTAAGACATGTCTCAATTTTGCAATAAATTCGACCGAGAAAGTCTATCTCAATACACACATTTTGTAAAATTATATATTAACTACATATTTAATCATCTGCTAGTACTTAGAAAGTATGAATTGTGGCAAAACCACCCATACCCAGCTTCCCATAATAATCAAATGAAAGGCTTGAATTTATTTTCGAATCCATGTCGTCTAATTCAACGGAAGTCAAATATGAAAAACAATTAAGAACTAAGAGCATCAATTTTAAGAGGCTAAATAAAGATTAGTTTGTTGAGTTACTTTTATAATATTATGAAGGACGTACAAAGATAATACAAATCCAAACAAGATTTGAAATCTTGTGATATTATGTTGTAGGAGGCTTAGTTTATATAATGGGCTCATTGGGCATTGTATGAGTACGCTACATATGTGAGAAAAAACTACAGAACAATCCATATTTTCACGAATACTCTAGAATAGAGTAAGCTATTCCTTGGTGTGCCGCTGATCTGCGCTCTCTCTCGCTGTTTGCACGCTGTAGCTGGGTTCCACCAACTTGCATGGTGCGGCCGCGACTGGTTCACACTTATTGCTCACTGTCGACGTCAAACGCGATGATCACTCTCTCCAGCGCTATGTACGAATGGTGCAACAAACACAAATCAATCGAGTTCTTGTGCTACTCCCTCCGTTTAAATATATAAGATGTTTTAAGTTTGTCAAGGAGATGTATAGACACGTTTTAGTGTATAGGTTTAAATGAATCTAGACACTAAAATATGTCTAGATACATCTTATTCACAAATCTAAAACATCTTATATTTCCAAACGGAGGGAGTACTTGTTAGCTAGCCATGTGCTAACAGGTACACGCATGCACCACATTTTTTTCGAAATGGAGGTGATGTCCGACCATCCGCAAAATGATGTACACCGTTGTTTTTAATTACTTAACACATAGACTTATAAAAAAACAAAGATCAATCTGAAATTACCTCACTACGATAGTTGTTGCAGCAACTATAATCTTGATGCACGGTAACCATTTCACACCTAGCTATCCACATTATCGTAAAATCGGAGGCCTCACCCAACCGTCCAACGGCGAGCCATGAGCACAAATCAGTCCAGCAACCCTCAACACGCACCAGTACACATGCTCCAGAAGTCTCCACCGCTATCTTCCATGGGCCCATCTTCGGAACAAAGATCAGGAGATTGACCTTGTCAGGCCTACCGTCGACGCCACCAGGACGTCAGACAAGACCACTGTCATGCGCTTGTCACATCCTGATTGCCTGTCAGAGAGGCCTTTGTTGGGAACCCCAAGAACAAGGTATGATAAGCATAGCAGCAAGCTTTCCCTCAGTAGAGACCAAGGTTATCGAACCAGAAGGAGGAAGGAAACGTCACATAGATATTGCAAGCAACGCGGAGACCTGCACAACACAAACTCAAAACTTTGCTCAAACTAATCAGTGAGGTTGTCAAGCTCACCGGTTTGCTGTAACAAAGGATTAAACATATAGTATGGAAGGTAATGGTTTGCAACAAGTAAACAAGTAACAGTGGAAGATGTATCAATGGTAAAGATTGGACCGGGGTCCATAGTTCACTAGAGGTGCTCTCCTTAGATAAATAACATGATATGAAAGGTAAACAAATTACAGCAGGGCAATTGACAGAAACTGAGCAAGGCATAACAATACAATTACTGGTCAGAAAGATCCTATAAGATTCGTTTGGGCAATACAAAAAGATACATAGACCGCCATCCAACTGCATCTATGACTGGAAGTACACCTTCAGGTTATCATCCGAACCCCCTCCAGTATTAAGTTGCAAGCAACAGACAACTGCTTTAAGCAAAGTGTGTAAGGTAAACAGTGCACATGTTCCATGAACAAGAGACCGTTGTTTTCTCCCTAGTAGCAACATCACATCTACAACCGAAGAGATTATTGTCACTTTCCTTGGAAACTAGAGGCATGAACCCACTATCGAGCATAAATACCCCCCTTGGAGTCACTAGCAACTACTTGGCCAAGATAGCTACTAACAACGAAGAGCATGCAAGATCACAAACAACACGGACATGATAGAATCATAAAGACAAAATCATCAATCAAACCAACACAATAATCTCAATATCCATCAGATCCCCGCAAACACAACATGCATGATTACAAATAGATTAGATCTTGATCATGAACGGAGCTTACAAGATCTATACATGAAAGCACAAAGGAGGAGATACAACCATCTAGCTACTACATGGACCCATAGTCCAAGGTGGAACTACTCACGCATCATAACGGAGAGAAGGCCTCCGGTATTTTCTACCCTCCGACAGGGTGTCGTGAAGAACTTTAGACCCCCCTCCCCCCCGATCTAGGGACGACGGTGGCGGCGGCTACAGAAGGTTTCGTGGAGATTTGATCGGGCACTAAGGGTTTCTGCATCGGGGCCTTCTTATAGGCGAAGGGGGAGGCCGAGGAGGCGGTCAGGGGGGTCAAACCCTAGCCAGGCGTGGGGTAGGGCCCACCCGCGCCTAGGGGGGTTTTGGCCGCCCTGGCCTGCTTCCTCGTCTCCCCTATGGACTTCTTGTTCCGCACGGAAAGTTATTGACTTTGACGTTTGTCCCGTCCAATTCCGAGAATATTTCTTTACTAACCTTTCTGAAACCAAAAACAGCAGAAAACAGGCAACTGACACTGTGGCAACTTGTTAATAGGTTAGTACCAGAAAACATGTAAAAAGTACCTCAAAGTGTAGACAAAGCAAAGCAAAGTAGATACTAAGCAAGCATGGAGCATCAAAAATTATAGATACGTTTCCGACGTATCACATCCACCAACGCATCCGATGCTGAGACCCACTGCGTCTTGCCGCCACCAAAACTCGTCGTCATTGATGCAATAGGAGCAACACCGCGCCCCCTCCAAACCAGTCTCGTCAGATAGTGCTCCAAAGACGATGTCGCTAGTAGGTATAACGCCACCATAGTGTTGCCAACGTCTGACTCGAAGAACGGGATATAAGGTTTGCCCTAGAGCACCCAAGCAAGAAAATATGGGTTGAAAAACGATGCCTTCAACAAGAAAAACAACGCCAAGAGGCATTGTCATAGTCAATTTGCACTTTCACCGATATCTACACAAATTCGTACCCGGTTGATTGGATTCTAATATAGCCATAGAGATCGGGGCCAAAGTCGCCACCCTTCCATAGCGCAAACCACCATGCCGATCCATTGTGTAACTGGACGAGGAGCCACCACGCCATGGTGCCCGGCCGGACCACACCCCAGCTCGGAGAAGACATCCCATGCCGATCCTTCGCGAAAGGGGACAAGGAGGCCTCATCCTCCATCGGCGCCAGCCCAGCTGCACCCAGTGGCGAAGGACGAAAAGAATCTAAGGTAGGGTGAACTAAAAAGAGAATGCAAAGACAAAATAGTGTAGAAACAATAATACTATACATATATATGATTCTACCACAATCATAGTAGTACGACAGA
Organism: Avena sativa; assembly: GCA_916181665.1. Classification (NCBI taxonomy): domain Eukaryota; kingdom Viridiplantae; phylum Streptophyta; class Magnoliopsida; order Poales; family Poaceae; genus Avena; species Avena sativa. Next base: position 328,488,515 of record OV702284.1, on the reverse strand, counting down.
AGCAAAATACATTTGAATATATATAAAACCTAAAAACATGCCAACAGTGATGTTTTAATGGAAGTTCTAGAAAATAGCAGAGCTCTACTTTTTAAAAACCTTCTGTATTTTCTTTTATCATGACCTTTTAATATCCCTCAGTCAATGTAGCACGTCTATTTAGGGAAATCCCTTTTGGCTCACGGGTGCATTTGCACCTATTGTGAAAAAACATATTTTGAAATATCAAAACATTCAAAAAATATCCACATGTATATTTGAATATTTTATGTTCGTTCACAAGTTTTCGGGATGACAGAATGTTTTATGTGTCATATATAAAAAAGATAAAAAAATATCACGTGAATAGGACTATTCACAAGACATTTTTTGTCTTTTTATACGGTACACGTAGAATGTTCTTTCATCCCAAAAAAATTGTAAACAAACATAAAATGTTCGAATGTACATATAGACATTTGTTTTAGATTTTTTTGATATTTTGAAATTTGTTTTCTCACAATGGGTGCAAATGCACCCGTGAGCCGAATATCCATCACCGTTTATTAAGTCATCAAGAAGCTATTGTCGATATCTTTTTTCTCAACTCAATCTTGGTCATATTTGTTGCCAAGAAAACCCTTCCAATAGTTGCAAATCGGCTCAATGAGGCGATAAACCAACTGAAGCATGTTATTCCTTTTAAATGCCAAGACAATCTCTAAAAAGTATTCAATTCACCGTGTAAGAATGATAAATAGCTCAAGCTTAACTTGTATATGCTAATGATAATAATAAGATCCGTGATAAATCTCTCCGAGACGAGCAATCTTATTCACCCATTTTGTTAGCATCTCATTCATACATAGAACATAATCCATCGCATACCTAAAGTTTGGTTTGCTGATACCCATAAGTTGTCAAAATACCCTCAAGTCCTCCTTAATTACCACACTTAGGACATTGTTTAGAGTGAGGTTTTGATAGATTTAGTTTTAGATATTGCAAAGAGAAAGAGTTGGTTTCCAACTAAGCAAGATCTAGTCCTTTTTTTTTAAATCCATTTTGCGTAGTGTTCACTAAAACAAGCTTAACTTTCTCATACGAAGTCCGTTTTCGGAGTACAACCACTCAAATTGTTCAGAATAAATATACGTATCTAAAGGTTTTGACAATAAATCAAGGTAGGGTGGCTGCCCTACCTTGCCCTACTGGGAGCTCCTCCCCTGGCCGCACCATAGGCGGTCGGGGAGGAGGGGGAGGTGGGGAGGGGCGGCGGATTGCGGTTGCGGCTCGGTTCACACTTATTGCGCACCGTCGATATCAAACGCGATGATCACTCTCTCTAGCCTTATGTATGAATGATGCAACCAACCTTATCGAATACTCCCTCTGTTTTGAAATATAAGATGTTTTAGATTTGTGAATCAAATGTATCTAGACATCTTTAAGTATATAGGTTCACTCATTAAAAGAGGTTTAGTTACATTTTCTTTACAAACTTAAAACATCTTATATTTTGAAACGGAGGGAGTACATGTTTCGCTGATAATAACTGTTAGCTGGTCAATCAATCAAGTCCTTATGCTACCTGTTAGCTGGCCATGCGAACAGGTACACGTATGCATATGCACCACGTTACCATCCACTGATAATAACTCTTATGCTACCTGTTAGCTGGCCAAGCTATAGCATGCGAGCTCGCTTGGACAAATTGGTTAACACGCTTCAATGACGTACGTACGGTTAGCATTGTCCGCTTAAGTGCTCATCATGTTCAAGTACTACGTCAGTTTCCTGTAGCTGTCCATGTTGCATTGTCCGCCCCGGTGTATGCAAATTAATTGAGTGGGCTTTTTGTTTAGGTCCTGATAAAGTGATAATGAACACAGCTAGGCCCAATTTTCATTACATAGTACTCCTAGGACTAATGGGATGGTCGTTAGCTTAATGAGATCAGACGTTAGGAGGGACAGCATGCACCTCTCCTAGAACTAGCAAGCTTCATGGTCGTTAGCTGCGAAGTCTCGGTGCGAATGTGAGAATCGGGCCCTTTGTATTGATCGATATTGCCCCCATTGATATTTGGTTACTACACTAAGTTACTCTAAGTTACTCTAAGTTACTACCTTCATAGTCTAAATTACTAGTAACATGCATATGTTACCGCATAGGCTGGTCATAGTGAAAAGTAACTTAAAGTAGTAACATGCATATGTTACTAGTCTAAGTTACTACTATCTCCATAGTGCAAAATAACATAGATGTGGTATCATGCAATATCTCATTTATTACAATGTAGACTCATTTTGTCTTGAAATGTGTGATGTAATGGTAACATAGCTAATTACCATTAGACTCTCTCTCATCATTTAATTATTGTCATGTCATCCAAATGCCTAGTTGGCAAGACATGTAGGACTATATTACTACCTAAGTTACTCTCACTATGACTAGCCTTGGTGTTACCCGGGAGACCATAAGTAGCATTAAGTTTTCTCGGGGCATGTCTAGCAATAAGTGTGGTAACCGGCCATTTATTAGAACAAAGAGCTTAGGCTGGTCATAGTGGAGTAACTTAGACTAATGTTATTAGTCTAAGTTACTACCTTCATAGTGGGAAGTGCCATATGTGTGGTAACATAGAAAGCTTCATTAATTGATTTATAGACTCACTTTGCATTGAGAAGTGTGATGTGATGGTAACATAATATTTCCACTACGAGTAGTATTTCATTTGCCTCTCTCCTCATTAATTGTTTGCCACATTATTTTTTTGTCTAGGTGGCATGCATGCTACTATTTATGTTACTCCCACTACGAGCAGCCTCATGATAAGTACTCCCTTTGTCTTAAAAAAGATGTCATAGATTTATTCACATATGAGTATCTAGATATGCTTTAATGTATAAATACATCTAAAATTTTAAAAAAATCTGCAACGTCTGTTCGAGACAGAGGAAGTACCGCGTTAAAACCGCTATCCGAACTCCACTGAAGCAAGCTAAATTTCCGGTACACCATAACGGAAGAAAAGGAGATCGCGTCCATGCCCATGTGTAGGAGACATACATGACTCGCAGACGCAATGATGATGAAGCACACACTACACTAGCCTGCACATTCAGAACGGTATACGGCGGGAGTACATTCTCTTACATGTTAAACCAACCACCACTACACTAGCCTTCACATTCAGAACCGTATACGGGTGGTGTACATTCTCTTAGAGCATCTCCACCCGCCCTACGCAGGAGGCTGATCCGGACGCCGAATTTTAGTCCGGACGTCGAAAACTGGCCCAGTCGCGTACCCAAGGACCTGTTTTCGGTCGGATTTGGATCATTTTTGGTCCGGACTACCCAGGCCGAACCCAGATTTTCGGATACGCCATGGGAACGCCGAACTCAGCGAAATCGGCGAAAAAAAATCAAAGCGGCGCGTGGACCCGCCGAGTCAGTGACGGAAGCCGAGTCGTCGTCATCCTCAGAACCACGCGGCGACCGCCGGGCAATAACTGCCCGTCGCGTCGGCCACACGTCGCCGATTTACGGCGCCACCGTCGCTGCCTCGGCTCCCGCGACAGACCGTTGGTCACTAAGTTCCCGCCGTTTCCACTTTTCCCGCCCTCGCCGCTACACCCCTCCCGTCCTCGCCGCTCACCTTGGCATTTATAAGCAGTACTCCTCGTCAGAGATCTTTGCACTCTCTCACAGCTCCCCCCACCCGCAAGCCCAACTCCGGCGAACCTTCTCTCACCTTCCCCCTTCTCTCACCATGGGCGAACGCTACCCGGCGACGGCGTTGCGGCGAACGGCTTCGGCCGGCGCACCCTCCAGACTTGGGAGGCGCGCATGCTGTACGAGGCGGGGTAAATGGCACCGCCGGACACGCGGATGCCTCCGGGGTGGACGCTGAGCGCCGGCGGCATCCCAATCCCGTCGGGCCGACGCCGAAGGAGTTGTCGTACGATGTACAAGAGTACATCGCCGGCATGGACAACCCCGCCGAAGCGGAAAGCGCCGATAACCTCCAGTACTGGGGGAACTTCTTCGCGGAGCGGCGCCAACAGGAGCTCGCCCGCCACGAGGGGCCGTCGAACGAGTCCCCGCCGGCGCGCAAAAACTCGGCGGGGCGCCGGCGTTGGTGGAGCGCACCAGGGCGGACGCTCGCCGCCGTGCTGGAGCACATCAACTGCGGGAACACTCCGCGGCTCGGCTTCCCGCGCAACCCGACCCCGGCGGCTAGGACGGTCGGCGTGCTCCGACGAACTGGGCGCCGAGGAGGATGGCGAGCATGAGCTCGTCCTCCTCCGCTTCGGCGTCCCACTCTTCTGGCAGCGTGCCGCTTCGCACGCCGACGGCCATGAAGCGCAAAGCCGTCTCGCCTGCGCACTCACCGCCGCGGACACGTGTGCGCGGTATCGTCATCGGCGAGCCGTCTGTGCCTACGCCTCCAACAGGCCACCTGCGCCTACGCCGCCCCAAGACAGAAGGCTCGGCGCCGGCCGAGGACGCCGCCTTGAAGATGGCGCTGGAGCAGTCGCTCCGCGAAGCGCCGCCGCTGCCGCCGGTCGAGCCCTCCTCGTCGGACATCCTGGAGTGGTCCAGGAGGGACTGGGAGAAGGCGGAGCATCAGCGCATCCTCGGCCTGCAGCAGCAGGCCGAGGAGCAGGCCGCCCGGCGTCGGGCGCTGTCTGGGCGTGAGCTCGCCTACCAAGGCGCCCCGCTCTATGTCCTGGACGACGACGACAAGGACGCAGGCCCGTCCTACCAGCCATGGAGGTACGGCGACCCTGGTCAGGGCAGCTCCCGCCAGAACCAGCCGTCGAGCGACGACGACGACGATGGCGGCGAGGATGACGGCCGAGCCGACCCCCGCTACACGTCGTTCTACGACAACTTCGGCATGTAGGACGGCGAAGGCACCGGCGGCGGTCTTTTTAAGTTTATTTATGTACTAGTTTCGTTTAAATTTGTTGTAATCCGCCTATATTTCGCCCAACTTAATAAAAATTGCCTAAATTTGATAAATTTTAGCCGAACTCGGGGACTCGACCTAGGTACGCGGTGAAAAAATGGGCGTACCCAGGCCGAAAACAAGTTTAGTCCGGTCGAAAAACGGACCAAATTTTGTCCTGGGTTCGGCCAACGAGTGGAGATGCTCTTACATGTCAAACCAACCACGTGCTAAGGCGTGTTTTTGGAATGCACCTTGGGCCGATGGCCACCACCCTAAATGCATTGCTCCTTACAAAAGACTTGGAGTGTTCGAAAAACGGGTCTTTCGGTCCAAATTTCAATAAATTATGGCAAGTCATCTCACAACTCATCCTGCACAATGGTGTTGAAGACTCCATTCTTTGTAAGCTCACCTCGAATGGGGCTTACTCTTGCACTTCGGCATATAAAGCGCAATTCGCTGGGACAATTTGTTGATGTATGGACTCCATCATTTGGAGAGTTCGGGCTACTTAAAAGTGCAAGCTTTTATCTTGGCTATTCATTCAAAACCGAGTTTGGACGACAGACGACCTCTTAGAGCACCGAGGATGGCCTAATGGTTGAATTTGCCCCCTTTGTCGATGCCAAAAAAAATGGTGTGTCATCTCCTGTTCAAGTGTCGACACTCCTTGTGCATTTTGAATATGATAAAAGAATGGCTATGCCTGCCCAACTTCGAGCAAACAACTTGTAGTGCCTTTGACGAGGTTGAGGAATGTTGGACCAAGATTGCCCTTGCCCATGGTGGGAGACGTAAGCCATGGCCTCGCTACCCATGCTCTATGTTGGGGAGCTTTGGAATGAACGAACGCGAGGACCTTCAGAAATGTGATCACCATGCCCGTTGTTGTCTTCGATAAAATCAATATACAACCTAGAAATTTGGTTTTAGCGGGAACTAAGCATTTTGGGTCTGTTAGTTTCGGTAGAGTACTCTTTTGTCTTCAATGGTGGTTTGTAAGACTAAACTTTGTACTTACCCAAACTTCTCATTATTTAATGATGAATTAAGGAAATCTTTTTTGCCTTTCTTTGGAAACAAACCAACCACTTGCATGCATGAAGACGGTCTCCTCCATTATTATGCAAGTATAGAAACGAGAACACGGCGTCACATCACACGTATATATTGCCATGCCGCAAGTGGCCGAGGAGCCACCGCTGCTGCGCGTACTGAAAGCGCTTGAAAATGCAGGCAAGCCCCTTGTGCGGCCCATGGTTTCAGCTTGCCATGCTATGCTACTATGGTACGTAGTATCTCGCTGGAGAACTTAATTGGCACGCTCCAATTAGGACGTACGGGCTTCAGCTTTTACGTGAAGATGACAGTAGATGGAATCGTGGAGAGTTTGGTACAAAGGCGTGACCAGACCAGTGGTGTGGCATGCATTAGATCAGTTTTGCTAGATGCACAAAAAAAAAGGCTGCAGATGTCTAGATAATTGCGATCGACGCTATAATCGTTCACGTGAGGTGTGTACCGTAAATTCTATGGTGGGATCGCGACATGCGCATAAAGCTCGGAGGAGCATGTAGTGCGTCGCGGAGGATCATGCATATACAGGGTGTAAGATAGTGCAGCGCCAACATGGTGGGTGAACTAGGCGCAGGGTGGAGCATGGTTGCCTTGGTCGGACTGAACAACCTGATGGAGCAGAAGACGGGGAAGATTGGCGACAACGACGTAGGAGCATGATGGCTCATGGTGTCCGAAATCTATGGTGTGGCAACACGTGGCGCATGCCCGAGGTTGCGTGGTTCAACCTGGCGAAGGTGCGGGGTTGATTCAACAAGACGGCGCACGCAAGAGACCTTGAAATCAATGGGGCAAGGGTGGAGTGATCATTCATGGAGTCATGTTGAAGGTGGAGCTGGAGTCTGGCAAAAGATTCTGCTCATGTTGATGGAGGGGCTACCATGTAAGGATCGGCAGAATCGAAGCCTAGTCACTGGGAAGGACAGAAGCACATTGTTTGAATTGGAGCTCAGGGTTCAATGTTGCGTGGAACTTGGCATCGGTCGGTATGACTGGTGGTTATCTACAGTGGGGGCCTGAGGTGGTGTGGATTACCTACCAAGTAGATCCTGGCCAAGATTGTGGATGCTCGATGACATAATAGCGACGAGGTGTGAGGTAAACACATGACACATGTACAGATTAGGGCACTCACGGTCAGACATATGGTTTTACAAGTGTGAGGAGGCGGCGAAGCAGTGTTGATGAGTAATAGGTTCAAGTTGGTGTCTGGGTCTATCAGGATTGACCTCAACTGATGGACAAGAGTCGGCCATATGAAGAATCTGCAAAAACGGTGATGAGACAACTGCGAATTTTAACTCAGGGTGATTCAAGGGCGATAGTGAAATTCCTTCAAGTTGGAAGGACTTTCATTCAGATTGGTGATCGGTGTGTGATGGTGTTTAACGGAAAGTATGCACTACGGTGGCAGGTGGAGTCACATGAAGTCTGGGAGTAGCAGCGAAACTCATGAAGACAACCAAGTCCAGAGTACATGGAAGTTCGACGCTTTGACGAACTCAAGATGGTTGAAATATTCGCCAAGGTGGAGTTTATGATGCATATTACTATGCGAGTTAGCTTACAATTAGATTTATATTATATTATGGATAAGATATGAGTACTACTAGGGTTAAACTCGTGTAGCCTAGTGTAGAAATGCCACGCAATATAACCTATAACGACTTGATATAGAAAATATGTAAGGCGAGCCGACGGCATGTGCCAGCGACCAAGCCGGCCGATGCATTGGTATCAAAGGTGTGGAACGCTCATAGTCATGCCCCGAAGAGTAGGAGAGTCCGCCGAACTATTTCAACAAATCTCCATGTCATTATCGTGATGTGATTGCATGCTTCCTCCGTAGATCAATTGTGTGTTTACGACGGTACCATCACTGAAATAACTACTATGCGACCTGTTAGCTGGCTGGCCCATGCTAACTCTAGCTAACATGCATGGAGAAACCATTACACTTCAATTCGGCCTCAAAGACGGTCGAAACAGGTTGCTACCACTGTACTCATGTACCTACTCAAGTAGTCAAGTGGTACCTCGCTTTCCTGTAGATATGAATATTGCTATTTGTCTGACTCAACTCAAGAGATCTCTTTTCCAAAATAAAGAGTTGTACGCACTGATCTCCCCACATGTAAACAATCAAGCAAACACTCTACCCAATAATTGTAGAGGTGGGGAAAACTAACATTCGAAAACTGCATCCTAAGGCTGGCCCTAGTGGTGTATCATGCATGTCATCTTGGCAAAATAATGATATGGCATAACAATTAATGAAGAGAGGTGGTAGTGGTATCATAGCATATGTAACAAGAAAATTTAATGTCAAATACATCTTATACATCAAATTGAATTGAGATTCTATAAATAATTAAATAACATGGGACTATGATACAACAGATGATACTAAGCACTATAAGGATAGTATATGATACTAGTAATATGATACTTCCACTGTGACCAGCCTAAAGTCCCAAGACAATCAACAAGCAAAATTAAGGCGCATAAAGTTCATTATATCACCTAAACGACTATAGGGGTGCCAACAAATAGCTCAACGACCACGGCCTTAAATGATAAAACAACCTTGATAGCTGCTTGATCTCTGTCATCTATAAATGTAAAGTTTGTGTACTACATATGCACACATGTAAGGCCAAGCCTCCACCAACTATCACGTTGGAAAACCCATTTTTCTTGCGTGTTGCTTTCTATAATTAATCACCATTTGCCTACCGGCCTGGAAACACTGATCATTTGACCTGGACACGTCAATACCGATAGTTTCGGATCTCGACCGGGGTAATAAGCGTGAACATTGGTGACGGGAAGAAGATCACCATTGGCATATGTGATCAGTGACCATGCCTTCAGCAGTTGACCATGTACATGGCTGGCGTTATCAGGGCCGGTGAAGTATAGTACTACAGATAACTCAAGCCGTCAACATCGTATTAATAGTGCAGCTTCGTGACAGCAAATCATGGATATGGATGTGAGGTACATCATGTGCGGATGATGCTGAGCCTTCGATGTGTTGACTCTTGGGGGCAAGGGATGACATCCATTTTCTACATTTTGCTATCTAGCTAGGGCCAAGAATCATGTAGTCAACCTGGAGTACGCTGTCCAGTTTAAACTCAACTCACGACAGCCTATCCAATAGGAACCCGCTATCATATATTACTACTCCCCGAAACGATTCTGTAAGCAGTGTTTGAATCATAGAAAATAAAGAAACTGTACATGGGGTTTGAATGGATGAAAATTCTCCTCCAAAACATAGTGCAATGCAATCCTGTGAGGAAATTTTCTAAGAATCCAATCCTACAAATTAAACGATGCCCATAGGAAAAAGTCCCGAGGGTTAAAATCCTCCAAAAGTCCTATGTGATTCCATTGAATCAAAAGAGTCCTCAGTATTCAACAAGAACACAACACAATAGATATTTACCACGAATACTCTTGAATAACACAAAAAGAGATGAGCACTATCTTGTTGTACGGAAAATGCTTAATGTCTAGCCAACATGACCTCATCGAACCTCAGTTCCATCGATCGATTTTATGCTTACCTCCTAGTTGGTTATGCTCGATCACCTTGAGGAAGGAACGCAGTTCAATTTCTTGTCAAAATAAAAATAAAAAGACACTTCACTTCTTGTATGAAAGTTGTATTTGTACCCAGCATTCATGAAGTGCACTTAAAAGTAGCCCAATCCATTCCTTGCAGGGAGTTGTCATGTGAATTAGGTTTGGAGCAGCCAGTCGTCATCCTGTTCATCTTAATATTACTGGGTTATTGGCCGACTCTTTTCTAATGCCTCTTTCATTTCCTTAGGGAAATTTAACTACCTGATGATGGCTTGATCTGTCGTCCATCTATATACAGGAGAAGATATGAAGTGTCCACACATACGTGTAAGACCAGACCTGTCCAACTATCACGTCAGAGCCAGAAGACCTTGTTTCTTGTTACTCGTTGCTTTCTAGAATTTAATCACCAATTGGTTTGCATGCATGATAGTCTGACCTTGCGTACCTCTTGATTGCAATGTTGAGTTAACAGATCCCTGAACAGGAAAAAAACGTCGCCATTGACGACTGAAAGAAGGTTGATCGATGGACATATATGTTTTCTTAAGTTTGAGACCATATGTATGGCTGGCCTTATCTACTATACTGCACGAAACTAGAACAATGCAAAGGTAGGTAACTCGAGGCTGTAGGCCGAATTAATGCCTCGTCGCCGTGACACTGAACCATGGACAGGGACGCCATGTGCATCATGTACCTACTAGATGTGTGACCATTGCTGTGCGTGTTGACTCTTGGAGGCCAAGAGATAAGATCATCTTTTGTATGTTTAGCTTCCTACCTAGCAAGGGCCCAAGAGGCCGGCAGCACGTTTGTACTTTGAAAGAACGAAACTGGAAGTGATGCTGAGTAAATCCCACGGCATGCATGCATTTTCTTTTGGGTCAGACTGCCGATCAGTCGACCGAGAACTCAAAATAACCAATCAATCAAACACACATTGCAAGTATAAGAATAAATAAAGTCGCACATTGTAAGTACACGCGTTGCACAACTTAAAATGCTCAACTAGTGTATATTCAAAGTGCAACATAACCAATCATAGTTTGAAAATGCAAAATATATGTACAAGCAGAAAAAATAAATGAATAGGGCTTTTTTGTAGTCAATCAGAATCAAGTGCGCTTTCTTCTAGAAAATGCAGTTTAAAGCGGGTTTAAAGATTTCACATTCAGTAAAGGAATAAAAACAAAGTGACACCATGAGAGTTTGAACCAGGTGTTCCCACGACTCACTTTGGTGAGAACAAAGTATTGGTTTTAGTGAATATAGAGAACTAGTTGTGTTCCAAGCCTATTAGGCCTTCCACATTGTAGTCGGTGCCCAGAACCTCAAAATCGCATCGATGCCCTGACAATTTTTTTTGGCATCGGTCGCACAGTGTGGTGGGTCCCTGTGAAAAAGCGGGACCCATGCTAGGATAAAAAACTCTATCGCCCAACCTCCATATCTCCTTAGCGCGTTGTTCAAAAATCTATGCCATTGTTCAGATGTTGAAAGCTAAGGTAGTACGACGAACCATTCAGATGGATCAAGCTCCATTGTCGTTCCGTCCATCTCCATTTATGGCCGCCCGCGGTGCCACTGCCCACTGCCAGAATCACGACGGTCATCCCAACGTTGATGGGAACCGATCTCCGACGTTGCCTTGCTACTCGTCTTGCCTGAGACCGGCGCCCAAGAAGTTGATCTTCGTCGACCTAGACCTGCTACGCGTGTCGGTGGAGGTGTTGGGCATGGTTGCCTTCAGGGTGGCGTACATGACCGTGTGGAGAGTGGCGACGTAGTGGCCGTGAGCCGGAGTTATACAGAAATCGGCGTCATGCAGCATGAGGGGTGTCGCCCCTCCCCGCGCCTACTACTTGAGAAGCTCATCTTGCGAGATGGTAGTTGCAATTGGTATCTTTGATCCTGATATTTTATTCTCTTTCCAGTTTGGGCGTCGGAGCACCTAGTTGCTCCGATTCCCTGAAAAAAATTCGAGCACCACCTCAGCAGCGTAGGGCACCGATGAAAGAGCATGTGGGCCCCCATGTGTGGTTTTGATAATAATGATAATCTTTATGGGCTAATGTTTGCATTAAGATGTACTTAGAGGAATTGTCCATTGGCATCGCTTGGAGCATGTGTTGGCTTCAAGATACAAGAAATGAAGTTAAAAAAAACGTTTCTTATCACAACCGTTCTTTGTTGCAGAAGTTTTTACCGGTTCAATGCTCTTATACCGAAGGTAAAGACCCTAGTATAGAAAATATCTATATAACCGCGATTATATGACCAACTTTATATATATTTTTTTATTTTATCAAAAAAGTACGAAAAAGGACTTTCCTTGTAAAAGGAATTTTGTAAATCCAAATTCTGAAAAAAAGAATAAGAGGATCCATAGAAAATATATGCAATGAATAAACCGAAATCTCCATGAATCTAGGAACTTTTGCTTGCATTGTATTATTTGGTCTACGTAACATTCGAGATTATGCAGGATTATACACGAAAGATCCTTTTTTATCCACCCATCTTATATAGGGGATAGGCTTCCATACCGTATATCTATATATGGAGTATACTTGATATATAAATATCTATAAATAGATTTAAAGGGGAGAACGGAAAAATATTCCTTGACTTGGATAAAATGAAAATGCAAGAATAGTATGCGATATATCTCACTTGGACAAAATAAATTAAAAAAAAATTCTCTTATTCGCATTTGTTCCTTCCTTTAGATAAATACTCAAAAATACCCTTCCGGGGTCGAACTCTTCTTTGGTGTTAAGGTAGTAGCTGTGAATAGCCATCGACTACCTGGAAAGGGTAGAAGAATATGACCTATTCTGGGACATACATCCGTTGAGATATGGTATGCGACAAGTGAATATTTGAAACAAGAAATGAATTCGAATTTTCGGATAACGGTTCATTTTGGTCATGGTATTAAGAAATGGAATCCTAAAATGGCCCTTCTATTTTCGTGCCTTTAGTAGGCTTAGTATTTCCGGCAATTGCAATGCTCGTTATTTAGTACGAGTCAGTGAAATGAGGGAATCTATTAAAATAATTCAACAAGCAGTAGTAAAAAATTCCTGGAGGCCCAGATCCCCCTTATGTACATATCTCTATGGGGAATCGTGCTTTAATTTTTCAAAGCATTAAATATCTTGAATAAAAAAGTGACTTCCTTTATTTTGAATTAAAGTAAGCGTGCTATTCTAAATCGAAGTAAAGTCAAACTTTCTAGTGTATTTATTATATTATGGCTTTATTCCATTAATAATAGAAAGGAGATAAAATGAGAAATCTTTGCCATCCAATCTGTCTATGGCTTGGCAATAAGAAAATTTGGAAATAGTAAAAATTCTAAGAATTGCAAATCTAAAATAAATAACTAAAGAATCAAAATTTTGATTTAGTATCCCTTGCTGGAATCATAACGACTTACTTCAATTTTGACCCTATCCCCCATCAGTATTCGTATAGAACTAGAGCGGATCTTTCCTGAAATATAGCCCCTTCAAGATTGCCACATCTCTTTTTTGGAGATGTTGGAATTTTCCCATTTTTTCTTCTGCTCTTAAATCTCTAAATTGAGAAAGTCTAGTTTTCGTAATCGACCAATTAGTTAACATACCACTTTGTTTGAATAAAATGTTTTGCCAATTGCATGCGTCTAATCAAAAAAACTTTTCTTATTCATCTTTTTGGCTGATGAAGTTTTGAACTTTTTTTTCTAATATTCATTGAAAATTTGTGTGTTTCTGCTTGAGCCGTACGAGATGAAATTTTCATATACGGCTTCGGAGATTGGATGCAGTTACTAATTCATCATCTGGCATGTATAGAATGAAAACTTCATTCTCGATTCTACGAGAATTTTTATGAAAGCGTTTCATTTGCTTCTCTTCCATGGAAGTTCCATTTTCCCAGAATGTATCCTAATTTTTGGCCTAATTCTTCTTCTGATGATTGATTCAACCTCTGATCATACGCGCGATACAAAGTTCGGGGTAGAGATGGATCCAGAAAGGTGTTTTCATAGTCATCTCCGAATATTTTCGATTTCATTTTTCTATGATATGTCTTTCTATATGCATGGCGAAAAGGAGCCTTGGAATGGTCTTAACTGAATATTTAGAAAAAAAAGAAGGAAAAGATTCCATTGAGAAAGTTATGAATTTGATTGAGTTTCCCTTACTTGACCAAACAAGTTCCAATTCTTGGGAAGTTTCGGGAAGAAATTGGAATGGAATAATATAGATTCATATAGAGGAAAAGGTTCTCTATTGATGCAAACGCTGTACCTAGAGGATAGGGATAGAGGAAGAGGGGCTATAAAGAACGAATTAACCCTTTAACCCTTTTTTTCTTTTTAATTTTAAATACCCCCTACCTAGGGAAAGAAGAGTAGGACAAAAGATGTGGAGTGCAATACAAAAAAATTGGAATCCATGAAAATGGATTATTCCATGAATTCCTCAAAACGAGGCTCATCAAAATGCAAAATCTAAGACTACTATAAGACTACTAATAAAAAAAGAAAAAAATTCGTGTGTTCAAGCTCAAAATGTGTCATCTTTAGAAGATCACATGTTTGATGCTTGCCATCCTCGGTGATTATGGATCGATGAAGACAAGGTCAAATTAAATGTTTCCCCATGGTGTATGAGGGAGCAAGTTGCAAGTCCTCATCAAGCGAGTGTGTGCAAGAGTAATCAAGAAAGGTGTCCATCTTGAGAAGGACAAGATCATCTACATCGAGCTCAAGTGGAATACTCAAGTCAAAGGTATAATCTTGATAGGTTTTCCCTTTTGCCGGTCTCATGTTGTTACTTGGGAGACTGAGTTTACGATAGATAGTCGTACTATCAAGAGGGTCTCTCGAGTAAGTAACTCGATCATATATTTGGTGAGATCTCAAACCTTTTGCATACTTAGCATCATTCTTATTAGTTGTTATTTGGATCTTATCCTTGTGAGGTTCTAGAGCTTGTGGTAATATTCATAACAAACTCTAGTTCATCAAAAACTATGCTAACTTTTTTTTGGTCCTTTGCGCTCTCCAATTGTGATCCGCCACATCGATGTCGTCAAAAGCCACTACAAAGTGATACTCCATTTTTGTGTTTTCGCGAAATTCATATGCCAATAGAGTAAGTGATGGGTTGGATCTATCGACTACGCAGTGCATGCTTATACTTGGTGAACACACATAATTTATATCTCGGCTTTTCATTTCATGACCTTTCAATCTTTATACATATTTGATAGACAAAATCTACCTATATCTAAAGATCTTGTAAAATTATATATTAACTGCATATGTAATCCTCAGATAGTGCTCATAATTGTATAAATTTTGTGACAACCATCCGAACTAAGACCTCCATAATAATCAATTGTTAAATGTAATATATTTTCTCAACCACGTGCATCAAGAAAAGTTTGCCAATTTATTTCTACAATATTATTAAGATGTCTAATCTCATATTTCAAACAAAACTAAATGAATTTTAAAGTATTGTGATAATATAACATGACTCAATATAATATAGGATACTTAATTTATACAGTGTATGCAATGTCCATTATGTACGTTCCATAGTTGAGGAAAAATATACCTGATAATCGATATTGTCATGATTGTTCTAGAACAAGATAAGCTTTATGCTCTATTTGTCTTCTTGGCTTTTGTCAAACCAAAGTACTTTAAAGCCATGGTATATCAACGCCGGACAAACAATACTCTAGTCTGCATAAAATAGCATTATTTGAGGAAAAGTGGGTCCATACCTCTTTCTTTAACCGTGTAAAACAATCAATTTTTAGAATACCATGGTTTTGAAACTTTGGTATTCTAGTGTGGACAAATGGCTCGAAATATTTGAAACTACGGTATTTTTTGATATTACAGTATCTTTCAAATATAGAGAAAAAATAGCTAAGCCAAACAGGCGCTTACTTTTTTGCCAAAAACTGGTGTACACCCCTAGCCTCTACATGGATTGATGCATATAACTCTAGATAGAAAGCTATAGTTAGCTTCATTCAATTGCAATTGTGCATTTACATTTGAAATATAGTTGATAGCCATTAGTAATATATGAGATTGCCTATTCTGTTTGAAATGTTTATACTAAGCTTTAGGAGCAAAGTTCAACTAATCTCATGTTATTAGATGCAACATTTAGACTAAAAGTTGTGCATACCAGTAAACTAAAATGATCACTTTGATGAGTGTGATGTTAAGCCAACTAATGTCCAATTCAAGGCAATTGTTTCCAAAAACAAATAAGGCAGCTGAGTAATAGCAATAATTGTTTGTGGCAAAATATATTCACCCAAAGTTGAAATCGTGTATTGATGAACAAACTAATGTCTTGATTTTTCTTGCCCCTGTATTGTTTGTTTACAAAGGGTGTGCATAAGAGAAGCTTACGTTAGGACATGATCGATCAACGCGTACATATACATATGTGCGAACACCACATGTAATCCCTTAGTTAAGGATATTGTTTTGAGCTTTTGCTCCCAATAAATCATTTTTAGAAAAAAAAACAAGGATTTTAGGGTTAGGACAGGAAAGCGCTAACCCGTATTTGGTGCACTCAGGTGCGTGCGCACCCTATATGTGTAAAAAAAATATAGAAATTAGAAAACGTATTGAAAAATTTTGAAATTTTTTGGGGTCAAAGATAATTATGTACTCCCTCCGTTCCAAAATAGATGTCTCAGATTTGCCAAAATTAGATGAATCTAGACACTATTTAGTATATATAGATTCATCCAAATTTTAACAAATCTAAGACATCTATTTTGGGACGGAGGGAGTATTATAGTTGTGTAAAACATTTGACCCAAAAAAATGACTCATATACAAAACTAGGCAAAAAAAAGTGAATTTTCTAACTGTATATAGCGTGTGTGTAATGTTAATATAGTGTTTTTCTTTTGAAAAATCCTTCACCCAGGTTGGAATAAAAGTCGTTTGTTGGCAAAATATTTTATACGGGTACACAATACTTGTAAACGAAAATCGGACTGAAAGTTTTAAAAAATTTGAACCTTTTTTAAATTACTATTTTTGTTTACAATATAGGGTAGCGCGCCCGGGTTCATCGCTGTATTAGGAAAGCGCCTCCTATAGTATATCAGCATTGACAGTAGTTGTCCTTTCCCTCACGGTGTCACACAGGTAGGTCTCTGCTCCATGGCGCAGTTGGTTCGACCAACTTGCTGTGAAAAATCCCCCGTGGAAAAAAAAATGCTGTGAGAAATGACGAATTGGATCCCGGACAGGAAGTTGGGCATTGTACTTAGGGCATGTGCACCGTTTAGACTCAAGTCTAGCATAAAAGCTGACAATTACCACAGAGAACTAGCAGAGAAAGAGTTGCCGCAGCGTGCTCTCTTAGCTAGGATAGAAAATGGTCCACCCAGAAAAAGCAGCATTCTTTCCAATGACAAGTGGGCCCTCCTGCTATTAGATTCTCTTAGACTTGAGTCTAGCACTAGACTCACCTCTAAGTTTTTCTTACCTAGACATACCCTTTTCACCATTTAGACTCAAGTCTAGCAATGAAAAAATTCCCTTTGCACTAGGATTTTTGATACGGTGCACACGCTCTTATGCCCCGTTCTGAAAAGTGATTTCTCATTTGACCCTTTTCTCCTCAACGCCCTGGATGAAAAGTGATTTCTCATTTGACCTCCGGAGATGTTGGTGCGCTGACAGTGAAGCAAAACCTAACCGAATCTGAGTTTCATCAATCAATTATGTTCTGGGGGTGTACCACTTAGAGCAAGTATAACAATGCCTAGTCAACAGGCTATAAGAGATGCCACGTCACTAAAATCCTACATGGAAAAGAGAGAAGCTAGGAGAGAGAGCAGAGCCGGCTGTTGCAGTAGCGCCCGGCTACAACACGGTATGCAAGGAAAAAGTGGCTGCATACAGTCTAGACCCAATCGTATGCATTCTCTGAGTACTTAAATACTAATTAAAATCCATATAAGAGCCAACTAGTAGTCAGGCTATTGTATAAGTAGGCTTTATAATGACTATAAGTGACATGGTAATGGGATATGTAGCCAGGCTCTTCTATTAATCTTGCTCTTATACTGTATATAATAACTGCTACGCGGATGCCTGACACCTAGAGAAACACGCTTCAATTCAGTCTGAAGGACGTACGCTGTAGCTGCCACTGTACAAAGTACTGACATGGTAGTACGCCGATTCCCTGTAGCTGTCCATGTTGCATTTGTCCAGTGCAAATTAAGTTGGTTTTAGGAACCACTTTCTGGTTAGGCCTGAACAGCTAGCTAGCCCTAATTCCGTTCTGTTACTATTAGTAGTTCAAACATGTATAGTTCAGCTCTAACTGCAGCTCTGATGATCTTTTAGATGCGAATTATCTAGTTATAGTAACGAAGATCTAGCTAGCGATTTTGATCTTTCATGTATAGTTATGAACACCTAACATATGAAATACTTATAGGTACAATTATGAAGACGTAACATATATGATATGTTTATGTATGATTATGTAGATCTACTAGATGTGCCATTCTTTGGTATAATCTCACATATATGATCTATTTAGATACAATAATGAATATCTACAATTATGTAGATTTTGTTAGAGTACGTATACGTGTATAGATTAGAGATAGATTTTGTTATGTAGATTTAACATATGCAATATGTTTAGGTAAAACTGTGAAGATCTAACTGTTGTGATATGTGCATCTATAAAGGTCTAATAGATATGATGTGCTTAGATGTAATTAAGAAGATCTAGCAGATGTTCCTCTGTGTAGGTACGTTTATGAAGTTCTATTGGATGCAATCTAATTTGATACGATCATGTACATATAATTGTTATCATCTACTAATAAACAGAACTTTCTATAGATAATATATTTTGCACCAAGTCAATGTAATTGCACAAGCATGTGTTAACCAACAACCTACAATTTACAATTAAAGTAATACCAAGCGGGCAATCTAAAAACACAAGCCACTTATAAGATGGTAGTCTAAATACCCAAAAAAAATGAACCATTCATATCGGATTAACACCTCCTAGGTACCGCTTCAGGCTCCGCGTATGTACAAGTTGTCACCTTCAACCCCCATGCTTCGGTCGGTAAAGAAAAGGCCATGAATAGACCAATTATCTAAATGAGTAAATAAAAAACAATGGAGAATTTTCTTCTCTTATCAAAACTACATCATTTATGCACAACCCCAACGACCAACAAAGAGCCAAAACACCCACAAGGATGTGATCTCAACATCGCACCAATGTCCCCTGGCTAGTTATTGAATTTAATAGAAACAATCACGAGGTGGATACATATTGGACGTCACTGAAAGGTTCAATAGTAAAAAATAAAAAATATTTTAGAAATGGAGATTATAATAGTGTCATCATTATAATGTAAATATCATATTACCTTGCCAAATTCCCTTACAAGGGATCTTTGATCAAGATTATACTTATGCTTTGTGCACAAAAAATCTCCGCCTTTAAGAAAATTTTGAGACTCTAAAGTTTCTTATTCATGAATATTTACATCACTATGCACAAGAGAGCAAGTAGTGTGCATACATAGAGTTGGTAAAAAAAGTTCTTAGTATAATGTAGGTTCATTCAACATCCATCATGCTCATGTGAGAAGTGAAGGTTAACAATATGCAGTAATTGCAGTTAATACCACTCTAATAATTAACATTTGCAAGTTACATCAGTGTTCATAATCTCCTAATAACATCATGCTACAGATGTAAGTGTGAATTCAATGGCAACCATCCAACCTTTCATGTTTACACAAATCATGTCAAATATTGAGCCTTATTATTGAAAATTGCCTTCTAAATAAATTATATAATCTTTACATAAAGTTTATCTAATCCATTTCGCAACCATGTAGATCAACTGTAAGAGCTAGAAGTTATATCTCTTCAGAAATTTTATTCACCTTAGAGGACACATATCTCATTTAAGGTATAGGTTTGCTAGTTGAGCAAAATGTAAGAAATAGATATTTATCTTGAACTTTCTACATTGCTAGTCGAGAAAAATGCAAAACAAGAGTTATTTGTCGTGAATGTGTAGAATAAAATGGAAGACACTTCATATATAGTGTATGGATTAAGGAAGTGTTTAAAAATGTGGCCGAGAAATTGGACGCCACAAAATATGGTAAAAGATGTGCAGAAAATTTACTATATAACAGATGGGCCCTTTGTATAGTAAAGTGTAATAATGATAAATTGTGGCAAAAATCAGGCACATACGAAATTGTCAAACTTTGGCTTGGCATAGTGTGGCTCGAAACCAAGCACCCTTAACATTTGGCCAACATCATACAGAAACGGTGGGGTTTGGAAAGTGAAATGTTTGGTAAAACTTTGATTCCAAAAATTTGAGCCAAGGCGAAACAGTCAATACAGTAATAAATTATGGCGCGTGTCAGGATTTAGACAAAATGACCCTCTTGTACTCTAGTTCATCATTTTGCTGTTCACCAAGTTCACGCGGTGAGCATCCATGTCAAGCAACTGCCATTAAGAATTTACATAAAGTAGAACGCCGCACATGTATGCATACACTAATGACCTTGTTGATTTTCATGTACACACCCGGTTTTATAGTTTTTTTTTTCTTCTAATACTGAAACACCGACACTTGATGTACGAAACTACCCTATTTTTACAAGTATACAAATCCGTATCAGCAGGACGAACAGAAGAATTGTGAAGGAAAAGAAAACAAAACCACCATACACATAAATTATCTTTTTATGAGCTTCTAATTCTGAATAAATCATTTTTTTTCTGAAGGTAAAAAAAAAACCATGAGGCAAATGTTAGAACGGGAGGATGCCTCCCCCGCCCTGCAGGTCGTTGACCCATCCGAACTTCTCGGTGTACGGATTGACCATGGTCTCCGGCGGGTAGTCGTGGATGCAGTCTTCCCAGGCGCCGGCGTCGTGGAGGTCCTTGCTGACCTCCCAGTAGCAGCTGTTGCACTTGAACCCGGAGCCGAAGGTGACCATAAGCACCCTGTCCCCTGCCTTGAGCCGCCGCTTGGCCTCCATGTAGGAGAGCACGTACCAGAGGCTGCTCGCCGACGTGTTCCCCCACCTGTGCAGCGTCATGGTGGCCGGCTCCACGTCGTAGCTGCTGAGGCCGAGGTTCTTCCTGACGGCGTCGATGACGGCCGTCCCGCCGGGGTGGAGGCAGAAGTGGTCCACCCCGGTCTTGAAGTTGATCTTGGGGCCCTCGAACTTGATCTTCCGGCGGAGTAGCTTGCGCGCGAGTAGGCGCAGGGTGAAGCGCGCGAGCTCGGCGGCGGGGAGGATGCGCGGGGCGAGGCGCTGTAGGTTGTCGCTGAATGCGCGCACTGCGGCCTTGGGGAGGTTCTTGCTGAGGCAGACCCCGAGCCTGCCGTCGGCGTCCTCCTTGTGCACGGCGGCGGCGTGCGCGTCGTCGTGGGCGCCGATGTGCGCGCGCACGAGGCAGCGCAGCTCCATCTTGGCCCGGGAGCTGTAGGCCGGGTCGTTGGTGAGGAGGGCGGCTGCGCCGCCGCAGCGGAAGAGGCAGTTGCCGAGCATCATGGACTTGTCGGTGCCGTTGTACCAGTTGGGTGCGCAGGACTCGGAGGTGACGACGAGCGCCATGGTGCGCGGGCGGGTGAGCATGACGCGGCGTGCGAGGTCGACGGAGACGAGGCCCGCGCTGCATCCCATGCCGGAGAGGTTGTAGGCCATGACGTCCTCCCGCATCCCGAAGCGGGCGGCGACCCTGGCGGCGAGCGAGGGGGCCGGGGAGAAGGAGCCGACGTTGAGCACGAGGAGGTCGACGTCGCGCGGGGAGACGGCGGTCTTGTCGAGGAGGGCGCGCACGGCGTCGTCGAAGAAGGCGTCCATCTCGTGGAGCGCGTCGTGGTGGGTGGGGCACTCCTCGCGGCCGTCGAGGACGTTGCGGGGCGCGTAGGTGTGCTCGCCGATGCCGGAGTTGACGATGACCTTGAGGAGGAAGCGGTAGTCGGGGAGGCCGAGGCGCTTGTTGCGCTCGATGACGGCGCCGGCCATCTCGGTGGTGACCTTGCGGTCGTCGGAGGGCTTGTGGCAGGCGTAGTCGAGCAGGTAGCAGCGCTCGCGGCGGCGGCGGGCCAGGGCGTGCCATGCCAGGTAGGCCGTGGCGTGCGCCAGGAGCAGCAGCGTGAGCAGGGGCAGCAGCTCCATGGTATGTTTGAGGTCGCGGCCGGCGGCGAGAGTGCGCGCGGGGCGGCAGTGGCTGGCTGGCTGACTGTGGGTTGGCCTGACTGGGAGTGAGCGATATATAGAACGTGTGGCGCTGCACGCGGTTGGTGGTGCAACGGTGTATATGTAGAGTAGTACGTGGACGGGGGGTCACGTACGTACGTACGCTCCCTCACGCAGGCGACGCGGCTCAACTACTGGTACTGGTGGTGGTGGAGGTGGCGAACATGGCCTCGCCGCGAGGTGAGGTGATGTGATGGTGAGGGGTTTAATGCGATCCGGCCGGCTCGATCTGGCGGACGCGCCACCGATTGGGATTTGGGAGGCCAACGCCCAACTAATTCAGGCCTCCCATCGAGGCAAAGCTCAGCTACGCCTGTCATCTCACGCTGCGTCCATCAGACCAGCCTGCCAGCCATCCAATCGGTGACTTGGCTACAAAAAAAATATGCAATCCTTAATTATTTTTTCCATAAGTGTTGTTTGGTTCAAAAGATTTGGAATTATAAGTCACATGCAAATAACTAGGTTACCAACTTAAACAAATAAATATAAATAATATAGCATAAAAATTATACTCCCTCCATCCCAAAATAGATGTCTTAGATTTGTTAAAATTTAAATGAATCTTTAAAGATTATTTTCTAATGGTATAACTTTTGTGATATATAAGTTATATTTTATTGATTAAATTAACAACCTACGTATACACGTAGGACCTGTAATCGCAAATAGAAATTCCTCCACAACATTCTTTTGCACTCTATTTTGGATGAAAATTTACATCCACTCCAACCTCCTTATACAATTTCTTTGGTTTTTTCGTGCAATCAAACATGATCCAAAATCCCATAGTAGGATTCAAGTGGATATGCCACTCCAATCCCGTGGTTTTCCCATTCCTGCGATTTATGAATCCTACGGATCAAACAAGCCCTAAATTTAATTACACTCTCTGTACTACTAATTAAATCAATGGAAAATACTCTCTTCGATTTAATAAGTTATAACCAAAAAAATTAAGCAAGACCACTTTGTTTGAGACGGCCATGGCCTGAGGCGAAGGACCTATCCAAGTTTTCGGCTGGATTGGAGAACCCATGCAACGACACGAACGCGAACACTTTCTATGATGCCACAAAGTTTGTCCAAGGATTAAGTGGAATGTTAAGCAAGATTTGCACAATGAATGATGGATCTTCAAAATCAACATGAACCCAAACTTATCCATGGACCACATTCGCCAGTACATATCACCTTCGATCTATATTCGGCAAGTCAACCTCCAAGAGGATGTTGCTGATGGCATTGTTTGGCACCAGACCAAGGATGGCCAATACTCGACTAGATACACTTACAAGGCTCAGTTCTTTGGGGTGATTTCTTCCCGCCCACGTAAGCTCCACGGTTTGGAAGATTAAAAATAGGTTTTAGACCGTCAAATGCATTGAGAAGAGGGATTGACCAAATTGTCGGACTCGCCCTCTATACAGGCGTCTGCCGAAGTTGGTGGACAATCTTTTTGCAACAATGCTACACTTACGGGATGTTTTTACGGGATTTGGGTTACGGGGGAGACGTGGGGATCATGGGTTGGTCTTCTGTTCCTAGAATCATGGAAGGAAAAAAAATAGACCAGCCAGGTTGCTCCACATCATCCCGTACATCTTTTCCGTAGCAAAATTCCCGTAAGTCTAGCATTTTCGATCTTTTTGTTCATTGTGGTCACATCATTAGGCTTTGGGGTCTCTCATCAAAGATTGGTTAGGACTACACTTCATTGACCTCAACACCTGATCAAACCAATCACTCATGGTGGTCTTTGTTCACAAAGTGGAAAGATGTGGCCTCCATCATCATCATCCTCTTCGCATCTTGGGAAATTTGGAATGAACACAATGTCGGGTCTTCAGAAACAAGCAAGCTCTACCGTCATTTATCTTAGTTAAGGTCAAGCAAGAGGCAATGTTGCGGGTTTTAGAGGGGCACAAAGCGCATTCGTTATTTTTTTTTGCGGTTTGACTCTTTTTTTTTTGTTTTTTTAGCCCTACCTACACCTTAGTCTTCCGAGAAAGAGAGAGGGTTCACATAGAGAGAACAATATTAGTAAAGCAAACCCACGCTTCGGGAAGGTGAGGTGAACTAACAAATCCTTCTGTCGTGTATCCTCGATTGATGCAGCCTCAGATGCTTCAAATATAGATTTGAGTATTGAGCGAAAGGTTATGGATTACGGGCCAACTCTACTCTATTAAAGCGCATTAGTTATATGTCGCGGGAGTAGGGCTTTAAAGTATGTTGACACCTTTTTATTCTTTTACTACTGTATCTTAATTACTAGTTGAACACAACAAAACTTTTTGCCCTCGTTTAAAAAAACTAAAACACGACAACAATTATTACATTAAACAAGGGATTAAGTGTGAATAGACAGGCACCCTCCATGATTGAATCGGTTAACGTAGTTAGTAATTCATAGGAACTTTCTTTGCAGGTCGTGTCTGTCCTCCCACCAAACGAAGATACCGGAAAGAGCAACCATCAGCTGGCCGCTAGCCAGATTGCCGCTGGTAAATGTTCGACCGATTGGAGTAAAGTGGCAACGACGGGTGGCCGCTACGCGCGGTACTAGGATGAATTTGGTGAGGCCTTTGTCCGCCACCGTTGCCCCGCACACGTACTCTCCGTGACCGCCGCTGCACCGATGATCCGATCTGACGGACGCGACTTTTCTCCGAGATCACGACGCTCACGCTGAACGGCAGGTCTTTCATATCGTACTTACTTGTGTGCACTCTCCTGCTGTCCGCCGTGTACTACAAGCAGTGCACGTACGCACGATTAAGGGCAGAGCAGAGCAGAGCATGGCCAAATGAAACGCGTGCGTACGCAGGCAATGGCTGGTTTCATGATCGAGTTATTCGCGTCGTCCGTCACATATCCACCGGTGGGTTGACTCCTGGAGGCAGGACAGGGGAGAAGGACCAGTGGAATTTCACACTCGGAAGGTCATAGTATATAGTAAAATGAAATTTCGTACTACTACTATCCTATAACTAACTATTCATCTTGTTTCGGTCTGCTTGAGCATGCTAGTAATAGAGCTCAAATAAATTTTGTTCATGTAAATATATATAATTATGTCATTCAACTGGAAAGGGATCATGAGCCTCGAAACAACACTCGGTAATCTATAAAGTGTTTTTTCACACCAGGAGTACTGGTATCTCAACTCAGGCTTTCTTCTTCCTCTACTCTCACGATGATAACAATGAAATCCACATCCATGATCCCGAACTCCCAACCATAGGACGATGTAGGTGCACGATTGTCAGTAAGGATCTATTGCGTAGTGGACAACAACGAGTCACTCGAATTAGAAGACATATGAAGTTGAAAGATAGTGGTCACCACATAGTCAACGTCAAGACATGGATAAGGGCATTTGCTAACCGAGAGTTATAAAGACCACTATGGGAAGATTGTGTTTATGGCTTGCGGAAGGAGAAGAATAGTGTAAATTCGGGGAGGGATATGCTCAAAATGTGGATATAACAAAAGGGTGAGTCTCTAGTAATGTAACGACCTAACGTGCGAGTCTTAAATAGTGATAGTGTTTAGGGAAGTATAATTAATAGTGTTCTATTTAGATGCAAATATTTAATAGTGTTAGTGACACTTCGTGAGTGTACCCTTGGGGGTTTTGTAAAAGCGCAAGTCGCACCTACATGGACACACCTAGTCATGTTGTTCGTTAAGTAATTTGCTCCCGAATACGATAGGAAAAATGATCACTCTAGTAAAAAACACAATCATATGTCATAAATATACTCATCTAACCATACCATGTGTTAGTTATAATGGCTAGCTAGCAAAAAAGCTAACATGCATAAACTCTATGTTGTTGCATACAAAATTTTCATTATTTTTCAGTGCCATTTTTACGCATAGAATTATATTGGAAGCTATTTTTCTTGATTTTATCTTTTTAGTTACACTTCTTAGGTTCGTAATATGCCTTTCTCGGAATCCTTGTAGCATTTATGAAAAGAGAAAGTCTTACATAAATGTTTTCTTACTATTTTCCAGGGCATTTGCATTTGTTTTCTCTATATAAAATGTAACATTGCTATGACTATAAACTATTGGTTTCACATAGTTAGTTAAAGCATAAGGCTTCACATTTAAATCCGCCATCCAATCATCTTATAAAATTATATATTAACTACATATTTAATCCCAAACAACCATAGTATTTACTTTTAATAGCATATCTTTACAATTATGACTAAATTTCACATTTAGTTAACTAGTAAATCAGGGTACTTATAAATGTGTAAACTTCACGAGAACCATCAAATCTTCAATGTCCATGAATTGGATGAAAAACCTAGATGATATTTGAAGGATTGATTTTTTTTATGTTGTTACAAAATTCAAATATGGAAAGGTGGTCCTATCCATTATGAGCACGATTATCAACTCTAAGGCCCCAAATTTCGAACTTGCGTTAATTTGGATTTGTTATGAAATTTGGGGATGCAATATTGTTTATATAACATTTCAAGGAAATTATAGTTTCACATTATTCAACAAAAAAGACTAGAAAGTTAAGAAAGTCGTGGGTTGGTATTTTCAGATAGATAGTTTTATATATATGGTTCACACGACATGCATATGTTCATTGTACTTGAAGACGTTAGCTGGTTGAGAGAAATACAACAATAGATATTTGTGATTACTCATGAATGTTCTCGAATTAGCTACTTTCTTTTTTCATCTTCTTACTCCACATGTACGTATGATATTTTCTTGTTCCATATGTTTTAGGCATTGACATGGTCTCTAAAATGTAATTTTGACCATAAATTCAGCCATAATATAATTAAATAAAACTTAAGAAAATCGTATTAATATTGTTGGAGTCAAATATATATGTATAGGGCATATTCATACTATACCCGGGTGTAGTTACACCCATGTGTGTTTCACACAATCTACACAGTATCAAAATGTATTGGTAGTGACCTTTTTTCTCTCTCTCAATCCCATCTTATTACAGGAACTAGAATTTGCTGGAGCTAGTAAATTTTTCTGGTCTCAGAGCATGGGTTGTTGTTTCAGGGTTGAAGTCAGTTTTTTTTTATCTTGAAGTCAGATGTTTTTGGCAGGCCATGCAGTGCACACACCCCCATTGTCTTTGCTAAATAGTACTAGCAGCAGCAGTACCACGGATTGGTTGGCGTTTAAATGCGCGCTTTAGGGTAAACACGTTGAATTCCCTGCAACTTGTCAGCGGTGCTAGTACTCAGTCAGCAGCTGGAGCATGTTGGGCCTGCGTCCACCATAACTGCGCCCAACAGCACGCTCGCCCGATAGGCCGATAGCAGCAGCAGCTTGCGCTGTAGCACGAAGATTTGAATCGAAAATGGCCGCCGCGGAATGGCGTGCCTGCGGTCGTCCAAATTGAAGGCGAGGTAGGTGGCGCGGCGCCACCCAGCCAGCGGGCGGCGCGTGAGGAGGTTTGTTTCTCGTTCGAGTACGGACAGGTTGGAGGGGCGCTGAATTTGGCCATGTACTATCTCAGCTGGGAAACGCTGCGAGAGCTGGTGTGAGTGAAGCTCCGTTTGGGAACGCGGCCGGATCGGAGGGGGTAAATAAATTCAGCAGGAACTTTACGGCGTACGGCATACAACGGTTTCGGGGAATTTTTTCCCCACTCGGCCGGTGCACGGGCGGTGCCAATCACGGCATATGCGTGTCCACGGACGGACGGATAGGTCCGGCCGCGCGCGCATTTACGGCGGGGCTGCATGCATGCACGGGGCCCTTGCAGGTGGGAGGGATTGATGGCCCCTGCCGCCGCGCCGCAAGTGGCCGGCCGGCCGACCGGTACAGCCGCCCCGTGCATGCCCACCGAAACGCCGTGGCGGCACCGCGGATTTCCCCACCAAACTTGGTGCTTTGCTTCGCGCGGAGATCACCCCCGACGCGACGCCCATTCCGGCCGGCCGATCCCGATTCCCTGAACCGTCGTCCGTCCGTGCGTCCTCTCGTTCCAGGCGCGATCAATGCCGGCTGCTGGGACGAAAGGTCAGCGGAAGGGGGAAAGCTAGGGAGCGCCGGAAAAGGGGCGGGGGTGGCCGTTTGGCGGAGCTGTCGAGCCGGCCAACCGGCGGTTGCCCTGCCTAATAAGCTGCTGCTGCTGGGGGCCATCTTCTTTTCGGTCCGACGTCCGTGCATGGTGCACTTCGCTCGTACTTGCGCCCGGCCTCCTTCCAGCTTGTGCTGCTGGGGCAGGTATCCGCTAGGAATAATTCAAACACACACGCGCGCATTGATGAGATCCATGGACGCAAAGCACCGATCTATATCTACGTTTGGTGGCGAGACCAGCTAGCTCTTCCCATCCCATCGGCATGCATGATCTTATTAGGTTTAGGCAGTGGCATTGGTTGTGTCTGTCGTCTCCTTGTTTGTTCATCTGTCCGTTCACATGCCCATCTGTAGCTTTGCTTAGCTAGCCTCTAGAGGAGCTGTTATTCTGTTAATTAAGCCACCTTGTTGAATGCCGACCATGCATCGATCGAGTATGCACGTTGCTGTAAAGGAGAGACTAGATAGTCTGTTGCTGTCGACCATCGAAATTATTGGGGAGGTGTTTCATGAACTTGGCACACGTACGAGACGGATATGCGCTGTAGTACGCGTCGTGCTCTGCTTGACTTTGGTGGCGATCGACGGAGCCATGCATGAACTTGGCACTCTCTGCATTTTGATGCATGGATGGAGCTAAGATGACTTGTTCTGAACGCGCCAACCTTGGCTCGTACTATACCCGCCCCGAACCGAACGTCGTGGCGTCGTGCTCGTGCCTGTTTGACTTTGGTGCCGATCATGCAGGTGACGATCAATGCGACGGAGTCCTGAGCCCGCGGCTTCTGTACACATGCACTCAGCATCTGCATTTGATGCGTACGTGGAACGAAACCCAAGTGGTGATCGACTTGTGCCTGATGCCAGTGCCAGGTGTACAGAGACGCCCTGCATTATTTGTGATGCATATGGAACGAACGAAGCCAACAAACAAAGGGACGGGAGGGTACTACACACACCTACCAACCAGGGAAGAAATTAAAGGGATGCATGCATGACCAGCAGAGGTTTTGTTCTGCATTGGATCGAAACCGCGTGAGGTTTTACTCCTAACGATAGAGCGTAGTATATACTGGTACGTAGGAGTGAACCGGCAGTACGTTCAGACGCAGGAGCAAGACCGGGTGAGGCATCGATCGGTATTGATATTCCTGTCCACGGTTCACTTCGCTCGTGGCAAGTTGACGAGCCAGAGGCGCAGGGATTGGCTGGAGCAGGCAGCAGCAGCGCATTCATGCGTTCCAGGTTGCCAGCCACGCTGCTGAGCCGGGAGAGGGAGACCCATGGTCAGCAAGACTCTGCAATGCTGCTGAATAGCAGGTGGTATTCAAGGCGGCACCCAACGGATGCATAAATCGTGTACATTATATTTTTATTTTACACATATAGGCCGGCAAGAAAACAGGAGGGACCATATCTTGTTAAGAGGGTCCATGGGTGGACAGATAAGATAGTTGGGCAAGGTGACGCAAGATGGTACTGGCTTCGTTTAGACAAGCACATATACAAGAAAAGGAGTATGCGTTGCTGGAAGCCTGGAACATGGGACAAATTTCTCAAATTCTAGGAAAAAATGAACTGTTTTTTTAACAATGGAGTTTCTGTGGGCTTTAGATGGGCTGTAGCTGGTATCCGGAAATCTGGCCCAACTGTGTAAGCCCAAGGCCTGTAGCTAAAGGCCCAAAGCCTAAGACCAGCCCATTGGGACAAACAATTTTCCAGCAACTCCCATATTGAAATTTAAGGACTAATAACATGGCATGCAGGATAGATGTAGTTTTTTTTTATTGAATGTGGAGGGGACAATGTAGCCTGCACTAGCAACTTTGAGACTAGAGGGATTAGCGCACTTCGTGTCACCCGATCCTCTAATGCATGCTAGATCGATAGCAACCATGATAATTCATCCATGATGTGTTACCCCTGACAATATGCATTGACACATTCACAATATGTTCCTCTAGTATTGAAAGGTTCAATGTGCACCGATAAAATGAAAGTTGTAATCAAAAGCAAAAAAGTAATTCTAGAACATTATAATTTGACGCTATGATTCTCAAGACTCAACCTGCCATGTCACTGCCCAGGCTCTGGCCATCCATCTAAAACCCCTTAGTTTTTTATAACTTCTTTTTGGTTGCTAATACAGTTATATTGCTTTGTTGCTTTGGTCTGAGTCATTTGATTTTAAGTTTGAACATTAATAATTTTTTGCTAAGATATTACAACTCTCTCAGATTAAAATTCACAATTTTTCTATCTATATATGAGCATAAAATAAAATTATATATTAACTAATTAATAATAACATATTAAAGACACTTTATGACATCTCCTTGTAACTAATCACATGTCTTGGTTGTGCACTAATCATTTAATGGCACCATACTAATTATAAGAGTGGATTTTGTGAGATCCATCCAATCCTTGTTGACCATAATAAGTTGATCAAAAACTATGAGTTTATAAGATATTGTGTTCTAACTCAATTACGAGAATTGAATACTAAGATATTTTCTAATTCATTTCTCTCAGAGTTGAAAGATATAAACAGATTCAGCTTGGAAATGTTATAATAATTTTTAGGTATCTTATTATTTTTATAATCTCACAAAATTGCAAAGCAAATTTAAATGAAATACAAATTTGGTGACACTATATTATATGAGAATTGGTTTATATATTATATTCAACGCACATTGAAAAGGTGCATCAGCATTTGAGAAGAGTGTAAGACAACAAATATTTACGTGAATATTCTAGAATAAAATAGTTATTTTTATTGGTTTCTTGCTACCTCCCTCGCACCTCTTTCTTAAAGCAAAAGCAGAGCACTACTTGTTCCATCAAACGGTACTTGTAAGCCTTTTGAACTGCAAGAGAGTCTTATATTATGGAACGGAGATAGTATCTCGTTGTATAAAACTTCTTGCTATTGCCCAACAAGGATAGCCTCATCGAATCTCAATTCCAATGTATTGATTTTATGTTTACCTGCTGAGTAGACATGTTCGACTAATCTCCTTCAGTAGAGGTGCGAACATTTAAAAATAAAAGACCAAGCACTAAGCACTACGTACAATGTAGAATACATTGAAATTGTCTGTTTGTAGTCTTTGTTTTTGTGCGGGTTTTTATTTTTCTGTTGCTCGGTGCTCGGTTTCCGGCAAGATTTTCCCCGCTCGGCCGGTGCACGGGCGGAGCGGATCACGGTATATTCGCGTCCACGGACGGATGAGTCCGGCCGGGCTGTGGCCGCATGTGGGATTGACGGCCCCTGCCGCCGCGCCGCAAGTGGCCGGTCGGCCGACCGGTACGGTACATCCGCCCCCGTGCATATCCACCGAAACGCCGTGGCGGCACCGTGAATTTCCAGCAAATTAAATAAAAATAACCCAAAGTCGTAAGAAATTTAAAGATTAACCTTATTCTAAAACAAATTCAAACGGAATAATCCTTTTCTGCCACTTCCGCCCGCGCGGCGCCGTAGCCTCCTGTGCAGCGCCAGCTCGGACGGCGTCGCAGGCCTGCCACGCTGGCCGGCTGGGGCCAGGGGCCGCAAGGCTGCCACGCTGGCTCGCGTGTGCAGTGCTATCGAGCCTGGCGCCGCACGCCTGCCTGTTGCGCCTCTCGGGCTGGCGCGGCACACCCTGCCACACTGGCTCCGAGGGCCCCAGCACCTTAAGTGCGGCGCCAGGCGGGGTGGCGCCGCACCCACCTGTGCCGCGCCGTGCTGGCTGGCGCCGCACACCTGGAGCCCTTAAGCTTGCGCCGGGTCGGCCTAGCCCGACCCTCTTCTCCTTTTCCCCTCTTTCCTCTCCCCTCAGTGAACACACACATGGCGGCGGCTAGGGTTGATGCTCCCCTCCTCTAATCCCTTCTCCAATTGCTCAGATCTTGAAGAATCTCTCCGTGGATCTTGTTCTTCACCACATCCACCAGGTATTTGTCCAAGAAATCTCTCATTTTGCCCTAAGGGAAACCCTAGTTTGGCAATATTCTTGCTTATTAGTAATTGGTAATTGTTAGTAGTAAGTAGTAGGAATTGTTAGTAGTAATTGTTGTGGATAATAATGTGGGATAGTATGTTTTTGTTATAGATTGAAAATTATTGTTAGTAGTAATTGGTAAGAATTTCTTATGTTCATTTTAGTTATAATTTGTTGTTGTAATAAACGTTAATACTAGAGTTTGTTGATATAGTAATCCTTCATATACTTGTTAGTTTCATACTAGGAAACTTCCATACTATGAATTCTCCATGTACTTGTTAGTTGTAATTTTTTTTCATAACTATTGGAACCTTTGTCACATAGAGATGCTTATATAGAAAGAATTGTTTATATATTTTGCTCTCATAGATGCTCACATATATAGTTCTACTTTTTTTAATTAACTAGGATGTCGGAATCGGAAGAAGCCCGTACACCGCCCCATGTACAACCCGGGTTCGTAGAAGGCATGTCGCTTCTTGAGCCGTCGTATGACAAGGTTCACCGTGGCCGCATTCTTGCCGAGGGGATCAAGGTAAGAAAAAAAACCTCGAAATCATTATATGTTTCTCAAGTTGGATGGACATGTTATAACCGAGCTTCTATGTGTGCAGCCTCTTGTTCCCCTACGACTTAGGTATCACGGGCATTTCCAAGAGATGATGCGGTACGATGATCGGTACATGGTGCACATCAAAGCGCTAGGATTGCTCCCATTCATCCATATGGTCAATCATGGTTCATCGCACATGAACCCTGCTGCTATCACCGCGCTCGTCGACCGATGGAGGCCGGAGACGCATAGTTTTCACCTCCGTACCGGTGAGATGACCGTCACTCTGCAGGACATGTCCATGATCCTTGCACTCCCTATCCAGGGGGATCCTCTGTGTATTAACACAGGCTCCGACGGCTGGTGTGAGCGGATGTGTGGCCTTACCGGTGGTAAGTGTCCTGGTGACACTATAAACTCAAAGGGGGAGAAATTAAGAGCCACGGCCGGTGCTAATTTCAAGTGGATAGCACAAAACTTTAGTATATGTCCTGAGAATGCTAGCGAGGATGAGATTATTATATATGCCCGTGTGTATGTGTGGTATGTCATCACGAAGAATATATTTGCTGATGGTAAGGGCAACATGGCTCACTGGCACTGGCTGAAGGCCTTAACTGTGATGGATAAAAAATGGAGCTGGGGTTCGGCGGCATTAGCCTTCTTGTACCGGCAGGTAATGGGGTGTTTCTATTTTTCCCCTCTTTACATATGTTCTTCGAACTTATGCATGACTAAGTTTGTTTGCTTTCTTGTGTAGCTGGACGAGGCTTGTCGAAGGACTGGGGCTAAGGCTTATATCGGTGGTCCGTTGCTACTCCTCTCGGTGTGGATGTGGGAACGCTTTCCAGTTGGTAGGCCAAAACATATGCCTTCCAAACCCTATAGTGATGGCGGGGAAAGGTTGAAGTGGCCCACATGGGCTTACAATTGGGACGTGGTCTCAAAGCCTCCAACCGACCTACAAAACGCGTACCTGAGATACACCAATGAGTTTGACAACCTTCTCCCGGAGCAAGTAAGAATTTCTGAACATACACCGTTTAGCATTCCTTTCAAGTGCTCTTCTCATTGAACTATCTTGTTTGTGATTAAGGTTGTATGGGAGGTATATGGTCCTAGGGACAATTTTGGTTGTGAGGAGTTCCGTCTTAACCCACAGTGCGACGCGGAACACAATCTATGGTATATGGAGTGCCCCATGATATGCACGTGGGTTGTTGAGCATTATATGCCGCAGCGGGTTATGAGACAGTTTGGTCTCTATTAGGCTACACCTCCGGATTACCAGGACACCGACGAAGCTCTTCATAGGTAAGAATTGGTTCTATACATGTTTTTGAAGACAATGTATGATAGTTGTGTGTGCTTCAAAAGTTGCTCTTTATTCACATACAGGTTGGACAGGCTCAAGAGCAAGAAGACTGACTGGGGCAAGATTCACCAGGAACACGTAGCTAGATTTCTTTTATGTGTGAGAGAAGCTAAGAAATCGAAAAGAATGGCTGCAAAACCCCATTGTGAGGACGCTTTCAGCGAGTACCTCCATTGGTTTCTAGAGAACACTCGTGTGAAGCTCCTACCGGATGCATATCCGGAAGATATATTGGAAGATCCGCTGCCTGCGTGGGACGAGCTGAGGAACCTTGAGTAGAACCAAGATGTTAGAGAAGGGCGGCAAACCTCCTTTGCCCCCGTGATGAACTTTGTGGTAAGTCGGTAGTTCATGTTCCCGTTACTATCTTAGTCGGATTTGTGTAATGTGTCATTGATTTGCTTGCAATGCAGCGCACGGAGGTCCAGAAGCACGGAGTCCGCTTTCCTTGACTGAAATGTCCTCCAATCATCAACCCTAGGTGGGAACTCGTACTTGTACTCCTTTTTTGTCCCGCAATTTGCTTATCGGTTTCAAGTGAGTAGTTCAGAAAATATCCATTTAACTTGTCAAATGTGTATCGAACTATTGCTGTGACGGGCAATGCATGGACACCTTTAAGGACCTCGTTGAAGGCCTCTGCCATGTTGCTTGTCATTTGACCATACCTCCGGCCATCCTCATCATAAGCCCGTGCCCAATTGTCACGGAGCTGAATGTGCTTATTGAGAAACTCTTGACCCTTGGAATCGAGTTTTTTGTTGTTCCACAATCTGAGATATAGATTTGTGAAACGTCGGTCCATGAAAGCAAGACAACAATCTTGAAGATCATCAGCCAACTCCTTGCTCTTACATGCCCTATAGAAGTTGGAACAAAAATGTCTCATGCACCATCGGTGGTGTAAAGGAGGATGCCCGGGAATGTCAATCGTCACCGCGTTGAGAATTCCTTGATGGCGATCCGAGATGACACATATTTCCCTATCAAGAGGTAAAACCTTCGTTCTCAAAAGACGGAAGAACCACTCCCAATTAACATTGTTCTCCGCCTCTACCAAAGCAAAAGCCAAGGGAAGCAACCGGCTGTTTGCATCATTTGCTATTGCAATCAAGAGAGTGCCACGGAACTGCCCGGTCAAGAAGGTGCCATCCACGGAGATTACCGGCCTACAATGTTCGAAGCCCCTCACACATTGCTCGAATGACCAAAAAGCACGCCCAAATATTCGAACGTTTCTTTCATTACGAACCATCGTTTCGGTGCCATATGGCTCAACCACATGAACCATGCCCGGGTTAGCATCGGCCATTGCTAGCAACAACCTAGGGATTCGGCTGTATGATTCTTCCCAACCACCGTACAACATCCTGAACGCGGCTTGCTTCGTCTTCCATGCCTTCCCATACTTCACCTCATAGTGAAAGATTGCTTCCACGAACTCCATGACCATCTTGATGGTCATTGTCGGAAGTGAAGAAATTTTGTTTGAAAGCCTAAAGGCGAGAAACTTAGAGGTCAGTTGTCGTTGCTCGTGCTTCACATCTTTGCCATCCACCCTTTTTCCATGGCACATGTGCGTTGACACGCAGCTTGAAATGCGCCAATCAGGCCCCCCTTGTATGGTCTTGCCCGCACTATCCAAGGACAACCATCATCTTCGCATTTAACCGTGTAACGCTTCTTCACGTCCGAGTGAACCACCGTGAAAGGGCGATGATACCTAATAGAGAAGTCCTTGATCCACTGCTTAAGTTCCAACAATGTGGCAAACCTCTGTCCTTTTCAAATCCCATTCTTCTCGTGACTAACATCCCGATAGGAAGTTGGCCTTGGTCTAAGCACTACACCCTTGCCGCCATCAACCGTGGCTTCATCCGCTAGACTAAGATCACGAAACAAGGGTACCCGATGATCCCTGCCCAATACCTTCTCATGCACTTCGGCCTCATCCTTAGTGAACCCCTCCTCATCAACTTCTTCATCGGGACCATCCTCATCCGAGTCGGATACATACATTCGAGAAAACGGGATGTCATGATCCATGTTCTCTTGTGTATGATATAAGTCTAAATTTCCAATAGTATTGTCACAGAGCTCAACCTCCCTCTCACTATCCTCATACCCATCATTCTCCTCTTCCAATGTTTCAGCTTGATTCTTTGAAATGGGGCTCAGAGATGTCCTCAATTCATCTTGCCGTGTCAAAGGAGGCTCAGTCAATTCCTCTTGGTTCATGGGTGGACGACTCCGAGCTTCATATGGGGAGGCAACCGGTATGATACTCCTTTGCATATTACCATCAACCTTTTTTGTGGCAAATAACTCAAGAGCTTTGTCTTGTGATTCGGCCACCACTTCCTTGTATGCAAACCAACGTTGCTCCAAAATGATACGCGTTGTCTTCCAACGGTTGTGCATCCCAAATCCCACATTGTGCCTACCCTCCAACTCAACAACATCACTAGGATCCATCCAATTCAAATCTACCCGAATTTGTTGCAACACCTCCGCATAGTTTGGACTACGATCAAACACCAAGTCAATCTCATCCGGGTCTGGCTCAATATTGTCTCTCAAGAAAGCTTCCTTGTCCATATGATGAAGATGGACAATTCTAGCCATCCCTAAAATGAATATAAGAACATAACGGTGCATAAATTAAATAAGTATCTATGCCGAAATTTACACTAACAACAAGCTCATACAACCATACCCTAACCATAACTCTAACCCTAACCCTAACTCTAACCCTAACCCTAACCCTAACAATCTTATCTATATACATGAAGGTTTAATATACCAATTCTAACTCTATATATCAACCAAAGACCTCATTGCTCCATACAAATTTACATATCCAATTGGTGGCCTAGCATTTGGAGGAATTTCTCAATCTAGGGACAAATAACTTAAAATTTGCGGATGAAATTGAGGGGAGAAGAGGAAAATACCTTGGTGAGGCTATTGGGGAAGAAATCCCCTAAGTTTTTCTTCAAATCTTGGAGTTTTGAGTGGAGATTGGGGAAGAGTGAGCCCTAGCTGCCGCCGTTCTAAGTGGTGAGGAGAGAGGAAAGCAAGGAAAGAGAGAAGAGGGTCGGGCTGGGCCGACCCGGTGCGAGCTTAAGGGTTCCAGGTGTGCAGCGCCAGCCAGCACGGCGCGGCACAGGTGGGTGCGGCACCACCCCGCCCGGCACCGCACTTAAGGTGCTGGGGCCCTTGGAGCCAGCGTGGCAGGGTGTGCCGCGCCAGCCCGAGAGGCGCAGCTGGCAGGCGTGCGGCGCCAGGCTCGATGGCGCTGCACACGCGAGCCAGCGTGGCAGCTGTGCGGCGCCTGGCCCCAGCCGGCCAGCGTGGCAGGCCTGCGGCCGCGCCCGAGCTGGCGCTGCACAGGAGGCTGCGGCGCCGCGCGGGCGGGAGTGGCAGAAAAGGGTTATTCCGTTTGAATTTGTTTTGGAATAGGGTTAATCTTTGAATTTCTTACGACTTTGGGTTATTTTTATTTAATTTGCCTGGATTTCCACACCAAACTCGGTGCTCTGGGGTGTGTTTTGGCTCGGAAAAGAACGAGAAATGAAATGGTCTCATATTGTGTTCGGTCGAGAGAATTGGGGCCAGAACGGAATAGCTATAATGATGCGTAAAATTCTAATAATTTGAGCTTAAATTTAACAATTGTAATTAACGATAGCAAATACTTTTTTGTCTCAAAATCTTTGCTAAAAGTATCAAATCACAGAAATCTTTTTGTTTCAAAATCTTTGAAAATATACTCAAATTAGAGGGCCGCGTGTTTTTGCAAAAAAATTGTCGCTAATCATCTCCACAGCTAAAAATCCCCGCTGGTTCGGTATCTAATCATCTCAGCTAGGTTAGTTCACGAATTAGCGAGTCGTTTTGCGCGATCTGGCTGATTCGCTCGGATGACCTCGTTACGCATATTAGAGGAATATTCCGTTCTGAGGAACTACCTGGTTCCGTTACTTTGTTCCAACCGAACACACGAATGGACGCTAGGCGCAGAATGGACCGGTTCCATTCCACTGAATTCCAGAACCAAACACACCCTTGCTTCGCGCGGAGATCACCCCCCAAGCGATGCCCATTCTGGCCGGCCGATCCCGATTCCCTGAACCATCAT
The DNA here is from genome assembly GCA_916181665.1 of Avena sativa. NCBI lineage: Eukaryota > Viridiplantae > Streptophyta > Magnoliopsida > Poales > Poaceae > Avena > Avena sativa. The sequence goes on along the minus strand of OV702284.1, from coordinate 328,450,410 downwards.
CAGTCCGTGCGTTCCCGCCATAATCAATGCCGACTGTTGGGACGAAAGATCAGCGTGGAGACGGGCGGAAGGGGAAAAGGGAGCGCCGGAAAAGGGGCGGGGTGGCAGTTACATGGAGTTATTGAGCCGGCCAACCGTCGGTTGCCCTGCCTAAGGGCATCTCCACCGGGCCGATATATCCCGTCCGAGCGTGTCCAAACTTGTCAGCGCGGACGCGGCGCCCCAGCGGGCCGACCCATCCGGACACACGCGTCCGGCTCGACCCATCCGTGCATTTAATCTGGGCAACAGTTGTGCTAGTCCGGATACACGGAGATAGCTCGGTGTCCTGCCCGTTGGTGTAGCTGGTCCACCCGTCAGCCACTGCGGCTTTGATTCAGATGCGGGCAGCGGCACCGATTTAGACTCAACCGAGGCAGCGATTTAGAGGCGTTGTGGAAGGCTGACCGGCGGCAACCTGTGCCATCAATGGCGATGAGACGGCACACTGACTGTCTAGACACTTCAATGCCATCTCTTCGGCCTCCGCGCCGACATCCGATGCCGACCCTTTTTAATTGGCCGTTGAAATGGATCGTATGGGCACCTAGAGGGGGGGTGAATAGGTGCTAACCAATTTTTAATACTTTTTAAATTTTAGGCTTGACACAAAGTAAATTCTCTAGATATGCAACTACGAGAATTTCCCTACATGTAACCCTAACTACTAAGCACGTAAAAGAGGAGCGAGGAAACCGTAGTGGAGCACGCGGAGACACATGGATTTGTTTTACCGCAGTTCCTTCCTTGTTAAGGGAAGTACATCTGCGTTGGAGGGGTGGGCGGTTCTAAGACCACCACGCCACAATAGGCCTCACCCTATTCTCCGATGGATCTCGCCACGAGAGGCCTGATCCACCTTCTCCACTATTGGATCCCTTCGAGGCGGGAACCGGTGCCTTTTACAACACTATCGGGGCACACACCCACAACTGAATTGGGGGCTCCCGAGATGACAACAAGCTGCCACAAGAACAAGGTTTATCAATATAAACAAAAACAAGGATCTAGGTATTTGCAAGAAATACTATATCGGGAGTTCTCCAAATGAATGGAGAGGAGATGAAGCGCTTGATTGCTGATGAGGAAGATCGAGTTCTCCTCCTTCGATTCCCCAAGGTGTGGCGCCCCGCAAAACCACTACTAGAAAATCGCGTTGTTTTTGTGCATTGCATCATCATGACCGCATGCTCATGTCATCATGCCACATTGCATTTGAGCATCGTCATGTCTTCTTGCATTTGTTTGCATAAAACTATTTTCGAGAAGCCTGGTTTTGTTTTCTAAACGCCCCGTCCTTCATTCAAAGTAAAACCCGGGTCTCCGGAATATTTTGCTTTGTCTACCAACGGTTTTCAAAAGCCCCGTTTTAAACAATAGAACATTTAAATTGTTTTTAGGAGGCAGCCCGCCAGGCCCGAAAGCCCAGCCGGCCACCTCCAGATAAAATCCTATCTAACCCAGTTTCCCCAAACCTTTTTCTACCCAGTTCTATCCTACCCAGCCCCCTCCACCTCACCCTGACCAATCCCCACCCTCCACATCACCTCCACCAATCCTGGGTCGCCACCTCCCCTCTCTCTCCTGGACCTACCCCACCTCACACCACACAGCCGGCCGTCCCACCCCACCGACCCCCTGCAGACCCAGCCCCACCTGCCCTCCACTCCTTCCCCCACCTAACCACCCAGCCGCCTCCCTCACCCTTCCTCCACCCCGCCGCCAGGAGGCGAGCAGCAAGCCACGCGCCCAACCGCCCACCCCGCCTGCACCCGGGCCCCACCACCCGACCCGTCCACCAACCGCCCACCCCACTCCCTGCCTGGCCCCACCCCGTGACCCACCACTCCCGAGCCGCCCTGCCCCGCTTCTTTCTCCTCTGCTAGCGAGCGCGCCTCCTCTCTGTGCCTCCCCCGCTCCGGCCTCCACCTCGCAGCGCAGCGCCGCCGACCGCCTGCGAGACCGCCGCCGCCCGTCCTCGACCACCGCGCGCCCCGCCGCCGACCTGGGCGACCCCGCCTCGCCGAGCCGCGTCCGCCGCCGCCCTCCTCCGTTCCGTGCTCGTCCGGCCGCGGCCTCGACGCCGGCCGCCATCCCCTACCGCCTCTTCCGCGTCGGCCCGCTCGAGCCCACTCCTCGTCGCCTCCAGCGCCCCTCCTCTTCCCCGGTGCGCCAGGCCTCGCCCCGTGTCGCTGACCTGGTCGTGCGACCACAGCCAGGCCCTCCTTCGCTGTCGGTCCTCTCCGCCCGACGTCTCCACCTCGCCTCTCCCCGCCGACCTCCCCTCGCCGCGTCCACCTCAAGCTCCGCCTGCATCGTCGGCCTCCTCTGGCCCCGCTGGCCTTAACCCCATGCCATCAAGCTCCCCGTCATCCACCCCGTTCCGTGCTGCCTGAGTTCAAGTCCGACCCTAGCGTGTACCGTGGTGGTCTCTGTGCGCGCTAGAGGTTCTTCCTCCCGGTCGTTTGGCGCCTAGATGGTACCGTGTCCATGTCGGTGCCCAGATGGTTCACCACAGACAGCAGACCATTCAGGTCCTTGTCGTTGTGGAGTTTTGTTAGGATTTTCGAGCCCACCATATCGTCTCCGTCAAGTGTGTCGCTACCGCAAGATCTTCCGTAGGGGTTGTCGTCGAGGGCCACGAAGTCCTACCTCATGGAACTCAAGTTCGACATCGAAGAGGATACGGACGACAAGGCCGCCTACATGGAACATCAAGACCCCGATCCCCCTATCCGAGGACTCGAAGACCGATCTTCAAACCCTCCGAAGCCGCCAAGATCGACATGGAACGACAAGCACTTCACCCCGGACGCCAAGTCCGACCCGACCCGCGGACCCGACAAGGTCTTCACGACGACAAGAACGACATCGACCAGGGCGAGACCGATGCGCCCCGACGCCACACCAAGTCCTTCTTCCCGGAACGCCAAGCTCTTCATCTTGCAACCGACCTTCGAAGACCGATCCCGTCGAACCTTGAACCCTGAGACCGAACCCCGAACCCCGGAACCCCAAGATCTCCCGAACCCAGATGTGTGACCCCTTTTCCTGAGACCCTTATTTTGTAAATAACATACAACTTGTTGCATAATTAAATCCTCATGCTTGCATACATATTGTGGGTGTTTGGGGGTGTTTCGACGATCCACCTAAATTAAATATGGAGGCCATATGCGGGCGATTCTAGTCTAATATTGGCCCCATTTAACTTTGTGTAGCAAACCGGTGCTATCTTTTGCCATGTTAAGACAACATTTAAATTGCGGGGTAGCTAAATAACTATAACCATATACTTAATTGTAGGGACCCCCGGTTCCGCTTAATATGGCCTAATTGCATCGCATGCTTGCCATGTCATACATCATACATGCATCATGCCCGATCTTTTGCCGTAGTATTAAATAGTGCATCCGGTGTTTCTTCTAGTGATTTGCTTCTTCACGGATTAGGCCGATGAGTTGATGCGAGTGTCGACCCGATCTTCGGATGAACCTTCGGCAATGCTTTTCAGGCGAGCACCTCTCCCTTTCTACCTATCTTACTTTTATAGTCTTTATTTCCTCCTGTTGATCTATTGCTATCTGTGTTGCGATGCTCTAGTTTTCGTACCCGTGATATCCCTTGCAGCCTTATATTGCCTTGGACACATCCTATTACCTATTGTTTGGTAGATAGTTGGACTTGCGCGTCGTAGTCGCTTGCTCAAGTGCTGTTGCGTGTCGTCCAGTACCTCAGTTGTTGGAGTGTTGCCGCATGTTTAATGTTGGAGATGAACAAGACTTTCATTATCGTTTAATAACTAAAATTGAAGTAGGTAATGCAGAGGCACGGGTGGGCAATAGATGTTATTTGGTTGTTAACCGTCCACTTGTGTCCCGTAGGACCCCGAGTTCTTGACACCTGTTCCGACATCGAGCGCGCTAACCACATGTGGGATGTATGGGCACCCCATCGATTAGTACCTAATTTCAAAGTATTGTACCGGGGGCCACAAGTAGTTTGGGGCTTTATTACTATCCTGTACTTATGCCATGCTTTACTGCTTTATTTAAAATGTGTGAAGTACTGCACCTATACTGTTTAGGTCCGTGACACGTTTTCGCTGTATCGACAAGCCTAGTCATCTTTTCGGGTTCCCAGTCGTTTACAGCCGTCCACACAAACCCTGAGTCCGTCTCGGAGACCGGCCGACTTCGTTGCGGGTAGCTTAGTGGGGTGGCCCCCATGTACTTGCTTTGGGTCTGGGAAACATCATGACGTAGGCCCCGCCGACATACCGATGGGTGTATGTTAATTGATCTGGCAAAAAGGGTCGAAGTGCGTGTGGATACTTTGGTGCACCCCTGCAGGGTTAAATCTTTTCGAGAAGCCGTGTCCGCGGTTATGGACGACTTGGAGCACAGTTCTCGATCATAGACAACTATAACTAAAGTTTATTGTTATAATTTGACTTGTATCCGATATGACTAGTAATCAGCTCCAATACAACGGTATGGCTAAATAAAAGTGCCAACAACTGCTGGGTTTGGGATATCTCATGCTAATTATATCTGACTAGTAAGTGTTGCAACTACAACGGAATGGTTAACTAAAAGTGCCCACTGCTTATTATATCAGGATGACTTATGCTATCTATATTTGACTAGTAACTGCCGCCACTATAACGGAATGAATAAAACTGCCAACTGCGTGAGTTCCTCGGTTGACTTCCTCGTTTGGGTCTCGAGGGGGAAACACCAGGATGGGTATGTTTGGTGGTAGTATCAGGTTGGTTCCGGATAGGTCTTTCTTATCCCTCTCTGATAGCCGACAGTTATATCGAGTCTCTATAGGTTGTTTAGTGCATGCCGCGCTGCCGCTTCAGTCCACCATACCTATGTAGGCGAGGACCGCCGAATTCTAGCCTCGCCGTGTACTGGCCTCAGTACTGACGCTCCTCTTTTTTCTTTGCCCTCTGTCGGCACCCCTTTTGTTTTAGCAGGTTTTGAGATCGACGTCGTTAGCAGGGTTACCCTTCCGGCTTGGCCTGGGCAGGGTTATGGACGCCATTGGTTATTCTTCAAGGCTCTTAGCCCCATTTGCATCTTGTCCGTAGTCGGACGCTCTATCGTTTTCAAGGTGATTTGGATCTTTGTATTGTATATCTGTATTCTTGACTCATTGAGTCGCCGTTGTATATATCTGTTCTGTGGGTTCCATCGTGGACTATTGTGTAATGATATTACTTCGTTTTCCACCCGCACGAAAGTGCCTGGTGGGAACCTTTGAATCGTTTCTATGCGGGTTTGGCGGGTTTCGCTAAAACTTGCATAGGGCCGATTCTGAGGGTGTTACAGAGTGGTATCAGAGCTCAGCAGTTGCGATACCCCACAAGTCCAGCCTGTAGGATAACCTAGCTAACGGCCGAAGTAGAGTGTCAAAACTATTTTGAAAAATCGGTTGGATAGTTCTGATTAGGTCTGATTTTACTCCTTACCCCTCTGCTGCTCTCCTCTCACCTCTGCGTGTTTTGAATCCGCTCTCTTCTCGCTCTTCGAGTCCAGGATTTCTCGTGGTCGGGTTCCATCGTACCTTCAGGGTTTCGCTTCCTCCTTTGGTAACGGTGTTGCTACATCTGGTCTTCATGCTATCCGAGGAATCCTTCGTCTGATGGACTTCTCTTTGTTCCTTCTCGTGCCTTCCGGTGTTTTCCGACGCGACGACATCATCTACGCTAGATCCGATGCAGAGTCTGCATCACTCCTTTGTTTCTGAACCTCGATTGTCGAGATCTTCAGTCTAATTCCGAGAGTTGGTTGCATAATTCGCCTATTCGTGTGCAGAGTAATGGTTTGGGTGCGCGATGGACTGATCACCATCCGACTACTCTTATCATTCGCTCTTGTACATCGAATCAGTGGATCCAGCAATTTTACTTCGTCCACGGAAGCTAGAGGTGGCTTTATTTGTTGATACCTCTACCTTCGACCTTTTGTTCCGGAGTGTTTCCCTCGACGGTCACGGACAACGACCTCTTGTTAGTGGTGTCGCGAGGATCTACACGAAGCGAGAAGATTCAGATCGCCGACCTTCTTCCCGGTACCATGAGGCGGATCTCGAGGGCGAGATCCATTGTTAGTGGTGTCGAATTGTGGCGCCCCGCAAAACCACTACTAGAAAATCGCGTTGTTTTTGTGCATTGCATCATCATGACCGCATGCTCATGTCATCATGCCACATTGCATTTGAGCATCGTCATGTCTTCTTGCATTTGTTTGCATAAAACTATTTTCGAGAAGCCTGGTTTTGTTTTCTAAACGCCCCGTCCTTCATTCAAAGTAAAACCCGGGTCTCCGGAATATTTTGCTTTGTCTACCAACGGTTTTCAAAAGCCCCGTTTTAAACAATAGAACATTTAAATTGTTTTTAGGAGGCAGCCCGCCAGGCCCGAAAGCCCAGCCGGCCACCTCCAGATAAAATCCTATCTAACCCAGTTTCCCCAAACCTTTTTCTACCCAGTTCTATCCTACCCAGCCCCCTCCACCTCACCCTGACCAATCCCCACCCTCCACATCACCTCCACCAATCCTGGGTCGCCACCTCCCCTCTCTCTCCTGGACCTACCCCACCTCACACCACACAGCCGGCCGTCCCACCCCACCGACCCCCTGCAGACCCAGCCCCACCTGCCCTCCACTCCTTCCCCCACCTAACCACCCAGCCGCCTCCCTCACCCTTCCTCCACCCCGCCGCCAGGAGGCGAGCAGCAAGCCACGCGCCCAACCGCCCACCCCGCCTGCACCCGGGCCCCACCACCCGACCCGTCCACCAACCGCCCACCCCACTCCCTGCCTGGCCCCACCCCGTGACCCACCACTCCCGAGCCGCCCTGCCCCGCTTCTTCTTCCTCTGCTAGCGAGCGCGCCTCCTCTTTGTGCCTCCCCCGCTCCGGCCTCCACCTCGCAGCGCAGCGCCGCCGACCGCCTGCGAGACCGCCGCCGCCCGTCCTCGACCACCGCGCGCCCCGCCGCCGACCTGGGCGACCCCGCCTCACCGAGCCGCGTCCGCCGCCGCCCTCCTCCGTTCCGTGCTCGTCCGGCCGCGGCCTCGACGCCGGCCGCCATCCCCTACCGCCTCTTCCGCGTCGGCCCGCTCGAGCCCACTCCTCGTCGCCTCCAGCGCCCCTCCTCTTCCCTGGTGCGCCAGGCCTCGCCCCGTGTCGCCGACCTGGTCGTGCGACCGCAGCCAGGCCCTCCTTCGCTGTCGGTCCTCTCCGCCCAACGTCTCCACCTCGCCTCTCCCCGCCGACCTCCCCTCGCCGCGTCCACCTCAAGCTCCGCCTGCATCGTCGGCCTCCTCTGGCCCCGCTGGCCTCAACCCCATGCCATCAAGCTCCCCGTCATCCACCCCGTGCCGTGTTGCCTGAGTTCAAGCCTGACCCTAGCATGTACCGTGGTGGTCTCTGTGCGCGCTAGAGGTTCTTCCTCCCGGTCGTTTGGCGCCTAGATGGTACCGTGTCCATGTCGGTGCCCAGATGGTTCACCACAGACAGCAGACCATTCAGGTCCTTGTCGTTGTGGAGTTTTGTTAGGATGTTCGAGCCCACCAGATCGGCTCCGTCAAGTGTGTCGCTACCGCAAGATCTTCCGTAGGGGTTGTCGTCGAGGGCCACGAAGTCCTACCTCATGGAACTCAAGTTCGACATCGAAGAGGATACGGACGACAAGGCCGCCTACATGGAACATCAAGACCCCGATCCCCCTATCCGAGGACTCGAAGACCGATCTTCAAACCCTCCGAAGCCGCCAAGATCGCCATGGAACGACAAGCACTTCACCCCGGACGCCAAGTCCGACCCGACCCGCGGACCCGACAAGGTCTTCACGACGACAAGAACGACATCGACCAGGGCGAGACCGATGCGCCCCGACGCCACACCAAGTCCTTCTTCCCGGAACGCCAAGCTCTTCATCTTGCAACCGACCTTCGAAGACCGATCCCGTCGAACCCTGAACCCTGAGACCGAACCCCGAACCCCGAAACCCCAAGATCTCTCGAACCCAGATGTGTGACCCCTTTTCCTGAGACCCTTATTTTGTAAATAACATACAACTTGTTGCATAATTAAATCCTCATGCTTGCATACATATTGTGGGTGTTTGGGGGTGTTTCGACGATCCACCTAAATTAAATATGGAGGCCATATGCGGGCGATTCTAGTCTAATATTGGCCCCATTTAACTTTGTGTAGCAAACCGGTGCTATCTTTTGCCATGTTAAGACAACATTTAAATTGCGGGGTAGCTAAACAACTATAACCATATACTTAATTGTCGGGACTCCCGGTTCCGCATAATATGGCCTAATTGCATCGCATGCTTGCCATGTCATACATCATACATGCATCATGCCCGATCTTTTGCCGTAGTATTAAATAGTGCATCCGGTGTTTCTTCTAGTGCTTTGCTTCTTCACGGATTAGGCCGATGAGTTGATGCGAGTGTCGACCCGATCTTCGGATGAACCTTCGGGTATGCTTTTCAGGCGAGCACCTCTCCCTTTCTACCTATCTTACTTTTATAGTCTTTATTTCCTTCTGTTGATCTATTGCTATCTGTGTTGCGATGCTCTAGTTTTCGTACCCGTGATATCCCTTGCAGCCTTATATTGCCTTGGACACATCCTATTACCAGTTGTTTGGTAGATAGTTGGACTTGCGCGTCGTAGTCGCTTGCTCAAGTGTTGTTGCGTGTCGTCCAGTACCTCATTTGTTGGAGTGTTGCCGCATGTTTAATGTTGGAGATGAACAAGACTTTCATTATCGTTTAATAACTAAAATTGAAGTAGGTAATGCAGAGGCACAGGTGGGCAATAGATGTTATTTGGTTGTTAACCGTCCACTTGTGTCCTGTAGGACCCCGAGTTCTTGACACCTGTTCCAAGATCGAGCGCGCTAACCACATGTGGGATGTATGGGCACCCCATCGATTAGTACCTGATTTCAAAGTATTGTACCGGGGGCCACAAGTAGTTTGGGGCTTTATTACTATCCTGTACTTATGCCATGCTTTACTGCTTTATTTAAATTGTGCGAAGTACTGCACCTGTACTGTTTAGGTCCGTGACACGTTTTCGCTGTATCGACAAGCCCAGTCATCTTTTCGGGTTCCCAGTCGTTTACAGCCGTCCACACAAACCCTGAGTCCGTCTCGGAGACCGGCCGACTTCGTTGCGGGTAGCTTAGTGGGGTGGCCCCCATGTACTTGCTTTGGGTCTGGTAAACGTCATGACTTAGGCCCCGCCGACATACCGATGGGTGTATGTTAATTGATCTGGCAAAAAGGGTCGAAGTGCGTGTGGATACTTTGGTGCACCCCTGCAGGGTTAAATCTTTTCGAGAAGCCGTGTCCGCGGTTATGGACGACTTGGAGCACAGTTATCGATCATAGACAACTATAACTAAAGTTTATTGTTATAATTTGACTTGTATCCGATATGACTAGTAATCAGCTCCACTACAACGGTATGGCTAAACAAAAGTGCCAACAACTGCTGGGTTTGGGATATCTCATGCTAATTATATCTGACTAGTAAGTGTTGCAACTAAAACGGAATGGTTAACTAAAAGTGCCCACTGCTTATTATATCAGGATGACTCATGCTATCTATATTTGACTAGTAACTGTCGCCACTATAACGGAATGAATAAAACTGCCAACTGCGTGAGTTCCTCGTTTGACTTCCTCGTTTGGGTCTCGAGGGGGAAACACCAGGATGGGTATGTTTGGTGGTAGTATCAGGTTGGTTCCGGATAGGTCTTTCTTATACCTCTCTGATAGCCGACAGTTATATCGAGTCTCTATAGGTTGTTTAGTGCATGCCGGCTGCCGCTTCAGTCCACCATACCTATGTAAGCGAGGACCGCCGAATTCTAGCCTCGCCGTGTACTGGCCTCAGTACTGACGCTCCTCTTTTTCCTTTGCCCTCTGTCGGCACCCCTTTTGTTTTAGCAGGTTTTGAGATCGACGTCGTTAGCAGGGTTACCCTTCCGGCTTGGCCTGGGCAGGGTTATGGACGCCATTGGTTATTCTTTAGGGCTCTTAGCCCCATTTGCATCTTGTCCGTAGTCGGACGCTCTATCGTTTTCAAGGTGATTTGGATCTTTGTATTGTATATCTGTATTCTTGACTCATTGAGTCGCCGTTGTATATATCTGTTCTGTGGGTTCCATCATGGACTATTGTGTAATGATATTACTTCGTTTTCCACCCGCACGAAAGTGCCTGGTGGGCACCTTTGAATCGTTTCTATGCGGGTTTGGCGGGTTTCGCTAAAACTTGCATAGGGCCGATTCTGAGGGTGTTACACAAGGGATGGGGCCTTTGGGTGGATCTAGGTGGAGCACTCTTGGATGAAGCTTTCAGATGTGATCTAGTCTTTTTTGAGATGAATCAAGAGTTCTGACAGGAGGGGGAAGGCAGGCTTAAATACCCTCTCCCCAGATCTGGCCGTTGCACAACTTTGGGGGCGGATTATCCGCCCCCCACTTGCGGCGGATTATCCGCCCCCTGGGAAAACTCCGCCCCAAGGGCGAATTATCCGGGGAAAATTCCGCCCCCTCTCTGGGGCTTGCGCCATGGTGAAGCTTGGTGAAGATCTTGGGGGGCGGATAATCCGGCCCCCCTGAGGGGCGGATTATCCGGCCAATACTCCGCCACCTCTTTGGGGCTTGCACCTTGGCGATGAGCAGGGGGGCGGATTATCCGGCCCCCCTGGGGGGCGGATTATCCGGCGGGGCCGGAAAATCCGGCCAAAATTCCGCCCCCCTTCTGGGGCTTGCGCCAACTTGCGAAGAGGGAGGGGCGGATTGTCCGCCCCTGGTGGGGGCGGATTATCTGCCTCCCAAAAACAGAATCCTTTCCCTTTTTCTCATAGGTGGCTGCAACACTTCAACACACATTAAATAATCCTTGATATTGTTATCTAACACACAAAACACTAGGGATTATAAAATGTTCTTTCAATATCCCCCTTTTTGGTGTTAGATGACAATATTAGGATTTGCAATAAAACCGGCAAATGCCACCTTAAATAATGAAAGACGCTCCCCCTAGATGTGTGCGTATTTAAGATTTGCATTTGAATACAAATACACACACTAGGGAGAACACTACTTCCATAACCAATATAATTGAAACGGGGTGGTTTGGGAAACAAGGTCATACCACCGGGATGAGAATAATCCCATGAATCCATATGCCATCAAATATGCTCCACAATTCCAGAATTCCATGAGGTCCATAATAGATAAATCCAGAATTCCATGAATACCAAACATAGTGGAGTACGACATAGTCTTACATAGACAAACACAAATAGCAAAAGAGTTCACGCTAGAAAAGGCACAAGCAAGCTCTATTTGATACTAAAAGAGAAAAGCTTGTGCCCGACCCTTGCAAATCCACGAGACCTAATAGAACTACTTCTCCCCCTTTGACATTGAAACGCCGAAAAGGAAGAAGAGCGATGCTAACGCCCCTGGACACCCAGAATTCACACCCAAATTTGCAAGAATCAAATCAATCAAAAGCCAAATTTGAGTGTGTTTTCCATAAGAACATGAGATATGTAAGAAAATCCAACGAGACCCATGAAAAACCAACTCTTCTCGAGGAATAGGGCGGTGGCCGAAGCCACCATGTTGGAGCGCATGGCATGACACCACGAAGATGTATCTTGAGTTCAAAACCAATGCTCATCGATGACCCACATATCACAAAATGATATTAAGGGAAATGATTTTACTTACTTTCGGCATTATGGAGGGAGGGTTGGCCCAATCAATTAGGACCACACTCCCCCTATGTCTATGCCCGCATCTAAACCAAATACATGAAAAAGAGCAAGTGAGTGTGCAAGGGTAGTCAAGCCAAGCTCCTTGAATCTATGATATTTAGCTCATTCCTCAAATAACAAAATCTTGATTCATCAAGAGGCTTCGTGAAAATATCAGCAAGTTGGTTCTTCGTGCTCACAAAGGATAGAGCAATATCACCACGAGCAACATGATCCCGAATAAAGTGGTTGCGAATCTCTATATGTTTTGTTCTTGTATGCTGCACGGGATTGTAAGCAATTTTGATAGCACTTTCATTGTCGCATAATAGAGGCACTTTGTCACAATTGACACCATATTCCTTTAAAGTTTGCCTCATCCATAACAATTGTGTACAAGCACTTGCAGCAGCAACATATTCAGCTTCGGCGGTTGAGAGTGAAATACAATTCTGTTTCTTTGATGACCAACACACTAGAGACCGGCCCAAGAATTGGCATGCACCAGAGGTTGATTTCCTATCATCTTTGTCACCAGCCCAATCTGAATCAGTGTAACCACATAGAGAGAAACTTGAACCCTTGGGATACCATAACCCAAAATTTGGGGAATAAACCAAATATCGGAAGATTCGCTTGACTGCCACTAAGTGGCTTTCTTTAGGAGCGGCTTGGTACCTTGCACACACTCCTACACATAACACGATATCGGGCCTAGATGCGCAAAGGTAAAGGAGAGAGTCGATCATGGATCGGTATACCTTTTGATCCACGTCTTTACCCTTGGGATTGAGCTCAAGATGACACTTTGTTTGCATTGGGGTAGCAACGCCATTGAGATCCGTCATCTTGAACCTTTTGAGCAAGTCTTGGATGTACTTAGCTTGATTAATAAAGGTTCCCTCTCTAAGTTGTTTGATCTCAAATCCAAGAAAGAATCTCAGCTCACCCATCATGGACATCTCAAACCTGTCAGTCATAAGCTTTGAAAATTCATCGTTAAAAGCTTGGTTAGTAGAGCCAAAAATAATGTCATCTACATAAAGTTGGCATACAAAAAGCTCCCCATTAAACTTCTTAGTAAAAAGAGTGGGATCGATTTGCCCAACTTCGAAACCACGGTCTAGCAAAAGCTCTTTAAGGTGCTCATACCACGCACGTGGGGCTTGTTTAAGGCCATAGAGCGCCTTATTGAGTTTGTAGACATGGTTCGGGAATTTGGGGTCCTCAAACCCCGGAGGCTGCTTGACGAATACTAACTCATGTAGAGGACCATTAAGGAATATGCTCTTAACATCCATTTGTTGTAATTTAAAATTATGATGGGCTGCATATGCAAGAAGGATACGGATGGACTCAAGACGAGCCACAGGGGCGTAGGTCTCGCCAAAATCAATTCCTTCCACTTGAGAGAATCCTTGAGCCACTAGTCGTGCTTTATTCCTCACAACAATGCCATTTTCATCCTGTTTGTTCTTGAAGATCCACTTGGTGCCGATAACATTGCGGCAATCCTTTGGTTTTTCTACGAGCTTCCAAAATTTGTTGCGTTCGAAGTTATTTAATTCTTCATGCATTGCAACAACCCAATCGGGGTCTTCAAGAGAATCAAAGACCTTCTTCGGTTCAACCATGGAAATGTGAGCTTGATGATCACAGAAGCTAGAAGTTCTCTTCTAGTGGATACCCTTCGCCGTAGATCACCAACAACCTTGTAAAGAGTGTGACCTCTTAGTTCAAGGTTCCGATCAGCACGAGCCTTGCGACGAGCCTCAGTGTCCTTATTGTTTCTAGGAGGAGTTGATTCAATAGTTGTATCCTTGTCTTGATTACTGCCCTGCCCTTGACCTTGGTCTTCGTTAACGCCTGAAGATTGTTGCTGAATATTTTCTTCAGGCCCGGATAATCCGCCCCTTGGAGGGGCCGGACTATCCGGCCTGGGAGGTGAAGTACCAGAACCATCTTCCTGCGAATGCCTGACGGGAGTTGGAGATCCAGGGCTGGATAATCCGCCCCTGGGGGCCGGAGAATCCGGCCTGGGAGCTTCAGAGTTGTTGACTTCTCCTTCGGATCCTCTAGAACGAGTTGGAGTGCCAGGGGCGGATTGTCCGCCCCTTGGAGGGGGAGGATAGTCCGGCTTGGGACTACCAACTTGTCCAGGGGACAGATGATCTTCAGCAGATTGTGGTGTTGGTGTAGGATTGTCTCCAACAGTAGGAGCTTGTTGATCTTGTGTAGATGAGGGCTCCACATGTGTGGAGCATTGTCCTTCCCGATCCGCCACAAGGGGTTCCTCAATGGGGCGGAAAAATCCCACGCCCATTCTTCTTATGGCATCTTGGGGTATTTCAACATCTGCATCACAGACATCAACTTGCCACCCGAATACCCTGAAGTATGAGATGTTGGGCTTGGTACCGGTAAGTATTTCATATGGAGTCTTGTCCAAAATCTTTTGAAGGTAGAGCCGGTTAGATGAGTGACAAGCAGTGGATATGGCTTCAGCCCAAAAATTATAAGGAGACTTGAATTCAGCTAGCATAGATCTTGCCATATCCATCAAAGTCCGGTTCTTCCTCTCGGCTACACAATTTTGTTGAGGGGTGTACGCAGCGGAATATTGATGTCTAATCCCCTCTTCGCTAAGAAACTCATTTAAAGTGTAGTTCTTGAATTCAGAGCCGTTGTCACTTCTAATTGCCAAGATAGGAACATTGTGTTGACGTTGAACTTCATTGGCAAAGTCGATGACAGTTTGTTGAGTCTCACTTTTCAGCTTGAAGAAATAGACCCATGTATATCTTGAGTAATCATCGACAATGACCAAGCAATATTTCTTCCCACCAAGACTTGCATGAGAAGGAGGACCAAATAAATCTTCATGAAGTAATTCCAAGATCCTCTTTGATGACACAATAGTCTTCCTCTTGTGGGGAGAGTCATGCATTTTTCCTTCTACACACGCCCTGCAAACACGATCTTTGGCAAAAGAGACATTGTCTTTTAGTCCAAGGATGTGGCCACCCTTCTGGAGACTTTGCAAAGTTCTTATGTTGACATGGGCTAAACAGCGATGCCATAGCCAGCCCATGTCGGCCTTTCCGAATAGACACATCGGACCCGAAGTGGTTTTCCCTGAGAAGTCCACCACATACAGGTCATTTTCGACGTATCCAACGAAAGCGACCTTTAGAGACTTGCTCCACAAGAGTACCACCAAATCATCATCGATAAAAACAGCAAAACCCATCTTGCCAAGGGCACGAACAGAAAGAAGGTTGTAACCGAGGGTCTCAACAAGCATGACGTCCACGAGAGAGATATCGTGGGCAACCACAACCTTGCCAAGACCCAATACCTGAGATTTTGACTTATCACCATAGGAGACTGTGATATTATCATGATTTGGACGCATCTCCGTGATGATCTCCTTGCTTATGGTCATATGACTAGTGCAGCCACTATCCAGCACCCATTTTGACCCACCGGAAGCATAGCCCTGCAAGAAAATTAGTTCTTGGTTTTAGGTACCCATTTTTCGATGGGTCCTTTCATGTTAGTAACAAGGGTCTTTGGGACCCAAATAGACCAATCAATATATTCATCAAAAGGACCAACATAATAAGCATAAACATCGCCATAGTCATCACAAAAGAGTTCATAATTCGGATTGTGAGCCCCTGCAAAACCAATATTATTAGTCTTGTCTTTTGTGACATTCTTCTCAGCGGTGCTTATTTTTGATTTCACATTCTTGGTCTTGTTCTTCTTGGTTTTCTTCTTCTTGGACTTGGTGACATACCCAAGTCCCTCTTTACCATGATTTGACCTTTGCTTGCCAAGGACTTCATCAAGCACACCTTTGTCCTTGGTAGTGATGTCCTTGATCACTTCTTTTTCCACACTAGTATTTTCTTTGTTACTACATGTTGAGTTAGACGAGCTAAGAGTATCATATTTGGCCAATCGACTTTGAAGCTGATCATGTGACTCATTGAGAATAGAGAACTCGTTTTTCAACGCCTTGTGAGCATTGTCAAGTTTTTCCAATTCCTCGGAGAGTCTATCATGAGCAGCCCCAAAGTCAATCCTTTCCTTCTTTAACTTCTTTGCTTTGATGACAGCATTGTCACGTTCGTTAACAAGTTTAGTCACAATTTATTCATGTGACTCTTCCACAGACTCGAGCCTCTCTTCAAGAGAGACTCGAGCTTCTTCTTCTTCTTCAAGAGCATTCTTTAGGGATGCAATTTCCATTGCATCCTCCCTTTCAATTCTGCCCTTTTCTTCGAGGAGTGCTTCGTTTTGGGCCAGCTGATCCATAAGAGCTTCAAAACGAACTTTTTGCTCACCTTGCAAGTTAGTGTAGAAATAATCCAAAGCAATAATCTCTTCTTTAACCTTAAGACTAGTAGGATCATCCATGTCTATCATAGCCTTGGAGAAAGAAGAGTTAGAAGAAGTTACCTCGGAGCTTCTTGCCATGAGACAAGTAGCATTCTTGTTGATGATGTTTTCGTTCGGAGAGTCGAAGAGAGAAGTTGATGTAGATGTGGTGGCTATAGCAGCCACCTCTTGAGAGCTATCGTCCTCGTCCTCATCTTCACTCCCCGATGAATATTCTTCTTGATCCACTAGAACAATCTTTGGTTGCTTCTTGAAAGGATCATTCTTCTTTACAAACTATTTCTTACATGGAGCTTTTGATTTGTCCTTGAAAATGAGTCTTCCTCCATTATCCTCTCTACTTTGATATGGACACTCAGCTACGAAGTGCAGCCGGTCACCACAATTGAAGCATGTTCTCAGCTTGAGACCATTCTCCTTTATTCCATAGGCTCCACTCTTGCGATCTAGTTCAGCTTTAGCCTTGGCTGGATCTTTCCAAAAGTTTCTTGCATAAAGAGCCAAGTATTGTCCGTGGATCCTTTTTATATCCTCGGGACAGTCCAGACCTTCTACCGCATATTCATCATGATCAATCACACTAGTCTTCAAGGCCATGTTGACCCCCTTTTGCATCCCCATAGCTCGAGCACGAGCATCTTCGGCATTCTTGGCCGCCACTTTGAAAGCGGACATTTCTTGCATTACCTCATTGGATGACATGAGGTGATAGTTATGCCTACCTTGGAGACTTTTCAAATCTATGGGCTCAAATGGCATAAGAGCACTGCCATACTTGCGCTTGATCCAAGCATCATCAACATGAGCTGCACCATGGTTTCTAAAGGTTGTGGCTATTTCCTTGAGCCTCCTATATATGTCCTTGTGGTCTTCTCCATCCAGCATATAGAATCCTTCAGCTTCATTGCTCAAGGCATCATATCTATTCCTTCTCATACTTTCATTTCCGATGAAGAGCTCGGTGAGGGAATCCCAAGCTTCTTTAGCTGTGCTAAGATGCTGAATGTGTGGCATGTCTTTGTCACCCACACCAAGCTGTATCATGTGTAGAGCTGTAGCGTTGAGTTGGCTATCGACCACTTCTCTTCTTGTGAGATTGTTGGGGTTTCCAACATGAAGACCATTTTCGATGATCTTCCACAACTCTATGGAGGAACTACACACATGATATTTCATCAAAAATTGCCATTGAGAGAAAGTAGATGCAGCAAGTTTGGGTGGATCACCCCTATTATGTATATGTGGGTGAGGGATAGGCGGATCAGGGGAATACACATGAGAAAACTCATTGTATCCATCCTTACCGCTATCCTTTTTCGAGGAGGAGCTCTTGCTAGTATCATCACCAACCACTTCGTTATCTTTGGAAACAGTTTTACCCGTTTCCTTGGATTGCGGAGTGGTATCCTCAGAGTTAGATGGAGGTGATGCTGCGGATGTGGAGAGACGCATTATCAATTGACGCATCTCTTCCATCTTAGCCTCCATTGAAATCACCAAGGTTGTTTCCAACGTCTTGAGATCGTTCATGGTGACTACCTCCGGAGCATCACTCCCATCTACCTTGGAACCCATACTTCTCTTAGGCGGTTAAGCCCGAAATAAGAGCCGAGGCTCTGATACCAATTGAAATGGATCGTATGGGCACCTAGAGGGGGGGGTGAATAGGTGCTAACCAATTTTTAATACTTTTTCAATTTTAGGCTTGACACAAAGTAAATTCTCTAGATATGCAACTACGAGAATTTCCCTATATGTAACCCTAACTACTAAGCACGTAAAAGAGGAGCGAGGAAACCGTAGTGGAGCACGCGGAGACACAGGGATTTGTTTTACCGCAGTTCCTTCCTTGTTAAGGGAAGTACATCTGCGTTGGAGGGGTGGGCGGTTCTAAGACCACCACGCCATAATAGGCCTCACCCTATTCTCCGATGGATCTCGCCACGAGAGGCCTGATCCACCTTCTCCACTATTGGATCCCTTCGAGGCGGGAACCGGTGCCTTTTACAACACTATCAGAGCACACACCCACAACTGAATTGGGGGCTTCCGAGATGACAACAAGCTGCCACAAGAACAAGGTTTATCAATATAAACAAAAACAAGGATCTAGGTATTTGCAAGAAATACTAGATAGGGAGTTCTCCAAATGAATGGAGAGGAGATGAAGCGCTTGATTTCTTACGATGAAGATCGAGTTCTCCTCCTTCGATTCCCCAAGGGATGGGGCCTTTGGGTGGATCTAGGTGGAGCACTCTTGGATGAAGCTTTCAGATCTGATCTAGTCTTTTTCGAGATGAATCAAGAGTTCTGGCAGGAGGGGGAAGGCGGGCTTAAATACCCCCTCCCCAGATCTGGCCGTTGCACAACTTTGGGGGCGGATTATCCGCCCCCTGGGTAAACTCCGCCCCAAGGGCGGATTATCCGGGGAAAACTCCGCCCCCTCTCTGGGGCTTGCGCCATGGTGAAGCTTGGTGAAGATCTTGGGGGGGGGGGCGGATAATCCAGCCCCCCTGAGGGGCGGATTATCCGGCCAGGCCGGAAAGTCCGGCCAATACTCCGCCCCTCTCTGGGGCTTGCGCCTTGGCGATGAGAAGGGGGGCGGATTATCCGGTGGGGCCGAAAAATCCGGCCAAAATTCCGCCCCCTTCTGGGGCTTGCGCCAACTTGGGAAGAGGGAGGGGCGGATTATCCGCCCCCCAAAAAAGAATCCTTTCCCTTTTTCTCATAGGTGGCTGCAACACTTCAACACACATTAAATAATCCTTGATATTGTTATCTAACACACAAAACACTAGGGATTATAAAATGTTCTTTTAGCCGTCCCACGGTCATCTTCTCCCCACAGAACACCATCCTCCCCTCCTTCTCCTTTTCGTTCTCCACTACATGTAGCTAGCCATGGCCGGCGGCGATGGATCGAGGGGAGTGCGCGACGGCATGGACGTCGAGGGAGGCATGGAGGACGCGGCTAAATCACCGCGCCACCACGCTCTCCCTCACCGACGTCATCACCCAAAGATTTCAACCCAGGCACCCAGTTCTCCATGGCCATCCACCTCGTCATGCCGTGTGACAGGCTGCTCCTCTCCCGTAGGCTCATGACGTTGATCAGCGACGAGCCGCCACCGCTTGTCATGCTGCAGGCGAACAACTTCAGGACTAGAAGGTACCCGGTCGATCATCAGTTCGACCACCTCGGCTAGATGTACCTCGGGAACGGCTTGGAGTGCTTCTCTAGCTCTCACCAGATCGAGACAAGCAACATCCTTGTCTTCAAGTTCGACGACGAAGGAAAGTTCGGTGTCAGCGTCTTTGACCACACCATGTACCGCCGTTGCTACCACTCCGACTCCTCCTCTGACTCCGACGAGTAGGCTAGGATGTGTGTGCGCATGTATAATCTATCAATGTAGGCTTTTGCCATTTGTAATGAAAATCTTTATTCGACTGACAAATATATTACAAACAAGAGTACAACTGGTCGCCTACGGGTCGATCGGCATTGGCCATTCTAGCTAGGCATCGTCTATGAGTCGGTAAGGCCCCTTCTACATTGAGAGAGTGGTAGATCGTTTCATGCGTTCGCAGTTCTTATT
The DNA here is from genome assembly GCA_916181665.1 of Avena sativa. Taxonomy (NCBI): domain Eukaryota; kingdom Viridiplantae; phylum Streptophyta; class Magnoliopsida; order Poales; family Poaceae; genus Avena; species Avena sativa. Next base: position 328,430,548 of record OV702284.1, on the reverse strand, counting down.
CGCTTGGGCGAGACAGGCACGCATGTATGCATCATTGGAATTGGCCTGCAATGCTTCGCGGAGCTCGTCACGCACTTCCCTGAGCGCTAGACGATGGAGGTGCTCTGGTAGAAAGACGCGGTTCATCACCTCGAACGATAAACGCTCGCCGGTGGTCCTATTGTAGTTGTAGTGAGAGCGTCGTAGCAACGGCGGGTTCGACAACCACCACTGCCGCTCGGCCCCCTCTACTCTGCCGGCGTCGGGGTTAGCATGGAGCTTGTCGGGTCGATGCCAGTGGCCAGACATGGTGTTTTTTGTGCTGTGGATGGTGCGTGTCTGGTCAAATATATCTCGACGACCTCCCCTATTTATGGTTGCGCCTAGATGCAGCGGAAAACACCTAGAACTCGCTGAAATCGGCGAGAAAGAAAGGCGAGAGACGGCGTGACGGTAGAAAACCACTAGAAATACACCGGCGTTGGCGATGGTCAGATATGTCCAGATATGTTGCACCGCTGGACGCAGTTGGTCGGACAGGCCAGACCATGGCATTAAATCGACCGTGGTCCAACCCAAATGGACAGAAACATGTGATCGCTAATGAGGTTTTGGTTAACGATGCTTTAGCTCGCATCGGTTCCATGTTAATATATAGGATCGACATATTACAAAGTTTGTTACAAGATGAGAGATAAAGAGATGTTGATCTTATCTTTATATTTAGATAGATCAACTACAACTCGGTTACAACAAACTCGGCAGCCTCTACACGTGACAGCCTACGGTACAATATTTTGTACATTAACACCCCTCCTCAATCACAACCTTCTGAGGTTGAGATTGTGTTTGAATTCCTCAATTTTTCGACTTGGTAATGCTTTAGTGAAGCCATCAGCCACCTGATCCTTTGAAGGAATGAATCTGATTTCAAGTTGTTTGCTTGACACTCGTTCTCTTACAAAGTGAAAATCTATTTCAATATGTTTTGTTCTTGCATGAAAAATAGGATTTTGCAGACAGATATGTTGCCCCCATGTTGTCACACCATAGGCAGGAGGTTTGACTTCGTTGGATTCCAAGTTCTCCTAAAAGAGACTCAACCCATATAATTTCAGCTGTTGCATTGGCCAACGACTTGTATTCAGCCTCTGTGCTTGACCTAGATACTGTTGCCTGTTTTCTAGCACTCCAAGAAATCAGGTTAGGTCCAAAATAAACAGCAAAACCTCCTGTAGACCTTCTATCATCTACACATCCTGCCCAGTCAGCGTCTGAAAATGCACTCACCAGAGTAGAAGATGATCTTCTAAAGGTTAGACCAAGTCCCACTGTTCCACTGACATACCTTAGTATCCTTTTGACAGCTGTCCAGTGAGCAGTAGTGGGTGCATGAAGAAACTGACATACTTTGTTTACAGAGAAGGCAATATCTGGCCTAGTGAGTGTAAGATATTGAAGTGCTCCAACGATACTCCTGTACCTTGTACTATCTTCTGGTCCAAGATGATTCTGATGCTGATAGTGGTGTTGACAATGCCTTGCATAGTTTCAATCCTACTCTGTCAAGCAAATCTCGAGCATATTTTTCTTGAGTTAGCACAATACCTTGACTAAAAGATTTTACTTCAATTCCCAGAAAATAATGCAAGTCACCAAGATCCTTTAGTGCAAAAGATGAACTAAGGTCTTGAAGAAGGGAGTTAATTGCTTTGTTGGAGGAGCTAGTAACAATGATGTCATCAACATAGAATAGCACAAATATAGTGATATCTGACTTGTTGTAAACAAACAGTGATGTGTCTGCCTTGGATGCAAGAAAACCAAGTTCCTGTAATTTAGAGCTTAGCTTGGAGAACCATGCCCTTGGTGCTTGTTTTAGTCCATAGAGTGATTTATCAAGCTTACATACAAGATGAGGTGACTTTGAATTTTCATAACTAGGTGGCTGCTTCATATAAACCTCTTCTTCCATAACACCGCGGAGAAACGCATTCTTCACATCAAGTTGCCTCAAACTCCATCCTTTGGAAACTGAAATAGTTAGAACAAGTCTGATAGTAGCAGATTTTACAACAGGACTAAAAGTATCTTCATAATCTATACCATACCGTTGTTTAAAACCTTTTGCTACTAATCTGGCTTTGTATCTATCAATAGTTCCATCTGCTTTCCTTTTAATTCTGTAAACCCACTTGCAATCTATAAGATTACTACCCTTTTTGTAAGGTACTAGGTGCCATGTTTTATTTCTATCAAGGCCCTATACTCCTCATCCATTGCCTTTTTCCAATCCGAGTTAGCTAAGGCTAATTGTAGGGTTGCAGGTTCATCAGTTGAGCAAGATAGACCATACCGAACTGTTCCATCCGTGTAGATTTTTGGTTTGGTATTACCTGTTTTAGATCTGGTTTTGTAAACTGTTGGTGTAGGTTGATGTACAGGAGTAGGTGACGCAGAAGATCCGCCCTGCTGATCCTGCGCTGATCCCGAGGAGGATGTTGTCGGAGACAGCGACAGCGACCTGGACAGGTTCTCGGTGTCGGCGCGCTGACGATCCGACGATGCGCGTGGAGGGGACGCCGTTGGCGGGTCCCACTGATCCCGCGGGGTGTGACTGCGGCGCGTGGCGCTCGTGGATTCGTCGCGCGTGGGAGAGGCAAGGATTGATGGCGATGGCGACGCGTCCGCGTGTCCCGCGTGAGGAGCTGATGACGTGGCGCTGCGTGACGGAGTGGCCTCTGAATGCGCCAGAGAATCTCGCGATCCCGAGGCCGATTCCCCCCTGTTGTCCGAGGTTCGCGCGATCCGAGGCTGATTTGCCTCACGAGACGTGCCGGTGGTTGGCACATGCGATATCAGGCGATGTGCAACACCGTTTTTGGTGATTTGAGCACCGTTTGGCACGAAATTTGTTCTGGTGGTGACCTGATGCTGCAAGGAACTCAACTAGACAGGTATTATAGAGTCATTAGCCAACAAATCAGTGCAATTTCTATCCCCTTTTGATAGAGATATAGTAGGATTTTGAAGATGCTCCGGTAAGAGAAGAATTTCTTTGCTAAGACGAGAACTGGAATTAGGATGTAGTTGGGAAAAAGGGAACATTGTTTCATCGAAAACTACATCGCGAGAAATATAGACTCTACCAGAAGAGACATCAAGGCATTTTACTCCTTTGTGCATCTGACTGTAGCCAATAAAAACACATTGCTTGGAGCGATAAGCGAGCTTGTGCTGATTATATGGCCTAAGATTTGGCCAGCAGGCGCACCCAAAAACACGAAGGGAGGCATAATCTGGAGTCTTTTTAAGAAGACGTTCCATGGGTGTGTCATTATCAATAATTTTGGAAGGCAACATATTAATAAGAGGAGTTGTAGTGAGAAAGGCCTCATCCCAAAATTTTAAGGGCATGGAGGCGTTTGCAAGAAGGGCAAGCCCGAATTCAACAATGTGGCGATGCTTACGCTCGGCTGAGCCATTTTGTTGGTGTGTGTGTGGACATGAAACATGATGTTCAATGCCAATCTTTTGAAAAAAGGAGTTGAGTTTTTCATATTCGCCTCCCCAATCAGATTGAAGTGCTAGGATTTTGGTGTCAAATTGTCGTTCAACAAGTTGCTGAAAGTTGTGGAAGATTTGAAACACATCTGATTTCTTTTTGAGGAGATAAATCCAAACAAACTTGCTATAGTCATCAATGAAACTTACATAATAAGTGTATTTTCCTACTGAACTAGGAGCATGTCCCCAAACATCAGAAAACACAAGTTGTAGGGGGGCAGTAGATACACTAGAAGATCGCTCATATGGCAATTGATTTGGCTTTTTTGACACGAATCACAAATAGACTCTGTGCTAGACTTCTCAGAATAGGGAAGATCATGCTTGCTAAGAATTTGTTGAACTATGCGAAAAGAGGGATGTCCTAAACGACTGTGCCACCGTGAAGCTAAAGGCTTGATGGCACTGAAGACTTGTTTATTCTTGTTCCATGAAGATGAGGAGATCAATGGGTAGAGCCCTCGGACGCATCTACCTTTAAGGAGTGTTCTCCTCGTTGCCCGATCCTTAACATAAAAGAACCAAGGGTGAAATTCAATATAAACATCATTGTCACGAGTAAAACGATGAATTGAAACAAGATTTTTTGTGGTGTGTGGAACATGAAGGACATTTTTAAGATGCAATATTTTAGAAGGGGTATTAACAATTGCATGACCAGTGTGGCTAATACTCATACCTTCTCCATTGGCGGCATGGATCTGGTCACGACCATTATACTTCTCCTTCATGGTGAGCTTGTTGAGCTCACCGGTGATGTGGTCGGTGGCACCGGTATCGCTGTACCAGTTTGTATCCACTCCGTAAGAAGCCAAGTTGGCCCCCTTTTATTCCTCTTCTTCGTCATCGGAGTAGCGGTGCCAGCACTTCCACGCTTCGTGTCCTGACTTGCCGCAGATCTAGCAGACAGTGTTGTCGCGGTCTCTGTTGCCGCCGCTCCTGCCGCCTCCACGACGGTCGTTGCCGCCGCCGCGCTGATGATGACGTCCAGCGCCACCGCGTCCATTGTGGCCACGGCCTCCGCCTCGGCGGACACCACCACCATAGTGGTCGCGTCCACGCTGGCTTCCTCTTCCGCGTGATGCCGAGTTTGCGGAGGATCCCCCACCGATGCCTTCGGTGAGGAGCTCGATGTGGTTGTCGTAGGAGACGATCTAGGTGTATAACTCGCCCGAGGTGATGTTGCTGCGGCCATGGACCCGGATGGCGGCGAAGAGGGGGTTGTAGGTGTCGTCGAGGCCGGCGAGGAGGTATTCCATGAGCTCCTCCTCATCGATCGGCCGTTCTGCCGCCACGAGCTCGTCGGCGTAGCCCTTCATCTTTTTGAAGAACTGGGGAGCCGTCATGTTCTCTTTCCTCGTCCTGGCGAGGACGACACGGAGATTTGCAATCCGTGTGCGTGACTGAGCGGCGAACATCGTCTGGATCGCAACCCAGACAGCGGCGGCTGTATTCATCCCGATCACAGAAACGAGGATGTCAGGTGAGAGAGTGCTCAATAAAAAGGATAGAACTTGTTGATCAGTTGCCACCCGTGCGTCGTAGGCAGGGTTGGGCTCTTGGCTCGACTTGCCGTCCTTCTCGACGGTGAGGTTCTCTGACGGTGCCTTCACCTTCGCATCAAGGAAGCTCATCAAGTGAACCCCTCGAATTGGAGGGATAACTTGCGACTGCCAGACGAGATAATTGACTCGCGTCAATTTCTCGCTCACAGAGATGCCGGCAAGAGGATTTGTCATCGTGGCGCCTGAGGAGGATGAAGAGGCGAGGCACATCGATGGTTTTAGGAAGTTGGCTCTGATACCATGTGATCACTAATGAGGTTTTGGTTAACGATGCTTTAGCTCGCATCGGTTCCGTGTTAATATATAGGATCGACATATTACAAAGTTTGTTACAAGAGGAGAGATAAAGAGATGTTGATCTTATCTTTATATTTAGATAGATCAACTACAACTCGGTTACAACAAACTCGGTAGCCTCTACACGTGACAGCCTACGGTACAATATTTTGTACATTAACTGTTGGAGTATACGTATCTGTTAGGGATAGACTAGGTTACCTGTCTTGTACTCCAAGTAGGTTACTTGTCTTGTACTCCAAGTTTGTCCATGTACGCCTATATATACTCGCCCGAGAGGCTCAATAATACATCCATCATATTCCGCAATCTCTCTCACTCTTTACCCTTCAACATGGTATCAGAGCGGCACGGTCCTTGACCTAGCCGCCGCCTCCGCTTCCGCACCGCGTCGCCCCTGGGGAGGTCAATCTTCATGATCTCCACAGGGGGCTGCGCGACCCGTACGCAGGGTTCGTTCGCCGATCCGTGATCGGCTGCCCTGTAAGTCTTTTTTTTCCGATCTCTTGATCGGTTTTCTTTTTTGGTTTACCGATCTTAGATCGGATTGAGTCGCCCATCGCCGTCGTCATCGTCGTGCCTCTACTCCGACCATCGGCATCGACGATCTACACCGCGCCCGTGCACCTGTCACCTGTGCCGCTGTGCCTTCCTCGGTAGGCCATCGCGGCCTCATGACAGGCTACCGCGCACCGCGGCCGGCTGCTGCGGCTTCCTTGGGAGGCTGTCGCGACCGACTCTCCCTCGGATTGTCTTCGCCGTCATCGTCCGGGATTGCACCGACAACGACTCCGCAGATTCCGATCTGCCGTCGTCACGGACTTGGCGCGTACAGCGCCGCCGTCGGTCTGATCAACCAATCTGGCGCTCGTCTCCGCCGAGTACGTCCCCGAGCACGCGCCTACCACCGATCGAGCATCGGGCTGCCGTTGCGTCGCCCCTTCGGGCCGTAGCGTCGCCGCCTTTGCTCCCTGCCACCGACTACCAGCGCGCCTTCTCAGGCGTGACCGTCGCTGGTGGTTCTCACACCGCTGCACCGACTCGCGCCCTGCAGCTACGCCGCCCCATCGGGCAGTAGCGTCGCTGCACGCGGTCATCGCCGTCACCCCGCAAGGACGTCGCAGGCTTCCCCCGCGCCACCTCCCTCAGCGCGGGTCGCCGCCGTCCGCGCATGGTCTTTGTCACGTCGCCGGGTTCTTCCTCGCCTACTTCGAGCACCGCCGCCGCATCTCCACAGGTAGCTTGCATGGCCACTCCTGGCTGTCGTAGGTCCCGCCGACTGCCCCTCTGTCTAGGAATCCAATATGACCACTCTTGGTCGTCGCTGGTTCGCCGCATTCTACGTCTTCGTCCAGCACGACTTCGTCGCCATCGTCCTCGCCTCGTCCTCGACCACACCTACTTGTCTACTCCGACAACCGCGGCCTGCATCGGTACTTTGCCGATCTGCGCAACGCAACCGTCGTAGAGTCCTCCTCTGCTAGTCTCCTCTCCGACATGGCGTGAAGTTGTTTCTACTGGTCCCGTTCTTCGCATGCCTGGTATTGGCAACACCGGTGCGTGCCTTCATCCTCGACACGTTCCCGAGTCTGGCAAACTCGGCGCCAGCGCCTCATCTTCATCGGTCTTGACAACGTCTTCTTTGGCATCGACTACCTTCTCTACGTCTGCCAAGACCGCGTCACCGATTTCGTCTACGCGTACTCGGTTTTGGCAAAACCGGACTATGCCTTCGTCCCTGACGTGCGCCTGGTTCTGGCAAAGCCATGGCCGCACCTCGTCCTCAATGGTTCGGACTGCATCGGCTTCGGCATCGCTCTCTCCGACGACTGCCCTGACACGTCTCCGTCCTTCTCCTGGCTACACTATGCAGCGGCTTAATATGCGGCTACCTCGACACCGGCAACCCCGACCACGACATCGACCACGGCGACCCCTCGTGCGGCTACCTCGACCAAGGTTGCAGCACCCACCGCTCTCGGCTCACTCGACACCGGCACAAGGGCTACCACCTCGCATGAGCTCCTCACCACCATCCTTTACGGTCCAAGCTTCTGCGACGTGACACCGTCCACGACGTTTCCGCTACCACTGCGGGGGGATGTCAGCACACTGGGCTACTTTGGCTCTCCAGTCTAACCGTTCGCGACGTTCCAGTTGTTCACGATTCTACCGCTACGACCGCGGGGGATGTTAGAGTATACGTATCTGTTAGGGATAGAATAGGCTACTTGTCTTGTACTTCAAGTTGGTCCCTGTACGCCCACTACAGGACTGGGAAGCTACGCCGACGGCCGATCACTACGCCGACGGCCAAACGTCGGGGCCGTCGGCGTAGCCATCGTCCAGGCCAGCCCCGCCAAGCAGCCGTCGGCGTAAAATTGCCCTCGGCATATTCTATGCTACGTCGACGGCTGCCCTCGGCGTAGCATACGCCGACGGCTGCCCTCGGCGTAGCTATTTTTTATTTTATCTCATTAAACTTTGAAAAATCATAACTAAATCATTCTAATTCGTAAAAATACAAATAATATATCAAAATTTGCAGAAAAATAAGACCTATCTATCTACAATTAAATATTACACATTTATAAATAAAAATTAAGTAAAATATAAAACATTATATATAGTTTAAAACGGGCATAAAAAATTCAAAAACGATCGAAACAATGCGAAACCTTCGCGTGGTGTTATATTATGTGACATAGTTAGAAGGAAAAATATCAAACTTGGTATATTAATTATGTCTCAAAGAAACCTTCACAAAATGAACTATCTCATTCGAGGTTTCTTGGCTTTTGGGTCAAATGACCAATGTTATGGCTAGAATCAAGACATAGTTTATGATAATGTGCCCATATTATGCATACACATGCATCATGGGATGGCGAACAATGTTGCAGGAGGAAGTTTTCCTTTTCATCGCACCAAAAAGCCATTTCCCATTTTCCGAGCATAAAAAACGGACGGTTTTGTGAAGCAACCACCAAATGGCTAATTCAAAATACTACCACCACATTTTACAAAAATACTATACCACCTTATATGGACAATGTACCAACAGGGGGATCCGAAACCTTTCCGTCCACCTTTGGTGAAAAAGACAAATTTCTGCCGAATCGGCAGGAAGTGGGTCAGATATGAACTACAGGTACATGATCCGATGCTCATGTTTTTTTACAAAAATCATTTTTAGGTTCACAATATGCTATTGATCAAAGATCTAATGAAAGTTTAGCGAGGCTCGGCCCCGAGCTAAGAATCTTTATGTCCGTCGTTCGACAAAGTTTAACGATAGTTTAAAACGGGCATAAAAAATTGAAAAATGATCGAAACAATGCGAAACCTTCGCGTGGTGTCATATTATGTGACATATTTATAAGGAAAAATAGCAAACTTGATATATTGATTATGTCTTAAAAAACCCTTCACAAAATGACCTATCTCATTCGAGGTTTCTTGGCTTTCTGGTCAAATGACCAATATTATGGCTAGAATCAAGGCATAGTTTGTGATAATGTGCCCATATTATGCATACACATGCATCATGGGATGACGAACGATGTTGCAGGAGGAAATTTTCCTTTTCGTCGCACCAAAAAGCTATTTCCCATTTTCCGAGCATAAAAAACGGACGGTTTTGTGAAGCAACCACCAAATGGCTAATTCAAAATACTACCACCACATTTTACAAAAATACTATACCACCTTATATGGACAATGTCCCAACAGGGGGATCCGAAACCTTTCCGTCCACCTTTGGTGAAAAAGACAAATTCCTGCCGAATCGGTAGGAAGTGGGTCAGATATGAACTACAGGTACATGATCCGATGCTCATGTTTTTTTACAAAAATCGTTTTTAGGTTCACAATATGCTATTTTATCAAAGATCTAATGAAAGTTTAGCGAGGCTTGGCCCCGAGCTAAGAATCTTTATGTCCGTCGTTCGACAAAGTTTAACGATAGTTTAAAACGGGCATAAAAAATTGAAAAATGATCGAAACAATGCGAAACCTTCGCGTGGTGTCATATTATGTGACATATTTATAAGGAAAAATAGCAAACTTGATATATTGATTATGTCTCAAAAAACCCTTCACAAAATGACCTATCTCATTCGAGGTTTCTTGGCTTTCTGGTCAAATGACCAATGTTATGGCTAGAATCAAGGCATAGTTTGTGATAATGTGCCCATATTGTGCATACACATGCATCATGGGATGACGAACAATGTTGCAGGAGGAAGTTTTCCTTTTCGTCGCACCAAAAAGCCATTTCCCATTTTCCGAGCATAAAAAACGGACGGTTTTGTGAAGCAACCACCAAATGGCTAATTCAAAATACTACCACCACATTTTACAAAAATACTATACCACCTTATATGGACAATGTCCCAACAGGGGGATCCGAAACCTTTCCGTCCATCTTTGGTGAAAAAGACAAATTCCTGCCGAATCGGCAAGAAGTGGGTCAGATATGAACTACAGGTACATGATCCGATGCTCATGTTTTTTTACAAAAATCATTTTTAGGTTCACAATATGCTATTTTATCAAAGATCTAATGAAAGTTTAGCGAGGCTCGGCCCCGAGCTAAGAATCTTTATGTCCGTCGTTCGACAAAGTTTAACGATAGTTTAAAACGGGCATAAAAAATTGAAAAATGATCGAAACAATGCGAAACCTTCGCGTGGTGTCATATTATGTGACATATTTATAAGGAAAAATAGCAAACTTGATATATTGATTATGTCTCAAAAAACCCTTCACAAAATGACCTATCTCATTCGAGGTTTCTTGGCTTTCTGGTCAAATGACCAATATTATGGCTAGAATCAAGGCATAGTTTGTGATAATGTGCCCATATTGTGCATACACATGCATCATGGGATGACGAACAATGTTGCAGGAGGAAATTTTCCTTTTCGTCGCACCAAAAAGCCATTTCCCATTTTCCGAGCATAAAAAACGGACGGTTTTGTGAAGCAACCACCAAATGGCTAATTCAAAATACTACCACCACATTTTACAAAAATACTATACCACCTTATATGGACAATGTCCCAACAGGGGGATCCGAAACCTTTCCGTCCACCTTTGGTGAAAAAGACAAATTCCTGCCGAATCGGTAGGAAGTGGGTCAGATATGAACTACAGGTACATGATCCGATGCTCATGTTTTTTTACAAAAATCATTTTTAGGTTCACAATATGCTATTTTATCAAAGATCTAATGAAAGTTTAGCGAGGCTTGGCCCCGAGCTAAGAATCTTTATGTCCGTCGTTCGACAAAGTTTAACGATAGTTTAAAACGGGCATAAAAAATTGAAAAATGATCGAAACAATGCGAAACCTTCGCGTGGTGTCATATTATGTGACATATTTATAAGGAAAAATAGCAAACTTGATATATTGATTATGTCTCAAAAAACCCTTCACAAAATGACCTATCTCATTCGAGGTTTCTTGGCTTTCTGGTCAAATGACCAATGTTATGGCTAGAATCAAGGCATAGTTTGTAATAATGTGCCCATATTGTGCATACACATGCATCATGGGATGACGAACAATGTTGCAGGAGGAAGTTTTTCTTTTCGTCGCACCAAAAAGCCATTTCCCATTTTCCGAGCATAAAAAACGGACGGTTTTGTGAAGCAACCACCAAATGGCTAATTCAAAATACTACCACCACATTTTACAAAAATACTATACCACCTTATATGGACAATGTCCCAACAGGGGGATCCGAAACCTTTCCGTCCACCTTTGGTGAAAAAGACAAATTCCTGCCGAATCGGCAAGAAGTGGGTCAGATATGAACTACAGGTACATGATCCGATGCTCATGTTTTTTTACAAAAATCATTTTTAGATTCACAATATGCTATTTTATCAAAGATCTAATGAAAGTTTAGCGAGGCTCGGCCCCGAGCTAAGAATCTTTATGTCCGTCGTTCGACAAAGTTTAACGATAGTTTAAAACGGGCATAAAAAATTGAAAAATGATCGAAACAATGCGAAACCTTCGCGTGGTGTCATATTATGTGACATATTTATAAGGAAAAATAGCAAACTTGATATATTGATTATGTCTCAAAAAACCCTTCACAAAATGACCTATCTCATTCGAGGTTTCTTGGCTTTCGGGTTAAATGACCAATGTTATGGCTAGAATCAAGACATAGTTTGTGATAATGTGCCCATATTGTGCATACATATGCATCATGGGATGGCGAACAATGTTGCAGGAGGAAGTTTTTCTTTTCGTCGCACCAAAAAGCCATTTCCCATTTTCCGAGCATAAAAAACGGACGGTTTTGTGAAGCAACCACCAAATGGCTAATTCAAAATACTACCACCACATTTTACAAAAATACTATACCACCTTATATGGACAATGTCTCAATAGGGGGATCCGAAACCTTTCCGTCCACCTTTGGTGAAAAAGACAAATTCCTGCCGAATCGGCAGGAAGTGGGTCAGATATGAACTACAGGTACATGATCCGATGCTCATGTTTTTTTACAAAAATCATTTTTAGGTTCACAATATGCTATTTTATCAAAGATCCAATGCAAGTTTTCCTTTTCATCGCACCAAAAAGGCATTTTTTATTATCCGAGCGCAAAAAGGGAATTTTCTAAAGCAACCACCAAATAGCTAATTCAAAAACGGAGGGTTTGTGATTAGTTGATATGGATATCATATTTGGATTCCTCTCATTTTTCTGATCAATTTAAACATATTATTTGTTGAATTTCGATTTACAGATTTAAAGATATTAATTATTCTATATTAAATAGAAAAATACAAAAAAATAAAATTATTATATTTTTATTTGAATTCAATAATATTTTTACTTATTCATTAATATTTACTTAAATAATTGTTTGTAATTTCAAAAAATACAAACATGTGACATGATGATATAAGAGTTAATAGGATTGATATCACAGTATTGACACCAATGTATGAATTACTTTGCGGAAACGGATTCTGAAGGAACGAGGATGTTAAGCGTGCTGAAGCTGGAGTAGTATTAGGATGGGTGACCTGCTGGGAAGTTTGACTAAGACTGGAATTTAATCAAATAGTAAGTATAATTAGTGTTAAAAATGTTCAAAGTAGGAGATTAACAAGTAAAACAATTCAAAGAATAAAAAAATTGAGAAAAAAAAATATTATTTTTCAAAACAAAATAAAAAAAAATATTTTTGCAATCGGTCGACAGGCTATGCCGACGGCCGCTACGCCGACGGCAAGGCCCTCGGCGTAGCATACGCCGACGGCATTTTGATACGCCGACGGCTTGAGTGTGCTCCGCCGAGGGAGATCTTTGCCGAGGAGGCTACGCCGAGGGCAGCCCTCGGCGTACCATACGCCGAGGGCATTTTGGCCTACGCCGACGACCTTTTGCCCTCGGCGTAGCGCGCGTGTCCCGTAGTGGCCTATATATACTCGTCCGAGAGGCTCAATAATACATCCATCATATTCCGTAATCTCTCTTCCTTTACCCTTCAACAATAACAAAACAAACCGTTTAGAACGACCGGACGGATAGGACCGGTGAAGATGCCGTAATAAGCTGCTGCCTTTTTATTCTTTTCGGTCCGTGCATCGTGCACTTCGCGCGCGCCCTCCTGCCAGCTTCTGCTGGTAGCCGCTAGCTAGGAATAATTCCAACACACACGCGCCGCATTGATGAGATCCATAGGACGCACCGATCGACCTACGGGGGTGGCCGGACCAGCTCTTCACATCGACATGCATCATAGGCAGTGGCATTGGTTGTGTCTGTCGTCTCCGTGCTTGTTCACCTGTCTGTTCATATGCCGATATGTAGCTAGCATCTAGAAGGGTTGTGTCTGTCGTCTCATTGTTGTCTGTCTGTTCATCATATGCCCATCAAGTATACGCATGTGTTGCTGTAAAGGAGAGACTAGTGTCTGTTGCTGTCGACCATCGAACTTATTGGGTGTTTCATCTAATTAATCTCTCGCTACCTTACCTATCAACTCGTGGGTTATACTTATAGCTAGCCTGTTTTTGGACACGGCGGTGTTGGTATGGTATGGTACACGACACGTCCGAGTACGTCGTGACTTTGGTGGCGATCAAGTCAGTCACCATAAATGCGATCGACGGAGAGCCATGCATGAACTTGGCACTCTGCGGTTGATGCATGGAGGATGGAGCGACCGACGTGACTTGTTCTTAACGCACCAACCTTGGCTGGCTCGTACTTGTAGTACTATACCCGCCCCAAACGTCGCCGTGCCTGTTTGACTTTTGGTGCCGATGGAGGCACGATCGATAATTGCGACGGATCGAGTCCTCAACTCTCGCCTTCCCGCCTGTACATGCACGTACTCATCTGCATTCGATGCGTGGAACGAAAACCAAATTGTTGATCGACTTGTGCCTGATGCCAGTGCCAGGTGTACAGACGCCTTCCATGCATTCAAGCATATGGAACGAGCGAAGCCAACAAACCAACACCGATGCATGGCCAGCAGAGGTTTTGTTTTGCATCCGGTCGAAACCGAGTGAGGTTTTACTCCGAGCCGATATATATATACTAGCTCGTACTAGGAGTAACCGGCCGGCTGGCAGTACTGCGGCGCGGTACGTGCAGATGCAGGCGCGAGAGATCGGGGTGAGGCATCATCGGCATTGATATTCCTGTCCACGGCCGGTTCACCTCGCTGGTGGCAAGTTGACGACGCAGAGGCGCCGGGATTGGCCGGGGCAGCGGCAGGCAGGCAGCAGCGCATTCATGCGTGTTCCAGGTTGCCAGCCTCGCATGCAGCCGCTGCCGGGAGAGGGACTCTCAGACCCATGGTCAGCAAGCAAGACTCTGCAATCCTGCTAGCTGCCGAATAGCAGGTGGTGGTATTCAAGGCGGCACCCAACCGGCTGCATAAACCGCGCGTACGTACGTATACAGCGACAACGTTTTTGCTTATCTACTTTGTTTTTTTATTTCAGTTTTCACACACACATATAGGCCGGCAAGAAAACAAGAGGGACCAGTGTGTTAAGAGGGGCCATATGGGTGGACAGATAAAGATAGTTGGACAAGGTGACGCAAGATGGTACTGGCTTCGTTTCGACAAGCACATACTCCCTCCCTTCACTTTTAGTTCGCGTCTAGGCTTTTCAAATTTTCCCGATTTACTTTGCGTTATGCTGTTGATTGACTTTTATGTCCCCATGTTGGACTCTGATACATTAAAGAGACTTCGCGCGCAAAGGAGAGAGCGGGAGGCAGGCACGCGGACACGCGAGGCAGAAAGAGCAGCTGGGCATGCGCAATAAATTGCAACGGAGGCGAAACGTCCATCCAATACATGCATGCATGAATTTATCCAGACACGGAAGCAAATTAGACCAGTTTCTATACAATTTAGCTCACCGGTTGCTCTCCTTGGTATGTGAGATTAACGGAGGGAGTACATACAAGAAAATTAAGGAGTATGCGTTGCTGGAAGCCTGCTGAAAAACACGGGACAAATTTCTCAACCCAATTTCTACTAGTAGGAAAACTGAACCTTTTTTTTATCGCAACACAATTTTGGTGGGCTTTACATGGGCTACAGCTGGTATCAGGAAATCTGGCCCAACTTTGTAAGCCCAAGGCCCGCAGCTAAAGGCCCAATGCCTAAGGCTGGCCCATTGGGACAAACAATTTTCCAGCAACTCCCATATCGAAATTTGAGGACTACCATGGCACGAAGGATAAATGCAGTTTTTATTGAAGAAACTGTGGATGGGACATATAGCCTGCACTAGCAACTTTGATACTACTGGAGGGATCAGCGCACTTCGCTACGATGGGAACAAGTGTCCCGATCCTCTATGGCGTGCTAGATCGAGAGCAACCATGCTAGTTCGATTTGTTCCCCTGACAATATGTATTGGCACATCCACAATTATATTGCTTTGGTATTGAAAAGGTTCAATGTGCACTGATAAAATGAAAGTTGTAATCAATAGCAAAAAATAATTCTAGAACATTATAGTTTGACGCTATGATTCTTAAGACTCAACCTGTCATGTTACTGTCCAAGCTGGCTCTGGCCATCCATCTAAACCTCTTGTTTGTTGAATAATAGAGCAATTTACCAAGCAAATTACCTATAATAAACGCTAGATAAAATATGATTAGAATAAAAGTCAAAATACTAATCATGTGAAATAGCGAAAACATATTAAAACAGGTAACCAAACAGACTGCAAGACATAAGTCTTGAGATACGATCAGAACAAGATTGATAAATAAAACATACACGGCAGCGGCAACAGAAGAGGAACCGCCGGTGTTCGTGTTGGCACCGTCGTTAGCCATGTCGTCGAGGAAGAGGGTGCTGATGTCGGGGAAGAAGTCCTCGTTGGGAAAGACGTCGGCGCAATCGGTATCCGAGAGGGAGTCCGTGATGAAGCCACTAGTCGCGCCGATAGCGCTCCCTAAAAACCTTATCGCCCTTCTCCCGTACATGACTCGAAGCAGCGGGGTCTCGGAGGCCTACTGTCCCGGCTCGCGGTGCACGCCACAAGACGGGATGGGGAAGATCTAAGTAGCGCAGTGCTCTAGAACTAGAGGCGCTAAGGGTTTGTGGCAGTGTACCTAAGAGGAGGCGCGACCTCTCTCTTATATAGACATAGAGGGGTAGGCAGACAGGCTGCGCTGAAGATGAAACTCAGCTCATATTTATTTAGCTTGTATTAAAAGTCCAAAACGTTTCAACTTCTGTACGATTTTTCATATACCATTCATGCGTGGCAAAATAAAGCTCGGCTCGGCGATATTCCCGCGGCGCGCGCGTTGTGACGAGGCGAGGCGAGCGAGGAGGAGGAGCGCGCGTGTGGAACTCTCTCCTTCTCCTTCTCATCCTTTTACCAAGTGGTAGGAGAGCTCACCTTATAAGCTAGTCTAACTTCCACTCAACTAGCAATGTGGGACTAAACATTTGTCCCAGCTCTTGCCTTGCATGAATGGGCCACATGAGGAATTATTGAAATGGAAAATGGGTTAGACTATTTGGGCCAAAATTCCAACATTGTTATTTATAACTTATTTTTAGTTGATAATCTAGTTATATCTATTGCTTTTTTACACATCTTACTTTGTTGCTTTGGTCCAAGTCATTTGACTTTAAGTTTGAATATGAAAAAGTTTCAGCTAAGATATTACAACTCTCTCGGATTAAAATTCATAATTTTTTATCTATATGTGAGCATAAAATAAAATTATATATTAACTAATTAATAATAACATATTAAAGACACTTTATGACATCTCCTTGTAAACTAATCATATGTCTTGGTTGTGCACTAATCATTTAATGGCACCATACTAATTATAAGAGCGGATTTTGTGAGATCCATCCAATCCTTATTGACCATAATAAGTTGATAAAAAACTATGAGTTTATAGGACATTGTGTTCTAACTCAATTACGAGAATCAAATACTAAGATATTTTCTAATTCATTTCTCTCAACTATGTTCTTCAACTTTAAGAATTGAAAGATAGAAACCGAGTCAGCTTGGAAATGTTATAATAAATTGTAGGTATCTTATTGTTTTTATAATCTCACATTGTTGCATAGAAAATTTAAATGAAATACAAATTTGGTGACAGAATACTATATGAGAATTGGTTTTTATAGTATATTCAATGCACATTGAAAAGGTGCATCAGTATTTGAGAAGAGTGTAAGACAACAAATATTTACGTGAATATTCTAGAATAAATTATTTATATTTATTGATTTCTTAATCAGGTACCTCCCTCCCACCCTTTTTTTAAACAAAAAGCAAAGAGCACTACTTGTTCCATCAAAGGGTACTACTACATTTGTTTCAAAATGTTAGCCTTTGAACTGCAAGAGAGTCTTATATTATGGAACTGAGATAGTATCTCGTTGTATGAAACTTCTTTCTATCGTCCAACAAGGACAGCCTCATCGAATCTTAGTTCCAATCTATTGATTTTATGTTTACCTGTTGACTAGACATGTTCGACTAACCTCCTTTGGTAGGAGTGCAAACATTTAAAAATAAAAAACCAAGCACAGCAATGGAACCACCCTAAATACGTTGAAATTGTCTGTTTGTAGTCTTTGTTTCTTGTGCGGTTTTTATTTTTCAGTTGCTCGGTTGTTTGCCTAGCTTTCGCTATCTCGGAAACTGACTAACTAAACTACAAATCAAGGTCAGCACTACTCTATTATATTGTGGCCTAATACTAAATAGTAGTTGGAGGAGGGTCCACACATACATTTAGGCCTTGTTCGGTTGCAGGAGATTAGATCCTCTAGTGTATCTGACCCCTTCAGGTATTTGGTGACCCTGAATTTGTGACCCCAATCCCCACTAATCCCTCGCCCCATGTCCCATGTTTATCCCTGCTTCTAATTGCCATTCCGTTAAGCATGCCCCACAAGAAGGAGCAGCAGCACATGATGTAAAAACAACAAGTAATAGCAAGCCCCAGATAGCAAGCAGCAAACAGAATAAAAACAACAACTTTGTATCAAAATAACCTATATTTCCAAAAGGACCCAACATCCATTGTTTTCGAAGCAACAAACTCAACATCCATTGTTTATAGAGTTTGTCATAGCAAAGCTTATGAGGAACCCACATGCCATGTCTACGCTATAATACGATGTGAGTAGCAGCATCCCCAACAGGAAAGATATAGTGACAGAATATGACATTGCCACCATGACATACCTGAAGGCCGTCATCAAAGAGACATTCCGCTAGCATCCCCCGACAATGCACTTATCCTTGGACAATGTGCATATCAATGACTCTATCATTCTAACTCACTACCAGTTCTTGTCGACGCATGGGTGATGACCCACAATTATAGGGGGTGTATCGTAGTACTTTTGATAAATAGGAGTGTCGATCCCAACGAGGAGCAGAAGGTGCTGACTAGTGGTATGGAGCAGGAAATCTCTGTAAATACTTAGCAAACGGATTTTTAGGGCTTTTCTGGTAAAGCAAAGAAATAAAGTGCGAGTAATAAAGACAACAAACAATTGCAGCAAGTGGCCCAATCCTTTCTTAACAAAGGACAAGCCGGTGAAAATACTTATGAGGACCAAACGTTCTCGAGGACACATGAGAATTCTTTCAAGTGCTTTCGCTTCATATAGCTGAATAGTCTTCTTTGGTTTTGTAAGTGTTGTGTGGGTGAACTTGTGCTAATGTACCGACCTTACTTGGACTAATACATACTTGTGATTAAACCCCTTGCAAGCATCCGCAACTATAAGAAAGCAATTAAGATATAAACCTAACCATAGCCTTAAACTCTGAGATCCTACACTCCCTTGTGCAATGGTTTCCTAACGGGGGTTCAGGTTTCTGTCACTCCGGCAACCCCACAATTAGTAGCCGAATACCCAATGCATTCCCCTAGGCCCATAAATGGTGAAGTATCATGTAGTCGATGTTCACATGACACCACTAGAAGAATAGCACCATAACTTAAATACTAAACCATTGAATAATACCTCAACACAAATCCACTACTAACAACATTACTTCTCCCATGTCCTCAAGAAATAAACGAACTACTCACGAGACATCATATGGATAGATACGTCGGAAATGTATCTATAATTTTTGATGTTCCATGCTTGTTAGTATCTATTTTGCTTTGCTTTGTCTACATTTTGAGGTGCTTTTTATATCTTTTCTGGTACTAACCTATTAACAAGTTGCCACAGTGCCAGTTGCCTGTTTTCTGCTATTTTTTTGGTTTCAGAAAAGCTAGTAAAGAAATATTCTCGGAATTGGACGGGACAAACGTCAAAGTCAATAACTTTCCACGGGGAACAAGAAGTCCAGAGGGGAGACGAAGAAGCGTGCCAGGGTGGCCAAACCCCCCTAGGCGCGGCCAGGGGTGGGCCCGCGCCTAGGTAGGGTTTGACCCTCCCGGTCGCCTTCTCGGCCTCCCCCTTCGCCTATAAGAATCCCCCGATGTAGAAACCCTAAGCACCCGATCAAAACTCCACGAAACCGTCTGTAGCCGCTGCCACCATCGTCCCTAGATCGGGGGGATTTGAAGTTATTCCCGGCACCCTGCCGGAGGGGAGATCATCCCGGAGGCCTTCTCTCTGGTATGATGCGTGAGTAGTTCCACCTTGGACTATGGGTCCATGTAGTAGATAGATGGTTGTATCTCCTCCTTTGTGCTTTCATGTATAGATCTTCTAAGCTCCGTTCATGATCAAGATCTAATCTATTTGTAATCATGCATGTTGTGTTTGCGGGGATCCGATGGATATTGAGATTATTATGTTGCTTTGATTAATGGTTTTGTCTTTATGATTCTATCATGTCTCTATTGTTTGTGATCTTGCATGCTCTCCGTTGTTAGTAGCTATCTTGGCCAAGTAGTTGCTAGTGACTCCAAGAGGGGGTATTTATGCTCGATAGTGGGTTCATGCCTCTAGTTTCCAAGGGAAGTGACAATAATCTCTTCGGTTGTAGATGTGTTGTTGCTACTAGGGAGAAAACAACGGTCTTTTGTTCATGGAACATGTGGACTGTTTACCTTACACACTTTGCTTAAAGCAGTTGTCTATTGCTTGCAACTTAATACTGGAGGGGGTTCGGATGATAACCTGAAGGCGGAATTCTAGTCATAGATGTAGTTGGATGGCGGTCTATGTATCTTGTTGTATTGCCCAATCGAATCTCATAGGGTCTTTCTGACTAGTAATTGCATTGTTATGCCTTGCTTAGTTCCTGTCAATTGTCTTGCTGTAATTTGTTTACCCTTCATGCCATGGTGTTTATCTAAGGAGAGCATCTCTAGTGAACTATGGACCCCGTTCCAATCTTTACCATTGATACATCTTCCATTGTTACTTGTTTACTTGCTGCAAACCATTACCTTCCACACCATACATTTAATCCTTTGTTACAGCAAACCAGTGAGCTCAACAACCTCACTGATTCGTTGGGACAAAGTCTTGAGTTTGTGTTGTGGAGGTTTCCACGTTGCTTGCAACACCCTTGGGACGTTTCCTTCCTCCTTCAGGTTCGATAACCTCGGTCTCTACTAAGGGAAACTTGGCTGCTGTGCTCATCACACCTTGATCTTGGGGTTCCAATGAAGTGTCCCACGTCAACACTGGGTGCATGCATCGTGGATCAAGATCAAAGATGATATGGTGATGAATAACAATCTGAACATAAACAATAATTCAATGGTTCCACTTACAAGCATCAACTATAATAGTAATCAACACCGGGAAAGTTTCCCCTAAGAACTATGCAAGATTCAATACAGTTGTTACAGCGGGATGGAGTAGTGATGATGGTGCTGGTGGAGATGATGGTGTGGATGATGATGATGATCCCGATGAATTCGAGCTTGATGATGGTGTTTATGGCGACGGTCTCCCCTTCTCCGGGAAGGAATTTCCTCGGCAGAGATCTGTCTACTGGAGAGTAATACGTCCAAAACGTATCTACTTTCTCGAACACTTTGCTATTGTTTTTCCTCTAAACTTGTGTGATTTGGATACAACTAACATGGACGTACGCTGTTTTCAGCAGAATTACTTTGGTGTCTTGTTTTTGTGCAGAAAATGAACTATCAGGAAAAATCCCAGAAAATATGCCAAAAACTATTTCTCACCAGAAGATCCACGGAGCCAGAAGGGGAGACATGAAGGGTTTCGCAGCATAGTAAATCAAATTTTTCTACGGATGCGAACGGGTAAAGCCAAGATCTAATCTAGGAGATGCAAACAACGAGGGGGAATAGATGAGATCTTCATACCCTTGAAGATTCGCACAGTGGAACGTTCGACGGAACGTGGGTGATGTAGTCGTACTCGCTTCTCCTCCTTGCGATCCGATCCGATCTAACACCGCAAATGGCGATGCCTCCGAGAGATGCACACGTGCGGCACCTAGGCGTCTCCTCCTTCCTCGGTCCAGCAAGTGGGGTGGAGAGATGGATTGGATCTACAACGCGACGGCGCGGTGCAAGCGGTGGAGAGTTTCTGCGGCAGGGCTTCGCCTACGCGCAGTCGGGAGGGAGAGAGAGACGAGGGGCAGCAGGGCGGCTAGGGTTTTGTGGAGGAGGTGTGGGAGGGGTGCGCACCCAGCCCTCTTTATATAGAGAGGTGGGCGGCTGGCCCTTGCCCCTCCCCCAAGCCCTAGGCTGGCAGCCAAGGAGGGAGGAGAGGGGGGCAAGTTCCCCTCCTTCTAGAAGCTCCCCTAGGGTTTTGCCCTAGGCTTGGCCGGCTGGGACCTATGGGGCTTGTGCCCCTGGCCCAATGCGGCCAGGGCACTCCCTCATAGGCCCATGCCCCCTCCCGACAAGTGGGGACACGTTGGTCCCACTCTGGAAGGTTCTAGAAGCTTCCGGTACAATACCGATTAACCCGAAACAATTCCGAACTCCAAAAACTGCATTGCCTTATATGAATCTTATTCTCCGGACCATTCCGGAACCTCTCGTGATGTCCTGGATCTCATCCGAGACTCCGAACAAAACTCATAAACCAATTATCCAATCTATCCTAGCGTCGAGACACGTTAAGTGTGTGACCCTTCGGGTTCGAGAATATGCAGACATGATCTTCTATCAATAATCAACAGCGGGGTTTGGAAACCCATATTGACTCCCACACATTCATCGATGATCATATCGGATGAACCACGATGCCAGGATTCAATCAATCCCATATATATTCCCTTCGTCTCGCGATATTTTACTTGCCCGAGATTTGATCGTCGGTACCGTCATACCTAGTTCAATCTCGTTCACAGCAAGTACTTTACTCGTTCCGTAATACGATATCACTTTGTGATTAACTCCTTAACCACATGCTTGCAAGCGGTGTTGATATCGATTACCGAGTGGGCCCGAAGTATATCTCTCCGACTTGGGAGGGACAAATCCCATCTCGATACATACAACCCAACAGGTACTTTCCGATCACCTGAGAGACACCTTTATGATCACCCTCTCATAGGATGATGTTTGATGACCTCAAAGCTTTCTTCCGATACCAGGGAGTTGTCTTATCTCATGGTCTAAGGAATACAATATTTGACATAAGAAAAGCTTCGCAAAGATGAACACGATGCCACGATCTAATTTCTCCGCTTAGTTTGGGTCTGTCCATCATATCATTCTCCCAATGATGTGATCTCATTATCAATCGACAACTCATGTCTATGGTTAGGAAACCTTAACCATCATTAATCAATGAGCTAGTCCATAGAAGCGTACTAGGGACACGGTGTTGTTCATAAACCACACAAGTATTAAAGTTTCCGCTTAATACAATTCTAGCATGGAATATAAACTTTATCATGAACAAGAATTATAATAATAACATCTTTATTATTGCTTCTAGGGCATAATTCCAACAGTCTCCCACTTGCACTAGAGTCAATAATCTAGTTTACATCTGACAACAATCTAACACCCATGGCACTAAGGTGCTGATCATGTTTTGCACATGGAAGAGGTTTAGTCAATGGATCTGCGACATTCAGACATGTATGTACTTTGCTAATCTTTAGATCTCCATCTACTATATAATCTCGGATTATATGAAACTTGCGGTTGATATGCTTGGTCTTTGGATGATATCTTGGTTCCTTAGCCAATGCTATGGCGCCAGTGTTGTCACACAATATCTCCAGTGGGTCCAAGGCACTTGGAACCACACCAAGCTCAGTGATGAAGTTCCTGATCCAAACTCCTTCACTTGACGCTTCTGCAGCAGCCATGTATTCCGCTTCTACTGTAGATCCCGCGATCACGCTTTGCTTGCAGCTTCTCCAGCTCATAGCTCCTCTATTCAAAATATAAACGTATCCTGTCTGAGATTTAGAATCATCCTTGTCGGTGTCGAAACTAGCGTCAACGTAACCCTTTACGACGAGCTGTTCATCACCTCCATAGACTAAGAACATTTCTTTAGTCCTATTCAAGTACTTTAGGATGTTCTTCACGGTTGTCTAGTGTTCCACTCCTGGATCACTTTGGTACCTGCTCGTCAAACTAAGAGCATTGGACACATCCGGTCTAGTACACAGCATGGCATACATGATAGAACCTATGGCCGAGGCATAAGGCACTTTTCTCATAGCTTCTCTATCATTTACCGTAGCTGGACACTGAGCCTTGATCAATATCTTACCTAACAACATAGGCACTGAACCTTTCTTTGCCTTATCCATTTTGAACCTTTTCAGAACTTTTTCTAGGTATGTACTCTCGCTTAAAGCTATGAGGCGTCTTTGTCTATCTCTATAGATTTTGATGCCTAATATATAAGCAGCTTCCCCTAGGTCTTTCATTGAAAAACATTTGTTCAAATAACTCTTCACATCGTTAAGCATGTCAATGTCATTTCCAATAATCAATATGTCATCCACATATAGTACCAGAAATTTCACTGAGCTCCCACTCACTTTCTTGTAGATACAAGCTTCGTAGAAATTTGGAATAAATCCAAAGTTCTTGATCACTTGATCAAAACGAAGGTTCCAACTCCGAGATGCTTGCTTCAGTCCATAAATGGAACGCTAAAGTTTGCACACTTTATCAGCATCCTTTGGATCGACAAAACCTTCGGGTTGCATCATATACAACTCTTCATCAATTTTTCCATCGAGGAACGCAGTCTTGACATCCATCTGCCATATTTCATAATCATGAAACGCAGCAATTGCTAATAAATTCCGAATGGACTTAAACATCGCTATGGGAGAGAAAGTCTCATCATAGTCAACACCTTGAACTTGTCGAAAACCTTTTGCGACAAGTCGTGCTTTATAGACAGTAACATTACCATCCGCGTCCGTTGTCTTCTTGAAAATCCATTTGCACTCAACGGCCTTTCGGTCGCTAGGAGGGTCCACCAAAGTCCATACTTGGTTTTCGCTCATGGATCCCAATTCGGATTTCATGGCCTCTAGCCATTTCTCAGAGTCTGGGCTCATCATCGCTTCCTCATAGTTTGCAGGTTCACTGTCGTCTACTAACGAGACAGTTAAGATAGGGTTGCCGTACCACTCAGGAGGGGCACGCGACCTTGTCGACCTGCGAAGTTCAGTAGTAGCATCGTCCGAAGCTTCATGATCCTTGTCATTAGCTTCCTCTATTGTTGGTGTAGGCGGCACTGGAACAATTTCAGGTGCTGCGCTACTCTCCAATTCAAGAGAAGGTTCAACAACCTCGTCTAGCTCTACTTTCCTCCCACTCACTTCTTTCGAGAGAAACTCCTTCTCAAGAAAGGATCTGTTCTTTGTGACAAACACTTTGCCTTCGGTTCTGTGATAGAAGGTATACCCAATAGTTTCCTTAGGGTATCCTATGAAGACGCATTTCTCCGCTTTGGGTTCGAGCTTGTCCGGCATCAACTTCTTGACGTAAGCTTCGCATCCCCAAACTTTAAGAAATGACAACTTAGGTTTAGCACCAAACCACAGTTCATACGGTGTCGTCTCAACGGATTTAGATGGTGCCCTATTTAAAGTGAATGCAGCGGTTTCTAATGCATAACCCCAAAATGATAACGGCAAATCAGTAAGAGACATCATTGATCGGACCATATCTAATAGAGTTTGATTCCGGCGTTCAGACACACCATTGCGCTGTGGTGTTCCGGGTGGCGTGAGTTGCGAAACGATTCCGCTTGCTTTAAGATGCGTGAGAAAATCATAACTCAAATATTCTCCTCCACGATCGGATCGTAGAAACTTAATCTTTCTGTTACGATGGGTTTCCACTTCATTCTGAAATTCTTTGAACTTTTCAAATGTTTCAGATTTATGTTTCATTAAATAGATATACCCATATCTACTTAAGTCATCGGTAAAAGTGAGAAAATAGCGATATCCACCGCGCGTTGAAACACTCATCGGTCCGCATACATCGGTATGTATGATTTCCAACAAGTCCGTTGCTCGCTCCATCATTCCGCGGAATGGGGTTTTGATCATCTTGCCCATGAGGCATGGTTTGCATGTGTCAAATGATTCAAAATCAAGAGACTCCAAAAGTCCATCAGAATGGAGTTTCTTCATGCGTTTTACACCAATATGACCTAGACGGCAGTGCCACAAATAAGTAGTATTATCACTATCTACCTTGCATCTCTTAGCCTCAATGTTATGGATGTGTGTTTCATCCCTTTCGATATTCAGAAGAAATAAACCATTCACAGTAGGTGCATGACCATAAAAGATGTTACTCATATAAATAGAACAACCATTATTCTCAGATTTAAATGAATAACCGTCTTGCAATAAACACGATCCAGATATGATGTTCATGCTCAACGCAGGCACATAATAACATTTATTGAGGTTTAAAACTAATCCCGAAGGTAAAACTAAGGAGAGCGTGCCGACGGCCATCACATCAACTCTTGATCCGTTGCCAACGCGCATCGTCACCTCATCCCTCGCAAGCCGCCGTCTATTCCGTAGCTCCTGTTTCGAGTTACAAATATTAGCAACTGAACCAGTATCAAATACCCAGGCACTACAACGAGGGCTAGTAAGGAAAACATCAATAACATGTATATCAAATATACCTTTGATGGTGCCAGCCTTCTTGTCCGCTAAGTACTTCGGACAGTTCCGCTTCCAGTGACCCTTGTCCTTGCAATAGAAGCACTCAGTGTCCGGCCTAGGTCCAGACTTGAGCTTCTTCTCAGCAGGGGCAACGCGTTTGTCGCTGCCTTTCTTGAAGGGCTTCTTTGCACCCTTACCGTTCTTAAAGCTGGGGGGCTTGTTGACCATCAACACATGATTATCCTTTTTGATGTCCACCTCCGCAGCTTTCAGCTTAGCGAAGAGCTCGGTGATCGTATCAGTGGAACCAATCTGATTATGAGTCACTTCAAAACTTTTGTAGATAGGAGGGAGTGATTGCAGAACCCTGTCAATCTTGAGCTACTCTGGAATCTTGCAGTCCAGTTGCTCAAGGCGTTGAGTGTAGCCCGACATCTTTATGGCGTGCTCACTAACGGAACTCCCTTCCTCCATCTTGCAGTTAAAGAATTTCTCAGAGATCTCATATCTCTCAGAACGGGCCTAAGTCTGAAACATAGTTTTCGGTTCCTCAAGAATCTCAAAGGGCCCGGGATAATCTTCAAAACAATTTTGAAGGTCCGATTCCATAGCAAACAACATGGTTCTCTTAATCACACCATAATCATCTTTGCGTGACTGATAAACAGCTTTCTCATCAGTCGGCGCATCTACAGCAGGGGCGTCACCTAGCGCATTCTCAAGGACATAGTCCTTTTGTCCGCCAGCGAGAATGATTCTCAGATTGCGGAACCAGTTGGTGAAGTTAGACCCATTTTTTCTAAGCTTTTCTTTCTCAGCAAAAACGTTGAAGTTGAAGTTGGACTTAGCCATTTGATCTACAATATTTGCAAGTACAAATTAGACTATGTTCATGATAACTAGTTCAACTTAATCAAATTACTAGATGAACTCCCACTAAATTCAACATCCCTCAAGTTGTTTAGTGAACATGATCCAAATTCACCACACCTAATCCGATCTTCACGAGAAGAGATGTGGTTTCAATGGTGGACAACGAAGTGTCGATCATATCATTCATATGACTCATGCTTAACCTTTCGGTTCATGTGTTCCAAGGCCATGTCTGTACATGCTAGGCTCATCAAGTCAAACCCAAGTATTTCCGCGTGTGCAAAAACTGGCTTGCACCGGTTGTATGTGAACGTAGAGTTTATAGCACCCGATCATCACGTGATGCTTGAATACGACGAACTTTCGCAACGGTGCATACATGGGGAGAACACAGTTTTATCTTGATCTTTAAGTGAGGAATCATCTTATAATGCTACCGTCGCGATCTAAGCATAATAAGATACATAAAAGGATAAACATCACATGCATATAACTTTATGTGACATGGTATAGCCAATCTTCGCGCAATGATCTCCATCTTGTGCGTGCCGGCATGATCTTCATCACTCCACCATGATTGCCTCCACCACGAATAACAACTACAACTAGTGCTAACTACTTAGCGATAAAGTAAAGCTATTACATGGCGTATAAGAAGTTGACACACAGGTCATACACAATTATAAAGACAACCATATGGATCCCGCCGGTTGTGTACTCATCGACATGCAAGTCGTGAAACATTACAAAACATGATCATTGCAGACAACATACACATCACATCTTGGGCCATACCATATCACAGAAAACACTCCCTGCAAAAACAAGTTAGACGCCTCTACTTTGTTGTTGCATGTTTTACGTGGCTTATGGGAGTAGCAAGCTAAGAACGATTCTTACCTACGGAAAGCCACAACGGTGATATTATGGTTTCCAAACTCCGGTGTAAATCCCATGACAACTATAGTGAGAGAAACTGGCATCCACCAGCCGCATGTGTGGAACAAGCCACACGTCAAGTGCGGAGCCGGTCTCGCGAACGAGGTCGCGTAAGGTTGTCCTGGACCGCTTCGATCTCACTATCCCGCGTCATAAGAAGTACACAAACAAGAGGCTTGCAACAGAAAACATCAACGCCCACAACAACCATGTTGCGTTCTACTCGTGAAACACATCTACGCATAGATCTAGCTCTGATACCACTGAAGGGTTTCGCAGCATAGTAAATCAAATTTTTCTACGGATGCGAACGGGGAAAGCCAAGATCTAATCTAGGAGATGCAAACAAGGAGGGGAATATATGAGATCTTCATACCCTTGAAGATTCTCACAGCGGAACGTTCGACGAAACGTGGGTGATGTAGTCGTACTCGCTTCTCCTCCTCGCGATCCGATCCGATCTAACACCGCAAGTGGCGATGCCTCCGAGAGATGCACACGTGCGGCACCTCGGCGTCTCCTCCTTCCTCGGTCCAGCAAGTGGGGTGGAGAGATGGATTGGATCTACAACACGACGGCGCGGTGCAAGCGGTGGAGAGTTTCTGCGGCACGGCATCGCCTACGCGCAGTCGGGAGGGAGAGAGAGAGGAGGGGCAGCAGGGCGGCTAGGGTTGTGGAGGAGGTGTGGGAGGGGTGTGCCCCCATCCCTCTTTATATAGAGGGGTGGGCGGCTGGCCCTTGACCCTCCCCCAAGCCCTAGGCCGGCGGCCAAGGAGGGAGGAGTGGGGGGCAAGTTTCCCCCCCTTCTAGAAGCTCCCCTAGGGTTTTGCCCTAGGCTTGGCCGGCTGGGCCCTATGGGGCTTGTGCCCCTAGCCCAATGCGGCCAGGGCACTCCCTCATAGGCCCATGCCCCCTCCCGACAAGTGGGGCCACGTTGGTCCCACTCCGGAAGGTTCTAGAAGCTTCTGGTACAATACCGATTAACCCGAAACAATTCCGAACTCCAAAAACTGCATTGCCTTATATGAAACTTATTCTCCGGACCATTCCGGAACCTCTCGTGACGTCCTGGATCTCATCTGAGACTCCGAACAAAACTCATAAACCAATTATCCAATCTATCCTAGCGTCGAGACACGTTAAGTGTGTGACCCTTCGGGTTCGAGAATATGCAGACATGATCTTCTATCAATAATCAACAGCGGGGTCTAGAAACCCATATTTACTCCCACACATTCATCGATGATCATATCGGATGAACCACGATGCCAGGATTCAATCAATCCCATATATATTCCCTTTGTCTCGCGATATTTTACTTGCCCGAGATTTGATCGTCGGTACCGTCATACCTAATTCAATCTCGTTCACAACAAGTACTTTACTCGTTCCGTAATCCGATATCACTTTGTGATTAACTCCTTAACCACATTCTTGCAAGCGGTGTTGATATCGATTACCGAGTGGGCCCGAAGTATATCTCTCCGACTTGGGAGGGACAAATCCCATCTCGATACATACAACCCAACAGGTACTTTCTGATCACCTGAGAGACACCTTTATGATCACCCTCTCATAGGATGACGTTTGATGACCTCAAAGCTTTCTTCCAATACCAGGGAGTTGTATTATCTCATGGTCTAAGGAATACAATATTTGACATAAAAAAAGCTTCGCAAAGATGAACACGATGACACGATCTAATTGCTCCGCTTAGTTTGGGTCTGTCCATCATATCATTCTCCCAATGATGTGATCTCATTATCAATCGACAACTCATGTCTATGGTTAGGAAACCTTAACCATCATTAATCAATGAGCTAGTCCATAGAGGCGTACTAGGGACATGGTGTTGTTCATAAACCACACAAGTATTAAAGTTTCCGCTTAATACAATTCTAGCATGGAATATAAACTTTATCATGAACAAGAATTATAATAATAACATCTTTATTATTGCCTCTAGGACATAATTCCAACAAGACAGAGAGGAGGCCTGGGGCCCCAGACCCACCCCAGGCGCAGGCCCACCTCTGGCCGCCCCAGGCAGCTCCTCGGCCTCCCTCCGCACCTATAAGTTGCCTTCTGACCTAAAAACTTAGGGGGGTTTGATAGTTTTTACAGAAAGAGTTCTGCTCCGCCGCCGCCACTAGAAACCAAGATTTGGATCTAGAAACTCCGTTCTGGCACCCTGCCGGGACGGGGAATTTGGAGAGGATCATCGCCATCGTCATCACCAATGCATCTCCATCAATCACCGATGCTTCCCTCATCCATGAGTGAGTAATGCCGCGCTGTAGGCTTGGGGATGGTAGGGATTGGATGATTTCTATCATGTAATCGAATAATAATTGTTAGGACATAGTGCCTAGTATCTCTTG
The DNA here is from genome assembly GCA_916181665.1 of Avena sativa. NCBI lineage: Eukaryota > Viridiplantae > Streptophyta > Magnoliopsida > Poales > Poaceae > Avena > Avena sativa. The sequence goes on along the minus strand of OV702284.1, from coordinate 328,400,368 downwards.
TGCTATTTGACTTTGTTGTAACTTGTTATGCTTAATGTTTGTCACTAGGGCCCGAGTGCCATGATCTCAGTTCTGAACCTATTATTGAATCATTATGATGGTATTGTTTATGATCTTATCTGCAAGTTGTTTACACATATGTTGTCCTGATCCAAAGGCCCCAAAGTGACAGAAATTGGGACAGCCGGAGGGGAGCGTGTTGGAGATATGCCCTAGAGGCAATAATAAATGTAGTTATTATTATATCTTTGTGTTTATGATAAATATTTACGATCATGCTATAATAGTATTAACAAGGAAACATTAATACTTGTGTGATTTGTAAACTTAAAATGAAGTCCCTAGTAAAGCCTCTATACATCACTAGCTTGTTGGTTGATAAATGATTGTGGTTTACCTATCATAAACATTGAGATGTTATCAACAACAAGATCATATCATTAGGAGAATGATATGGTGGACATACTCCTATAGATAAGCGTAGCATAAAGATCAAGTCATTTTAATAGTTCAATTGCTATATGCTTTCTGATACATAGTAATCTAATTCCTTCGACCATGAGATCATGCATATCACCTTTACCGGATGGATGCTTTGGTGACATCAAACACCACACCGTAACTGGGTGGCTATAAAGGTGGCATTGAGTATTCGGAAAGTATTGGTTGAAACACATGGATCAAGAGTGGGATTTGTCCATCCATATGACGAATAGATATACTCTGGGCCCTCTCGGTGAAATGTCATCCAATTAGCTTGCAAGCATGTGATTGGCTCACAAGGGATCACATGTCACGGGAACGAGAAAATAGTACTTATCGGTAACGAGGTTGAACTAGGTATGCAGAGATACCGACGATCATAACCTCGGATAAGTAAACTATCGTGAGACAAAGGGAAATTGATATCGTATGTAAGTGGTTCATTCGATCGCAAAGTAATCGTAGAAATATGTGGGAGCCATATGAATTTCCAGATTCCTCTATTGGTTATTGTTCGGAGAAGTGTCTCGATCATGTCCGCATAATTCACGAACCGTAGGGAGACACACTTAAGGATTCGACGTTGTTTGAGTAGTTATGGTATGATGAGAAAGATACCGAATGTTGTTCGGAGTCTCGGATGGGATCCGGGATATCACGAGGAGATCCGGAATGGTCCGGAGAATAAGATTCATGTAAGGAAAGTCTCGTTTCGGAGTTGGGGAATGATTCCGGTGTTTTCATCGGGAATGTTCTAGAAGGTTCCGGAATGTCCGGCACTCCGGAGGGGAAGGGGTACATGAATGTGTCATTACAAGTTGGAATGATTGCATCATGTACTAGGTGTCATCGCTGTCCAAAATAAAGGGTTTATTCAAATCCTAGTTTGAAAAGTCAAACGGCTAGTTTGAAAAGTCAAACGGCAGTTTTTGGAAAGAGGAGGAGAGGTGGAAACCGAGTTGGGGAGGAGTTCCCTCCTCCAACCGGCGGCCCACCTCCAAGCCGAGTTGGGGAGGGACTCCCCTCCCCTTGGCCGCACCTCCCACCTATAAAGGCAGGGGCAGGGCTGCCCCTCCTAACACACAAGTCCCTTGCCCCGAAAACCCTAACCCAAGCCGCCGCCGCCCTCCAAGCCGCCGCCGCCTAGGGATCTCCTTGCCGCCGACTTGGGCACCACCAAGCCCTAGTCGCCGGCTCTAGCACCTCTTCCTCGGCGTGTCTAAACCCTAGATCGTCGAGGGATTTCTCATAGCCCACCATACTCGCTCCGGCTTAAGGCGAAGCCCTGCGAGATCTCCCCTCTACTTCCGGTACCACGCCGTTGTGCTGCCGGAATCGCGAGGAGAGTGCTACAACCTCCGCTGCCTGCTGGAACAAGGGAGAGGAAGGTCTTCGTCGAGTACCGAACGTGTGACCGACTGCGGGAGCGCTGCCGGAACGCAGCGCCGGAAGGATCGTCTACGCGATCCTGAGATCGGGAAGAGTACGACTACATCACCCACAAGAATACGCTCTCGTTAAACACTTTGGAATCTTCGAGGGTGAGTTATTCCATCGACTCGTTGCTACAATCTAGTAGATAGATCTTGGCTTGTTTGTTTGTATGCGGTAGAAATTTTTTGTTTTCCATGCTACGAAACCCTACAGTGGTATCAGAGCCGTGTCTATATGTAGATCTGTTGCACGAGTAGAACACAATGGTCATTGTGGGCGTTGATGCTTTTATTGTCGATTGCTTCTTGTGTACTTTGCATCTTGCGGTATGTTGGGATGAAGCGGCCCGGGCTAACCTTACATGATATCGTTCATGAGACTTGCTCCACGCTTGACATGCAACTTGTATTGCATAAGTGGCTTTGCGGGTGCCTGTTTATCCTAGCATAGTTAAGATCCAATTTACAACGGGTGATTAACAATACTAGTATCAATGTTGTGGTTCTTGTTCGTAAGTTAGAACGACACTTATTGAAAGCCCCAAACCACGTAAAACATGCAAAGAAAGTAGAGGCGTCTAACTTTGTTTTGCAGGGGTGTGCAGTGATGTGATATGGCCATGATTGTGATTATATTTGATGTATGCAATGTTCCATATTGTAAGTTGGCAACCGGCAGAAGCCATATGGTTGTCTTTAATTTATGTTAAGACCCGCGTGTCTATTCAAAGTAGTTGTAATAGTTGAAGCCGGTGGACGACAACCATGGAGAAGCGTCATTGACCTTGATGCAATGCCGGTGATGATGGAGATCATGTTCGTGCTAGAAGATGGAGATCGGAAGCACAATGAAGAAAGGCCATATCATATCACATATTATGAATTGCACGTGATGTTAATCCTTTATGCATCTTGTATTGCTTAGTAGACGACGGTAGCATTATAAGATGATCCCTCATGCACATGAATTTCAAGTCATAAAGTGTTCACCCTCAGTTAGCACCGTTGCTAAAGCTTGTTGTTTCGAAGCACCACGTGATGATCGGGTGTGTTAGATTCCGCAAGTGTATACAACGTGAGCAAGCCAGATTTGCTCATGCGGAAACTAAGGTTTGATCTTGACGAGCCTAGCATGTACAGACATGGTCTCGGAATACGGATCACCGAAAGGTAAAGCATGAATCATATAGTAGATATGATGAACATGTCGATTGTTCGCCATTGAAACTATATCAACTCTCGTGATGATCGGTGTTGATGTGGTGGATTTGGTTTGTGTGATCACTAAAACAATGTGAGGGATATTGTTTTGAGTGGGAGTTCACCTAGATTAATTTTATTATTAATTTGAACTCAATTTGTCATAAACTTAGTCTAAACTATTGCAAATATGTTGTAGATCAAGCCCCTACCATCAATTTTAATGCGGTCCTAGAGAAAGAAAAGTTGAAAAACAATGGAAGCAACTTCGCGGATTGGTTCCGCAATTTGAGGATTGTCCTCACAGCTGGTAATTTGACCTATGTGCTGGATGCACCGCTGGGTGACCCACCTGCAGCTGATGCTGCCGATGAAGTAAAGAACGTTTACCTCACTCGGAAGACTCAGTACTCCACAGTTCAGTGTGCTATCTTGTATGGTTTAGAATCAGAGCTTCAGAAAAGGTTTGAGAATTCAGACCCATATGATATTGTCGAGGATCTCAAATTGATCTTTGAGACTCATGCGGCAATTGAAAGCTATGAGGCTTCTGAAAAGTTCTTTAACTTCAAGATGGAAGAGGGCAGCTCCGTCAGTGAGCATGTGCTTAAGATGTCTGGGCACGCAAACAAACTTCAAAGCTTGGGTATTGTGATTCCTAATGCTTTGGGGATTTACCGTGTCCTCCAATCACTACCACCAAGTTACAAGAACTTTGTGATGAACTACAACATGCAAAACATGAACAAGACGTTGCCAGAACTCTTTGCCATGTTGAAATCTGCAGAAGTGGAGATCAAGAAAGAGCACCAAGTGTTGTTGGTCAATAAGACCACCAAATTCAAGAAAGGCAAGTCTAAGCAGAAGGGACACTTCAAGAAGGGTGGTAAGAAAGTTACCACGCCGACGAAGAAGACCAAGGCTGGACCTAAGCCTGATACTGAGTGCTTTTACTGCAAGGGAGAAGGTCACTGGAAGCGGAATTGCCCAAAGTACTTGGCGGATTTGAAGAACGGCAACATCAAGAAGAAAGGTATATCTGATATACATGTTATTGATGTGTATCTCACTAGTACTCGTAGTAGTGCCTGGGTATTTGATACTGGTTCGGTTGCTCATATTTGTAACTCGAAACAGGTGCTGCAGAATAAACGGAAGCTAGCGAAGAACGAGGTGACGATGCGCGTGGGAAACGGATCAAAGGTTGATGTGATCGCGGTCGGCACGCTACCCCTTCATCTACCATCGGGATTAGTTTTATACTTAAATAATTGTTATTTGGTGCCTGCGTTGAGCATGAACATTATATCGGGATCTTGTTTATTGCGAGACGGTTACTTGTTTAAGTCCGAGAATAATGGTTGTTCGATTTATATGAGTAATATGTTTTATGCACATGCACCTTTGATACATGGTCTATTCTTATTGAATCTCGATAGTGGAAATACACATATTAATAACATTGAGGCTAAACGTTTGAAATCGAGCGATAACTCGACCTATATGTGGCACTGTCGTCTTGGTCACATTGGAGTGAAGCGTATGAAGAAACTCCATTCCGATGGACTTCTTGAATCACTTGATTTCGAATCACTTGATAGATGCGAAGCATGTCTGATGGGTAAAATGACTAAGACTCCATTTTCTGGTATGATGGAGCGAGCTACGGACTTATTGGAAATCATACATACCGATGTGTGTGGTCCAATGAGTGTAGCATCGCGCGGTGGTTATCGTTATGTTCTTACCTTCACGGATGACTTGAGTAGATATGGTTATATCTATTTCATGAAACATAAGTCCGAAACTTTCGAGAAGTTTAAGGAATTTCAAAGTGAGGTAGAGAATCAACGTAACAAAAAGATTAAATTTCTACGTTCTGATCGTGGAGGTGAATATCTAAGTTACGAGTTTGGCAAGCATTTGAAGAAATTGGGAAGACTTTCACAGTTGACACCGCCGGGAACACCACAGCGTAATGGTGTGTCCGAACGTCGTAATCGAACTCTCTTAGATATGGTTCGTTCTATGATGTCACTTACAGATTTACCGCTATCATTTTGGGGTTATGCATTAGAAACAGCCGCATTCACTTTAAATAGGGCACCGTCTAAATCCGTTGAAACGACACCATATGAATTATGGTTTGGGAAGAAACCTAGATTGTCGTTCCTTAAAGTTTGGGGATGCGAAGCCTATGTAAAGAAGTTACAGCCGGACAAGCTTGAACCCAAAGCGGAAAAATGCATCTTCATAGGATACCCGAAGGAAACTATTGGGTATACCTTCTATCATAGATCCAAAGGCAAAATCTTCGTTGCCAAGAATGGATCCTTTCTAGAGAAGGAATTTCTGTCGAAAGAAGTGACTGGAAGGAAAGTAGAACTCGACGAGGTTGTCGAACCTTCTCTCAAAATTGCGAGTAGCGCAGCACCGGAAGAAGTTCCTGTGGTGCCTGCACCAATAAGAGAGGAAGCTAATGATTGATCATGAAACTTCGGTTGAAGTTGCTACAGAGCCTCGTAGGTCAACGAGAACTCGTACCACTCCAGATTGGTATGATCCCGTTATGAGTGTCATGTTGGTGGACAACACCGATGACCCTGAGACATATGAGGAAGCGATGATGAGCCCAGATTCCAATAAATGGCAAGAAGCCATGAAATCCGAGATTGGATCCATGTAAGAAAACCAAGTGTGGACTTTGGTGGACTTACCGGATGGCCGGAAGGCTGTCGAGAACAAATGAATTTTCAAGAAGAAAACAGATGCTGATGGTAATGTTACTATCTATAAAGCTCGACTTGTCGCAAAAGGGTTTCGACAAATTCAAGGAGTTGACTACGATGAGACTTTCTCACCAGTAGCGAAGCTAAAGTCTGTGAGGATTATGTTAGCAATCGATGCATATTATGATTATGAGATATGGCAGATGGATGTCAAAACAGCATTCCTCAATGGAGACATTGATGAAGAGTTGTATATGATGCAACCCAAAGGTTTTGTCGATCCTAAAGATGCTAACAAGGTATGCAAACTTCAACGGTCCATCTATGGATTGAAGCAAGCATCCCGAAGTTGGAACCAACGTTTTGATAAGGTGATCAAAAGTTTTGGTTTTATACAAACTTATGGAGAAGCTTGTATTTACAAGAAAGTGAGTGGGAGCTCTGTAGCATTCTTGATACTATATGTAGATGACATATTGTTGATTGGGAATGATGTAGACCTTCTTAATAGTGTCAAGGAATATTTGAATAATAGTTTTTCAATGAAGGATCTTGGCGAAGCAGCTTATATATTAGGCATAAAGATTTATAGAGATAGATCGAAACGCCAAATATCATTGTCACAAAGTACATATTTGGACAAAGTTCTAAAGAGGTTTGGAATGGAAGATAGCAAGAAAGGGTTCTTGCCCATGTTGCCCAATACGACCTTGAGTAAAAATCAAAGTCCGACATCGGCAGAAGATAGAGAAAGGATGAGTAAGACTCCCTATGCCTCAGCCATAGGATCTCTAATGTATGCCATGCTATGTACTAGACCCGACATTGCATATGCTGTTAGTTTAACTAGCAGGTATCAAAGTGATCCAGGAGTGGATCATTGGACAGCAGTCAAAAACATCCTTAAGTACTTGAGAAGAACTAAGGATATGGCTCTTTCTTATGGAGGTGATGAACAACTCGTTGTTAATGGTTACACCGATGCTAGTTGGAACACCGATCCGGATGATTCTAAATCACAATCTGGATACGTATTTATTTTGAATGGTGTAGCAGTTAGCTGGAGGAGTGCAAAGCAAAGCGTTGTGGCGAGATCTTCAACAGAATCGGAATACATGGCTGCTTCGGAGGCTTCACAAGAAGCGATATGGATGAAAGAGTTCATTACAGAGCTGGGTGTGGTTCCTAGTGCGCTGGACCCAATGTCTATCTACTGTGATAACATGGGCGCCATAGCCAATGCGCAAGAACCAAGGTCACACAAGAAGCTGAAGCATATCAAGCTACGTTTTCACGCTATTCGAGAACATATCCAAGATGGGGATATAAAGATTTGCAAAGTACACACAGATCTGAATGTGGCGGATCCGTTGACTAAACCTCTCCCGAGGGCAAAACATGACCAGCACCAAACTGCCATGGGTGTTCGGTATATTACCATGTAATCTAGATTAGATGACTCTAGTGCAAGTGGGAGATATGCCCTAGAGGCAATAATAAATGTAGTTATTATTATATCTTTGTGTTTATGATAAGTGTTTACGATCATGCTATAATAGTATTAACAAGGAAACATTAATACTTGTGTGATTTGTAAACTTAAAATGAAGTCCCTAGTAAAGCCTCTATACATCACTAGCTTGTTGGTTGATAAATGATTGTGGTTTCCCTATCATGAACATTGATATGTTATCAACAACAAGATCATATCATTAGGAGAATGATATGGTGGACATACTCCTATAGATAAGCGTAGCATAAAGATCAAGTCATTTTAATAGTTCAATTGCTATATGCTTTCTGATACATAGTAATCTAATTCCTTCGACCATGAGATCATGCATATCACCTTTACCGGATGGATGCTTTGATGACATCAAACACCACACCGTAACTGGGTGGCTATAAAGGTGGCATTGAGTATTCGGAAAGTATTGGTTGAAACACATGGATCAAGAGTGGGATTTGTCCATCCATATGACGGATAGATATACTATGGGCCCTCTCGGTGAAATGTCATCCAATTAGCTTGCAAGCATGTGACTGGCTCACAAGGGATCACATGTCACGGGAACGAGAAAAGAGTACTTATCGGTAACGAGGTTGAACTAGGTATGCAGAGATACCGACGATCATAACCTCGGATAAGTAAACTATCGTGAGACAAAGGGAAATTGATATCGTATGTAAGTGGTTCATTCGATCGCAAAGTAATCGTAGAAATATGTGGGAGCCATATGAATTTCCAGATTCCTCTATTGGTTATTGTTCGGAGAAGTGTCTCGATCATGTCCGCATAATTCACGAACCGTAGGGCGACACATTTAAGGATTCGACGTTGTTTGAGTAGTTATGGTATGATGAGAAAGAGACCGAATGTTGGTCGGAGTCTCAGATGGGATCCGGGATATCACGAGGAGATCCGGAATGGTCCGGAGAATAAGATTCATGTAAGGAAAGTCTCGTTTCGGAGTTGGGGAATGATTCCGGTGTTTTCATCGGGAATGTTCTAGAAGGTTCCGGAATGTCCGGCACTCTGGAGGGGAAGGGGTACATGAATGTGTCATTACAAGTTGGAATGATTGCATCATGTACTAGGTGTCATCGCTGTCCAAAATAAAGGGTTTATTCAAATCCTAGTTTGAAAAGTCAAACGGCTAGTTTGAAAAGTCAAACGGCAGTTTTTGGAAAGAGGAGGAGAGGTGGAAACCGAGTTGGGGAGGAGTTCCCTCCTCCAACCGGCGGCCCACCTCCAAGCCGAGTTGGGGAGGGAATCCCCTCCCCTTGGCCGCACCTCCCACCTATAAAGGCAGGGGCAGGGCTGCCCCTCCTAACACACAAGTCCCTTGCCCCGAAAACCCTAACCCTAGACGCCGCCGCCCTCCAAGCCGCTGCCGCCTAGGGATCTCCTTGCCGCCGACTTGGGCACCACCAAGCCCTAGTCGCCGGCTCTAGCACCTCTTCCTCGGCGTGCCTAAACCCTAGATCGTCGAGGGATTTCTCATAGCCCACCATACTCGCTTCGTCTTAAGGCGAAGCCCTGCGAGATCTCCCCTCTACTTCCGGTACCACGCCGTTGTGCTGCCGAAATCGCGAGGAGAGTGCTACAACCTCCGCTGCCTGCTGGAACAAGGGAGAGGAAGGTCTTTGTCGAGTACCGAACGTGTGACCGACTGCGGGAGCGCTGCCGGAACGCAGCGCCGGAAGGATCGTCTACGCGATCCTGAGATCGGGAAGAGTACGACTACATCACCCACGAGAATACGCTCTCGTTAAACACTTTGGAATCTTCGAGGGTGAGTTATTCCATCGACTCGTTGCTACAATCTAGTAGATAGATCTTGGCTTGTTTGTTTGTATGCGGTAGAAATTTTTTGTTTTCCATGCTACGAAACCCTACAGAGGGCTGTGGTGTGAAGATCACATATGTTCACGGAGTGTTAATACTTTGCTCCGGTGCTCTATTAAAAGTAGCACCTTAATTGCCAGTAGTTCCGTAGAGGCCCCGCTGCCATGGGCTAGCTGGACAGAAGATGTTGTGAAAGTTCTCATTGCAAGCACGTATGACTATATTTGGAGCACATGCCTAGGATTGTTTAGTACTTGGATGCTTGTTATTATTTATCTGCAATGCCCTAGTTCTTTGAAATTACATGTTTAGACTCGTCCATGCAACGCTCGTCCGTCCATCCCTATGCCTACCGCACTCGAATCCTACTATTACCATTACTGTTACTATTGCTCTTGTTTCACTGTTGTTGTTACTGCTGTTGTTGCTTTGCTGTTGCTACTACAAACTGTTGCTACTGATAAACTTCTGTGAGCAAGAACTATTTCCAGGTGCAGCTGAACTGACAACTCAGTTGTTAAGGCTTGCAAGTATTCTTTGTCTCCCCTTGTGTAGAATCAATAAATTGGGTAATACTACTCGCGAAGACTGTTGCGATCCCCTACACTTGTGGGTCATCAGAGAGCTCTTTCTCTCTCGGTGTTTTTCGCCCCGCAGAGGCGGCGGAATCTTTTTGTGGTCGCTCCCCGTGTATTAGGGTTTCGAGGAGAATATATAGGCGAGAGGGCGGAGCCAGAGGTGGGCCACACCCCCTGTAGGCGCGACCTAGGGGTGGCCCGCGCCTAGGGGGTGTGGCCCCCCGTGGCCCACCTCCGCCTCCCCTTCTGGCATTCTTCGTCTTCTAGGAAAATAGGATTTTCCGTAGTTTTTCTAGTATTTTTCTGATCTACGCGAAATTGCATCAAAACACTGCTTTTTCCATCAGAATCATGACTCCGGCAGTTCATACTCCAAGAATCATCCAACATGCAAAAACAGATGAAAAGACATACGTAACACCTCTTAATATGAAATATATCAATGAATAGAGGTAAATTATGATATAGAATGGTGATGCAAATTGGACGTATCAACTCCCACAAGCTTAGACCTTCGCTTGTTCCCAAGCGAAAACTGAGCTCAGTAAACATGTCTATAGGTTTATGGAGTGAAGTGTCTATAAAAGAATACGGACAAGAAGAATCACACTTACCATTACACAACTCATAGAAGAAAGCAACTAACCATTATATAACTTAGCTTGCAACAAGTATAGGATTCACAATAGAGATGCGTAAAGATAAATCATAATTGGGATTGGCAAACTTTGTTCTTGGTCAGAGAACAACTGGCAAACAATTTCACAAATAAAGCTTCTGTAGAAGTTTCACAACAAGAGTATTCTTTGCTCGAACATAAAAGTTTTTTCACAGTGATGGCTTTCAAAGTAATACTCATTAGATAAGAGTCTTATGCAAACAAGGAAGATAAAGAACATGATTGAATAAATCATTATATGAATGCTTGAAACACAACAACTCAAATGCTTGCTGGAGATAGAGAGGAAGTAGGTTTACTGAGTCAACTTAAAAGTAGGAGCAAGGCCCTTCATAGAGAGAAGCAGGGATTTCAAGTTCATAAAGAGCTTCCAAAATATTATGGTACTTACTAGCTTTGATCTCTCATTGCGCCTATCATAAGCATCTTAAGGTGATTAAGGTTAAAGTTAACAAGGATGGAGTATATGCTTGACGAAATATAAGTTGGCAATCTCATGTCCCTTGAGTACGAGGGCCGCTCCTCATGCTATTCAACTTTAGTTACTGGTAAGTTCTTGTCATTGTAAGTACATGTGTATCATAAAGAACCGCCAACAGGGTACCCCTTGCACATGATACAGGAGCTATCCCATAATCAAAATGACAAGGCAAGGAGATAGTGAGCATCTCAGCGATCTTTTTATTTGCTATTTGCATAGGTTTTTATTGAGGATGCTTCATAGATTGCTCACTATGGTTATGCTGCAAGTTTCCACCATGATTAGGCATGGATTAGGCTAGCGGCCAAGGCATTTCTCTAACACACATACATAAATCCATGGACTTACAAGCTCCCCTTTTATTTCACACCGACGACATCCGCAAACAAAAGAGCATGATATCAACTGGATAAGTATCCATAAGTGTTGAAAGCGTTCCTCGTGACAGCATGATTCTGCTAATCCCAACATAGAGATGCAAGCATATACAACTTCGATGACACAATGGTTCAAGTTTATTAGGGGCAAGAAAATAAGGTGTGCCATCAAGTTCGTGAGAGCTTTACTAACTAGTTTTCACATAACAAAATAATTTTTTTAAGTCAAAAGATAGATGAAGCTTGAGAATTTTCTTGGAATAGCAATAATGCTAATAGGTAGATATGGTGGACACAAGTGGCTCAAGTTTTGGTTTAAGGGGTTGGATGCATGAGAAGTATGCCTTCTCAAAACAGGTTTTTGGCTACCAAGGCTGGGTAGCAAGCAAAAGAGTTGAAGGAAACAGGCAAACATACAAGTAATAAAGCCAAACATGCAATCTTCCTTGAAGACACAAAAGATCTTAAATATAGAATACTAAGCTTATGAGCCAATCAAGAAATAAAATAAATGATAAACAATACCTGTAAGCTTTTTATCTTTTCCTTTCAAACCTCAAAAGGTGTTGCTACTGACCAGAGCTCGGTTTGCCAAAACCAATTTAGATCTACTTGATACTCCCAAAGTGATACCAATACTGATCAACAAGATCAATCATATAATATAGATTGCAAACTAAAATAAGAAGTGCAAAAAGTAAAAGATGAGACTTCTCATTAATATTCCATAAAGGCACTCACACCAAGGGATACATAGTTAACCAACTAAAGGAGAGATACTTCCACAATGCAAACCAACCTATAAGATAACTTCTCTACCAAAGATATGAATCTACTAAAAAGGTAAAAGATAAAAGATAATGATGTGATACTGCGGCACTCCCCCAAGCTTGGAACAAGCCAAGGGGATGCCAAACCTGATGGCGAATTACTCCTTTGGTGGTGGTGGTATTCTCTTGATAAGCTCTTCAATCAGTTCCCTCAAATCCTCAATCCCAAAGGCTAGAGTACGAATCATCTCCGAGTTATGCTCAATGCGGTTCATGATCATGTCAGACCGAGAATCCCAGTCCTTGTTATTTTTTTCCCACTCTTCCTTTTTAGTGTGTTCCTTCCCTGCATGGTTAGAACGAAGCAGATCCCAAACAGAGGGCAAATCCCCTTTGGGCACCTTTTGGTAATGTCGCTCAATTAAGAGAGTATCGAAGGGGTTCTTGGTGTGTGAAGAAGGTGACCGTGGAGCAAGGATATGACGCGGAGTTCTTCCTCCTGTAGACATCCGTGCTGTACTCCTAAGCTTGATAGGGTTTTTCACCACTCCAATGCTTGCAACGGTAGCGCGGGTGTCCGAATGTTCTTCCTCCTCCATGTCTTTTTCATCCTCCACCAAGATCTCCTCCTCCTTGGGGTTTTGAGGATCATCTTTCGCGGGCTTCTTGCCTTTGTCGTTGCTGGAGACCATGGTGCTCTAAACTTGAGAAGATTTCTTGACAGAAACAAAATGAAACAAAAACATGACGAGAACACGATATATGAACCTCGGGGGATCCGGGGGGTTATATATTACGAAGTTTCAATGCATAAGGAAGGTACTGTGTGAAAACGAGGCGAAGACGGAGTTGAGGGGGCTCACACCCCCTCCAGGCGTGGCCAACTGGGGCCGTTTGGTACATGGTCTTTCGCAAAATCTGCATGGATTCCTTCAGGCAGCAGGTATAGACCCATCTGGTACATGGTGAGGCTAGACAGGCAGGAGTTGATCAGGACCATTTTGGAGCCCTTGGTCGTTAGGTGAGCGCGCCATGATTCAGCTTTCGACCGAACCTTTGCGACCATGGGGGTCAGATCCCAGATCAACACCCGCGAGTCCCGCATGGGCATCGCCAAGTAAGTAATGGGGAATTCCGCCAACCGGCGGTTGAGCCGGTCGGCGATCATCTGACGCTCATCCTCGGGGAAGCCTAGGACCATAACCTAGCTCTTATAGAAGTTGATCTTGAGTCCAGACATGGATTCAAAACACAAAACCAGGAACTTGAGGTTAATAATGTCTAACTCCGACCCCTGAACCGTGATCATCATATCATCCGCATACTGGAGGTGGGTGATGCCACCTCCGGGGATAAGATGCCCTACCACCCCCGAGAGGTGGCCAGCTACCTTGGCTTTGTCCAATATTTCTGTTAGGGCATCCACCGCGGAGTTAAAAAGCAGGGGTGAGATCGGGTCCCCTTGCCTCACTCCACAGGAGGGTCTCAAATAAGGACCTACCTCCCCATTAACATTGATCGCCGTGCTGCCACTCATAATGAATTGCATGATCCAAGAGATCACCCGATCCTCAAATCCTCTATGCTCGAGAACTTGCCTCAGGAAGGCCCAATCCAGCTTATCGTATGCCTTCTGGAAGTCTAGCTTGAGGAACACCCCTTTTTGATGGCTTACCTTCACCTCATGAACGATTTCATGAAGCACTAGTATGCCATCATGAATCAGGCGGCCCTTAAGGAAGGCAAACTGAAGCGGGTGGGTCAAGCATTCCATAATAGGAGCCAGGCGGATGGCGCAGACCTTATCAAAAATCCTCTGGATGACATTGATCACCGTGATAGGCCTAAATTGGCGGATATCCATGGCCCCTACTACCTTGGGGATCAGGGTAATCACGCCAAAGTTTAGCCGCGACATGACAAGGGTCCTATGTAGAACTCCTGAAACATGCGCATGATCACACGGCTCAGTTGGTCCTAGAAAGACTGGAAGAACACCACCGGGATCCCGTCCGGCCCCGGTGCCGAGTTGGACTTCATCGCTTTGATTGCCTTGGCGACCTCAGTCTGGAGAAAAGGGAGGGTCAGCTCCCTATTCTCCTCCATGGTCACCATGGCAGCCTCAGGCCAGAAGTCCGCCTCCATCGCCAACCCCGATCTTGGGGATGCCGAAAAAAATTCCCGGTAGAAGGCATAAATATGGGCCGAGATCTCTCTTTGGTCTTCAAGAAGAGAGTCTGAGGCCTAGAGGCAAGGTATCGAGCACTTCCTATGTCTGCCATTCCCAATGGCGTGGAAGTAGGCTGTGTTCGATTCTCCCTGGATAGTCCAGTTCTGTCAGATCCGCTGCCTCCAGAAAGACTCCTCACCCTTATAGATCTCCATAATGGAGGTCTCAAGGGAATATCTATGGGAACAGGAGTCCGCCGAAAGGCCCACCCGGTCAGCCTCCAGGACAAGGGCCTGGACCTCCTGCAGAATAACCACTTCCTGGCCATGAATCGCATCGCGTAGGTTTGTGCCCCAGCCCCGCATGAGTTGGTGTGACAGCAAGGCACAATGGTGCGAGACATCAATTGCACATAATGCACGGGGTGGCGAGGCAGCTGCCTCTATACACCTAGCCTGAACCGCCTCCACGAAGCCCCGCTAGTGGAGCCAGAAGTTCTCAAAGTGGAAGCGGTTCAACCTAGGTGGAGGCCCTCCCCTGACGATAGGAGTGGGGTATGGTCCGAGCCCACCCTGGTGACCGCACGGAGAGAGCAGAGGGGGAAGGCCAGTTCCTAGTCAACCGAGACAAAGACCCGACCAAGGACGCTACAGACCGGATCTAGGCGATTATTGGTCCAGGTGAACCTCGCGCCCACCCTAGAAATCTCCCTGAGAGCGAGGTCGGCGATGCAGTCATTGAACAACTGAATCCTATTGAGGTACACGTTCGCCGAGATCTTGTCTACGGCATAGCGGATGAGGTTGAAGTCCCCTGCCACCATGATCGGGGTCTCCGTACGCTCCACCTTGGCCTTGAGCTCGAGCAAGAACTGCTGGGACCTCCTATGGTCCGCGGGGCCATAGACAATCACGACCTCCCATTTAAGGCACGATTGTTTATGGATGAGGGCCATGCTCACAAAGAATTCCTCGCGGTCCATATCCTCTATCTCGAAGGTATCCTCCTTGACACCAAGGAGGATGCCACCCGAGTTACCGGAAGTCGAAATCCAAGTCCAGACAAACTTATGCCTGGACAGGGCCTCGAGCTCCACAATCGAGAAATCCTGACGGATCGTTTCCTGAAATCCCACAATGTCCACATCTTCTTGGCGCAAGTACTCCTTGATCTGACGACGACGCCCGTCCTGACCGAACCCCCGGATGTTCCAAATGAACACCCGGAAGGCCCTGAGGATGTTCATACGAACAATCACTCTAGGGCAGCCCCCTCACTGGTGGCAGAGCGGGAGCGGCTAGGGGCCGGCGGGCATGACGGGACCTTAGGCGGCCTCCCCCAAGGTCTCCCAGGGCAGGGAGTCCTCGTAGGGGACTGGCCACCATCTGGATCAAGGGGTGGAGCCAAACTAGACCCTGCCTCCAAGGGGCCAGGTCCTGCCAGCATGAGGGCCCGTTCCCGCTCCCGTGCATCATGTGCATGGGCGGCGGCGATATGGCCCTCGTACACCTCTCGAGCCTTGATGGCCTTGATCTTCTCTAGCCGGGGACCCTTCTCGCCACGAAACACAATGCCACAATCAGTAGCCACCATGCCCCGGTGGTCCACAGGCACCTCTTCCAGCACAGAGAACCTAGACCCCGAGAGAGAAAAGGAACTAGCCGAGGGAGGGGAGGAGGGCGAGTAGTACCTGTGAGATCATCGCGAGCTATCACCCTCTGGGTCGCCCGCTCCACGATCACCGGCTCCGGCCCCGAACCCCCGCTCCGAGCCCCCGCAATACGCTCGTTGTGGCATGAAGGGGGAGGGGCGGCTGACGGGGGCCCCGGCCGAGCCGTGCCCTAGGCGCCGGCACGGGAGTGGAGAGGGCGACTGAGGATGAGCCGCCAGCGTCGAGGTCCAGGGGGCGAGGGTGTAGCACACCACCCCCGGGGAACGTGGGACGACTGGGGGAATACCTCCAGTCCCACACTACCCGAGGTATCCTCTGACGACGAGGCGAGCAGGGAAGGGACAGGGAGTTCTCCTTGATCCCCCCAAAATCACCACCCGAGAACAGCTGAGGCTTGCCGAGGTTGGAGCCGTACTGGACGATGTTGAAAGGAAGAGGCTCCTGTAGGATAGGACGGGCGTAGCGAGGGAGTTCCACCGGCACAAGCTTGGCCGGAGCACTCCTAGAGAGTGGCTGACGGTCCGGGAATAAAGGACCCACTCCACCGGTCGTGCGGCCGGCCACATCACCACCCACGGAAGGACGTTGTGGGGGCAGAGCCGGTACCTCCGGGAACTCCTCACCAAACGAGTCCTCATCAGACCCTCCACCCCCCTCCCCCCGTCCCGCCCCAGGGTCATCATTCTAGGGTGGGGACGGAGAGGGGGAGCCCGCCCTTGTAGAGAGAGGGGGGCCGTCAAGCTCCATCAGCAGGTCCCGGCCAGCGCGGTCGAAGAAGAAGCGCTCAATAGTCACCGGAAACACGGCAGGGTCGGGAAACAGGACTCGCAGACGAGTCGCCCCGATGCCAGAGAGGGAGCTAAGGTCCACCTCCAAACACTTGCCCCACAGTCTGGGCAATGAGGGAGACCACCTCGACCTGTCTCGCCTCCGGGACGCGCACAATGATTGAGCCATACCCCACGAACAACTCATCGCTGTTAGCTACTCTCACTGAAAGCGAATCGGTCTAGCTGCTATTATCCTAGCCACTAGTTAAGTACGCATGCGTGACCACAGACGATGCACACACGATTTATTCTAACGAAACTTAACATAGCATTTTAACTGACAGAAATCTAGCAACAGCAGGAACTACCGCAGTTAATTGAAACTACAACAACAAGCTACACTGAATTATTCTGAATCCAAATTATCCGATCCGTCGGCGTAGACCGCGACAAGGCCAGCCCTCCCAAGCAGCCGTCCGCGTAGAATTTTCCTCGGTGTAGGATAGCCTACGCCGCCGATGGCTGCCCTCGGCATAGCTATTTTTCTTTTTACATTACTAGCACAAAACCCGTGCGTTGCTACGGTGTCGTATTGAATCTGATATCTGCAACGGACGTCACATTGAACTATTTTCTACACATTCAGTTCTAATGATTCAATTACATGCAAAGTTCCATATGGTATTTTATTTGAATAGAAACGAAAAGTGAAGTATGAACAATTAGGTAGCATGAATCATGTTGCAGTGAGTTACACGCGTGCATAGAAAAACCCCTCTCAATATTGTCATGGGAAGAAACGGGCAAGAAAAATAATACTCCTCCGACCCAAATTAGTTGACTCAAACTTGTCAAGATACGGATGAATCTAATACTAAATCATGTCTAGATATAATCGAATCTAGACAAATCTAAGTGAACTAATTTGGGTCGGAGAAAGTAGGAAAAGATTGTGTTTTCTTACCTCTTCACCATGTATTAGTTGTTTAATAATTTCTATGGAATTTCCACCTAGTAATTCCCGAACTGAACTTAGCTAAGAGAGATGTTCTTTTTCTTCTCATCAACGTGTTTGGTTCTTAGGCAACAAGATGCGGCGCTGCAGTGGCAGAACCAAAAAATAAATCACAGGGGATTAGCTCAGCAAGACATGTGACAAGAGAGCCTCTGGGCAGCCGTGAAATAGCAAACCAGCCATGCGACTGGCGGCCCCTCCTGTCCGGCGGCTCGTTTCGACCTTCGCCAGACCCAGCTTGTCGTGCTCCTATTCAGGTGGAGCACCGATTCTGCATAGTACAATCTCGCGCTGGTCATATGGTGTCCGGCGCCTCATATGGTTAAGAACGAGGGTACTTCACTTCTCGTTTTGTCGAAGCAGACATGGCTCTCTGCATATTTGATCATGTCTCCTGAGGTCAGAAATTTGGCGGGCAGCGGGGAAGGTTCCGGAGAACGCATCGGCAGGCGTGATCTTGCAGCTAACGATGCCCTTGGCCGATCGTGCCTCGTGCGCAACACCGGTTTGGGAAGGTCATACCACTGCCCTCTGGCAGCACCGGCCTGGAATCGTACGGCCGCAACCGTGTTGTCCTCGGCCAATTTCTGAGAATTGGATTGCTAGCGCCACCAGCCATCATCGGCTCTATCGCCGCCGAGCTGGGCTGGAGACCTAATCAATCCACGTTCTCTCTAGATGCGATGCGATCGACAAGCTGGGACGGCGGTTCGAGCACATATAAGTCACGGGTACGGGAGCGACGTTGCTACCGTAAGAGCTATCCATAAGTCACGGGAGCGACGTTGCAGAGGCATGCTTGGCCTCATCCATGCTTGGAAAGATGCAGACCGATTGATAGATGTCATCCTAGATCATGGTGTCTGCATCGCTTTGTGTTGACCTCGTTGCCGGCTCTGTGTAGGCGTTGTTGGTCTACTGTGCAGCCGATGATTGTGCCCTTGCAGCCACTGAGCAGCATGAAGTTCATGGCAATTTGTTGCCGCCGGAACCAGGTGATCACTGGGGTAGAAGAAGCTTGAGGGGTCGATGCGGTGCAGCGCGTAGGTGTACGCAAGGACGCGGCTCAGCGATCTGATCTGCTTCAGATTACCTGCAACACAGTTTGCCGAGACGATTCGTTGATCCGATCTGCTTGAGATAACTTGCAATACATGAACAAAGCTGGACAGATAGCCTCGGCTTAAATTCCTTCTAGCCTAGTACTCGCCGTAGTTTTGCCGAGACGATTCGTTGATCCGATCTGCTTGAGATAACTTGCAATACATGAACAAAGCTGGACAGATAGCCTCGGCTTAAATTCCTTCTAGCCTAGTACTCGCCATAGTTTTGCCGAGACGATTCGTTGATCCGATCTGCTTGAGATAACTTGCAATACATGAACAAAGCCAAACAAATTGCCTCGGCTTAAATTGGTTATGGCTAGCCATGGCCAGAACAGAAACGATTTGGACCCTGCGGATCGCCACCAGCGGACCCTTTTAATCGTAATCGATCTGGCCTCCTTGACCTCGTCCGATATTTGTACAGGAACCAGGGCGTGGGACCTAGAGAACGTGCTCAATACGAACCTTTGGGATCGATATAGAGTCATTTTTCTACACGGGAGCCTAAACCGACGGGCGTGGAGAGGAAATACTAAAATTAAATTAAATTTGTTTTTCACTTATAGGTGGTATTTGATGTAATATAAAATTTGATGGAAGGGCAAAGTTGTCCAAAAAAGTGTTGGACCGGGAGAAACACTTCGTGCTTTATTATTAGGTATAGATTAATCTTTGAAAAATCATAACTAAATCATTCTAATTCAGAAAAATATAAATAATATATCAAAATTTACAGAAAAAGAAGATCTATCTATCTACACTCGAATATTACACATTCGTAAATAAAAATTAAGTGAAACATAAAACATTACATATAGTTTAAAACGAGCATAAAATTAAAAAATGATCCAAACAATACGAAACCTTCGCGTGGTGTCATATTATATGACATAGTTGGAAGGAAAAATATCAAACTTTGTATATTGATTATGTCTCAAAAAACCTTCACAAAATGACCTATTTCATTCGAGATTTCATGGCTTTCGGATCAAATAACCAATGTTATGGCTAGAATCAAGGCATAGTTTATGATAATGTATCCATACCGTGCATACATGTGCATCATGGGACAGTGAACAATGTTATAGGAGGGATTTTTCCTTTTTGTCGCACCAAAAATCCATTTTCCATTTTCCAAACGCAAAAAACAGGGAGTTTTGTGAAGCAACCACCAAATGGCTAATTCAAAATGCTACCACCCCATTTTTTAAAAATACTATACCACCTTACATGGACAATGTCCCAACAGGGGGATCTCAAACCTTTCCGTCCATCCCTGGTGAAAAAGAAAAATTCATGCTGAATCGATAGGAAATGGGTCAGATATGAACTACAGGTACATGATCTGATGCTCATAATTTTTTACAAAAATAAATTTTAGGTTCGCAATATGCTATTTCATCAGAGATCCACTTCAAGTTTAGCGAGGCTCGGCCCCGAGCTAAGAATTTGCATGCCCACCGTTCGACAAAGTTTGACGATAGTTTAAAAGGGGCATAAGAAATTCAAAAATGATCCAAACAATGCGAAAAATTCGCATGGTGTCATATTATGTGAAATAGTTGGAAGGAAAAATATCAAATTTCGTATATTGATTATGTCTCAAAAAACTTCACAAAATAACCTATCTCATTCGAGGTTTCCTAACTTTCGGGTCAAATGACCAATGTTATGGCTAGAAATAAGGTATAGTTTATGATAATGTGTCCATATTGTGCATAGATGTTCATCATAGGACGGAGAACAATGTTGCATGAGGAAGTTTTCCTTTTCGTCGCACCAAAAATCCATTCTCCATTTTTCGAGCGCCAAAACGAGGGTTTTTGTGAAGCAACCACCAAATGGCTAATTCAAAATGCCACCACCCTATTTTTAAAAAATACTAGACCACCTTACATGGACAATGTCCCAACAGGGAGATCTCAAACCTTTTCATGCATCCCTGGTAAAAAAATTCAACTGGGGGAAGATCGCCCCGAAATCTGCATCTAAAAGAACACAGCCTATTTTATTAGAATATTCTCAAAAACCTTACAATACAGATTATAAAGATCAAACCGAAACCCACCAAAACAAGTGACAACTCGCTAATCCTATAACCCTAATGAAGGGGGTGTCTATGAATATGGCCAATATTCCTGATATCCCACCAACGCACATCATCTAAAACGGGAGGCCTCGATAAGTCGACCAATGGCGAGCAAGTGGCACAACCGATCTGGTAGACCCACAACCGCATCAGCATACACGCTCCAAAAGTCCTCGCCGCCACCGTATTCCATATACCATCTTCAGGAGAAATTAGTGCAATGAGCATGCGAGGCTAGCCATCAACTCCATCATGGCTCCAGGTGACGCGACCACCCTGCACCACGTCCAACACGCACACACGATTAACATCGAGACCCCTCGGAACCATGCCACTGAGTCTCGCCATCCGACGCCGCTTGAAACCACCGGGAGATACGTCGTGCATAGCACCTACCAAAACAGGTATGACTCAGCTAAGCACCTGGCGGTTAGGCATGACTTGCCATCTTCAGCGGAGTTTCCGCTAAAGCCGAAGTTGCTCCACCTCTTGCCACTATCATCCAGCAACTGCTCCAAAGATGATTGCCAAGAACGAAAGCGACGCCCAAGGCTCCACCATCGTTCGATCTGGCAAAACTGGGTGTAGAGTCTCCCTGGTAGAAGCGCGAGTAGGTAGACGGTAGCTACATCAGAAATTCCTTCAATAAGGTAATGACGCGAACACGTAAACGGATACGATCCGCCCCAGCCAGCCGACCATCTCCGGCGGAGGATAGAGCCACCACCACCATGCCCGGGGAAGGAGCCACCGGCTTCCTCGTGCCGCAAAACAGCCTAGAAGGATCACTGCCCATCATGGTTGCAATCGCCGGGAAGCAAATGTTGTGGAGGATGAGGCCTAGACGATCCCAGTGCCTCCGGATCGAGGCCCTCCTGTACAAGATCGTCACCTCTACACCAACCTCTGCCCATGTCGCTTGAATCCATCTGGCCGCCGCCGATCCGCCGTACCACCGACAGAGGACAGACGAGTAAGATGCCGCCGCCTCAGACCGATCCAGCCGGCACGAGGGGCACCGCCATCACACCATGCGGGCTTTGCCCGGCAGCGCTCCCGACAGCTGCGGCAGGAAAGGGGTTCTTCTGGGGAGGGGTGGAAGTAGCAGACGTGGGCTCTCCGGCAGGAGCGTAGCTCCCAGTAGGGAAAGGTAGGGCAGCCCCCCTACCTTGTTTTTTGGAAACATCTTTAGATGCGCATGTTTTTTCTGAACAATTTGAGTTGTTATACGCTGAAAACGGACTTCGTATGAGAAAGTTATGCTTGTTTTAGTGAAAATAGCGAAAACGGATTCCGAAGTAAAATAAGGACTATATGTATTTTATTTTAAACCAACCTTTTCTTTTCTACAATAGCCAATTCTTTACTCTAGAGATTATCTTAATATTTGAATGACACATTATGTTTTATACTGTTTATCGTCTTGTTGAGCTGACATTGCTTTTACTGGTGACGACAACAACAATTGAAAGGTCTGTCTTGATATCAAAGATCATCAAGACCGAGTTCTGCAACAAGATTATCATGATTGCTTCTTCATTACTTGAGAAATGCTACATCGATCAAGGGATACACGTCTTTATTTGTACAATTACAGTAGATTTTGATAAAACAATGGTTAACCTTTTGTCATTCCCTAAGGCTTCTATACGTTGTTAAAGATTCACAATTGGTTTGTTTATCGGTTTTACTTATACTCAAATATGTTACTATTTCTATTGCATTAAGTGATTGTGTGTGCACTACAGGAAACGCGTAGTGGCCCGACGGCCAGACCTCGTAGGCGTAGCCACCGAACCCCGTCGGCGTAGGCTACGCCGACGGCTAACGTCGGCGTAACGGCGTCGGCATACTCCCCCGTAGGCGTATAGTCCAACCCCGTCGGCGTATCGAATCCCATCGGCGTATGAGCTAGGCCGACGGCTATACGAGGCCGTCGGCATAGCCTCTGTGGATCCCACTTGGGCCAGCTAACGGCCGTTAGTGGCAGGTGTTTTACACCAACGGTAATGCCGTCGTCCTACGCTGCCACGTGCTACCCCCTGAAACCGCCATGCTGGACAACGCATGAGCATACGCCGACGGCTTCCCCGTCGGCCCAGGTCTGTTCGCTGGGCCGCAGACAAGTATACGCCGACGACTTCCCCGTCGGCCTAGGTCTGTTCGCTGGGCCGCAACATTTGTACGCCAACGGCTACCCCGTCGGCCCAGGTCTAGCCATTTTGTGTTTTTTGGTTTTTGTTTGTTTGTTCCTCGCATATTTTAAATTCCCACAAACAATTCACATTTTAAATTCCCACAAACAACACATGCACATCGACACAAACATATAAGATCATCATCATCAAAAGATCATCCATACATAGGTACATCATCATCCACCCATAGGTACATCTCTAAGTGCATCCTAACACATGCACATCCCTACACCTCAGAAGAGCTGCTCGAGAGACCCATGTCTCCCCGCATGAAGAAAGGTGAAGGTTGACGCCGACTAGCCGTCGTCGAACCAGCACTGGAAGAAGGAGAAGTACCGCCATGACCACCACCACCGGTAGAAGGAGAAGCACCGCCACCCTCAGCACAATGGGAAGAAGGAGAATCACCGCCACCACCACATGCAGTAGAAGGAGAATCATCGCCACCACCACCACCACCACCAGCGGAAGCACCAGGAGAAGCACGTCCGGTATGAACCGGTGTCATCACGCGCGAGATAGTAGGCGAGGCATCAGGACGACCAAAGTGTGCATTGACGGAGCATCCTGGTCCCTACATGTTTGAGGCAGAGTTAGCAACCACCAAGGCACAAGTTTGTTGTAAAAACTGGTTTGGCAAATAACTTACCGGGGTCCCTAAGTAGAAGGTCAAAGAATATTCGTCCTTCGATGGGAAGATTGGCTACGGCCCTGGCCTAGGTGGCTGTGGCGGTAGAATTTCCCGCTCTCCAGTGCCATAAAACCTCTCCAAAAGCTAAAAGATAGTTTAGATGTGAGGCGTTGTAGAAATAAAGATTCAAACTAGAAAATGCGAGACTTGTCATATTTTGCAAAAATAAAGATGGAAACATACATCATCGCGTAATTCTGCCCACTCTTCGTAGGCCGCTCGGGTCTGGGACCACGTCTCGAGCGTCACCAAGTGTTCCGCATAAGCGGCCTTATAGGCCGCGTCCAAAGCAGGCTACAATTTAAAAAACAATGAATCTCGTCAACTTAGCCACTCATGAACGATTTTCGGAAAGATGATGGAAATGAGAAAAACTTACATCGTCGTTCACTCGAAAAGGCCGTCGAGGCGGGATAGCGGGGTCATCGGCGGTGAGGATAGCCTTGATCCGCGTGAGGCTCAAAACAGGAGTT
Organism: Avena sativa; assembly: GCA_916181665.1. Classification (NCBI taxonomy): domain Eukaryota; kingdom Viridiplantae; phylum Streptophyta; class Magnoliopsida; order Poales; family Poaceae; genus Avena; species Avena sativa. The sequence goes on along the minus strand of OV702284.1, from coordinate 328,376,105 downwards.
CGCGGGATCACCCTATCGAGAATCTTGAAACGGTTGTGCTCCCAGCCGCGCCCTGCCACGACCACCGCTCTCTCGTCGGTCTCCTCTGCTCTAGGTTCTTCCACCTCCAGATGAAAACCACTGAACGCCAAGAGGTAGTTAGCACCATCCTCCTTGGCAGTGCCAAAGATCTCCGGAAGCGAGGGCTGAGGCTGGGACAGATCGGGCCTCTTCTGCTTCATCCTCTCCCATACTTCATAGTCAGACATGCCTCTCTAGATGTGCCTCATGCATCGCCAAAGAAATGTTATGCGTATCAAGTAGGAACACAAGGGGAAATAAATACAGATTGTTCCATGTATATATGTATACCATCTTGGCCTTGAAGCGATCGTGGTTGCGGTTTCCCGCACAGTGTGTTCCTCCGGAGCCATGGTTTGCCTTGTTCCGCTCGCTCAAGGCGTTGAACTCGAGGTCTTCCCCGCGCCACCTGGCCGACAACGCCGGCCATGTGTCAGCCCACACGGGCATAACCTGAAAAAACAATAATCATTTGAAGAATGGATAATGCAATTAGCAACAACATAGAATCTTATTAACAATTTACTTACCCCGGTGTAATCTTCCTCGGTCATTTTTGGTTGGTTCTTCACATTCAAATGCTTCGGCGCCCTCTTGCCCAACTTCTCGGAGCTGTATAGACTGGTGGTGGTATGCTTATGATTATAGAACTGTTGATGTGTCAACCTCTGATAAGGCCCCCGCAAAGTCTTGTCCTCCTTCTCCTGGTCCTCCGGAAGCACCCTATAGAATCTTTGTAATCATACATAAAAAATATTGCGAGGCTCATAAGTTAGCATGGTGGGGTCATCAATTATGAACAAAACTCAAAAAGTTTGCCTTACCCAAAACTTGGTGATCATGGCATCAGAAGCTTTCCCAGCATAGCCCGAGTTTTCGGCGGCCTCATAGTGCTCCCAACTGGTGGCTAGCTTCCTCTAGCCGTTGGGGACAGGAGTGTAAAATCCCACAACGGGAGTCTCCTCCTACATGTCCAGCACTTCTATAAGTGTTATCGCATGCAACAGTGGACGGTCACACCCGGGAGCTAGGTTTTCCATCTAAGAGCAATCCACCGCCCTTGTGCATTTATGCTAGGGCCACACGCATGTTCTCGTGGCATCCCGGCCCTCGGGAGCTCCTTTTCCGATGAAACCCTAGTCCGAGGGCCCCGTAGATCTACACCCGTAGCATTCTCCGTAGGAGGGTTGAAGAATGCACTTTTTGGGGGGATTATGTTTGTTTAGGTCATATTTATGGAAAACCAAGGATAGGCCCAAGGTTCCACCGGTTTACCTACGTTTGACCCGCGATAACATTCACACGATGTAGGGTTTGTCCAAAACAGTGGGTTCGATACCCGAGGGTCCCCAAAAGAGAGGGGTTTCTAGGGTTTCCCCAATAGAGAGGTTTCAGTTCTTCGGGGTCCGTAAAAAATGAGATATATCTTTAATATTTTTGTTGTAGTTGTGTATTATATGTGTATTTTGTTGTTTCTATTTTACATTTATGTTTTCGCATCGGGTTCCGGAAGATTCGTGTCGTTATTCTATGCGGTAGCGGGATACATGAAGATTCACGTGGTTAATTTACAATCACCAAGTTATTTATAAACTACATCTGCATTAAAATTATAGTGGAAAATAAATAAATCAACTATAAGTATTTTATACATTGGGGAAAATGAAAATAAACTAGCTAGGCCGATGGCATTGCCGTCGACGTATAGGTGGTGCCATTTCTAGGCCGACGGCTAGGCCGTCGGGGCTTACCTATGCGCGTAATGGCGCGTCTTGGCCCGTCAGGTGGGCCGTTAATCAGGGCATTACGCCGATGGCACCGGATAGGCCGACGGTCACCGTCAGAGGATTGCACGTTGACGCCGATGGGGTTTCTTCATCGACGGTTGCCGTCGCTGCGTCGGTCCCTACGCCGACGGGCCCGACTATTTGCCGTCATCGTATAGATAGGTCGTCGGCGTATCTGGCGTTTCCTGTAGTGGTGGATCATATGCAGTAATGTATCGAGATTATTTTAGTATTTACATAAATTTTTTTAGTTTGCCTACCTTAGTTTTTTCCCGTCCTCCGCCACTCGGCACGGCGCCGTCGCATGTGCTAGACCATCTGACTTTGGAATAAAGAATCTCTCTATTGTACTAAGGCTTAAGGCCTATAACTTTTTTCAAAAGTCAAACCAACTAAAGTTTGACCAAATATTTAGAGAAAAATATTAGTATTTATAATACGTAATCCATACCCTTTCATACATCATGAAAAATATTTTCACATGGTATCTATATAGCATAATAGTTTTTGATAGTTTTTTCTAAAAGTTTGGTCAAATTTTACATGACTTGACTTTTCAAAAAATTATATGCCTTAATGTTGGTCCTAGTGCTAGTATCATAAGGTGTATCATGCATGCCAACTTGGCAAAAATCTGATGTGACATCATAATTAATGAAGAGAGAGGTGATTAGAGTATCATACTAGGTAGATACCGTATCATAGTACGTAAAACTAGAAATCATAATGACAAGTAAATCTTGTACACACATTTTATAGAGATTTTACAAATCAATAAATATATCACTATGATACTATTACATGATACAATGCACTAGAGACATGGTACCGTGTAGTACATGATACTAGTATTATAGTACTACTATTACCAGCCTAAGCCTTGGATGGAGTGAGTATTGCCGAAGGCTTATGATTTTCCGTGATCCTTTTGCCTATTTTCGCGTGCGTTTTCTGGTTAAGTTGCCGTGAGGTTACTATTTGCCGTGCGTATTGACGGTGGCTGTCGGTAGATTGAACCTTTGTCGTGTGTCCCGAGGAAATGCTCACGGCAAATTGGCAGTCACACAGCAAAATCCTGGCTTCTGTAGTGCACCAAGGATACTTTTTTTCTTCCAAAAACCACCCGCGCCACTTTATTCCTTTCATATTCTTTGCTCCAACCGCAAGCAAAGTGGATTTCCTGATGCCTCAAACGCCCGTGCATACGTGAACTGCCGCCTCACTCCAGGTTCGCCCTGGATAATTACTGCTCGCTTCCCCCCAAACACACTCTCGCCGGCGTATCTGATCTGATGATGGTGGCGTCTTCCAGGCCGGTGACATAAGCTGAGCCTAGCTTTGCCTTGGTATGCTTCTGTTCTGCTGGCTAATTCATCTAGGAGTAGTTATAATATTTTAGTTTCAGAGTATCTAGCTAGCTACAATATTTTAGTTTTTGGGAACGCCAGTATTTTGTGCCCATCCCATTTGGCCATTACTTTGATTAACAAAGTATTCAGCTATCTCATTGTACCCTACCGTTTTATTAACAAAACAAAGGATCATCAGTGCATGGCCACCAAGTCCACCTACAACTTATTTAAACAAAAGATCAGTGCATTGTAGCAAGCCACAGCCCACATGATACCTGCGCTCCCTAGTTTCGCTCTTGGTTGTAGTACTATATGGTTTCTCGCTCTATCCCATTATTTCGGAGCGGTTTTTTACAAATTTTTATATTAGCTTTACATAATATAAGATAGAGTGCCAGCGCCTTTGTCCTGTTCTTATAAAATGGTCGATTTCCCCATCTTCCTAAGAGCATCTTCACTCAGCCCCCATGGACACCCCAGGCCCATTTTCGGCTCAATCCCGCGAAAACTCCCACAACCACGTCCACAGGAGCCCGAAATTCGTCGGATTAGACCAAAAATCCATCCGGCGAACTCAGGCCGAACTCAGCGCCCCGGAGTTTGCCTGGGAACGCTGGATGGAGTGAAAAGGCGAGCGGGCCCGGGTTGTTGGCGAGGGAAGCAGATTTTCACACAAAACAGTCGCCCAGTTCCCTCCGCACCCACCTGCCGCCATTCTCGCTGCTGGCATCACCCCCCTCTGCTCCGTCGCCTGCACGCCTCCATGAAGCCAACCGAACTCCACCGTGAGTCCCTCCCTCCATACCCAGCTACTCGTCGGAGTTCAGTTCCCTCTAGCTGTTCCGCGGACCGCTGCGCGCCAACCACGTCTCGTAGGTGTTCGACGATTTTCCAGAATGGACTCCAACGACGACGAGAAGATGTTCACCGCGCTGATGGAGGAAGAGATGGCCGCCGCTGCCGATGGTGGAGAGCACATGATGATCCTCGCTTGTCTGGCCGGCTTGTACGCCTAGAATGCGAAGCCGCGGCGCGGCGGTTCGGCGCCAGGACGCCGGAAGGGCAAGCCGAGGCAGCGGATGGAGGGCTATCCAGGATGATCCATTGCACGGCGAGACAATGTTTCGGCGTCGATTCAGGATGGGGCGGGACCTCATTCTCGAGATTGTGTATGCCCTTCGAGATTGCGACAGCTATTTCAAATGCAAGAAGGACCGCACCGGCATGGTGGAATTTTCCTCGCTACATAAGTGCATGGTGTCCATGAGAATGCTGGCATACGAAGCTCCCGATGACACACAAGATGATTATCTCTGCATGGCCAAGATGATATCGCTAAAACATAGGGCCAAAACTCCCTATCCAAACAAACACTAAGAGCACCTCCACTAGCAGTTTCAGGAGGCATTCCCATACCGTTTTTTATCCAGATGGCAAAAATTTGCCCACTCACGTTTTCAGCACGCCATCTGATTTGGCTTAACTTTCATCTGGCGTTCCTAAGCCGATCACAACATGATGTCTCCTGGGAACGCCGGATAAAGCGAAAAAGCGGGTAGGCCAGAGCTGTCGGCGACCGAAGGCCGAGTTCCCGCCTTTCCCCTCTTCCCTCCATTTCCTCCATATTCACCACCTATCGGCCACACCACCCGCCAATTCCCCGAGCACCGCCCACCATGCTGCCCAAGAAATTCGCCAATCCTCGCACCACCATCAGTGATCTTGTGCAGCCAAATCCGGACGACTGGACCGACACAGACTGGGTGAAGGATTGTCGGTGAAAGAAAATCGAATCAGACGGGCGAAGGGAAAGGACAAAGAAGAAGTAGGACGCCGACGACGAGGCAGAGCCATAGGCGCTCATGGAGGCGAAAGCGGCGTCCGAGCACATCATGTCAGCCACTCGAACGGCCATGGACCATCCGCCTCTCCATGCGGGGCAGCACGGCCTACCGTGGGCAAGCCAGGTTAGCGTTGGCTCGAAATGGTTCACAACCACAGCACACAATTAAGCTGGTCATAGTGGGAAGTAACTTGGACTAGTGTCATGCATATGACACTAGTTACCACCTTCATAGTGGATAGTAACATACTAGTAGCTAGTAGTTACCACAAGTCTCTCTTTTATCATTTAATGACATGTCACATCATCAAAATGCCTAGTAGTTGGAATTGCATGTAGATGCATGTTACCACATTAGTTACTCCCACTATGACTAGCCTAAATGATGTTGGCGTGGTGCCACCACATTATAATTAATGTCCATTTCATTGATCGTGATCACACACACGCACACATATATGAATGCATTCATATCTACTACGAGAAGACATATGGGAGTATCTCCCATATACAATTACAGTTTCCAATACCTGAGAGTACGAGAAGACAACCGAGCCATCAATCAAGCGAGAGGGGTATGTTGGTCTATCGGGTGGGATAGAAATCTTTAATGCATCATTAATGGATGGAAGAGTGTGGGGAGGAGAGTAGATTTGAGAGTGTGGAGGATAGGAAGGCACCTAGAGAGGAGAATAAGCAATCTAAAACTTGGCAAGAGCAAAGGGGGAAACAAAGTGAGAAGGAAGAAGAATGAAGTTGGTGGCATGCCACTTGGAAATTAGTGGTCTGCGAGCACGTTAGTGGCGTGATACAAGAATCCACACGCCACTAGTTTGTGAGTCCCGCTTGCAGGCTTGTCCAAAGAAATAACGGTGGTGTTTTGAGTATGATACACGCTAGTGTGTCGTGGCTCAAACACGGTGTCCAAAATTCACACTTCACCAGGATATTTCGCCCCGGTGGCGTGTCGCACCACTATCTAGTGGCGTACCAAATGGTGACACGCCACCACTAATTTTAGTGGCGTGCAAAAGTGGTGGCACTCCACCGATAAACTATCGCCTATGAGTTAATATGCACTAGTGGTACTTTGGTAGGATCATTGTTGCCAGATTCTCCTAATTAACCTAAGTATTGCCTTACATGTTCTCAAGTTGTCTTATTATCTACCCGGCTGAATTTACCAAAGTCGAGTACTCTAAAACCGTAGGGATATGGCACATGATCTAAGTAATTCGGGCATGATTTTCAGTATAAGTGATGAATTGGCTTCTGCTCAATACCGAAGTTATATACATCATCATCTGCATCTCGGCTCTAAATTTCTATAGGCATTCCTCCGAGTTGGCCGAAGACCTTTGAGATACATGCACTAAGGCAACACTAGACATGGGATAAGTCCTTGCCATAGTAACCGGATTGTAATTCAGCACTGTGCCGGGAGCTATCGGATACGAAACTAGATTCACTGGACTTGTTGAATAAGTAATGCTCTTGATAGGCTTCGGGCAAGGAGGAGTAGTCGCGATCCGTCGATTATAGCCTAGGCATAAATTCAAATTCATCGGTGTAACCGATGGTCCTTGCTGCAGTAGTAGCTTGATTATTATGCGTATTTTTGCTAGTGTTTACATACTCAATCGCTGCCTTAAACATTGTTTGATTTGATTCATTAATGCGTAGATCTATGGCAACACTTACAAAGGTGTCGTCTAGAAGAGGCGTGATCCTATCCTCGCTGATGGAGTAATGACTCCTCGACCATCCGTCTTGAAATTTGTCGGGAACCAGTTATGCCTTCTTCTTCTTTCTTCCTCTGTAGCTCCTTGAGTTCTTCCATGAGTTCACCTTCTCGCTGCTTCTCCAACGTGTCGATATCCTCCTAGCGCGTTGACTTCATTGCCTTAAAGAGTTGGTGTTGATCTTCCAAAAGTACATCAAAGGCGGGTCGTTTGATGTTTCTGGGAGAAACTTCGGCGGATTTCATGATCCCTGGACCAGCCATTGCTATCCGGCCTAAGATCAGGTCCCCAGTGTAGTCGCCAAAAAGTGTGATAGACCTCAAATCTGTCGCGTATGGTTAGACTGAAAATTTGCGGCCTTACACTAGCACGCCCTTGTGCACCCTCGATGTCGGGATAATACGTCGTAGCCCAAGTCAAAGGAGGCCGGTCGGAAACACGATATGCAAGAAAATCCGGCTGGCGCTTTATAGACCCGAAGCCCTAGTTTCTAGGAAGGGACCCAATTAGAGATTCCGACAACTATGGGAGATAAGCCATCTTGACCGCTCTCAACTCGGCTATCAATTCAACGAACGAAATCAGTTACCATAGAAAGGGAAGCAGTGACAATGGTTTGAGGAGGTAAAAAGTAGATGTATTAATGTTTTGTCGAACGTTTTGCTTAAATTCAATCGGTCATCACCTCTTACGTATATATGAGGTGGTTGGACTTCCCGTACAACTTAATAGTTCTCCTACACGTTTACATGGAGAAATCCTAGTCTAACTCTAGCTCTAACTAGGTAATTCTTCATCCGGCTTCGTATTGGACCTACACCCAAATGTCTGTGTTGACTCTTTGTGAAGGCGCATTATTGATCCTTTAATGTTGTAGTCCAACTTGCCTTCATCTTCGTGCTTATCAAATATATCATGAGTTTGAGCGTGCTTGATCTATCTAGATTTGGGTAAGGTGGTCAAATACATGCCTTAGGTAAGGCGGCTAGATTCTGGACTAAAGTGGCCAGATTTTAGTCTCTGCATAAACCTACCAGATTATTGCCTTCCATAAGGCTTCCAGATTATTTCCTTAGGTAAGACTGCAGATTCTTGCCTTGTAAAGTGGCCATATTCTCGCCTTTCGTAAGGCTGTCAGATTCATGATTGTCCTTACAGCAAGGCACCAAATATGCTGGTCTTACACCCGAGGCAGCCAGATTTTGTTATTACACCAAGGTAGCCATATTTTGGTATTGGGCATAAAAGGCATCTCCTCATTTGGCCTTCCTTCTCGCGTGGCTTCTGGATCCTTCTATTCTTGTGCCTTCCTTCTTCGTTTAAGTTAAGTTTTCTAGCTCCTCCGTAATTTGGCTTAGACGAGACGCGTCCACCTAGATTCTTCAACAGGTCCTCCTTGCTTAGCCACTCAAACTCCTTAGTAAGATTGTAGTGAACTTCTTTGGATCATCAACAAGGAAATTATTACTACCTTCGATTTCAAAGCTTAAGGATTATATTTTTTTAAAGAAGTCAAGCTATAAAAACTTTGACCAAACATTTAGAAAAAACTATCAAGAACTATAATATTATATTGATACCATGTGAAAATATCTTTCATGACGTCTCAAAAGGTATGAATTTTGTATTGTAAATATTAATATATTTTTTAAAAAACTTGGTTAAACTTTAAGTAGTTTGACTTTTGGAAAAAAAATATAACCTAAATTTTGAAACGGAGGTAGTATCTAGCATATTATTTATTATATATAAAACACCTAGGATAATCACATTTTACAAATAGACATTCGAATTATATACTCCCTCCGTCCAGGAATAACCGATTTGGGTTTGTTTAGATTCGAATATATTTATACACTAAAATGCGTCTAGATACATTCGAATCTAGACAAACTCAAGTCAGTTATTTCTAGACGGAGTGAGTATGTGTTTTCTCGCACGGGAGATGAAGTGTTTTTAGCGCCACATCTCAACGAATGTGCGGCAGCATAGACACATGTCTAAACTTGCCGACCCAATATGAGAAAACTATTGGACGTCCAAGAGAGTCTATTGTTCATCTTGCAAGCATTCTACGGTTACTAGGATTACATACAAAATAAACGAAAGAATATTCGTGAGGAGTATGGAGCACTGCATAAGACATGTCTTCTATATAGAAGATTTCAACCATTTTATACTCTTCATTTCGCAGGTACCAATTATTAGCTAGAACTGATTGTTATATAGTTCATACAAGCCCATACATCCCATGATGATAGTCAACCATGTCGATGGCGATCAGAAAGTGAAGCATCTCAGGTACATATTATAAGCTTGTACATGCAAGTAAAATATTTTCGTTTTTCTTATGATGCTTTGTACTGTCATATGTTTCTTTTAATGTCAGGGTCCTTTTCACAAAAATATAGTAAATACATACGTTTTGGCTAGCGGGGATCAGGTACAAGAGAATATATAGGTTTATATGCAAGTAAATACATAGGTTTTTGACTATCAGGGGGTGAATACAGTCCATATGCATTCCCATGTCAATATATGTACATAACATTTGTGAAATATGTCCATGCAACACATTTATGAATGCTAAAGGGGGCATCAGAATTAGGCATCTACACAATAATGTCTATTTTGTGACGAACTTCAGAAGAATGAAATTTTGTAAGGCAAAAGTGCACTAAAACCCACAAAACTTCACAAATTTGCGAAGTCCTGTAACTTATTCATATGATTGAAAAATCAGTACTTGTGGCTACTACATATTAATGCAAGTGGTAAGCTGTCAACAAAATTAATTTATAACTTGATTTGGAGATCTATTTTGTACCAACACAACACATGCATATAGGATGTTTTTGTACAAATTTATATTTTGGTGCACATTTATCTCGAAATCAACTCGGCATTATCGGACGTTTTTTATACAAATATTTCACCAAATTTATATTCTGGTGCAGATTTATCTCGAAAGCAACTTAACAAACTTACATAGGAACGATTTACATTTAGGCTGGTAGGACCTAGCTATGGAATTCTCACCACTTGGAGTGCACGGAGAAAATATCCGTATGGAAACCGGGAAAAGCCCGGTGAAAACTTTGTTTTAAGTTTCTATAAATTAAGGAAACAGTACAGTATGTTGGTGAGGTGGTATTCTAGTAACATGTAAAAAAGTTCAACAACAAATCAATTTAGGATGTGCAAAAAGAATCAAGATCATCAATGGATATGGTGCTCTATTCATGTATAATTTGTTTCTTATTGCCTCTCTCAAATAAATAAATGTTAGTTTGAACTCGAAGTTTTACATGTTTATAATAATAATAACAATTCTAACAATACTAATACATTTTTTTTAGAATTTTTTAGAACTTGTCATTGTGGTAGAGGTTGTCGATTTGTTGGTTTTTAGGTGCAACAAGTCCCAGTTTCCTCCTCATTAATCTACCTCAAGTTAGATATATCATAGAGATCTTTATATAAATTGGATGAGAAAAATCATGTACTACCTTTCACTCATGCAGCTTGGCCTACGCGGAGAAACTGTGGAACGAGTGGGAGCTGCAATGTATGGTCCTTGCCAGCTTCGCCTTGCAGGCTTTCCTCCTTTTCGCGGCACACATCCGGAAGCGCAACACGTCCACCGTGCTCCGCACCTTACTATGGCTGGCGTACCTAATGGTAGACTACGGGCGTGTTTGGTAGACCGGGTCATCTTAGAAATTCCCATCTCAGCAGAGAATTTTAAGATTTTAGGTGTTTGGTAGACCGGTTTTCCCACATGGGCACTGCCCAACTCGCCCGAAAAATGCCCCTCAGCCCTGCCCGGTAGAGAAGCTCGAATCGAGCTTCGCAGGTGGGCAGGGCTGAACTCGCCCGAATTTCCCCCCGCACGTCCTGAGCCCACGCTCGCGCCCACAGGGGTCAAACCGTCCTGCCTCATTTCCCCCCGTCTCATCTCTCTCGCCTCACTCCAGCGCCTCCGCCTCTCTCTGCCGACGTCATCCTCTGCTTCCTCCGTCGACGCCAGCCTCCGCCTCCTCAACTCCGGCCTGCGCCGTCGCCTCCTCATACCCCCTTGCCGCTGTCTGGACGAGCATGGTCACCGCCTCCTCAAACTCCCCTTGCCGCCTCCTGGACGAGCACATGCACCGCCGTCTCGACGAGCACAGCCGCCGCCGCCTCGACGAGCACGTCCTCCACCTCCACCTCTCCGCCTCAGCTCGCAGTCGCCTCCTCGACGCAGCCCTCCGGCGGCCAGCTCGCGTCGCCTCCACGCCGCAGCCCTCCGGCGGCAAGCTCGTGTCCGCCTCCTTGACGCAGCCCTCCGGCGGCCAGCTTGCAGCCGCCTCCTCGACGCAGCCCTCCGACGGCCAGCTCGCGTACGCCTCCTCGACGCAGCCCTCCGGCGGCCGCCTCCACGGTGTAGCCCTCCGGCGGCCAGCTCGCTGCCCAGAGTCAATGGACCCGATTGATTTTTGTTTTTCTATTCAGGGTGTTGTGTGTAAAATATTGGACTTATTTGCAGTTTAGTTTCTGGTAGAGGATCTTGTGTGTAAATAAGTAGATCTAACTTAGATCTCAATGTATACAAGCTACCAAACAATATCTTGAGACAACATGGGTGGACACACACGAGCCACCAAACAAACGACAAAATCTCGATGTAGCTTGTATGAGGTGAGAATATCTGAGGGGAGAAAGTCATTCTCTAATGACCCGGTCTACCAAACACGCCCTACGTCGCCGTCTTTGTCCTGGGTCACCTCACTCTACAAACAAACGATCCCCGGCACCAGCTTGTGCTCCTGTGGGCACCCGTCCTGCTGCTCCACCTAGGCCCCCTTCTTTTCAGCTTCTCGGCCAGCTTCTAGGAGAAGCTATCCTCGATCAGCTTCTCCCAAAATCTCATCTGCCAAAATCGTTTATACTTTTAAATTGACATTGAAACTACTAGTTAAGAAGTTTGAACGGATTTTGAAAATGAGATTCTGGGAGAAGCTGGTCGAGGGTAGCTTCTGAGAGAAGCTGGCCAAGAAGCTGAAAAGAAGGGGGCCCTAGGCGGACAGGACACCATCACCGCTTTCTCCATATATAGAGGGCAATGAGTTGTGGAAGCGTCACCTCCTGGGCCTCGTCACCCAGGTGGTTTTAGCCATCTACGTCGTGGCCAAGTCATGGCACAACAGTGGGCTCATGGCCCCTGTCGTGCTAATGTTTGTCTCGATCGGGCACCATTAAGTACGCGGAGAGGACATGGGCGCTCAAGACGGCCTCCTCGAAGGTGATCAAGGACAAACATATGGCCAGTCTGTACAAGGCGCTGATGAAATTCGAAGATTCTCAAGGGAACCAGGCGCCGGAGGTCAACAAGTACAACCAAGAGATTGTTGGCCAGAGTAAATGGTGGCTCCAGGAAGAGTACGCCGACCTCGTGCAAGCAGCCGGCAATAGCCTACCCAACTGCATCAATGTCCTGACTGACATCCCTGTGGCACCATGGGTGTTGCGTTCTATATTTAACATGGCCGAGGAAATATATCGGCGCGACAAGCAAGGAGGATCAACGGGGAGAGGAGGAGGAGGAGGAGGAGGAATGGATTGGTTCCCATCAAGGGCCTACAAGATGGGTGAGATCCAGCTCTCGCTCATCCACGACCGTCTCTACACCAAGGTCGGCATGCGGTATAACAAGTCTAGGCCGTTCATCAGCATCTCCCTTCAGCTCCTCACACTTGCCACGACTTCGATGGCCCTGCTGTTATTCGCGGTGGCGAGAAAGGGAGGTGTGTACAGCCGTGTAGACATAGTCGTCTCCTACCTCCTGCTGGCTGGCGCCGTGGCGCTGGAATTGGTGTCCATGGTAATGGCCATGCTCTCCTATCGGTCATACTGCTTCCTGCGTGATAGACTCAGAGTGAACAGGTTCACCCGGGCAATGTTCTGCTTGATCAGGCTTGTGCGACCATACCAGAAGCCATTGTGTGGTCAAACAAGTGGTCGCAATACAACCTGATAGCCGGATGCATCAAGGAGAAGCAAGCTGGTTTTGTTACAAGGATGATGCGTTACGTTGGCCTTGCAGGGGACACCAAGATCTGCGCCATCTCCGACGAGACCAAGGAGCTTATCTGCAACGAATTGGACGACGAGGTACGGTTCCAGCGGTTCAGCCATGTCCGAGGCCAGGGTATCTTGTCGCTGAGAGGGTACGGTGAGAGTACCGGGCTGTACGATAGCATCGACAAGGTGGACTTCCCCCGGAGCGTGGCACCTCGTCACGGACATATGCTTCTTTCTCACCGGGGGTGACGCCGGCCATGCCCAACGACACATGAGACTCAGCAGGGAGGTCTCCAACTACCTGATGGACCTTGTTATGGTGCGGCGTGTGATGACCACCAGCGAGGGGCATGTCGCGCACCTCAAGGCCCGGGAGGAGGTCAAGTTGATGCTTACGCATCACAAGGAGAAGGTCAAAGTGGAGGACATCAAGTCCGTCCGGAAAATGCTGGAGGACGGCGTGAGCCACATCACGTCTTCAGGCGAGAGGTATGCGCATTTTGCGCTTAATTTGACGGACACCATGAGGCCTGTTCTGCCCGGCGCGTGGAGGCTAGCGCATATACTGCTCCACGACCACAGCGACCCCGGGAGATCACAACAAGGTGGTGTTCCGTGGGAGCTCATCGCGTCGGTGTGGATGGAGATGCTGTTCCACCTCGCCCTCCGGTGTGAGGCCGGGTTCCACGCCAAGAACCTCAGCACCGGTGGGGAGTACATCACACATGTCAGGTTCCTGCTACACAATCGAGGTTTTGGCTGGAACTTTGTCCTTGCGCGCACTTGACGTCCTCAGCGCGCAACTGTCATTCCCGTCTTCTGAAATGCATGCTCAACGATGATGTTGGCGCACGACTATTCTTGTAAGATTGCAGTACACGGTTTATATTTTACATTGATCTTTATTTTTGTACGTACAGACATACTAGTTTGGTTGTTCCTATTCTAATGTCCTCCTGCTCTAGTTAATTTAGTTTGGTTGTTCCTATTCTAATGTCCTCCTGCTCTAGTTAATTTCTATACTGCATCCTTCTTATACGGTATCACATAGTATCATTCAGCTAGACACAGGAGCACATATAAGTAAGTAAGCTCGATCGAGCCCTATATCAGATTGGGACTAAGACAGCTTCAACTCTATTATAGTTTTGCTGAATACGGCAGATGGCAGATGTTCTAAACACAGAGGACCACTGTATTTAGGAACATGCATGCATGAAAAGATAAGAAAGCACCACAGGATGATGCAAGTGCAGGCTTCTTTTCGACACAAGTGGCCAATTCAAGATCTCTACATAGTGTTTTTTAACTGTTCAATGTCAAGTTTCTGTGGGCCATCGATTGAGTGTGGTTGTTATTACAGTAGTAGAAAATACTCCCTCCGTTTAAAAATATAAGATGTTTTAAATTTGTGAAGGAGATGTATCTAGACATCTTTTAGTGTATAGGTTTAAATGAATCTAGACTAAAAGGTGTCTAGATACATCTCATTCACAAACCTAAAACATCTTATATTTCCGAACGGAGGGAGTATATAGTATTACCAAACTCTGTACGCCCCAGGCCTAGAGCCCAAGGCTCACTTGAACAAACAACCTCAAGGCAACCAGGAAGCAGACGGTAATATTGAGTGACTGCCTTAGCTAAATGGGATAATGCTTGAAGGCCTTATTTCGATCCGAAATCGTGACAATCCCACTGACTTCTGTACATAATGCAACCCTTATTTCTAACAATTACACAGTATACCTTTTTACCCTTTCGGGTGAAAAATGCCAAGCGTGGGGCAACCAAACTGAAACAGGTCTCTACGTCTAGAATTCCCTCTGGCGCATCACTTCAAACATGTGGTATAATTTAGGTCCAAAAGAACGCGTATCTTGCTTACAAGTTCGTCTTTGGCTTAGAAGCCGGGCTCACGCGCCTGGTCAACGTCCGCATCGTCACAAACTCTTCGGCGGCAGAAGGGTGAATTCCAACCTGCAAGCCAACGGTTATGATTAGAACCTTCAAACACCAAGGGCTGCTCCTCTCTTGTAAGGTCTTTCGACTTACAGTGCTGTCAAAAGTGGCTTTGGTAGCTCCAGCCTTGAGTGCGACAGCAAGGCCCTGCATTTTTTAGTGTGTAGAGGCTCAGGGGTAGAACATGACGAATGCATATAACTAAGAAAGAACATATTATTTAAAAAGACACAACAACTTCAGATATGAGTACCTGCATAATTTCAGCTGCATCTGGTCCACACATGGCTGCACCAAGTACTTTATCGGTCTCAGCATCAACCACCAGTTTCATCACAGACTTCTCCTGTCGTCTTTGAAATGAAAACAAAATTAGAGACCTTCCACCACGAAAACAAGAACTTGACAACAAACAGAATGTTGACAGAGTGCAGTGGTGCAAAACTAGTGAAAACACTGAAATATCTCTTGATGAGCACAGGATGTGAAAGGTTAAACTACAGTTTAAGGATTGATCCCGCCATACATATGATATACTTACTTGGATATGCTGTTCTTCATTGGATTGAAACTTGATGTGTAGACAAGAATGTCATTCTTGGCTTCCTCCAGAGCCTCTTGTTCGCTGAGACCCACAACAGATAGTGGCGGAATGCTATTTTGACAAAACATAATCTCATATTATAACATTGAGGGAATGATGGTGCAATAAAATACTAATACGTTTGGAAAAACACAGAAGCTAGTGGCAGTCTGGCAGAGGTTTAAGGGTAAAGAGCAGGTTTCATTCATGCAGAAGGAGCCATCTTTTCATTCTACTCTCTAATCGTAGTAACATTCACAAGGTTCAGAACCACAGATTTCTCACAGAAAAGCTTGAAACTAATTGCCGATATCATAAGTGCAAAGTAAGCCATTTTACAGAAATCAAGGCAATTACTTACCAGAACACAGCACAAGGTACATCTTTGTGATCAGGCTTAATTGGCTGGCCACCAAACACAGTTTTCTGCAATGAGAAGATAAGGAAGGATGAGCAGTGTTGATTAAGCACAAAGAAAGATAATTAGCAAAACAAACATAACCAGTTATAGAGAAGGGATTACAAACTACAGCCACCACTTACAGAAAAGCAAGTAGCCTCCATCAGAGCAACAGGTGTAAGGTTAATCCGATTTGTTACATCACCCACAGCCCATATATTTGGAACTGATGTACGGGAGTATTCATCAACCTAAACAGTCATGAAGTCAAAATTAAGAAATTATGTTATGAAGAGTCAAAAGTACACGGACGGTTTGTCAGGGTAGAAACAGAAATATGAGAGGTAAATTCCAGATAAAAAGATGGTACTATCAACTAACAGGTACAGAAAGGACAAGTAAAGAAAGAAGATAAACCTTGATGGCTCCTACTTGATCAACCTCAACACCAACAGCTTCCAAGTTCAGCCTATTGGAGTTTGGTGCACGACCTGCACAAATTAAAAACCAGGCACGAGAATGATGTGGGGCACATTCACTGCAAAAAAGAACTTGCAATAAATATTACATTCCACACAGAGCAAGATAACCAGAAGAAGTGTCCGAATCTTCAGTATACAACCGCAAGAGATTAAAACTTGGAAACACCAAGTAGCTAATTATCTTACAATACATGTTTCCTTCATAGAGGTCCATATCAAATAACCAAGAGGCGTCAGTGTTTTCAATTAATTGCTTGGACAATGTGGACAAATGCTTAACCGGAACAGATAAGATTAGCGTCAAAACAAACAAAACATGGTAATAAATACCTGTAGCAAATAGAACAACATCTGCAATGAGCTCATCCCCTTTATCTGTCACCACTTTGATGCCATCGGCCGTTTTACTCAACTGGTTTACATAAATGAAGTTGATCAAAACAAACTGCATGCTGAACATGACGAAAGCGAATTTATGAATTTAGCGTAAATCACCTCAGTTAAATTTGCCCCTGGATGCAATCTGATTCCCCTTCCCTCAAGGTTACTTGCAACAATTGTTCTCATCTCATCATCGAAACCTCTGCAAGTGGCAGCATATAGTTACATTCACCTTTCCAATCTTTAGAGAATTCCACAACTTGAAGTATGTAAGGAATTTAGAATGAATAGAAATGACAGAATTTCTGTTTCAATGCAGACATGCTATAAAACTTATAATCGGAGTCACGGGCCAGGCTCTAGAGCCTGGAAAAAATTAGGTAACTACCATCACGACGAAATGGCCGGACGGCATATGACACAGGGAACTAGCAGTGGTTTGGGAGGATGGACAAGGGAGATAATAGATTGATGAACTCCTCTCTTATTTCTTACTGATTATGTATACATATGTATTCCCTTAAAAAGGAGGACTTACTTGATCCCTGAGTACTAGCTTACAGGACATCAATTCAGTCTATATCTAATCTTCTCCTGTATAAGCAATTATAATTCCTATTTTCAATAATATTCTAGGTCTATTTGGATATTTCCTAATGCTATCATGCATTCATGCACATAACAGGCCCCAAGCTATTTGAACAATGGCAATCACTAACTGGAAATGCTCAGCCAAAAATCATACCATCTACTTTTCAGTATACTGCAAAACCACACAAATACATTTCTGGGATGGACTGTTCATGTGCAAGTGGAAGATCATGATGTTCAACAAAACTAACTGAGTACTGTAAGAAACAAGTAGCACTTCAATAAAGCTGATACAAGGGCATGTTTGGTTCCTGGCCACACTTTGTCAAGCACAGTTTGGCAGTTTAGTGTGTGTTTGGTTATTATCACGCTTCAGAACTGCCACACTTTATTATCTATAAGGTCCACCTGTCATAGTGAATTTTTTGCCACCTTTGCGGTACACTGGCACCCAATTTCTTAGCCACAATTTTTGAGGCTCCCACACTTGCCAAACTTAGGCCTGGCAAAGTGTGGCTGGGAACCAAACAGGCCCTTGAAATTTCAGGTACATGGTAGCGTGACATCTCTAACTGCACAAACTACATGAATATTCTTCTGAAATTGTGCAGTATCTTGTTTGCGTAAGGAACCAGAAATTGTGTGCAGTGTTCCTGCTGACAGCAGATTAAAAGGCATACCTTAGAGGAAGTTCCTTTCTATAAAACAAGTCTACTTCAGCACCCAACCCTCTCCAAATAGAAGCAAATTCGACAGCAATATATCTGCAATGGAACACCAAATGAAAAAAGTTACATTAGCAAGAATTGGTAATAAGTTATATAATATGGTACAGGGTATATCTAAAACCATACCCGCCACCAAGAATCACAGCACGTTTCGGTAGCTCCTCCAAACTTAAAGCCTCGTCTGAAGTAATAGCCAGCTCCTGCAAGTGAATATTCCCATAGTTATAGGTCGGAACAATCCAGAAGAATAAAGAAAATAATAAATGAAATGTTGTGTTTCCTCGCCAACCCAAAGGGAGATGGAAAATGCCAAACTAAGAAGCTTTCAGATATTTATTGTTAAATTCAGTATTCATGAAAATATCGAGAATTCATGAGCAGCACCAAGTCAAGAAAATCAGATGACAGAAATTAAAACACTCTGAAACCAAATAGAAACAAGCAGAAGAACACAAAGGAGATAAGTTAACATGTTAGCAGTATCATCACCCAGTTATACAAGCAATATAGAAATTCTGATGGAGGGCTTGTCAAACCTTTCCAGGAATGTTGACCAGCTGTGCTCGGCTACCAGTAGCAATCAGTATGTGTTTTGCCGTGTGCCTTTGCTTCGAGCCATCTTGTTGGGTAACTTCAACAGTATGAGCGTCAACAATACTTCCTGCCCCTTCGATCATCGTCACGCCAGAATTACCAAGGATTCTCTTGTATACTCCATTCAGTCTAACAATTTCTTGAGTCTGCAGGATAAAGAATCATGATACTTGTGGCAAATAACAAGGATGAACGTGCTGAACGAAGGTTTTGTCTCTTGACCTTGTTATCCAGCAACTTTTTCCAGTTGTAGTTGATGTCCCCGTTGATTTCCCACCCGAATTGCTTTGCATCCTGCATTCGTAACATGAGTGATGAAAATATAAGCTCGCTGGAGCATCGCTTGGGAGGGTCAGAAGCTCTAGGGAATGGAAAGGAGAATTAACCCATCTCGGAAAAAAAAGCTACAATAGTTGTTGACTAGCTAAAGGATGGAGGTTGTGCAGCAATACTCAGCAAGTTTGGTAGACTAAGAAAGGAGCACCGTTAACACAATTACGTTATTATCACTCACAGGACCTAAACATGGATGCTTCCAAGACAAATTTGGCAGCACCGACAACAGCAAGAGTTAGCTCGCATGAGACAGTAAGACCACTTGCCTCGAATTCCCCCCGGAAGGATGCACCGTAGACCAGTATCTTCTTGGGGACGCAGCCACGTATCACACACCTAGGTGGATCAGACAGACAGGCAAACAGGCAAATCACGGTGAGCACACAGATTCAGAACATGGTAGCTAGAGAGACGTCCAAGCATCCAGAACCAGAAAATGCATAAAGGTAGGTAGTCGGGATGATGACGCTTACGTGCCGCCGTGCCCTCCCAGCCACTCGGAGCTGATGGGGTGGAACGGGAGCTCGCAGATGGCAACCTGCACGGAAATCCCACAGCCAAACCGAACCTCAGTTGAATTTTGCGCCCGGTGCGGGATGTGGGGGAAACTAGACGGAACAGGGAGCCGCGAACCTTGGCTCCGAAGCCCGCGGAGGTGCGGGAGCCGCGGACGCCGCCGCTGCCCGCGCCGATGACGAACAGATCGTACTCGTAGCTCTCCTCGGCGGCGGCGGCGGCGGCGGCGCCGTCGGTGGCGACGGGCACCTCTCCGTCCTTGAGCATCTTCCTCGCCATGGGATTCTCCGGGCGCCTACAGAACCCTAGGAGCACGACGCGGAATCAGTCAGGCAAAACAAAAAACAAGAGAATCCCTGGCCGTACGCTGCGGATTAGCGGGAGGGGCGGGGAGAAACGGTGTGAGCCAACCTTGGAATGGGGGGTCTTGGTGGTCGAGGGCGGCTAGGCTAGGCTTCGCCGATCTACAGTATATGGAGAAGAAGAAGAAGAAGAAGAAGAAGAAGAAGAATCGGGAGCTTCTCTCCTCTGGTCTGGTCTGGTCAGACGTGGAGCCGCTTCGCGTCACGGCGCTCGCCTACCTCTGCTCTGGCTATCCACGGCTCCACGAGCCTACCTCTGGTCCGTCCGGTCGAGATTAGTACTAGTATTGCTTAATTAATGGTGCGTATTACATCAGCAGTGACCTGACATGAGACTTTTTTCTTTCAAGGCATCTCTTGTGGACGTGACGTTTTTCTTTTCCCATCAGGCGGCTATAGTGAACCGCTCCGATTCGTGCACTCGATCGCAACTCCCTTCTCGAACTAGGTACTCTAGGAATTTGTTTTCTATTCACACCATTTTGAATCACTTCAAGGACTATGGAGTAGTACCCCATATATTCTCTCCGTTTAAAAATAGATGTCTCAAGTTTCTTAAAATTTAGATGAATCTATATGCTAAATAGTGTCTAGATTCATCTAAATTTTAACAAATGTAAGACATATATTTTCAGAACGAAAGGAGTACTAAAACATATTACTTGTCGTTAGAATTGATGTATCTAGCACTAAAACATGTTTAGATATATTTATTTTAATGACAAGTAATATGGATTTGAAATGGAGAGAGTACTATTAATTTTGTCAGACATGATATGGGTCAATCAGAATGGAACCGCGGTGGAATGCCATCACTGCTGACTGTCTTTGGTTTCCTGCGAGGCGCAGACCGCGCCACGTGTTCCTTTGCGGTGTGAAGCTGCTCCTTGTGTTCACTGAATCTAGACACCTAGACACGGACGCGAGACAGACAAAGCAAGCAACAATCAGGTGCTGCGAAAACTAATTTCCTTCCTTGTTTTCAAGAGAAACTGGTGATGTCCTGCCTTTTCCAAGATGGGCGGGAGAAATGGAGGTGGACCATGTGGCTACAGCTGGGTCGACGAACTTTGATGTTATATTATCTCGCTGCATTTCCTCCAGCTATCGAGCTGAACTGCAACTGCCTCCAGCTATCGAGCTGAACTGCAACTGCCTCCAGCTATCGAGCTGCATTTCCTTCTTCACGGCAATTGAACAAAAATGTACTGCTAGCAGTTTACCTGTACTACCCGAAATGGCAAGTCGGAATCTTGACGAGAAAAGAGTAGTCTTGTAGTACGTGCGGTACAAAGATCAGGAAGGGACATTTTCTCACATCCTGCTAAGCTGCTGTACTTCTGAATCTTTCCTCGAGTGGTTTACCAAATATGCCGTGCAGACGTGTGGTATAATGACCAGCACCACCAGAAAGACTAAGTTAGTAGATTCGTTGAAAGTTCAACAAAAGGGGTGGTGGCGCAGTTGGCTAGCGCGTAGGTCTCATAGCTAATTTGAGTGATCCTGAGGTCGAGAGTTCGAGCCTCTCTCACCCCATTCTTTTTTATTCTGATGTAATTTTTCTGACTGTTTCGTGGCAGAAATTTTCCATCTTTTCACCAGGCCCATGAATCTTATGTTCTTCTGAACTTCTAATCTACATCCTATTTGTGCAGAAAGATATTATCCACGCCCAAGATTTCATTCATGTAGTCATACTTGCGTTGTGGTCTGTCAACGTGTTCGAGCTGGAGCTAGCCAGTCCTTGTTGATCGCGCACGGGAAATCAACAAGGCACTATCCTACCGGACCAGCACCTTGGAGAAGAGACCACCCATTGGAAGATCCAAATATCCAAGATCATAATCTCTAAAAAATTAACGCACATAACACGGCAGGAGGCTACAACAAGCTGACGGTGGGTGAACAAAAAAATAACATAGAGAAGTCGCTGACAAATCCTGCGAACCCTAAGAGAGCCAGGTAGCTAGGTAGGAATCTACACCAAGGAGTCATCAAACATTGTTGCAACCGAGATTGAGAGTTGGAACAAATATTTGCTCGCCACCACCACCCCTACTTAATTACCATCGAGCATTTTTTTTGGGTACATCTACATTGTAAATTTTGACATCAAGAACAAACTAAAATCATCTTCTGAAATTAGGACTCATGCTCCATTTTTTCAAAAAAAAAAAGAGAGGAAAACCTCGGCTTTTACATCAACTGATGCATACAACCTCTTGTGTAAAAATATGTCTTACAGTTTATTACAAATCATGGGTCGCAAAAAGTGACAGCTTGAATCTGCAATCTAAAGAAACAGAAACATGTAACTTCTTAGCATCAACATGTTATCTTCCTACCAAAACAGAGTCTGCACCATTTTCATATGGTTGCACCTAATATCCATAGGATGCTGCTCATAAAGCAAAATCGTATGGATTCAATGGACGGCCAGAGCTATAACCTGCAAAAATAATAGGAAACTTGATTTGTTAATTAAATATAAAATTATTTCGGACATGCCATATTGCCTACAGTAAAACGCACACACTAACTCTAATGTGAACTTTATCTTTCTTTGCAACACCATTTAACCAATTCTCCAAAAATTAGTGATATTAGTTGGCGGGGTAATATCGAAATCCATATGAACTATTCTCCATATAATTTTTCCAAATGGACATGCAAAAAACGTTGTTGTATTGTTTCATGTTGGTTACAAATGCAACACTTGTTATTCCTTACCAATTAGGCTTTGCTAGATTGACTTTAGTGAGGATTGCCTCCCTATGCATATATAAACCACATGAACATTCTTATTCTAAGTGGTAATTTGGTCTTCCAAGTATATCTACATACAACCGAGTCAGGGCCGGCCCTGAGGGGGGACTAGAGGGGCGGCCGCCCCGGGCCCTAGAAATCAGGGGGCCCCAATTCTCAACTAGCTAAGCGTATTCAATGGTCAGGGATTAGAAAAGCTAGCCTTGTGCCGCCATTAGAGCAAGGTTCAAGATACGACGAGAATGAAACGTTCAGTTGTTTTTCCGTTGGACCGGGCCTTATTTCCTTTCGTTAGGTCGGGTATTTTCTTCTTTCGTTATCTTGGGCCGTTTTTTGAAAGTAGCAATGAAGGCAATAATATAAGTACGGTGGGGCTTGTATGCTTATGTAGGTCCATATAGTTCTTTAAAAAAATAGGTCAATGGGACAGTGTTCAAAAGAAAATGCAAAAATGCGTAGGTCACATGGGTGATCAGTTTGATTGTTCTAAAAAAGATCAATATGAGAGTCCTTTCGGAAACATCTGATAAATTTGGAACGACACTAGAAAAGATCAATATGAGAAGTACGGAATGTGATGAGAAGTTTTTCAGGCACGAGAAGTGAGAGTTGAATAAAAATGTCGGCTTTGTGCGACTGATGTATGTCATATGTGACGCTGTTTGACAATTCTTGTACAAGACAAGCTAAAGACAATCCATCGCCGACCCTTACAGGCAAGCCGAGAGACGAGAAGCTAAGTCACTAAGAGTAGACTGCACAACGCCCACGACCACCACGATTACACGATTCAAGGCAAGATCAATGTTATAGTCTAAAAGATTGATATTGACACGGTTCACCAACTATGTTATTCTCGAGAATATTGATCCGTTGAGATTGTTCTCGCTCGCATACCATTGTCAACTGCTTTGCAACTAGGAATGTTCGAAGACTTTTTAGGCAATATGTATACATTATTATCAATGTCGCTCTCATTTGCACTCTAAATATTATTTGGTAACATTTGATACATACGCAAATTATTATGTTGATTCTTAGGGACCCAAGATTTTAGTTTCCCCCCCCCCCCCCCCCCCCGAAATCTCAGGACCGGCCCTAAACCGAGTGTGACCGTTTAAAAGACCTAAAGTACATGGATTTAGCCGTGAACTGCCTTGATGCCGTTAAATCCCATTATATAGGGGTGGGTATTGCTCCTCTAGAGGCTTATACTCTAACCAAGTATCTTCTCATAACCTTATGTTCATCCCATTGCCAACTTGGAAAGAGCGTATTTATAAAAACTCTTCCTTTATATTCATTAGGCACTTTCAAAAGATGATTATGTTGGTTTGCTAGAACCTAGGATAAAGTTTTAGAAAGGAGGTATATATTACTTAGTAATTTTTGACATACATGATAATCGTCGATCAATTTAAACAGCCACTTGTGAAAGTAAACATTTATTCCTTTTAGTTCTAAAACCTCGACTCCCAACCCACCTTGTGTTTCGCCCTACATATGATGTTCCACCTTCTTTTTGTGAATTACAATGTCCTTAAAATGGATAATGGAGTTGACAAGATTACCCAAGGGCATCCTTATTTATCCCTATCTATTTTTTGCTTTATTTTTTCTATTTTGTATTCTATTGCACACCATATTTGACAACACATATAAATTTAAAGGAAAAGATTATAACACATATAAATTCAATAGTAACTCAAATTACTACTCCCTCCGTTTTAAAATATAAGATGTTTTAGCTTTGTGAAGAAAATGTATCTAGACTTCTTTTAGTATGTAGGTTCACTTACGTTTGGAGTGAATCTAGACATTAAAAGAAGTCTAAATTCATTTTCTTCACAAAGCTAAAACATCTTATATTTTTAAACGGAGGGAGTATTTGACCAAAAAATAATCATTACAAATAACATACAAAAACATTGTAACTCAAATGCATTGATCCAACTTCGTTCACACAACATAATTCATAAATTGACATAGAATGTGTCCAAAATTTTACAGAAACTATTATAGGGAATTTCATAGCATGCAGATTGTACAAATCTTGTCAAATATAAAACATAAAAAAAATCTGTTGCGTAATCCACATGCCTACCGACGCAATGGCAGAACATCAACACAGTCATAGCCCAGCCTAGCCCACGAATCCGTTGTGGCAGCAAGTCGAGAGTACCATAGACTCGGCTCATGCATATGACACTAGCCTATATTATTACCTTTATAATGCATAGTATCATACTTCCTCCCTTTTAAATTACTCTGTATTCTAGGTTTAGTTAAAGTCAAACTTTATAAACTTTGACTATGCATATAAGAAAAAATACCAACATATAAAATATGTAATAAATATAACTAGACTGGCCATAAAACATAGTTTTATACTATATGCAATTGATATTATAAATGTTGGTATTTTATTGAATATGTAGGTCAAACTTTAAACATTTGACTTTGACTAAATCCAGAATGCATAGTAATTTGGAATAGAGGGATTATGGATAGTTTAATGGAATGCTTATTAATAAGGTTGTAAACTCATTTAGAGCATCTCTAACCCATCCCCTTTCTTTTAGAGGAGAAAATGGCCCATTTCCTTTTAGTGTCACGGAACCTCTCCCAAAAAAGTTTAGAGGAGTAAAAATTAGTTTTTTTGCAAATCAAGACTTTTGAATAAAACTATTACTATTAGAAACCAAATTAAGTGTAATAAATCAAATTATTCATTACTACAAACCCAAATAAATGTAATAAATCCAATAGTTGAATATTATAAACCGAATTAAATATAATAAGTCGAATCGTTTCCAAGCAAATTAATGAAAACAAACACAACTAATTTTCGTGGAGACACCAGAGATGCTCAACATGATCAACTTGTAGCTGATTATGTGCCTCCTTATTCTCAATGCTTCGGTGCATTGCGTGGAACTGGCCCTCCTTATTCTTCCAGGTCCAATGCATGTAGTCAATTAAACCTAGCATCCCAGGCCATCCTCTTTCTTCGTTTTCAACAAGAAGAATGTTTGTGTCTTCTTCATTGGGTGCCCTCAGATACTATGGCTCGAAGAATCGTCAAAAACCATCTCTCACAACCTCTTCATCTACAGCCGAATGCTATCGTTCACGAACAAAGCCGAAAAACAAACCCAAATATCATAGGGGAATTCGGTTGAGTACCTTGTGCATGGTGGAGGGGCAAATCTGTTGGAATTATGCCCTAGAGGCAATAATAAAGATGTTATTATTATAATTCTTGTTCATGATAATGTTTATATTCCATGCTAGAATTGTATTAAGCGGAAACTTTAATACTTGTGTGGTTTGTGAACAACACCGTGTCCCTAGTACGCCTCTATGGACTAGCTCATTGATCAATTATGGTTAAGGTTTCCTAACCATAGACATGAGTTGTCAATTGATAATGAGATCATATCATTGGGAGAATGATATGATGGACAGACCCAAACTAAGCGAAGCAATTAGACCGTGTCATCGTAATCGTCTTTGCGAAGCTTTTCTTATGTCAAATATTGTATTCCTTAGACCATGAGATAATATAACTCCCTGGTATCGGAAGAAAGCTTTGAGGTCATCAAACGTCATTCTATGAGAGGGTGATCATAAAGGTGTCTCTCAGGTGATCGGAAAGTATCTGTTGGGTTGTATGTATCGAGATGGGTTTTGTCCCTCCCAAGTCGGAGAGATATACTTCGGGCCCACTCGGTAATCGATATCAACACCGCTTGCAAGCATGTGGTTAAGGAGTTAATCACAAAGTGATATCGGATTACGGAACGAGTAAAGTACTTGCTGTGAACGAGATTGAACTAGGTATGACGGTACCAACGATCAAATCTCGGGCAAGTAAAATATCGCGAGACGAAGGGAATATATATATGGGATTGATTGAATCATGGCATCGTGGTTCATCCGATATGATCATCGATGAATGTGTGGGAGTCAATATGGGTTACCAGACCCCGCTGTTGATTATTGATAGAAGATCATGTCTGCATATTCTCGAACCCGCAGGGTCACACACTTAACGTGTCTCGACGCTAGGATAGATTGGATAATTGGTTTATGAGTTTTTGTTCGGAGTCTCGGATGGGATCCGGGACATCACGAGAGGTTCCGGAGAATAAGATTCATATAAGGCAGTGCAGTTTTTGGAGTTCGGAATTGTTCCGGATTAATCGGTATTGTACCGGAAGCTTCTAGAACCTTCCGGAAGGGGACCAACGTGGCCCCACCTTCCGGGAGGGGGCATGGGCCTATGAGGGAGTGCCCTGGCCGCATTGGGCCAGGGGCACAAGGCCCCTAGGGCCCAGCCGGCCAAGAGAGGTTTAAACTCGAGATAGACCTTCTAGAAGGGGGAGTTTCCTTGCCCCCTCCCCACTCCTTATCCTTTGGGGCCGCCGGTTTGGGCTTGGGGGAGGGGCTAGGGCTGCGCCCCCCCTCTATATAAAGAGGGGTAGGGGCGCACCAACCCCTTACACCTTCCCCTCCAACCCAAGCCGCCCTGCTGCCCTCCTCTCTCCCTCCCGACTGCTTGTAGGCGAAGCCCTGCTGTAGAAATTCTCCACCAATTGCACCGCGCCGTCGCGTTGTAGATCCAACCCATCTCTCCACCATACTTGCTGGACCAAGGAAGGAGGAGACGTCGAGGTGCTGCACGTGTGCATCTCACGGAGGCACCGCCACTTGTGGTGCTAGATCGGATCGGATCACGAGGAGGAGAAGCGAGTACGACTACATCACCCACGTTCCGACGAACGTTCCGTTGTTCGAATCTTCAAGGGTATGAAGATCTAACCCAATCTCTCTCGTTGTTTTCATCTCCTAGATTAGATCTTGGCTTTCCCTCTGTTCGCATCCGTAGAAAATTTTGATTTACTACGCTCACATACAACGGGTGCAAGCCATTTTTGCACACGCGGAAATACTTGGGTCTAACTTGACGAGCCTAGCATGTACAGACATGGCCTCGGAACACAAGAACCGAAATGTTAAGCATGAGTCATATGAATGATATGATCGACACTTCGTTGTCCACCATTGAAGCCACATCTCTTCTCGTGATGATCGGATTAGGTGTGGTGAATTTGGATCGTGTTCACTAAACAACTTGAGGGATGTTGAATTTAGTGGGAGTTCATCTAGTAATTTGATTAAAAGTTGAACTAGTTATCATGAACATAGTCTAATTTGTACATGCAAATATTGTAGATCAAATGGCTAAGTCCAACTTCAACTTCAACGTTTTTGCTGGGAAGGAAAATCTTAGAAACAATGGGTCTAACTTCACCAATTGGTTCCGCAATCTAAGAATCATTCTCTCTGGCGGTCAAAAGGACTATGTCCTTGGGAAAGCGTTAGGTGACCCCCCTGCTGCAACTGCGCCGGCTGATGAGAAAACTGTCTATCAGTCGCGCAAAGATGATTATGGTGTGATTAAGAGCACCATGTTGTTTGCTATGGAACCGGAACTTCAAAATCGTTTTGAAGACTATCCCGGGCCCTTTGAGATTCTCGGAGAGCTGAAAACCATGTTTCAGACTCAGGCCCGTTCTGAGAGATATGAGATCTCTGAGAAGTTCTTTAACTGCAAGATGGAGGAAGGGAGTTCCGTTAGTGAGCACGCAATTAAGATGACGGGCTACACTCAACGCCTTGAGCAACTGGAATGCACGATTCCAGAGGAGCTCAAGATTGACAGGGTTCTGCAATCACTCCCTCCCAGCTACAAAAGTTTTGTAGTGACTCATAATCAGATTGGTTCCACTGATACGATCACCGAGCTCTTCGCAAAGCTGAAGGCCGCGGAAGTGGACATCAAAAAGGATAATCATGTGTTGATGGTCAACAAGCCCACCTTCAAGAAAGGTAAGGGTGCAAAGAAGCCCTTCAAGAAAGGCGGCGGCAAGCGCGTTGCCCCTGCTGAGAAGAAGCTCAGGTCTGGTCCTAAGCCGGACACTGAGTGCTTCTATTGCAAGGACAAGGGTCACTGGAAGCGCAACTGTCCGAAGTACTTAGCGAACAAGAAGGCTGGCACCATCAAAGGTATATTTGATAGACATGTTATTGATGTTTTCCTTACTAGCCCTCGTTGTAGTGCCTGGGTATTTGATACCGGTTCAGTTGCTAATATTTGTAACTCGAAACAGGAGCCACGGAATAGACGGCGGCTTGCGAGGGATGAGGTGACGATGCGCGTTGGCAACGGATCAAGAGTTGATGTGATGGCCGTCGGCACACTCTCATTAGTTTTACCTTCGGGATTAGTTTTAAACCTTAATAAATGTTATTATGTGCCTGCGTTGAGCATGAACATTATTTCTGGATCGTGTTTATTGCAAGACGGTTATTCATTTAAATCGGAGAATAATGGTTGTTCTATTAATATGAGTAACATCTTTTATGGTCATGCACCTATTGTGAATGGTTTATTTCTTCTAAATCTCGAAAGGGATGAAACATACATCCATAACATTGAGGCTAAGAGATGCAAAGTAGATAGTGATAATACTACTTATTTGTGGCACTGTCGTCTAGGTCATATTGGTGTAAAACGCATGAAGAAACTCCATTCTGATGGACTTTTGGAGTCTCTTGATTTTGAATCATTTGACACATGCGAACCATGCCTCATGGGCAAGATGATCAAAACCCCGTTCTCCGGTATGATGGAGCGAGCAACGGACTTGTTGGAAATCATACATACCGATGTATGCGGACCGATGAGTGTTTCGACGCGCGGTGGATATCGCTATTTTCTCACTTTTACCGATGACTTAAGTAGATATGGGTATATCTATTTAATGAAACATAAATCTGAAACGTTTGAAAAGTTCAAAGAATTTCGGAATGAAGTGGAGAACCATCGTAACAGAAAGATTAAGTTTCTACGATCCGATCGTGGGGGCGAATATTTGAGTTATGATTTTCTCACGCATCTTAAAGCAAGCGGAATTGTTTCGCAACTCACGCCACCGGGAACACCACAGCGCAATGGTGTGTTTGAACGCCGGAATCGAACCCTATTAGATATGGTCCGATCAATGATGTCTCTTACTGACTTGCCGTTATCATTTTGGGGTTATGCATTAGAAACCGCTGCATTCACTTTAAATAGGGAACCATCTAAATCCGTTGAGACGACACCGTATGAACTATGGTTTGGTGCTAAACCTAAGTTGTCATTTCTTAAAGTTTGGGGATGCGAAGCTTACGTCAAGAAGTTGATGCCGGACAAGCTCGAACCCAAAGCGGAGAAATGCGTCTTCATAGGATACCCTAAGGAAACTATTGGGTATACCTTCTATCACAGAACCGAAGGCAAAGTGTTTGTCGCAAAGAACGGTTCCTTTCTTGAGAAGGAGTTTCTCTCGAAAGAAGTGAGTGGGAGGAAAGTAGAGCTAGACGAGGTTATTGAACCTTCTCTTGAATTGGAGAGTAGCGCAGCACCTGAAATTGTTCCAGTGCCGCCTGCACAAACAATAGAGGAAGCTAATGACAAGGATCATGAAGCTTCGGACGATGCTGCTACTGAACGTCGCAGGTCGACAAGGTCGCGTGCCCCTCCTGAGTGGTACAGCAACCCTGTCTTGACTGTCTTGTTAGTAGAAGACAGTGAACCTACAAACTATGAGGAAGCGATGATGAGCCCAGACTCTGAGAAATGGCTATAAGCTATGAAATCCGAATTGGGATCCATGAGCGAAAACCAAGTATGGACTTGTGTGGACCCTCCTAGCGACCGAAAGGCCGTTGAGTGCAAATGGATCTTCAAGAAGAAAACGGACGCGGATGGTAATGTTACCGTATATAAAGCACGGCTTGTCGCGAAAGGTTTTCGACAAGTTCAAGGTGTTGACTACGATGAGACTTTCTCTCCCGTAGCGATGTTTAAGTCCATTCGGATTTTATTAGCAATTGCTGCGTTTCATGATTATGAAATATGGCAGATGGATGTCAAGACTGCGTTCCTCAATGGCAACATTGATGAAGAGTTGTATATGATGCAACCCGAAGGTTTTGTCGATCCTAAGGATGCTGATAAAGTATGCAAACTTCAGCGTTCCATTTATGGACTGAAGCAAGCATCTCGGAGTTGGAACCTTCGTTTTGATCAAGTGATCAAGAGCTTTGGATTTGTTCCAAATTGCTACGAAGCTTGCATCTACAAGAAAGTGAGTGGGAGCTCGGTGGCGTTTCTGGTACTATATGTGGATGACATATTGATTATTGGAAATGACATCAACATGCTTAACGATGTGAAGAGTTATTTGAACAAGTGTTTTTCAAAGAAAGACCTAGGTGAAGCTGCTTATATATTGGGCATCAAAATCTATAGAGATAGACAAAGACGTCTGATAGCTTTAAGCCAGAGTACATACCTAGACAAAGTTCTAAAAAGGTTCAGAATGGATAAGGCAAAGAAAGGTTCAGTGCCTATGTTGTCAGGTAAGATATTGAGCAAGGCTCAATGTCCAGCTACGGTAAATGATAGGGAAGCTATGAGCAAAGTGCCTTATGCCTCGGCCATAGGTTCTATCATGTATGACATGCTGTGTACTAGACCGGATGTGTCCAATGCTCTTAGTTTGACGAGCAGGTATCAAAGTGATCCAGGAGTGGAACACTGGACAGCCGTGAAGAACATCCTAAAGTACCTAAATAGGACTAAAGAAATGTTCTTAGTCTATGGGGGTGATGAACAGCTCGTCGTAAAAGGTTACGTCGATGCTAGTTTCGACACCGACAAGGATGATTCTAAATCTCAGACAGGATACGTTTATATTTTGAATGGAGGAGCTGTGAGCTGGAGAAGCTGCAAGCAAAGCGTGATCGCGGGATCTACAGTAGAAGCGGAATACATGGAGGCTGCAGAAGCGTCAAGTGAAGGAGTTTGGATCAGGAACTTCATCACTGAGCTTGGCGTGGTTCCAAGTGCATTGAACCCACTGGAGATATTGTGTGACAACACTGGCGCCATATCACTCGCTAAGGAACCAAGATATCATCCAAAGACCAAGCATATCAACCGCAAGTTTCATATAATCTGAGATTATATAGCAGATGGAGATCTGAAGATTAGCAAAGTACATACAGATCTGAATGTCACAGATCCATTGACTAAACCTCTTCCACGTGTAAAACATGATCAACACCTCAGTGCCATGGGTGTGAGATTGTTGCCAAATGTAAACTAGATTATTGACTCTAGTGCAAGTGGGAGACTGTTGGAATTATGCCCTAGAGGCAATAATAAAGATGTAATTATTATAATTCTTGTTCATTATAATGTTTATATTCCATGCTAGAATTGTATTAAGCGGAAACTTTAATACTTGTGTGGTTTGTGAACAACACCGTGTCCCTAGTACGCCTCTATGGACTAGCTCATTGATCAATGATGGTTAAGGTTTCCTAACCATAGACATGAGTTGTCAATTGATAATGAGATCATATCATTGGGAGAATGATATGATGGACAGACCCAAACTAAGCGAAGCAATTAGATCGTGTCATCGTGTTCGTCTTTGCGAAGCTTTTCTTATGTCAAATATTGTATTCCTTAGACCATGAGATAATACAACTCCCTGGTATCGGAAGAAAGCTTTGAGGTCATCAAACGTCATTCTATGAGAGGGTGATCATAAAGGTGTCTCTCAGGTGATCGGAAAGTATCTGTTGGGTTGTATGTATCGAGATGGGATTTGTCCCTCCCAAGTCGGAGAGATATACTTCGGGCCCACTCGGTAATCGATATCAACACCGCTTGCAAGCATGTGGTTAAGGAGTTAATCACAAAGTGATATCGGATTACGGAACGAGTAAAGTACTTGCTGTGAACGAGATTGAACTAGGTATGACGGTACCGACGATCAAATCTCGGGCAAGTAAAATATCACGAGACGAAGGGAATATATATATGGGATTGATTGAATCCTGGCATCGTGGTTCATCCGATATGATCATCGATGAATGTGTGGGAGTCAATATGGGTTACCAGACCCTGCTGTTGATTATTGATAGAAGATCATGTCTGCATATTCTCGAACCCGCAGGGTCACACACTTAACGTGTCTCGACGCTAGGATAGATTGGATAATTGGTTTATGCGTTTTTGTTCGGAGTCTCGGATGGGATCCGGGACATCACGAGAGGTTCCGGAGAATAAGATTCATATAAGGCAGTGCAGTTTTTGGAGTTCGGAATTGTTCCGGATTAATCGGTATTGTACCGGAAGCTTCTAGAACCTTCCGGAAGGGGACCAACGTGGCCCCACCTTCCGGGAGGGGGCATGGGCCTATGAGGGAGTGCCCTGGCCGCATTGGGCCAGGGGCACAAGGCCCCTAGGGCCCAGCCGGCCAAGAGAGGTTTAAACTCGAGATAGACCTTCTAGAAGGAGGGGTTTCCTTGCCCCCCCACTCCTTATCCTTTGGGGCCGCCGGTTTGGGCTTGGGGGAGGGGCTAGGGCTGCGCCCCCCTCTATATAAAGAGGGGTAGGGGCGCACCAACCCCTTACACCTTCCCCTCCAACCCTAGCCGCCCTGCTGCCCTCCTCTCTCCCTCCCGACTGCTTGTAGGCGAAGCCCTGCTGCAGAAATTCTCCACCAATTGCACCGCGCCGTCGCGTTGTAGATCCAACCCATCTCTCCACCATACTTGCTGGACCAAGGAAGGAGGAGACGTCGAGGTGCTGCACGTGTGCATCTCACGGAGGCACCGCCACTTGTGGTGCTAGATCGGATCGGATCACGAGGAGGAGAAGCGAGTACGACTACATCACCCACGTTCCGACGAACGTTCCGCTGTGCGAATCTTCAAGGGTATGAAGATCTAATCCAATCTTTCTCGTTGTTTGCATCTCCTAGATTAGATCTTGGCTTTCCCTCTGTTCGCATCCGTAGAAAATTTTGATTTACTATGCCGCGAAACCCTTCAAGATCATGACCGGAGAAGTTGCGCCGGCCAAAAGGGGACTCGGCGACCAGGCGGGCTAGAGGACAGATGGACGGCAAGATCTTTGCCGACAAACGCCCTCCTAGCGGCTGCGCGACGACCGGACGAGCAAGAACCAGTGTCTTCGCCGCCGGGAGAAGTTCGTCGGAATCTAGCCATGGACCTCGGCCACCGCCACGAACTCGATGCCCGTGGTCGCTCTACACCACCTCCTTCCCCTCCCAAGGATTTTTCCCGACCAAAATCAACCTTGTCGTGGCCGGAGAAGAGCTTTCTGTCGGTTCCGACCGGAGGCAGGATCCACCTCGATGCGGCTGCTCTAGGGGGCGATTCCGGTGACAGCGAGCAACCGCGACAGGGGCGGATGGGGGAAATGGGGTTGCGGTGCTTTGGGATGGCGACGGAGGGAAAACGGTGGCTGGCGGGGGCAACACCGGTGGGAATGGTGCGGCGGGGAGGCGGGGGAGTGAAGACGGGGTGGAGGAGAAACAATATGGGAATCGTGGCCTGCGGCGCGTATATTTGCTAGTCATCAAGGCAGATTCCTAAAAAATATTATCCTCTAAAGCCGTTCGTGGATGGATTAGAGTCAGCTCCGGTCGTTAGAGGAGAAAATATACCCTCTAACGGCTGAAAGGGGATGGATTGGAGATGCTCTTAGTCTTAGAGTGTGTGATGTTGTAATAACATCGCTATTTACCACAAATATCTCTCTCATCATTTAGTGATGTCATATCAGGTAGTGTTGCGTGTTACTACCAAAGTTACTCTCACTACGGCTAGGCTTATATCCCCTCAAAGTTAACGAGACCGCCTATTTCGTCCGAAAGTTGGAGTGTGTGGATTTGGTGCACATGATCACGAGTGATTCTGTTTATAAAATGAGTTTTAGAAAAGTCAAAAAATATTCTAATGTAGCCAACAACGTATCGAGCGTGCAAAATATTAATTTCAAATACTTTGTATTATGAGCTACGTAAAAATATAGATATTGGTATGCATATTTTCAAATCTCTAAAATTTACCATATTTTGTTATTTTTGTGTAGCTCACAATATAAAGAATTTCACTTTACGATTTTGCTTGCTTGTAGGATACAATATTGACTATGACAAAAAAAATTAGGTTTTTTTGAAAGCTTGTAAGTGTTTTTTTTGAATTGTTTCAAATGAAAAGGCATTGTACCTTGGGAGCCAAAGACAATTTCCGCCAAAGTTGTCTTCTCTTACTTCACTATAGTAGAAGAAAAACCTTTCGGTTTACTTGAGCTACTCCCTCCGGTCCATATCAACGTCTTTAACTTGTCTAGATTTATATGTATCTATTTAAGTATTTAGACTAAATGTATTCATATCTTATACAAAGTTGGGACTATTAATACGGACTAGAGGGAGTATTTGAAATGGCAAGTCAGGTAGCTAACAGGAGATAATAAATCTTGTACTCCCTCCAATCCATATTAGATTAGATATAAATGTATCTAATTAAAGTTTAGTGTTGAATATATTTGTATCTAGACAAATTTGAATCAACTAATATAAATCTAAGGGAGTACTTGCTTCTCGTATTTGGTCATGTAGAACTGTAGTATAAGGTTGTTTTGCTACTCGGACTTTCAAACGTCCCGCTGACAATTTCCCCATGCTTGTACACTTCTGATTCTTTGCACGACCGCTTTACAAGGTTCAGTTTACAAACCTGCGGTACGGTAACAAGCAGTAATATAATATAAATAGGGCAGAGTTGGGCTGTTTGGCATCGATGGGGTGGTGGCGCAGTTGGCTAGCGCGTAGGTCTCATAGCTACAGAGTGAGTGTCCGTGGGGCGGGGTCGAAGGAGTTCGAGCCGCCGCGCCCAGGCCTCATAGCTTCTCTGGTGTTGAGTCATCCTGAGGTCGAGAGTTCGAGCCTCTCTCACCCCAATACTTTTTGTGTTTTTTTCTGTGTTTTTTCATGCTGCTTTGCTACGACGAAGAGCTCAATCCTGTAGCCGTATTTCTGTTGCAGTGTGTGGTCGTTTTCTAGACATTCTTCTAGCTAGTTTGTTCCGATAGTAAAAGTGTGCTACCTTTTCTTTTTCAAGAAAAGTCGATCTTTGTAACATGCAATCTGATCCTCAAAGATACGCAAGCCTTTTGCATATTATCCGAGAAAGCGAACCAGATGCTAGTGAAAATATGAGGCATTTGTACCAGATTATCTCTATTTTCTTGATAGATAGATAGATACAAAAACCTATGCGGAAAAAGATAAACAAGATGCAAAGTTAGCCACAGGTCCACAAGTAAACAAGATGCAAAGCTGCTGCCTCTAACTACATTTCCAACAAATGTTGTTGTTGATCAAGCATGTACATACGTCTACGTAGCGTGATTTTGTACAGAAAGTTCAGTCTGCCATCAAGAGCGAGATAACACGCTTCTAGTTCCGCACGGCATTAGCAGAAACGAGTCGCTTATTTATTTACTTATTAAGCCCGGATGTCCGTTTGATCCTAGACTAGAACCTCCTCACCCTGATTCTTCCGTCTGATCTCGATCCCCTGCACGACGAGACCACTCTTCCAGTACCCCGCGTCCATCTCCATCAGGCTGAAGGACACCTCGCCATCTTCGTCCCCCTCGTTCAAGAACTCGCCCAGCTCCAGCTCCATCCAGCTGTCGGAGAGGCGGAGGAAGAGGTCCTTCTTGCACGTCAGCTGCGGCGCGGGGGCCAGCTCCCCGTCGGCGAGCGGCGGGAGGGCACGGGGCAGGAAGCAGGCCCAGACGGAGTCGGAGTCGGCCGCGGCGCGGAAGGCCCGGGAGACCGCCGCGACGAGGCAGGCGTCGCGCGGGGAGGTAAGGGAGAGAGCCGCCGAGAGGAGCTCCTCCGGCAGGCGCCCGATCTCACAGGCCTCGGCCGGCGCCTCCATCCCGTTACTCCGCTGCTGCTTGCTGTGTTGGTCGATTCGATTCGATTTGGAGGTGAGTGTGAGGTCGGCGAGAGGGGATTGGTTCGGTTGTGTGAAGAGGGGAACCCGAATGAAGATGAAGCACCCCGCGTTTTAACAACGGAGAAGATTAGAGCATCTGCTCCTAAAAAGGCGACATGTAAAATAGGTGATATAGACCACCGATTACACGGATTCAGTTCCCAAACACGCGAACGCGATCAGAACCTTAAACTAAAACTGAATAATTTAAAAATAACTGTCTTCACGGAAAAATTTAAAGAAAAACGGGTACAGAGAATATGACTGCCAAAATCTGGCTTGTATGGAGCCTTTCGTGTTGACAAACGCGGCGAAGACTGCGCTGCCGCTCAATCGAGGTTGATCACCTTGGCCTTCTCGAGCTCCGCCTCCTCCTAGACAACGGCGTGCATGTGCAAGTGCTCCGAAAGGCGGCGAAGACGTGCCACCGTGCGCTGCTCCGCCTCATCGGACTCGACGAAGTCGCACGGGATCACTGTCCCGCCTTCGCTCTCGTCGGAGTTGTTGCTCTCTCCGGGCGTCGCGTAATCGCGATACCCGGAGCTATTGCTCGACCGAGATGGCGGGCGCGGCCGCGAGGATCCCGCCCCCGACGAGCCGTTTCCGGTGTACCACGCGGGGGCGTAGGGGAGGAGGGAGGCCGGCATATGCGGCGAAGACACATACCGGAGCGGTGCGCGCTTTTTGGCGCCGATGTTGCGATTGCGCTTGAGCTCCTCCTCCGTCTTGAGGAGCTGGTCGCGCAAGCCAATGCGGCGCTTGCTCGAGGCTCTGTCGGGGCGCATGGCGGCGAGATGGGTTGTTTGGCGGCGGCGTAGCAAATGGGGCGGCGAGACAGTCGGATTTGGGCGCTGGCGGCGGCGGTGGAGAGGGAGAGGGCGCTCGGTGGAGGGGATAGGGTTTCCGCTCGGGTCGCCCTCTCCGACCGCTAGATGTAGTGGTTACCGAATAAGTTTTACGGGTCGGGGATAGTATACGGGCTCTGATATGCCGCAAAAACTGGGCGCGACCCGTATATCGCCGGAAAAGTTCGATTTCAGGCCGTTTTACGGACACTTCTAGAGATGCTCTTAGCGATGAAGCATTTGGAAGCGATTTAATTTAGTTTGTACTACTAGTAGTTTGGAACCGCCATTGACCACAGTTTTTGGGGGCGGGGAAGGGGAGGGGGACTCCAAATCTATTTCGTCAGTTCACAATCACCCAAACATAATATAAATTATATCGAGATCCTTAGACCACCTAACCCAACTACTACTTCCACCAGAACGAGCCACCAACACGCCGCTGTCGCATCTCCCTTATCGGAGTCTGCCTGACTGTGTCACGACATTGTGATGACACTCGGAAAGTCTATATGCACGTGCCCGTAAGGATCAACGCCCCAGAGCCAAAGTCGTCGCCCGTTGAACACAAAAATGTTTGATGGATCTAAAAAGGGTTATATGAGGCCAACATTTAAAAATAGTTCCTTTTAGCTTAAACTTTCACATTGGAGTCAGTTTGTCACTCCTGTTGTTGGTGACACGTGGCTAACATGGTGCATTTACCGCTTTAAGTTAAAGATTTAATCTATTATTACCAAACAAAATAGAATAGAAAACACAACATTCATCGCATGCATTTGCTATGTGGCTACTCCGGCGCCGTAGGTGAAGGAGAGTGGATTATCGTCTCGATTGGACGCAGTAATTTCTCCGGTTTAGTATATCCTAATGTGCTCGGACGTTGAAGGCGATGTTGTCCTGAATAGAAACACTACAACTCTACTCCAATAGTAATAGTCTTGTGCTACAGGGCTGCTTTATTCAGGTGACAGTTTATCTGAAACTGTCTGAACTTAACTAACGAGAAACTAGCTATTGTCGACAACAGGGGTTACGATGGAACAGTGCAACAAAGCTGCTACCTCCAACTACATTTCCAACTGAACCAAGAATTAGAAATGCAGCTAGCCGCACTCTCCAGACCAAATGCTGTCTCTCACCAAGCAGTATACATCTATGTAGCCTAGTACAGAAAGTTCATTTCGCTGTCAAGAACGAAATAACACGCTGCATTAGCAGCAAACGAAGTAACACGTTTTCTGGACATTCTACAAGCCATTTTGTTTTACTAGCACCTAACTGTATATGGCCTACAATCTAATCCTCAAAGATATGCAAAACCTTTTTGCATATTCTGGGAGAAAGGAACCAGACACGAGTTCAAATGAGACATTTTAACATAGTATCAACTTTCTTTTCTTGATAGATAGGTACAAAAACCTGTTCTGCATGGCGGAATCAATAAACAAACCAGATGCAAAGTAAACACAGCAGGTCCAGAAGAATCACAAACCTAACAAGATGCAAGGCATCTCGTTACACTTTCCAAACCAATTGCTGTCGCTCATCAAACATGTACTACATGCGTAGCATAGTCTTGTACAGAATAAAGTTCAGTCAGCCATCATCAAGAACGAAACAACACGCTTCTAGTTCCGCACAGCAAAAGCAAGCGTGTTCCAAAACACACAAATCACAGATTTGGTTCCCTTGTTTATGTACTCGATCATTATAAGCCCAGATGTGCGTTTGATCCTAGTAAGAGTTCTTCAGCCCGATTTCTTGCGTCTGATCTCGATGCCCTGCAGGCCTGCACGATGACACCGCTCTTCCAGTTCCCTCCTTTCGTCTCCGTCAGGCTGAAGGACACCTCGCCGTCGTCGCCCCCCTGGTTGAAGAACTCGCCCAGCTCCAGCTCCATCCAGCCATCGGCCCTTTCCTGGGGGTGTCCGACATTCTCTCCATGGGGAACTGCACGGCGGTTCCTTCTCCTGACTCTGTGCAGCGGAAATAACCTATTGGGCCGGTAGTTCTCAGGCACCGCATCCTCGGCTTCATAGCCCTGGAAGCAAACCTTGCGGGTTAAGCTGGTTTCTCCGACGCTGACCGATGCCTCCTGGACCGGATAGTCCAGCCCGTGGAAATGCTCGTTGAGCTTGAACACTATGTAAGCGGCGTAAACGGTGTCTTCTGACAGCATCTTGCTGTGTATCTTCCCACGGATTTCGAACCAGCAAACACTCACGAGTTGAGCAGCTTCCGAGAACCTGTCGCGAAACGTAGTGTTAGAATCTGTAAGGAACACAAAACCAGTCAATAGCACCGAGTTGCTGAAAACCACGTAGCACTGCAGCAAAACTCTGTAACTTAGTATTATTAACCCTGTTTTTCAGTGAGCGTGTTTACCTTAGTTGGCTGCAAAAGGGGCACAAAATACAAAGAAAACTACTGCAAAAGTGTCACCGATGTGCTGCTTATGGTTTATTGCAGTATAAACAACATGTAAAGGGCTTGCACTTTGCTATTGGAAGCAAGGGAAGTAAAAAATACTAGTAGTAGCATTTAGTTGTGCATATGTGTGAAGGCGCAACGGGTATTCTGAATTCCCAATTAAATTCACTTCAACTTGGCCACTTTGGTTCACAGGCAAGTTGCAACTACTATTCACCTAGGTACAATTC
Organism: Avena sativa; assembly: GCA_916181665.1. NCBI lineage: Eukaryota > Viridiplantae > Streptophyta > Magnoliopsida > Poales > Poaceae > Avena > Avena sativa. The sequence continues at coordinate 328,336,099 of OV702284.1, read as the reverse complement.
AATCGCGACTGCACTAGTGTGAGCACAACACAACACGATAGCGCAATCAAACCAATTGCAATTGGAGGGGCAACATTCAGACACACAAGTCATATATAGAATAATTCGTACAATCTGCATCAACACAAGCTAGATAACAATTCAGACGATCTGCATCAGGAGGATAGGAGAGATGGAGCGAGCGAACCTAGAGTCGGCGAGAGGGATCCAGGTCCAGTACTGGGGCGTGTCGCCGCGGCCCCACACGATGAACAGGTCCCTCGCGGACAGCATGTAGCACTTGGCCCCGGTCTCCCTGTCCAGCCACATACTCTGCGCACGAACAAATTCATCAGCGACCGACCGACAGACCGCGACCGATCTATTAGCACGGGTCTGGGGATCCACCGGATAATATTACGTACCACGAGTTTGTCTGCGAGGAGGACGGGGCTGTCGGAGAGGCGGAGGAAGAGGTCCTTCTTGCGCGGCATCGGCGGCGCGGTGGGCAGCTCCCCGTCGGCGAGCGGCGGGAGGTCGCGGGGCAGGAAGCAGGCCCAGACGGAGTCGGAGTCGGCCGCGGCGCGGAAGGCCTGGGAGACCGTGGCGGCGCGGCAGGCGTCGCGCGGGGAGGTGCGGGAGAGCGACGCCGAGAGGAGCTCCTCCGGCAGGCGCCCGATCTCGCAGGCCTCGGCTTCCATGGGTTGCTCCGCCGCTGATTCGATTCGATTGGGTTTGGAGGTGAGTGCGAGGTCGGTAGGGGCGACTGGCGAGGAGTTGTGTGTGTGAGGAGGGGAACCGGAAATTCCCCCACGTCTTATGCTACTAGTACGGCTTCGTGGTCGTCGGCGCAACGAAGACGAGGCAGCGGTTCGACGAGAATTAATTTGGGAGGAAGCAACAGATGGCGGATGAGACATCAAACATTTTTAAAAAGAAACGGTCGACAAGAATTGGTCCGGGGCACGTTGCTGTACAGGGTGAGTCGGTGACACGTGCGCCACGCGGGGCACGCTATATGCAGCTCTAAGGCGCGTTTCTTTTATTTTTCTGTTTCTTTTTTATTCTATTTAAACTCCGAGAATTTTTTATTTTTACTATTAATTTTAAAAGCGTGGCGAATGGCTGATGTCATACATGCAAAAATTACACAAAGGTGACACCGTTCAACCATTTTTTTAACTCGGATTATGCATGTAGCCCTATTTCATGTTGAGTTTGTTAATTACCGGATATTGCACGAGATTAGAACATTCCCACTCGTTGGCGTTCCCAGGCTCCAGGCGTATTTTGGTCCGGATGAAACTAGTTTTCGGCTTGGAAACGTCGAGTTTTTCACTCGTGTTTTTAGGCGAGTTCTCGCGTTTGGCTAAAATTCAACAAATTTTGCCAAACTTTGGGCAAAATTTTAGCGAATATAAATGATTTTGGACGAATATGAGCGAACTTTGGACGAATATGGTCGATAGGACGAACTTTGGGCGAACTCTGGGCGAACTTTGGGCGAATATGGTCGATAGAACAACCTTTGGACGAACTCTGGGCGAACTTTGCGCGAATATGGTCAATGGGACGAACTCTGGGCGAATATGGAGAAGCTCTTAGCATGTTGCATGCACTCTTATCTTCTTTGGTTGTTAGTTCCGTCTGTTGTTAGTGCTTTTCATGGTAAAGCAGATAATTTATTAGTACGATTAATCTGCTACATAAACAACCATATTCGATGGAGGATATCAGATTACTGTACATATATCATACTATAGTTCTAACTCCTGAGCTACAGCTTTTAGGAGATGATGAAGCATTTAAAAAAATTAAGTCTAACACATGATCTTCAAATCTTCAACTATCCGAGTAGCACGCGGTCGCTCCGCCGCTGATTCGATTCGATTGGGTTTGGAGAAGAGGCGAGATTCGTAGGGGCGACTGGCGAGGAGGATTGGTTCAGTTGTTAGAATATCTCTAACTGGCGCACTATATTTTGGCGTGCTAAACCTCGCTTCCGCAGCGTCGTAAATGGATAGCGCGCGCTGCGCTGAAATTTGCCCCGTCGGATGCTCCATTTTGCAGCGCGCGTTGACGCGGTAAAAAAGCTCCTCCGCTGGGCGCTCCATTATGCAGCGCGCAAACAACAAACAGACACAATTATGCATCAAGGAAGATCAAACAACCATCTAAAAATTCACAAATAAAATGTACCATACAAATACAATAAATTGTCCATAACAAATACAACAAGTACATGAAATTGTGATCAACTCATGGCGGCCGGCCGGCGGAGGCGCATACCTTTTGATCAAATCGGCGAGCATCTTGGCTGCGCCATGTCGACAGCAAGCTCGAAGACGACGACATGGCGACGACGGCGCGGGGTATATAGAGGAGAAGGCGCGAGCAAGGCGAGGAGAAGCGCCGGCTTGTGCCCGTCGGTGGCGACGGCGCCCGTTCGGTACAGCGCGGCGGAGCGGCCGCTACTGCCGGCAGGAGGCACGGTCGAGGTGGATCTACGGCGCGGCGACGAGCAACAGTGGGGCCGACGGCGGAATCGACCGGAGGCGGCGGGATTTCGCGGCGGCGGCGCGGCGGGAAATGGAGGGCGCAGGCGCGGGGGGAGTTTTCCAGCCGTTGGGTCTTCGCGCGTGCATGGAGGGACGACGCGCGTTGTAGCCGGTGCCCTAAGTTTAGCGCATGCGATTGTGCAAAATGCCGCGCGTTCCAATTTTTTTTACAACGCCGCGCCGTTTGCCGCGTCTGCTGGAGAAGCGATAGCGCGTCTGTTAGAGATGGTTTTATGTCGTTACGATTTCCTGGTTGTCGGTTCGACGAGAATTAATTTGGCACAAAGCAACAGATGGCGAAGGAGACATCCAACATTTTTAAAAGAAACGGTCGACAAGAATTTGTACACGGTGAGTCGGTGACACGTACGCCACGCGGGGCATGCTATATGACGCTTGAAGGCGCGTTTCTTTTTTTTTCTGTATTTTATTTAAACTCTAAGTATTCTATATAATAATAATTTAATAACTATGAATTTTAAATATCTATAAAGATTTTTTTCAATATCATTTTCAAATTATTATTTTTAAAATAAAAAACCCTGAAAAAATCAGAAAATTATGAACTAATTTTGAAAAATATGAATCAATTTCAAAATATTCATAAACTATGAACCAAAAATCGTGAAAAAAAATTCGAAATTATGAACCAGTTTTGAAAACTAAGAATCAATTTCAAAAAAAGTGATAAACCATTTTTGAAAATCATAAAACAACTTAGAAAAACATAAACCAATTTCAAAAATCATGAACCAAAAATATAAAACGTGAACCAAATTTCAAAAATCATGAACCAATTTTAGAAATCATGAACCAAAATTCAAAAAACTTAATATTTTTTTTTTAAAATGAACATCTTTAAAAAGTGATGTTTCTAAAAACATAAACAAAAGAAAAAAAAAATGAAAACATACATTTGTTTCACAAAGATAAAACATCTTATATATATTTTAAAACGGAGGGAGTAGTCTTGTGCTACAGGGCTGCTTATTCAGGTGACAGGTTATCTGAAACTGCCTGAACTTAACCGACGAGAAACTAGCTATTGTCGACGGCAGGGCTACGATGAACAGTACAACGATGCGAAGTAGCCGCAGGTCACAAGGATTTCAACTTAGCATGATGCAAAGCTGCTACCTCCGACTACATTTCCAACTGAACCAAGAACTAGAAATGCAGCTGATGCCTCTAATCGCACTCTCCAAACCAAATGTTGTGGCTCACCACGCGGTATGCATCTAGGTAGCCTAGTTTTGTACTGAAAATTCAGTTTGCCATCAAGGCATCAAGAACGAAATGACATGAATCCCATATTTATTTTACATATAAGCCCGGAAGTCTGTTTAATCCCAGAAGCTCCTCAGCCTGATTTCTTTGTCTGATCTCGATGCCCTGACTTGCTATGAAGAGTTCATCCCTGTAGCCGTGTGCGGTCTGTGGTCGTCTTCTAGACAGACCTTTCTATCATGAAGTCTAATCCTCGTAGATACACAAGCCTTTTTCATATCCTCTTAGAAGGGAAACCAAATGCACGGTACTCACTCCGTCCAGAAATAACTGACTTGTGTTTGTCTAGATTCGTATGAATTAGACTTGTTTTAGTGTATAGATACACATAAATTTAGACAAATCTAAGTCACTTATTCGTGGCCAGAGGGAGTACATTGCCACATCATTATCAGATTTTGGTAGATGCAGAAACCTGGATTTCAACCAAACAAGATGCAAAGCTGCAACCTCAAACTACATTTCAAACTGAACAAAGAACTAGAAATGCAGCTACTCTCACAAACCAAATGTTGTCGCTGATAATAAAGCATATATACATCTTCTGTGGTAGCATATACTCCCTCCGTTTAGAAATATAAGATGTTTTAGGTTTGTGAAGAAAATGTATCTAGACACATTTTAGTGTCTAGATTCATTTGAACCTGTACACTAAAACATGTCTAGATACATCTTCTTCACAAACCTAAAACATCTTATATTTCTAAACGGAGGGAGTAGTTTCTACAGAAAGCTCAGTTCGCCATCAAGAACGAAACAACACGCTAAACAACACGCTTGTAGTTCTGCACAGGATCAACAGCAAAAGCAAGCGTTCCAAAACACACACACATCACAGCCATGAATCCCTTATTTATGTAGTAGTTATAAGCCCAGATGTGCATTTGATCCTACTAGGAGTTGTTCTTCAGCTTGATTTCTTGAGTCTGATCTCGATGCCCTGCACGATGAGACCTCTCTTCCAGTTCCCTCCTTCCGTCTCCATCAGGCTGAAGGACACCTCGCCGTCGTCGCCCCCCTCGTTGAAGAACTCGCCCAGCTCCAGCTCCATCCAGCCATCGGCCCTTTTCTTGGGGATCCCTACATTCTCTCCATGAGGAACTGCACGGCGGTTTCTTCTCCTGACTCTTTGTGTTGGAAATAACCTCATGTGCAGGTAGTTCTCAGGCACCGCACCCGCCGCATCCTCGGCATCGTAGTCTTGGAAGCAAACCTTGCGTGTTAAGTTGGTTTCTCCGACGCTGACCGATGCCTCCTGGACCGGATAGTCCAGCCCGTGGAAATGCTCGTTGAGCTTGAACACCATGTAAGCGGCGTAAACAGTGTCTTCTGACAGCATCTTGCTGTGTATCTTCCCACGGATTTCGAACCAGCACACATTCATGAGTTGAGCGCCTTCTGAGAACCTGTCACAGGACATACTGTTAGAATTTGTAACGAACACAAAACCAGTCAATAGCACTGAGTTGCTGAAAACCATGTAGCACTGCAGCAAAACTCTGTAACTGAGTATTAAGTAGTATTAACCCCGTTTTCCATGAATGTGTTTACATTAGTTGGCTGCAAAAGGGGCACAAAATAGAAAGAAAACTAATGTGAAGAAGGTACATCATGGTCACATTCTCTATGCAGAGTGTCACTGATGTGCTGCCTATGGTTTATATGAAGAACAACCTAGTTGTGCATACGTGTGAAGGAGCAACAGGGACTTTGCATGTACTCAACAGGTATTCTGATCTCACAATTAAATTCACTTCAACTTGGCCTCTTTGGTTCACAGCAGGCAAGTTGCAGCTAAATTCACATACAATTCAGTTGCGACTGGACGAGTGAGACCACAACAAGACAGCACAATCAAACCAATTGCCATTGGCACGCTAGTCATATAGTAATAATTCGTACAAGCTACATCAACGAAAGACAGACAATGATTCCGGCAGTCTGAAGACAGGTAACGAACCTAGAGTCTGTGAGTGGGATCCAGGTCCAGTACTGCGGCGTGTCGCCCCAGACGATGGACAGGTTCCTCGCGGACAGCATGTAGCACTTTGTCCCGGTCTCCCTGTCCAGCCACATACTCTGCGCACATAAACCACCGGCCAGGAATTGATCAGCGACCAACAGAGGAAGCCGCGACGGATCGATTTCAGCGACATGGTGTACGCGTTGGGGGATCCACCGGATAATACTACGTACCACGAGTTTGTCGGAGAGGAGGACGGGGCCGTCGGAGAGGCGGAGGAAGAGGTCCTTCTTGCGCGGCGGCGGGGCGGTGGGCAGCTCCCCGTCGGCGAGCGGCGGGAGGTCGCGGGGCAGGAAGCATGCCCAGGCGGAGTCGGAGTCGGCGGCGGCGCGGAAGGCCTGGGAGACGGCGGCGGCGCGGCAGGCGTCGCGCGGGGAGGTGCGGGAGAGCGACGCCGAGAGGAGCTCCTCCGGCAGGCGCCCGATCTCGCAGGCCTCGGCCTCCATCGGTTGCTCCGCCGCTGATTCGATTCGGTTCGGTTCGATTCGGTTGGGGTTGGAGGAGAGTGCGAGATCGGTATGGCCGAGGAGGATTTGGTTCAGTTGTGTGAATCCCCACGTCTTATAGTGGAGTACTAGTAGTACGATTTGGTGGTGGTCGGCGGGACAGAGGGAGGGAGGCTTAGCGACGAAGCACGGCTGGCTCTGGCTGGCAGCGGTTTGATGAGAATTAATTTGGGGCGAAGCAACAGATGGCGAAGGAGACATCCAGTACTGTATTTTTTTAAAAAAAATGGTCGACACGAATTTGTCCGGGGCACGTTGGTGTACAGGGTGAGTGGGTGACACGTGCGCCACGCTGACTACCACGTAGCAGTACCCTTTGGGCCTGCCTGCGAGAGTGCGAGCCCACATGGTGCGTTGAGCCTTGAGCGTTCCACTCATCATCGGTGCATCTCTGCCGGGTTGATTTAATCGGTCCGTTTTATCTACTAGGAACAAATGTCCGTGCGTTGCATCGAGAAGAAAAATGACGTTATGGAGACACATAAATCGAGTGGTCGTAGGAGAAGCCATAACATGTCACAAAAACCAACCCGCTTGGGCAGGATTCGTCGTTAGGCTCGTATCCAAGTGATTCCTATGCCCATTTCTCAGGCCAGTGTTGCCGCTTGTAAGTGCATATCATCATTGTCAGTCCGAGAGAAGCCTATTAATGCTGAGGTTCACACACATTGGGCATTTCCGAGGTCCGCTTGGAGCTCGATACAAAATTTGGACACTTGCTGAAGACGATGTCTGACCTCCGAGGCTCCTCTCCCTGCCACCATGGCATCGTCTCACTACTACTCCCGAAGATGCTCACCACTATAGCTCGCCTCGTTAATGTCGAGGTCTTCGTGTGCGCGGGAGTATGGCGCCCATCTCCGCGTGGTAGCGCTGCTGGCAGGCGCCCAATTCGCCGATCATGTGCAAAAATTATTTTAATCATCCCTAAAGAGTACCCTATCGTCACATGATTTTCTTATTTGATACAAAGATAATCACAGAACTCAGTGTGTTCAAATTAGTAGGTAAAATATACTCCGTCCGGGTGCATACACTCGGTTGCAACTATAAAATACAATTTATAATAAGCTAATAGCTCAATTAGACGACATGGGGCCATGGGGATGGGATTGGACATGGTGTACCTTGGCACAGCAGGAGAAGCAAGCGGTGGCCGCATGAGCGATGTGGAATGAATAGGTGATCAATCAGCTTGAGAAAAATCTATACCTAATAATAAAGGAACGAGTGTTTCTCATCACTTCTACACTTTTTAGAATCATATTACCTAAAATATCATGCAATTCCATAGAAGGATAGGAGAAATTAAATACACCATATTGATCATGGGCTGAACTGCATGCTCACACTACAAATACAAGCAAGATAATCGTTTAGCTTAACTTTAGAGCTGCAAAAAGTACCTCATTCCTCATTGTTCAGCTAATGTCATGCCGCTTGCATAATGAATAAGCATTGTTCAGCTAATGTCCTGCTGCTTGCATACTGAATAAAGGTGTTGACTGGTAAGAGGCTGAATCGTGGACGTGCACTGCAGCATTTTAAGCCATCGCTAATGTTTCCTTTTCCTAGATAATACTGAATCTCGGTCCCGTGTGTGTCCTTGGTCAGCAGAGCAGAGTAGAGCTCTGCCTCAGCTAGCTGGGGATGGTAGTAGTGATCTGCCGCCTCTGGCTCTCGGATTTAGTGTCTTGGGACGGTTACCTCAGCAGCTGCTGTTGCTCAGAAGTGTGTAAGAGCCAGGTGGCCCCTCTCTGCAGCGCCCGTCCTGACTCGAGCGACCTCTGGCCACGAAGGCAAACCTTGAATCGGTCATCGCGGGAGTTGTAGGTGGTGGCGGCGCCGACCGCCGCTCATCCCTGCTCTTCTCATTGGGAGATAGCAGCGCTCAGCCAAAAACGGAAAGGAGACCAGCAGCACCGTACCGAACCAACTGTACCAGCCCGAGAGAAGCCTAGGACCCGCACCTTCTTCCTCCACGATCCCCTCTCGACCTCATGAACTCCCACATCGCCTCTTGCATTCACGCTGCACGCTGTTGGACGACCACGGCGCGCACATCCGCTCCGACGCCTGCGCAAGCTTGGCCGCTGGGATCCTTCGAGAGAGACGGGAGCACAAATCGGCTACCCTCGCGACGATACAATGATGGGGAGACACGAGGCAGGAGGCGGCGGCGCTCGGATGTGGTGTGGGGATGCGTTTCAGCACCTATACGGGACAGACTAAAAAAACCGTCTATTTTACCTATGCGGTGGCAGTGCTGGTAATTAAACTTGAAAGCAGGGTTAGAATCGTCCAAAAAAAGTGTAGGTACTACAAGAAACGCTCATTCCTTTATATATATATATATATATACTAGCAAAAGTGCCCGTGCGATTGTACCGGGAAGATCGGTCCAGTTCGCATCGGAAAAAAATTCTTGTCTCGTGACACTGGTCTCAAGTTAGAAGTTTTTTTTCTTGGCCGAACCTGTTGACAGCTGAGCTTAGGCTGCACTTAAGAAATTATTTTCACTACCTATATTAACATAATTTGTAAAGTTTTAGATGAATCATATTAGGTTGCACCGGGAGTGAAAACACAAATTTTAGTCCAAATACTTCAGCATCACCCAAATTTTACACCAGTATCGTCGATGCTGGCCTTAATTTGCTCTTTTGGAGCTTAATTCCTCTTTAAACGAACCATCGGCACTTATTTCCATGCGTGCTAATAAGCTGACTGCCTTTAAAAGAAAGCTGGCTGAATACACTAAATGGCTCAATCTCTCACACGACAGACCATAGCAGGCGCCTATCTGAAACTCTCCCAATCTCTGTCAATCTCTGAGAGCACTACGTAAGTAGAACCCGATCTGCCTTTTTCTCCTCTCTCTCAATCCCTCTCTGAATCTAATTTCTTATAGCATCCATCTTTGTACCCTATCATGGATAACTCACAGAGAGCCTTCCGCTAAAAATTGGGCCATGCCGCCATGGCACCATCATCGAAGTACGAGCGGGCGGTGTAGGAATGTGCACTTCGTCCCTTAGTACTGATTTCAGATCAATCGGTCATGCTGCTTATTTTGACTCCGTCCATCTGGGATCAGCTGCTGCTCTCGCGTGTTATTATCCCACGACCCCGGTCAAGGATCTATGCCCCTTGCAGGTCGCCGCCCCTGCGACCGCGTCTGCACGTCACCGAACTCCCTCCTCTCGTCTCCATCCCGAGCTCACCGCCGGCCTAGAGCCCAAGCTCCTCTTCTGCTCGCGTCCCCGCCATCAGCGCCCTCACCCAGTTCGTCGCCTTCCTCGCCTCTGCCCGGCCGCCGCCTCGCGCGCCCGGCGCCGCCCTCGTCCATGACCTCGCCTTCCGAGCCGACCGCCGTCCTCTCTAACCTCTAGGACCCCGCGCCTCCCTCTGCTTCTATCCGTGTGAGGAGAGCATCCGTCGGCCAGCGTTATTCCAGGCGCCTGCTTCCTCTGCTCCACGAAGTGCTTCCCTTCGGGCAGAGACCCAGCGCCCCTGTCTGGCTGTGCCCGTTCGGCGGAGAACTGGGCCCGTCGGTTGCTGCGACGCGAAAAAAAGAAAAAAAAAGTTTCGGTGGCACTGATATGGGATTTTGTGGAAGGGCAAAAGGGTCCAAAAAAATAGCTGGTCGACATAAGCGTTGCTGAAGCGTTATTTGACTTATGGATGGCACGGTGGGTAATATACTCGGACCGATAGGGGTAAAGCTGTCCAAAAAAGTGTAGGTACTACAAGAAACACTCCTTCCTTTATTATTAGGTATATATATATATAGGTATAGATTTATTTAAGTCAGATCGTGGTCGTTTTTGTTAGTGACTGGCATGTTCGGCCAGTCGGCCCCGACGGCGATTGCGTGCCACCAGGCCGGTGAGCTGGACGGCCTTTTGGTAGCCACCCCACAAGACGTCCTCGTTTCGCGCGCTGGTTGCAATGACCTGCTCGGTGAATACGTCCTCGTCGTAGCCCGCGCTAGGACCTCCTGATACACCGGAGGCAGGTTCGCGGTAGCGGATGCGACTGGGTCCTCCGCCTCTTGCTTGATGATGATGTCGTCGTCGTTGTTGTCGAGCTCGGCGTCGGAGTGGTTGACGTCGCCCTGATCGTCTGAGTCGATGTGGGGGACGTCGTAGACCTCCCATGACTGCAAGTCGGCATAGATGGAGTTCGCCCGCCGCATCGTGTGCTTCTAGTCGAGAACTTCTTCCAGAAGACCTCGCTCTGGTAGCCCCTCTCCCACCGCTTTGACGGCGGGAGGTTGTTGATGCGGCGGCGGATCACCTCCTCCAACCCTTTGCCCTTCTTAGTCACGGGCGGTACCAGGATCCGGTGCCGGTTAAGGTGCCAACTGGCGGGAAGGGAGACATCGTGGTGGTTGATGCTCACACACTCCCTCCATTGGCGCTCGCACTCTGCCACATGGAAGTAGCGACGATGGCGTCGGTCCCGCTGTGTCGAGGAGAAACGCATGGGTCGGCGATGGGCGAAGTCCTCTGTCCACGGCGAAGGGGTGATGGTGGCTAAATGTTTACATTCATGCTATAATAGTATTAACAAGGAAACATTGATACTTGTGTGATTTGTAAACTCAATTTGAAGTCCCTAGTAAAGCCTCTATACATCACTAGCCTGTTGGTTGATAAATGATTGTGGTTTCCCTATCATGAACATTGAGATGTTATCAACAACAAGATCATATCATTAGAAGTATGATATGGTGGACATACTCCTATAGATAAGCGTAGCATAAAGATCAAGTCATTTTAATAGTTCAATTGCTATATGCTTTCTGATACATAGTAACCTAATTCCTTCGACCATGAGATCATGCATATCACCTTTACCGGATGGATGCTTTGATGACATCAAACACCACACCGTAACTGGGTGGCTATAAAGGTGACATTGAGTGTTCGGAAAGTATTGGTTGAAACACATGGATCAAGAGTGGGATTTGTCCATCCATATGACGGATAGATATACTCTGGGCCCTCTCGGTGGAATGTCATCCAATTAGCTTGCAAGCATGTGACTGGCTCACAAGGGATCACATATCACGGGAACACGAAAAGAGTACTTATCGGTAACGAGGTTGAACTAGGTATGCAGAGATACCGACGATCATAACCTCAGATAAGTAAACTATCGTGAGACAAAGGGAAATTGGTATCGTATGTAAGTGGTTCATTCGATCGCAAAGTAATCGTAGAAATATGTGGGAGCCATATGAATTTCCAGATTCCTCTATTGGTTATTGTTCGGAGAAGTGTCTCGATCATGTCCGCATAATTCACGAACCGTAGGGAGACACACTTAAGGATTCGACGTTGTTTGAGTAGTTATGGTATGAATGAGAAAGAGACCGAATGTTGTATCGGAGTCTCGGATGGGATCCGGGATATCACGAGGAGATCCGGAATGGTCCGAAGAATAAGATTCATATAAGGAAAGTCCCGTTTCGGAGTTGGGAAATGTTTCCGGTGTTTTCATTGGGAATGTTCTAGAAGGTTCCGGAATGTCCGGCACTCCGGAGGGGAAGGGGTACATGAATGTGTCATTGCAAGTTGGAATGATTGCATCATGTACTAAGTGTCTTCGCTGTCCAAAATAAAGGGTTTATTCAAATCCTAAATTGAAAAGTCAAACGGCTAGTTTGAAAGTCAAACGGCAAGTTTTGGAAAGAGGAGGAGGAGGTTGAAACCGAGTTGGGGAGGGAGTCCCTCCTCCCCAAGCCGGCGCACCACCCAAGCCGAGTTGGGGAGGGACTCCCCTCCCTCCCCTTGGCCGCCGGCCCCTCCACCTATATAAGGAGGGGCAGGGCTCCCTCCTAGCACACACAAGTACCTCTCCTCAAACCCTAGCTTGGCGCCTACCACCATAGCCGCCGCCCCCTAGGGTTTTGCCCTAGCCGCCGACTTGGGGTGCCCCAAACCCTAGCCGCCGGCTCTAGCCTCTCCTCCTTGGTGTGTCTAAAACCTAGATCGCCGAGGAGCTCTCTCATACTCCACCATACTCGCTCCGGCTTAAGGCGAAGCCCTGCGAGATCTCCCCTCTACTTCCGGTACAACGCCGTTGTGCTGCCGGAATCGCGAGGAGAGTGCTACAACCTCCGCTGCCTGCTGGAACAAGGGAGAGGAAGGTCTTCATCGAGTACCGAACGTGTGACCGACTGCGGGAGCGCTGCCGGAACGCAGCGCCGGAAGGATCGTCTACGCGATATTGAGATCGGGAAGAGTACGACTACATCACCCACGAGAATCCGCTCTCTTTAAACACTTTGGAATCTTCAAGGGTAAGTTATTCCATCGACTCGTTGCTACAATCTAGTAGATAGATCTTGGCTTGTTTGTTTGTATGCGATATAATTTTTGTGTTTTCCATGCTACGAAACCCTACACTGTTCAATGTAGAGCTTCGTTGGGAGACCCCAAGAGAAAGGTATGATGAGCATAGCAGCAAGTCTTCCCTTAGAAAGAAACCAAAGGTTATCAAACCAGTAGGAGGAAGGAAACGACTCAAAGGTGTTGCTAGCAATTTGAAAACCTGCAAATACACAAACTCAAGACTTTGCCCCAACGAACAGTGAGGTTGTCAATCTCACCGGTTTGCTGAAAACAAAGAATTAGTTGTATGGTGTGGAAGGTAACAGTGGTTTGCAGAAAGTAAACAGTAATAGTGGAAGATGTATCAATGGTAAAGATTGGACCGAGATCCATAGTTCACTAGAGGTGTTCTTCTTAAGATAAACAAACATGGCATCCTGGATAAACAAATTACAACTAGACATAGCTAGGCATAACAATGCAATACTAGACATTCATGATCCTATGAGATTTGATTGGGCAATACAACAAGATACATAAACCGCCATCCAACTGCATCTATGACTAGTAATCCACCTTCAGGTTATCATCCGAACACCCTTCAGTATTAAGTTGCAAGCAACGGATAACTGCTTTAAGCAAAGTGTGTAAGGTAAACAATCCACATGTTCCATAAACAAGAGACCGTTGTTTTCTCACTAGTAGCAACAACACATCTACAACCTTAGAGATTTCTGTCACTTCCCCAGATTAAATAGAGGCATGAACCCACTCTCGAGCATAAATACTCCCTCTTGAAGTTACTAGTATCTACTTGGACAAGATAGCTACTAGAAACGGAGAGCATGCAAGATCACAAACAACCCAGACATGATAGAATCAATAAGACAAAATCAATCTGACATAGTAATCTCAATATCCATTGGATCCCCGTAAACACAATATGCATGATTACAAATAGATGATCTTGATCATGAATGGAGCTCACAAGATCTAAACATGATAGCACAAAGGAGTAGAAACAACCATCTAGCTACAATATGGATCCGTAGTCCAAGCTGGAACTACTCACTCTCATACAGGAGGCTGGCATGGTGATGAAGAAGGCCTCCGGAATGATCTCCTCTCCGGCAGGGTGCCGGGAAGAGCTTCAGATCCCCCCGATCTAGGGACGATGGTGGCGGCGACTTCGGACTGTTTCGTGGAAAATTGGTCAGGTACTTAGGGTTTTGGTATCGGGGGCTTCTTATAGACGAAGAGGTGAGGCAAGGGGCACCCAGGGTGGCCGCACCCCCAGTCGCGGGCTAGGCCTGGCCGCGCGGCCAGGGGTGTGGCCCCCTGGTGGCTCTCCTCCGTCTCGTATTCTGGCTCTATGTTCCCCACGGTAAAATATTGACTTTGGATTTTGTCCCGTCCAATTCCGAGAATATTGATTTTCTGCCTTTTCTGGAACAAAAAACAAAAAAAGGGCAACTAGCACTATGGCATCCTGTTAATAGGTTAGTCTCAGAAAACATATAAAAATACCTCAAAGTGTAGACAAAGCAAAACAAAATAGATACTAAACAAGCATGGAACATCAAAAATCATAGATACGTTTTCGATGTATCAACGGGGCAACGATGCGCCACAGAGTAAGACCGACAAGCGGGAGCGCTAGCTGCTAGAGCCGGACGCCGTGGCGAGAGATGGGGAGTGCGGCACCGACAGACGCGGGGTTAAATAGCCTCTTCGCCCGTGAACGCGTGTAGGTTTCCGTTCCTCTGCCATTAATGCCGCGTGGGAACACATGTGGCATCCAGTCAGTCAGTGTGTCGTCTCATCGTCATTGATGGTGCAGGCTGCCGCCGGTCATCCTTCCGTCCGTGTCTCTAAATCGGTGCTACGGCGCACGTCTGAATCAATGCCGCGCTAAGCGACGACTAACGGGTGCGCCAGTTGCACCTGCGGCCAAGACACACCCTCCGTCCGCTCGCGTACGGGCCGACGCAACCGTTGCCCGGATTTGATGCTCAGATAGTTTGAGTCGGACACGTCTGTTCGGATGAGTCGTGGCGCTGGGCGCCGCACATGTCCCACGCATCTGCGTGAACGCGTTCGGGCACGCTCAGACGGATTGGGTTAGCTCAATAGACATGGCCTTAGATGCCAACGAGGGCCAATTAATTCCAAGAACAGCTTCGTATGTCTGCAATCCTACCAAGCAAACAACTCGCTCACTAATGATCATAATTTTATAAAATAATTTTTTTTCATGAATCAAAGTGGGCATAGCGCCTTCGTAAATAGTATACTGGCTCCATCTTAAATTAGTTGTCTCAGTTTTGTCTAAATTCATGTGTATCTAAACTATTTTCAGCGTGTAGATACATGTAAATTTAGATAAAATTGAGACAATTATTTTGAGCCGGAGGAAGTAGGTTAAATGGTTAGTGGAAGTGCCGCAAGGCAATGCCGCAAAATTTATTATAATACACATACAACAAAGAAAACATAATTTACAATGAAGCGGAGAGAAAAGATTTACTAACTGTTAATTTGTACCGGGTATAAAATCCATGCGATGAAGGGACATGCAAATAGATTTAGTAGAACATGCACGATGAGTAGCTTCTGATGAAATAGAACCGCTGCAGTAGCTTGTATGAATTCATTTGGTGGCTCTCATCCTTTTCTTTTAGATAAAAAGACATAGCGTCCAGCTTTATAAATAATGCCCCAAAGGACTAGAGTTAGGGTACAACACAAAGCCAACAAGGTTAAAATGTAGCCTTTGGTGTCAAGAGGTGTGCTATCCTACTCGTCGAAGGACAATCCGATGTCCATCTATTCATTACTCTCCTGCGGGAACCCATTGCTATTGCCCCTTCTCTTCCCTCCACCACGGCATCTATCAACGGTGTACAAATCCACTACGGGTCTCTATATGTTTTGTCTTCACCGTTGCATATTTATGTGCAGGGCGAGTTAATATCGTAATACCACCATTTTGATAGCAAAATTTATTGATTGATATCACTTTGTGATAAGGATATAAAAATCTATCAGTAAATTTTGAATTTGTTGCAGAAAACACCAATTCGTGTCTAAACTAGAATTAATCACGAACTGATGGTGATATTGACAAATGGGACCCAACCATAGACTAACGTGGCATATTGGCACTAAAACTGACAGGTGGGACCCATCAGTCGGAGCTGAGTTGGCAAAATATGTAGTATCATTTGTGGAGTTGGGTTAGGTCCCACATGTCTACCCACTTAAAATAAATCATCTAATAAAACCCCCAAATATCTAAAAAAGAAAATGGTAAACAATTCCCCCCCCCCCCCCCCACCCGCCGTGGCACCTGTAGCCCCCACCGCTGGCATGCCGTCCTCCCCCGTCTGCCCGCCCGGTGCGCCGACAACCCTACTCCTCCGCCCGCCCGGCTTCGTCCGCCCGCCCGTTGCGTCGGCGCGCCGCCCTGTTCCATCCATCCACCCACCCGTGGCACCTGCAGCCACCACTGGAGGTCAGGAGGACGCCTCACCGCCGGCGTGTTGCCTTGCTTCCCTCGTCGTCGGCGCTCCGACCATGCTCCGTTCGCCCGCCCAGTGCGCCTCTACGGCTCCAAAATCAACCACCTCTGCGGCTCCGGAATCAACCGCCGCCGCCGTGCCATGGCTGAGAGCCTAGCCGTCTCCCTGCCCCGTCCCCGCCTCCTCCTAGCTGTCCTTCATAGGGGCCCGCAGAGAGCTTCCTCTTCCTCTTCCTCTGGGGGAGGCACGGTCAAGTAGGATGGAGCTAGGCCGGTGGCCCTTAGAGACGAAGGAGAAGAGGCTAGCGCCGTCCCAGATTTTTTTATTAGATAATTTCACTTTTTTTAAATATGGGTTATCATGTTTTTTAGTTATTTAAATATTTTTATTTTAGAATTGCTCAGAAATTAATTTTTTATTTGGGCTAACAGGTGGGCCCGAGGCCACGTCATCAATTTGGCGTCCTCCTGTCTCCACAGTGCCACGTCACCTCCGCTAGTGGGCCCGACCTGTCAGAACCGATCAATTCACGTTTAGCGACGAATTGGTGTTTTTTGCGACAAATTCGAAATTTACTGGTAGATTTTTGTATCCTTGTCACAAAGTGGTATCAATCAGTAAATTTTGCTATCAAAGTGGTGGTTTTATGCTATTAACTCGTGCATGGCAGATGATTTAATTTCTTGATCTACTATTTTGCATTTCTTTTACTTCATTCCGTATGCGTGCTATGTTCGTCGAACATGGATGCGTTGTGTATGCCCTTAATTGTGCCAAACCTCCATATTTTGTTTTGATAAATTAGTACTCCTAGCTGATGTATTCCGTTGTACATTTTATTTCAGAGAAGGGAGTTGGGAGGTGGCAAAAGGAATCATGACCGTCTACAATCCGTACAATCAAAGGCTAGAGATCTTGCCAATATTTTATCACTTCCCACGGACCCTTAATCGTAATACTGTATAAATGATGATATATCACAACATCTTGGCACAACTGACTTTCCGTGAGAAAGTGTGTGTTGCGGCACTAGGGTTGTGAGGCGCCTCGCGAGTCACCCCACAGAACTAATGCCGGGCCTTTTGGGCTCACTAGTGGAAAAAGGGCATATAATCCCGGTTTGCAATGGCCTTTAGTTTTGGTTTTGCACCCAGGATTATGAAATCTTGACTAAAGGCCCCTATTTCTAGTCCCGGTTTATTACAATCCAGGACTAGAGGGCCATCGCATGGTCATTTTTGCTGCACGGGGATGAAGGACCTTTAGTCTCGGGTCGTAATACGTCTTGGACTAAAGATTTTTTTTATTTTTTTAGATTTTCTTTTTGATTTTTTTTTAAACTTTTCAATTGTTTGACTCGTAATCCTCTCATTTGGAACATTTTTAGCACTAAATATATTTAATCTTAGATTAAATTACACTTGTGGTCAAACTTGTCATTCGGTCACCCATCCTAGCACTACTCCATCCTTAGCACGCTTAACTTCTCTGTTCCATCCGGATGTCCTTGCACGAAGCCCTTTTGTACCTTGTTGTCAACACTATCATATCAATCCTATTAACCCATATCAATATGCCATACATCTTTATTTATTGAAAATACAAACAACTATTTTAGTAAACAACAATAAATAAGTAATAATAATATTTTAATATAATGAAAGTAAAAACTAAATAAAATAATATTTTATTCATTTTTTGCCATTATTCATTTAATATGGCATAAATAATATCTTTAAATCTGTAAATTGAAATTCGACAAATAATATATTCATTATTATCAGAAAAATGTGAGGAATCAAAATATGGAATAAAACTTGCTAAATAATATTTTTTAAATAACTTTTTTCCCTTTTCAAATTTTTAAAATGTAAAAGAATCAGAAAAATGTGAGGAATCCATTATTTATAATTTTAAAAATCTAAAAATGTGAGGAATCCAAATAAGGTTGTTAAAATCAAACTCAAATTTTTTTCCACACATTTTGATAGGTTGTACATTTGTTTTGATATCGTACGCAAAAGTTATAACAATTTTAAATTGCTCGCGTCGCATCCCTTTAGTCCAGGACCGTTTCACGACCCAGGACTAAAGGGGTCTATATCATGGCCCGAGACTAAAGGGTGTTGCCCGTGCCTAGACACCTTTAGTCCCGGACCGTATCACGACCCGGGACTAAAGGTCCGAAATGATCCGGGACTAGAGTTTTTTCGGTCTCATGGCCACTAAAAATGATACGAACCGGGACTAGTGCTCATACTAGTCCCGACCCGTAATAAATCGAGACTAGTGTCAGACTCTAGATCGAACCGAAGCCTCTTTTTTTACTAGTGGCTTTTTTCCATCCAACAATATAGATGGATGTAATAAACCTGATGAATGAATCAGAATTCTGTTTTACCCGTTTGATGGCAGATGAAATTGGGAGGGATGCTCCTTAATTTGAAATAACTTCATGTTTTTTTACGAAAAACAATCTATGATACTCTTAATCTTTTTTGAAGCCTATATCAACAACATTGTTTATTTCTAATCTCAATTCCCCAAATAATAAGACCATGCTTCCAAGCTCCTCTTGTTTCCGTTAGGCTAACAGACACCTCCCCGCTATAGCCGTCCTCGTTGTAGAACTCACCCAACTCCAGTTCCATCCAGCCATCAGCCCTTTTCCAACCAAACATAACGCCATCCGTAGGAAGAATACCTATCGGCCTCCAATGATAGCTGCTGAAGATATGTTTCCGGGGCCCGACGCTATCCCCATCCTCCATGAAGCCTTGGACGCAGACTTGCCGTGTCGATTCACTCCCTCCAACGCTGACCGAAGCCTCTTGAAATGGGAAATCCAGCTCGTTGAATCCATCAAAATCTAGCTTGAACACCATGTAAAAGCCATACATCGAGTTCTTGGACAACATCCTGCTATTTATCTTGCCACGTATTTCCAACCAGCAAGCCCCTAGGAGCTTAGATACTTCGGAGAACCTGTCGTAGAGGTGGAGGACATGATTAGTAAACTGTATAGCTACTATCAAAGGACTTGAGTAGCAAAAAGGTCATGGTACATAATATAATCAAAATATGATAACTAATGTAATTCGCTCCAAATACACATTGAAACAACTCTTGAGGAAAGAAAGAAATTAAAGATATCTATTGGCACACTTGGAAGGAGCAGAATTTCTTAGGACGAGGCAATGCCGGCTACTGCCGTCGCAAACTTGATCAGGGCAGACCTAGAACTTCTTCTATTAGCAAAGAGTAGACCATGAACTTAGCCTGTGTTTAGTTAGTTTTGTTGAGTTTATGCCTAAGGGCATTGGTTTGAATGTTAATGCAACAGTGTAAAACCTTAAGTATTTGTTGGGACTTTTCCTCCCCTCTCCTATAATGCAAAAGCAGAGCACCTGCTAGCTGTTCACTGTAAAAAAAAAAAACTCTCTAACCTTTTGTTTCCTCTCATCTCATCACAGCTGAGATCGATCCATGCCCAGTCATCTGGCGTGTCACCCCAATAATGCAGCGCCCTTGCTGAAAGCGTGTAGCACTTGGCCCCGGAAAACTTGTCTAGCCGCATGCTCTACATGTACCGAAAAGAATTAGCCGACGATCGATGGTGATACAGAAAAAAGAAGCAGCCCTGTATATGTGGCTATGTAGCAGTTTGGGATCAGTACGTACCATACGCCTGCATGGGAGTAGGGCCGGTGTATCGGAGAGGTGCTGGAACATCCCCTTCTTGGTCGACGGCGGTGTATGGGGGAGCTCACCTTCAGCGAACCGTGGGAGGTCGTTGGGCAGGAAGCACGACCAGACGGCGTCGGAGCCCGCCACGGCGCGGAAGGCGCGGGAGACGGCGGCGGCACGGCAGGCGTCGAGCGGCGACGTGAGGGATATGATCGTCGCGAGGAGTTCCTCCGGCAGGCGCAGGATCTCGCAGCTGGGTGTCGCCATGAATACTCCCTCTCTCTCTCCGTGTCGACGACTGTCGCCTGGCTTTGTCGATTCAGACCGATCTGGTTGCGGTGGGTTAGTTTGGAGGCAAAGGAAGTTTGTCTATGTCACCGACGACGTGAAATTTAAGATAGAATATGTGGCCGGGTTCGGAATTCGAATCGGAGTCCAACAAACCGTGCACGCGTGTACACCAAAAAACCTTAGCCACCTCCGCAAAAAACTATGGAATACCCCTGGGGAGATGGCGACTCCCATCCTCCAGGTGCGTGGATGTCGCATCGTGGGTGGGTCTCTCTGTACACGAACTTATCTTCTCCGGTTTTTCTGAGTTGACTCGCCGCACGCCGACTCCACTGCCACTGAGACAGGGTCTCTAGTCTCGGACCATAACGGTTTAAAAACCGGAACTAATTAAACCGGAACTAATTAAACGAAACTAGAGACCCAACACTAATCCCAGTCCAGTTATCAGTCGGGACTAGTGGGTGTTCACGTGGCTGCTCTTGCGCTCTTAGGGTGCATCCTCATTAGTTTCGGTTGGTGTTATGGACCGGTACTACTGGGTCTCTGCCGCGGCAGAACATTACTTTGTACTAGTGATTTATCTGCCGCGACAGCATTTTGTGTCCTTTTTCTGCCGCGGCAGAGAATTTATTTTTTATTTTTTTTATTTTTTATTTCAAAATGGTTTTTGAATATTTGTAAGTCACCACATATCGTACACGTTCTTGCATATATATAAGATAACTTGTATTATGAAATCGAGCATACAAATATATACAATTTACATAGTTACATGAAGATCACATACTACTGGGACTAGAGCACAAAATAGTCCGCTTATTGTCCTTAGCGGGCGACGAAGACTGCTGAGCTTGCGGCGGAGATCGAGATGGACTCGGGATGTGGTGGTCGTAGTCATCATATGGTGGGCTTCTTGGAGGTGATGGAGGTGGAGGTGGAGGTGAAGGAGACTTGCGACGACTCGGAGACGGTAGTGTTATCCTTGGAGCCGAGCCTGGAAACCGTATGTTGTTCTTTTTCCAGAAAATGATCCCACCAAGTACTTCTCCGAGTGTGATCTCACCTTCAGGTCCAGGGATGTCAAGCATCATTGACTCCCACTCCTTTACGATTTGATGCACCTCGACTTTAGCATAGCCAGGTAGAATCTCACGGCCATGCCAACATGCGTCAGGCGGACAAGGCAAAGCCGATCCGACCGCCACCTTCACAGATATGTTCTTCAATTTTTTTATGGAGCTCACAAGGTATCTGCTCCTTAATTCCATCCACGGGGTAGTCGGGACAGCCATCTGTAGTATAGGATGCATCGTTAGACGGGACCTCCGATTCAGCGACGCTGCTTCTCCGCTGAGATGGGTTGGCGGTAATATCGAGTGGAGGATCTTGCTGCAAGCGCGCTATTCCTCTAAGTTCATCGATCTGCTGCAGCTTGTCAAGTCTTCCTAGCAGCTGCTTGAAATTGTCTGCCTCCTCTTTCTCCCGTCGTTTCTTTGCTCTTGCTCGGCTTCTATAGGTACCTTGGTCCTTAGGAAACCCAGTCTCCCACGTGAAACTCCCGTCAAGGCTTCGGACTCGTCCTGTATGTTCGCGATTCCCGAGGACCAAGGTCAGCAAGTCTTTCTCTCTATCGGAATGAAACTGTTTTATTCCATCTTTAATATCTTTGACCACTTTTAGCCATGCAGTCCTGGGCACCTTTATCCTGTCACTGCAAACAAGGTCCCCTGTAAGTTCGTCATATGTACTCCCATGCCCAAGGAACCAATTTCTTGCCCTCAAATCCTATTCTTCGCGAATTGGTTCTGGAACGATCCCTTTATTATGAAGTCCGTTCTCTTTTGCATCCCACTTAGGCATGACAGCCGCATAGCCCCTGGCCCCAAGTTATGGTGATATTTCTTCTTTGCTGCATTTATCTTGTTTTTTTCTGACTTTTCCTCTACAACTCCTGACCCCCTATATAGCACAAATGCATCCCAGTAAGGTTGCTGCTTCGCTAGATAGCCTTCGAATAATGGGGTTTTCTTGTCCTTCTGATATTGTTGCCATAATGACTTCTTCCAGTTCTTGAATAGTTCGTCCATCTTCTTTAGTGCGAACTGCTTGACTTTCTTTCTCATTTCAGCAGTCACGTCCTTAGTGTCACATTCTGGCAGCTTGAAATGTCCCATTAGGTCATTAAAAAGTTCCTCTTTGAACCTATCATCGATATACACATCACTCCATTCCACCTCTTTGGGCTTATTCCACTCCCAGACAGTGATCGGGGTGCGATCTCTAGCAACAACTCCGCATTGTTGTACAAATAGTTGTTTTGTTTTCTTTGGTTCCAATGGTTCGTCGTCTCCTAAAACCTCTGTAATTTCATAAACAGTACCCTGGGGCAACTTTTTGGCTGGGCCACGCTTGGTTTTCTTGCTCGATGTAGAGGCCTAAGAGAAGAAGCATTCGTCAACATAATATATATACAACTAGGTACATCTAGTGACGATCATCGGACATCATATATATATACCTTGTTGGTCTGCGTTTCGCGTCCATGGGCTTCTTACTCTTGTCTGTTCATCTCCTCTCCCTCACCGAATGAGTTCAGATACCTCGAGGGAGATCCCTCATCGACATCGTGAATCATATCCTCGAGCAAGTGTTCCAAATCTAGGTCTCTGTGGACTGGACTAGGTGGATCCATAGTTCCTACAAAATGCACACAATATTTATTTGAACTTAACAAAATAAAACCTAAAACCTAAACCCGGAGGTGCGGTGGCGGTGGCCGGTGATGGTGGCCGCGGGAGAGGCGGACGACTAAGCGGCTTCCCACGAGAACCACCACCCTAACCCTAACTTCGGTCACCACCGAGCACCAACACCCTAACCCTAACCCTAACTCCGGTTACAAAGAGGGTCTTACAATAATTACCCTAACCCTAACCCTAGGCCTCGACACCTAGCCGTGCCCATGCCCTTCACCGATAAACTTACACTTGACTAAAAAAATCCGAGAGAAGCGCGGATATAAAATCTAACTATACCTAAAATCATAATAATCATAATCATTATATACACTAATTAATCATAATCATAATATACACTAAAACTATATAAAATATCATAACTATATAAAAAATCATAACTATATAATAAATCCTAAGACTAACAAATCCTAACAATAATTAATCCTAACACTAACAAATCCTAACACTAATCCTAATTAACACTAATCCTAACACTAATCCTAGTTAACACTAATCCTAACACTAATCCTACCTGGTGGCGGTGCTGGCGGCAGGAGGTGGCTGGAGGCTGGCGGTGGAGGAGATCGGGGCGCGGTGTCGACGGAGGGCGGCACACAGGTCAGCGGGGGCGCGGGGCGCGGCGGCAGGCTCGGGCGCGGGGCGCGACGGCAGGCCGACGCAGAGGGAGGCACGGGCGCGGTGGTGTGCTGCTCGTCGTCGGAGTTGGGCAGCCTGGCAGCGTCGCGTGCTCGTCTGCTGGCCTCCTCTTCTCTCGGTGCGTGGAACGCACCGGGGGAGAATGGCTACATTTATACCCTCCCTCTAGTCCCGGTCCGTGGCACCAGCCGGGACTAAAGAGGGGTCTCTAGTCCCGGCTGGTTCCATGGTCCGGGTCTAAGGGCGGGGGGCGTTTCGTTTCGCGCGCTGGGGCCAGTGGGCCGGGACTAAAGGCCCAAATTTGCGCGCGCTGGGCCAAAAACCCCAGCGCGCGTGTGCTTTTTTTTTCAAATTTTCAAAAATATCATTTAAAACATTTAAATTATACTTTTTTTGCATACTTTTGAATTTGATAAAACTTTCAACACCAAAAGTTCTTGAATTTGAATAATTAATCCAAATCCATTTTCTGTTTTATCAAATAATTATTTTAAATAGTCAAATTAATAACCATTTTGCCATTATCAATTTAAAAATGCATTAACTATTACTTTTTGCATATTTTGAATTTGACAAAACTTTCAACATCAAAAGTTCTTGAATTTGAATAATTAATCCAAATCCATTTTCTGTTTTATCAAATAATTATTTTAAATAGTCAAATTATTAACCATTTTGCCATTATCAATTTAAAAATGCATTAACTATTATTTTTTGCATATTTTTGAATTTGACAAAACTTTCAACATGAAAAGTTCTTGAATTTGAATAATTAATCCAAATCCAATTTCAATTTTACCAAATAATCATTTTAAATAGTCAAATTATTAACCATTTTTCCATTATCAATTTAAAAATGCATTAACTATTATTTTTGCATTTTTCTAAATTTGACAAAACTTTCAACATGAAAAGTTCTTGAATTTGAATAATTAATCCAAATCCATTTTCTGTTTTATCAAATAATTATTATATTAGGGAGTGCCTCTATGACCAGTTTCTTGGAGAAGTCGGAGGACTGGGCTCCGGCTGCATCTCCCTGAAACTGGTCGTAGTGGTGACCCTGCTCTCGAAGACCATCTTGTAGCTTGTAACATCTCTAACTAGATCAATATGCCTGGAAGCTAACCTAATTTCACATATTAGGGAGTGCCTCTATGACCAGTTTCTTGGAGATGCCGGAGGACTGGGCTCCGGCGGCATCTCCCTAAAACTGGCCGTAGTGGTGTCCCTGCTCTCGAAGACCATCTTGCAGCTTGTAACTTCTCTAACTAGATCAATATGCTTGGGAGCTAACCTAATTTCACATATTAGGGAGTGCCTCTACGACCAGTTTCTTGGATATGCCGGAGGACTGGGCTCCGGCGGCATCTCCCTGAAACTGGTCGTAGTGGTGTCCCTGCTCTCGAAAACCATCGATTTTGGAGATTCCTCAAACTGGCTAGAGGACTAGCCTATTTATAGTACAAGCAGCTCGGCATAGTGTCGACACTCACGACATAATGTCGACACTCACCCCTATTATTAGTGCTCACTCGTGTTTTGTCCAGATTGGTGTCTCCAACCGGGACTAAAGATTCATCCAACCGGGACTAAAGGTTCAACCCCTATTCTTAGTGCTACCTGGCCCAACCTGCCGCAATCCCTTTAGTCGCGGTTCATTTCTCCAACCGGGACTAAAGGTTCAACCCCTATTATTAGTGCAGCATGGCCCAGCCTGCCGCAATCCCTTCAGTCGCGGTTGGTTTCTCCAACCGGGACTAAAGGTTCAACCCCTATTATTGGTGCTGCCTGGCCCATCCTACCGCAATCCCTTCAGTTGCGGTTGGTTTCTCCAACCGGGACTAAAGATTCAACCCCTTTTATTGGTGCTGCCTGGCCCAGCCTGCCGCAATCCCTTTAGCCGCGGTTGGCTTCTCCAATCGGGACTAAAGGTTCAACCCCTATTATTGGTGCTGCCTGGCCCAGCCAGCCTGCCCTTTCCCTATATTTATAGTGCGGCCGTCATGGCCATGGAGAATTCATCATTTAACAATATGATTACATAAAAGGTTTAATATATTACACCAACATCCCTATCTAGTGTTGTTGTTTTCTTCTGCGCCGTAGCCATGGAAAATCTTCATCATTTAACAGGAGGCTTGGGTTAGTTTTCACTTTGAAGGGCGGGATTTCATGAAACTTATTATAATCTTCTGAAATATCTGTCTTGTCATCCACTCCCACAATGTTTCTTTTCTCTGAAAGAACTATGTGGCGCTTTGGCTCATCGGACGATGTATTCTTTTGCTGATTTCTTTTTCTCGGTTTCATAGACATGTACTTCACATAGAAAACCTGAGCCACATCGTTGGCTAGGACGAATGGTTCGTCCATGTACGCAAGATTGTTGAGATCCACTATTGTCATGCCATACTTTTCGTCTACATGTACCCCTCCTCCTGTCATCTTGATCCATTTGCACTGAAACAAAGGGACCATAAAAGTAGGTCCATACTCAAGTTCCCATATCTCCTCTATGTACCCATAATATGTGTCCTTCTGCCTATTGTCATCTGTTGCATCAAAGCGGACACCACTATTTTAGTTGGTGCTCTTTTTATCTTGGGCGATAGTGTAAAATGTATTACAATTTATCTCGTACCCTTGGAAAGTACATATAGTCGAAGATGGTAACCGTGCCAACAAGTACAACTGATCTTCAACAGTGTTGTTATAAATGAGATGCTTCTGCAACCAACTACCGAAAGTGTCCTCGTGTTGCACTTTAATCGAGGAGTCATGCATCCCCGAGTTTTCCGAGCGTACAATAATCTTGTGTTTCTCGATATACGGAGCCACCAAGGTGGAATTTTGTAGAACTGTGTAGTGTGCTTTATTGAAAGAATCCCTGTCCATACATACCATTGTTTTCCTTCCTAGTGTGCCTTTTCCAGTTAGCCTCCCCTCATACCGAGATTCAAAAACACCAATCATCTTAAGGTCAGGAAGAAAGTCAACACAAAACTCAATGACCTCCTCTGTTCCATAGCCCTTGGAGATGCTTCCTTCTGGCCTAGCACGGTTATGAACATATTTCTTTAAGACTCCCATGAACCTTCGAAGGGGATCATATTGTGTAGAAACACAGGACCGAGAATTCTAATCTCTTCGACTAGGTGAACTAGGAGGTGCATCATAATATTGAAGAAAGATGGATGGTACAACAACTCGAAGCTGACCATACAATGGACCACATCAATCTGTAACCCTGGTAGACTTTCTGGATTGATTACCTTCTGAAGCATTGCATTGAGGAATGCACATACCTTCACAATGGCCAGCCGAACATTTTCCGATAGAATCCCTCTCAATGCAACCGGAAGCAATTGCGTCATAAGCACATGGCAGTCATGGGACTTTAGGTTTTGGAATTTTTTCTCTTTCATATTTACTATTCCCTTTATGTTAGACGAGAAGCCATACGGGACCTTGATACTGAAAATGACTTCAAAAAAGATATCCTTCTCTTCCTTGGTAAGAGCGTAGCTAGCAGACCCTTGAAACTGCCGTGGATGCTTGCCGTCTCGTCCTTTATGACGTTGTTGGTCCTCCCGTGCTTCGGTGTATCTTTTGATTTCCCATACAAGCCCAAGAAGCCTAGAATATTCACGCAAAGATTCTTCGTCAGGTGCATCAAGTCGATTGCAGAGTGGACCTCATGGACTTCCCAATAGGGTAGCTCCCAAAATATAGATTTCTTCTTCCACATGGGTGCGCGTCCGTCGCCGTCTTTCGGAACAGGTTGTCCTCTGTGACCCTTTCCAAATATTACATTTAAATCCTTGACCATACCAAATACATCAGCACCAGTACGGGAGGCAGGCTTCTTCTTGTGATCTGCCTCGCCATTGAAATGCTTGCCTTTTTTCCTTAAGGGGTGTCTGGGCGGAAGAAAACGATGATTGTACGGGTACACATTCTTCCTAGATTTATCCAGATATATACTTTCAGTCTCATCTAAACAGTGTGTGCATGCATTATATCCCTTGTTCGTCTGTCCTAAGATGTTACCAAGAGCAGGGAAATCATTGATGGTTACGAACAACAACGCTCGTAGGTCGAATGACTCCTGTTTGTGCTCATCCCACACACATAAACCTGGTTCAGCCCACAACTGTAAAAGTTCATCAACTAATGGCCTTAGGTACACATCAATGTCCTTGCCGGGTTGCTTCGGGCCTTGGATGAGCACTGACATCATAATGAACTTCCTCTTCACGCACAACCAAGGAGGAAGGTTGTAGATACATAGAGTGACGGGCCAGTATGCCAAACCATAAGTTTCTTGCGTCACCAGCAAAGTTCGGGAAGTCTCTCTCGATTTTTCTCCACTATCGACCATCAGCGGGGTGCCTCAACATCCCGTCTTTATTACGTTCTTCCATGTGCCATCGCAATAACTTGGCATACTCTTTGTTTCTGAACAAACGTTTCAATCATGGTATTATAGGAGCATACCACATCACCTTGGCAAGAACCCTTTTCCTGGGTGGCTCGCCATCAACATCACCAGGGTCATCTTTTCTGATCTTATACCACAATGCAGTGCATACCGGGCATTTATCCAAATTCTCGTACTTCTCACCGCAGTAGAGGATGCGGTCATTAGGGCACGTATGTATCTTCTACACATCTAATCCTAGAGGGCAGACGAGCTTCTTTGCTTCGTATGTACTGGTGGGCAATTCGTTATTTCTTGGAAGCAGCCTCTTCATGAGTACCAGCAACTTCTCAAATTCTGAGTCAGTCACACCGGTCTCTGCCTTCCACTTCAGCAATTCCAGTGTGCTACCCAGCTTCTTCTGGCCATCTTCACAAGTTGGGTACAACAATTTGTTGTGGTCCTGTAACATCTGCTTAAACTGCAACCTCTCCTTTTCCGTGTCGCAGTCTTGCTTTGTATCAGAAATGAACCGACCAAGATCATCAGCGGGCCGGTCTGGTTCTCGTTCTTCACCTCCTTCTTCTTCATTGTCTTCCATTGCGGTATCAGCATATTCAGGGAACATAGATCGGTAGTTGTCATCATCGTTCTCTTCTTCATCGCCTTCTTCCATCACAACCCCTCTTTCTCCGTGTTTGGTCCAAACATTATAGCCGGACATAAAACCAGACCGAAGCAGGTGGCTCTGAATGACGCTTGCGGAAGTGTGAGACTTCTCATTCCTACAGTCTATCAAGCTTCATGCACTAGCCAACGCAACCAAAAGTCCGAACTGATGGAAAGAGCTAGTGCAATCCACTTATACACTTCAACACCCCCTCTCACGTGTGACGGGGAGAAGTCAGCACATGCAACCGGAAGAGAGCGACGGCGCGCGAAACTCACGTATGACTTAAGAGGCCTATACGTGTACACAGAGGGGTCAACAATGATTTTAGGATAAATTCGAAAGCTGTAGGGTTCGCAGCATAGAAAACAAAAATTTTCCTACGATGTGAACTATATACCAAGATCTATCTACTAGATACAAACAACGGGCGGATGTATATTCGTAGATAACATACCCTTGAAGACCGACAAAGCTTAACGAGTTCAACTCGTGGTCGATGTAGACGATCTCTTGCCGATCTCAAGATCGAGAGGAAGTCCTAGCGCCGCAAATCAGCAGCGCATCCGTGCTCGCACACACGTTCGAGGCACCGAGCAACCTCCGCCTCCTCGCTACAGCGATGTAGCGGAAGCACAACTCTTTCTTGCCGAATAGCCACCGGGAACATGTATCTCGCTAGTCCGAGACCATGGGGATAAATTCTAGAGGGGGAGAGAGATCCTTCACGAGGAGGTGTGAGAGACAAGTGAGGAGGGGGGCTCCTTTTATAGGAGGAGGGGGGGCACCCAAGGGGGTGGCCGCCGGCCATGGGGCTGCCCCCTCCCCTCCTTCATTCATGTGGGTGGACACTCCACTCACAAAATGCCCTTTAAAATCCCTCCACTCAAAAGTCCACTCAAATTCCCGTTAAATTTCCACCAAATTTAATGCAAACTCTCATTAAATAAAACTCTTTTATTTTATTCAGAATTTTGTCAATTACTTTAATGACAAACATTCACAAATAACCCCTTGCTAGAATTCTATTTCACATGCATAACCACTTTATGCAATTTCACCCGAAAACCTGTTTTGGTATCTAGTGAAATAAATTCCTGCGCTTGTTCATTCTTTCGGCATGAAACATTTGCTCCAATTGGATGTCGGTGTCTCTTAAGTGTGTCACCCTACGGTTCGTGAATAATGCGGACATGATCGAGACCCCTCTCGGATCAATAATCAGAAGCGGGATCTGGAGACCCATACTGACTCCCACACATTCAACGATGACTTTCTTGTGATCGTCGGAACCTTTTACGCTAGTATCTTAATCCCTTTGTTTCACGATATATTACATGTCCGAGATTCGATCATCGGTATCTCCATACCTAGTTTGATCTCGTTACCGACATGCACTCTTTTCTCGTTCCTGTGATATAACATTTTAGTGATCAAATCACTTGCTTGCAAGCTAATCAATGTGATATCACCGAGAGGGCCCAGAGTATATCTATCCGTCATCGGGATGAACAAATTCCACTCTCGATCCATGAGCCTCAACATAACACTTTATTAGTTTTGAATCCATCTTTATAATCACCCTGTTACGGTGTGACGTTTGATGTTATCAAGAAACTCTTCCGGTGTTAGTGATTGACATGATCTCATGGTCTAAGGATTAGGATCACTTCGTAAGTTGTTATAGAAATATAAACTCAATGACTTTGATCGTAATGCTATACTTCGGATGAATGTTCATCACACCATTACACTAATGTTGTGATACCGTTATTAACAACATCCAATGTCCATGATCAGGAAACCTTGATCATCTTGTTAATCAACGAGCTAGTTTATGAGAGAGGCATAACTAGGAACTTTCTGTTTGTTTATTAAACACACATGTATTAACGTTTCCGTATTAATACAATTATAGCATGCAAAATAAACATCTATCATATACTTGGAATACACATAATAAACACTTTATTACTGCCTCTCAGGGCATATTCCCTTCAAAAGCCAGGAATCGGACTTTTGGTTGCGTTGGCTAGTGCATCAAGCTTGACATGGTATCAGAGCCTAAGGTCTCGAGTTCGAATCCTGGCTTTGGCAATTTATCCTAAAATTGTTGTTGACCCCTCTATGTTCAGGTATAGGCCTCTTGAGTCATATGTGAGTTTTACGCGCCGTCGCTCTCTTCCGGTTTCACGTGCTGACTTCTCTCCGTCACACGTGAGAGGGGGTGTTGAAGTGTATAAGTGGATTTTACTAGCCCTTTCCATCAGTTCGGACATTTGGTTGCGTTGGCTAGTGCATGAAGCTTGAGCAAAGGTGTTCGATCTTTCGATGAGATGATAATGGTCGATTGGGTGGAGTTCTGGTTTGGCGATCCGACTACACGTGCGGACATGAGCGCCAATGCAATCGCTAGGCCAATCTCCTGGAGGTTACTGATCGTGCGGAAGCACGATCAGCCTGACCAGCGAGGGTCTTAATTCCTACCTGAAATCGAGAACAAGTAAGAACTAATATTGCAATCAAGATATTGCGGATTAAGATGAAAGCTTTATTGAAAAGGTGGGATTCTGTATAGGTGTGAAGTACAAGAGGCCTCTGCGACGCTCGAGCCTTGGCGAAGTTGCTATGATGGCCAACTTAATGTCTAAACAAACTTCGAGTCTAAGGTGACGGCTAAGGGGAGTATTTAAGGAGGAAAAGGTGGGGTTTCGGACAGCCATAGAAGTGGTGGCCGAATCCAACCCTAGAAGTCCTTTTCTCCTCAAATACGGACTATAAAAAATTGCTATTTAAAATCCTGCGAAAATTACATGGGTCTGGCCCAAAATAAAAGGTGTCGCAGCACCATATTAAGCTATGGACGAATTTGTGAAGTATTAATCTTGAATATTTCGTCCAAGCCTTCTTTCTTAATTATGGTTGCCTCAAAGTTCTGAAATCTTCATCCGTGGCCTTCTCTTGAATCATCACATGCTTGCTGCCATCTCCATGCATGACCATGCTCCAATGCTTGTCCCTCTCATCCATGCTTGGTCCATCATTCCTAAGAGTAAGAAATACATCTGATTTAGGGAGCATCATATTCTCATGTATGTGAGGAATAGTTCTAAAAAACGAAAGTACCTGATAGTTAAGTTGTTTGGCACGAGATCGAGTGATAGGTCCTTGTATGTGTGTAGCTGTAGGTACAACGGTTGTATCAATAGATGGGATGTCCACATCATGCTCCCCTTCTTGAATTGAAGTCGTCCTCGACGCAATCTCATCTTCCTCACCAAAGTAAGGCTTCAAATCTGCAATGTTAAACGTAGGACTTACCGTACCAAAATCTGCAGGCAACTCAAGTTTATATGCATTATCGTTTATTTTCTCTAACACCTTAAAAGGACCAGCAGCACGTGGCATTAACTTAGACTTGCGTAAATCAGGAAAACGATCTTTACGCAAATGTAACCAAACAAGATCTCCAACATCAAACACAACATGCTTTCTCCCTTTATCCCCAACAAGTTTATACTTAGCATTCATGTGTTCTATGTTATCTTTAGTAGTCTTATGCAAGTTTAATATCATTTCAGCGCGTTGAGTAGCATCCAAATTATTTTGCACCGAAGAAGGTAAAGACAATAAATCAATAGGTGCATGAGGAACAAAACCATACACGATCTTAAACGGGCACATCTTTGTGGTAGAATGCAGCGAACGATTATAAGAAAATTCTATATGAGGTAAACACTCTTCCCACAATTTTAAGTTCTTCTTTAAAACAGCCCGCAACATAGTAGACAAAGTTCTATTTACTACTTCAGTTTGTCCATCAGTTTGGGGATCACATGTAGTACTAAACAGCAATTTAGTCCCCAACTTAGCCCATAAACATCTCCAAAAGTGGCTAAGAAATTTAGTATCACAATCAGAAAGAATAGTATTTGGCACACCATGTAAACGAACAATTTCACGAAAGAACAAATCAGCAATATGCGTAGCAGCATCCGTTTTATGACAAGGAATAAAGTGTGCCATCTTAGAAAACCGATCCACAACAACAAAAATACTATCCCTCCCCTTCTGTGTACGTGGCAATCTCAAAACAAAGTCCATAGAAATATCCTCCCAATAAACACTAGGAACAGGAAGAGGCATATATAAACCATGTGGATTAAGACGAGACTTAGCTTTTTGACAAGTAGTGCAGCGTGCCACAAATCTCTCAACATCTCGACGCATACGTGGCCAAAAGAAGTGTGCAGCAAGAACATCCTTCGTTTTCTTGACACCAAAGTGTCCCATCAATCCTCCTCCATGCGCCTCCTATAACAACAAAAGACGAACATAACTATCTGGAATGCATAGTTTGTTAGCACGGAACACAAATTCATCATTGAAGACGAACTTGTTCCATGTTCTACCATCTCTACAATTCTGCAACACATCTTTAAATTCAGCATCATGCACATATTTTTCCTTAATAGATTCCAATCCAAATATTTTGAAGTCAAGTTGAGATAACAAAGTATAACGGCACGACAAAGCATCAGCAATAATATTATCTTTACCCTTTTTGTGTTTGATAACATAAGTAAAAGACTCAATAAATTCAACCCACTTTGCATGACGACGATTCAACTTAGCTTGACTACGTATATGCTTCAAAGATTCATGATCAGAATGTATAACAAATTCTTTAGGACATAGATAATGTTGCCAAGTTTCTAATGTCCGAACCAACGCATATAATTATTTATCATAAGTAGAATAGTTCAGACTAGCCCCACTCAATTTCTCACTAAAATATGCAAAAGTTTTTCCCTCTTGTAATAACACGCCTCCCAGACCAATTCCACTAGCATCACATTCAAGCTCAAAAGTCTTATTAAAATCAGGAAGTTAGAGTAAGGGAGCATGTGTTAGCTTATCTTTCAATATCACGAATGCCTGTTGTTGTGCATCGCCCCAAACAAAGGGCACATCCTTCTTGGTAAGTTCATTCAGCGGCGCGGCAATTGATCCAAAGTCTTTGACAAAGCGCCTATAAAAACCAGCGAGACCAAGAAAACTCCTCACTTGTGTGACCGTCTTGGGCTGCGACCGATTCTCAATAGCTTCAATCTTGGCTGGATCCACTTCAATACCCTGTGATGTAACAACATAGCCAAGAAACGCAACCTCGATTGGTGCAAAAGGTGCACTTCTCAAGATTACCAAACAAACGTGCATCACGTAAAGCATTGAAAACAACGCGTAAATGGTCCAAATGATCCTCTAAAGATTTGCTATAAATCAGAATATCATCAAAGTAGACTACCACAAAACGTCCAATGAAAGCACGTAAAACTTCGTTCATTAATCTCATGAAAGTGCTGGGTGCATTAGTTAAACCAAACGGCATCAGTAACCACTCATATAGACCGAACTTAGTTTTAAATGCTGTTTTCCATTCATCTCCCAATTTCATACGAATCTGGTGGTAACCACTACGCAAATCAACTTTAGAAAATATGGTAGAGCCACTCAATTCATCAAGCATGTCATCCAAACGTGGAATAGGATGACGATATCGAATAGTAATATTATTGATAGCTCTACAATCAGTACACATGCGCGAATAACCATCTTTCTTAGGTACCAAAATAATAGAACAACACAGGGGCTAAGGGACTCACGAATATGATCTCTGTCGAGTAGTTCCTGAATTTGGCGTTGTATCTCCTTTGTCTCCTCTGGATTGGTTCTATATGGAGCACGGTTGGGCAACGTAGCACCAGGAATTAGATCAATTTGGTGCTCAATTCCTCTAATAGGAGGTAGTCCTGGTGGCATCTCAGCGGGAAAAACATCCTCATATTCCTGCAAAAGGTTAGCAATAGCGGGTGGCAAAGAAGGAGGCATATCCTCAAATGAAAACAAAACCTCTTTGAAGATAATTGCATAACATTGAGTATTGTTTACATCTAGTTCAGCAATATAAATTTTATCTACAAACATACATGGACTCTTCAAACGAATTTCAGTAGCATGTTTAGAATCAGATTTAGTGTTCTTTGGTGGTACAAAATCTGCAGCAACAATCTGATTCTCACTTTTATTTTTCTCCTCAGTTTTAGCTCTACTAGCTCTAGCAAGATCATCTTTTAAAATCTGTTCGGGAGTCATAGGTTTTAGACAAATTTTCTTTCCATCATGCATAAGAGAATAGTGATTAGTTTTGCCATTATGAACAGATTCTCTATCAAATTGCCATGGTCTACCAAGTAACAAAGAACAAGCTTGCATAGGTACAACATCACAATCAACAAAATCAGAATATGTACCAATAGTAAAATGCACGCGTACCGTTCTTGTTACCTTGATCTTGCAAGAACTCTCAAACCATTGGATGTAATATGAATGTGTGCGTTGTCTTGTTGGAAGTGCAAGCTTCTCTACCATGTCAACACTAGCCAGATTATTACAACTCCCTCCATCAATGATGATCCTTATAGCTCTTTCCTTGACAACACCACGTGTTTGGAACAGGTTGTGGCGTTGATCATGCTCAGATTTGCTCAATTGCACACTCAACACACGTTGTGTAACTAAGCTCTTGTATTGATTAGCAGTTTTAGCTCTCATTACCTGTGTCTCTTCATTAGAATCACAATTGTCTCCATCTCGAGCAGAAATAAGAGCTAATATATCATCATCAAAGTCACTCGCTAAATCATATTGACTATCATCACGCACCATCATAACACGTTGTGTTGTGCACTGTCTCTCAATATGACGAAAACCCCAGCACTTGCAGCATTGTATATCCTTTGTTTTACCCGTGGAAGCCATAGAAGATGCACTACGAGCAGGAGCATTGGATGATGGTGGAGGAGCAGCTGACGGAAATCTTGTGGTGGCCTTGGATGTGGTAGTAGCTGGTGGAGAATCACGAGAAGAAGACACTGATTGTCGGGATGTCCAAGTGGATGTGCGACCTGTAGAATTATTAGTCCTCCTCCATGGTGTTTGGCGATCCTACACTTCACGTTCAGCTTTGCAAGCAAGATGAAACAAACGAGTGATGGAATTATATTCCTTATAGTCTAATATGTGTTGAATGTCCTTGTTTAATCCACCAAAGAAACGTGCAAGCATTTGTTCAGTAGTTTCAACAAGACCACACCGAACCATCCCCGTTTGCAATTCCTGATAATACTCTTTTAAAGAATTTTTCCCTTGTTCCAAACGTGTCAGATTCTTTAGTAAATCACGTTGATAAGTGGGAGGCACAAAACGAACACGCATAGCAGTTTTTAAAAGCAGTCCAAGTACGAGGAATAGTAGTAGGATTTAAACGACAATACTCAGACCACCAAAGGGAAGCAAATTTAGTAAATTCACATGTAGCAACACTAACACACATATTCTCAGGATATTTTAAACATGCAAAACGTTGTTCTAGTTCCATCTCCCATGTAAGATATGCATCAGGACTATATTTACCCTCAAAAGATGGAATATTTAATTTAAGCTTTGCAACATGATCATCATCACGTACCGGTGGTCGAGCGTTGCGGTGGTAATGTCGGGGTCGGCCAGAAGGGTGTGGAGGTTGTTCAACCTCCTCATCAAACAGATCGTTGTTGCCGAGGTCGTAGTAGTACCTGTCGTCTTCCCCCAATGTCGCAGCAGCAGCCGCGGTGGAAGCCTGAGGTGCCTCAGCTGCAGCGGTAGCCGCCTGAGGTGCGGCGGAAGCTGAACCATCAGTATGACCCGTGATTGGAATGCGCCGTGCGCCATGCCGAGGTGCCAATGGGGCGGGTACGGGTGCCGGCAATCTGTCCAATACCTCCTTGAACCGAGCGTCAAGCTTGTCGTTGAAGGATTTCTCGAGTCCATCGATTTTGTCCATGGCGTTGGTGAGTTTGGTGTCAAACTCCTCTACTCGTGCATCCACATCTTCAGCGCGACCGACCAATAGCTCGGAGAAGTGGGCATGTAGTTCTTGGTTCGTCATTGTGGCAGGGTTACGCGAAGTATCTGCCATGGTTAGTCCTTTAAAAGCATAGGTATATATGCCTATAACTACGGAAATATGGTGGAAGGCACGGGTAATCCGTCAAGCAATATACGAAGCTCTTACAAGTTCTTACCAAACAGCAGGAAAAGGCGATGTGCAACCGCGAGGAGTAGTGGGTCCAGAGATTGAACCGAGCGATTACCAGGAGTCGAGACACCGCACGTGGAAAAATCTGTGGAGCTCTGGGAAGGCTTAGCAAATGGGTTAGCAATTATCAAGACAACAATGCAAATGTTGAAAGAATGCTCAACGACGGTACTGTGCTAGTCCTAGGCTAGACCGTACTAGAGACGCGAGCCTAGATCACCAACGATGTCACGACGCGAGACAACAAGCAATGTATCATGATATGGCACCCTGAAAAGCGAACCGAGATGTCGAAAATCACTATGATGGCGAGTGTCTAAAACTGATCGGCGGGGTCTAGAAACAGTTAGCCCCAAAAAAAATTGTCGAAATTTTTGTATTATGCTCCGAAAAGCGCGCAGGAGACAAAAATATCGCTATAACGGCCGATGGAGAAAAGTGATCCCCGGAGCCAAAAATCAGTATAGCCAGATTTTTTTCAGAGGCGGTTCCAGACTTTTTTTGCTCTCCTTCTGGACTTACGACCGAACTTTTAGCTCGACACAGACTTTAGCTCAACACGGAAACAACAAGGAAGGAGAGTAAAAATAAATAACTAGGAAACAATAACTCAACTCGGACTCGTGCCGCGGCAGGAAAGGTGATCGGATCCGTGTCGCGGTAGGAAGGCGGTGGCAGAGTTTTAGGGTTTATGGTGGCTGGGTGTATGGCGGCGGAATATGGTGGCGGAATATGGTGGCGGTGATCTGCGAGTGTGACGGTGACTACTATGATTAGAACTCGAAACTCTAAGGGACGAGACACTAAGACCAACAACTCGACGCGACGATGCAGACACAAATTCAACAATGCAAAACTGAAAAGATAATGCAAGGCGTAGATTGGTGATGGGATGGATCTAAACTATAACTGTGTTTTTGGCATTTTCGTGGGTTATAGGTAAAACAGATCTAATCTACGAAAACAGAAAAATCTCACCGAGCAACCTGGAATCTGAGAACACTTGATAGGGCAAAGGTGTTCGATCTTTCGATGAGATGATAATGGTTGATTTGGTGGAGTTCGGGTTTAACGATCCGACTACACGTGCGGACACAAGCGCCAATGCAATCGCTAGGCTAATCTCCTAGAGGTTACTGATCCTGCGGAAACACGATCAGCCTGACCAGCGAGGGTCTTAATTCCTACCTAAAATCGAGAACAAGTAAGAACTAATATTGCAATCAAGATATTGCGGATTAAGATGAAAGCTTTATTAAAAAGGTGGGATTCTGTATAGGTGCGAAGTACAAGAGGCCTCTGCGACGCTCGAGCCTTGGCGAAGTTGCTATGATGGCTAACTTAATGTCTAAACAAAATCCGAATCTAAGGTGACGGCTAAGGGGAGTATTTAAGGAGGAAAATGTGGGGTTTTGGCCAGCCATATAAGTGGTGGCCGAATCCAACCCTAGAAGTCCTTTTCTCCTCAAATACGGACTCTAAAAAGTGGCTATTTAAAATCCTACGAAAATTACATGGGTATGGCCCAAAATAAAAGGTGTCGCGGCACCATATTAAGCTATGGACGAATTTGTGAAGTATTAATCTTGAATATTTCGTCCAAGCCTTCTTTCTTAATTATGGTGGCCTCAAAGTTCTGAAATCTTCATCCGTGGCCTTCTCTTGAATCATCACATGCTTGCTGCCATCTCCATGCATGACCATGCTCTAATGCTTGTCCCTCTCATCCATGCTTGGTCCATCATTCCTAAGAGTAAGAAATACATCTGATTTAGGCAGCATCATATTATCATGTATGTGAGGAATAGTTCCAAGAAACGAAAGTACTTGATAGTTAAGTTGTTTGGCATGAAATCGAGTGATAGGTCCTTGTATGTGTGTAGCTGTAGGTACAACGGTTGTATCAATAGATGGGATGTCCACATGCGGCAACAGTAGGGAGACTCATTAACTCAGCAGCATACTGGGGCAGAACACTGGAGGTGAGAACAGCAGCAGCACGAGCATCCTCATCGACCCACTGAGTGTAGGCAGTCAGGTCGTGGCGATAGGCCTCGAGATCATAAGAGTACTGCTTGAACTTCAGGTCATAAGCAGCAACAACACTATCATCGTCACTCTGAGCAGCATCCTTGGCCTCCTGAGAGGCATCAGCACCGAGAACAATCGGTGTCGGCGGAAGAGGATCCACTGGAGCAGGGGGCACAGCGGACAGGAGACCTCGTCGGAGAGCACACCCCAAAGACGGAGACCGCACATGTGAACGCGCATGAAGGCAGCGAAATCAGGGTAATTCGCGCCATCGAAGATCACCGGGCAGCGAGGAATCGCAACATAACCCGATGAAGAAGACATAATTTTTTTAACTTGTCAGATCCAATCGAGGTCCGACGAGAAACCGTAGCAGCCGCTCAGATCTGCAATCGGGGAGGCAGGGGAGGGACGGCGGCTGGCAGGGCACCGGCCAGGAGGTGCTGGGATGCGTGCTGTGACGGGGGGGCCTGGAGCAGAGGGCGACGGGGCACGCAGTCGTCGGCGGCGGGACCGCCTGGAGCATATGGCGGCTGGGCAGGGTCACACACCGGCGGTAGGGCGGGATTCGGGCCAATGCAGGAGAACGGTCCTGATGCAGGAGATCCGGGTGCCTGGCAACTCGATGGGCGCCTGACAGCTCGATGCAGGAGGGCGGGCGTTGCAGATCAGATCCAGCCAGGCGGTGGCGTTGCAGATCCGGCCGGGACGTGGGCGCGCCGGCATCAGCGACGGAAGAAGACGGCAGCGGACATGACGTGGCCGGCGACGGGCAGACGACCCGCAGCAGACAGGCAAACGGCCGGAGAGATGACCGAAGACAGCGACACACCGGCGGCGGCGACGTCGGAAAAACGACGACGACGGGGACGGTGGCGGCTGTGACGATGTTGCAGAAAAATTGTCTAACCTAGCTCTGATACCATGTCAAGCTTCATGCACTAGCCAACGCAACCAAAAGTCCGAACTGATGGAAAGAGCTAGTGCAATCCACTTATACACTTCAACACAGTCAACACATGGACAACACATAAAACCATCCAGTCGCTTGTTCTCCTCGGCCAAAACTCAAAAAGAACGCACGCCTTATCTGAAAGCGGCAGAGCGTCGGTCACCGTACATCCATGTATGGCTCATCTGTATCATACAAATATATGTCAAACGCAATCACTATGTTAAAATTAGTACCGCACGACGGTCTAAACGAGAAAATAGTTGCTAACCTTTTATTACACTTGGAAACAAAGATGAGAAAACTTAAGTGTGGCTCGGACACCTCATATCATGTCTGTGTTGTGTGACCTAAACTCGCATCGCTCTAATGGACATTTCACCGAACACCTCTAGTGCATATGTATGAACAAGAAAAAAATAGCACAACAACACTCTCTCCCACCAGGAAAAAAAATAGTTGAGAGGGGGAGGGGGTTGCGCGTATATATAGGGCCAGACCACTAGTCCCGGTTGGAGATATAAACCGGGACTAAAGGGGGTGCCCTAGCGAGCGGCAGTGCCAGGGCCCTGTAATCCCGGTTTGAGTCTCAGACCAGGACTAATGGGGTCTAACGGGCCAGGACCTATGGTTCTGGGTGGCTCGGGCCGTCCGGCGAGGGCCATTAGTCCTGTCCCCAGCCCAGCCGAGACTAATGGCCTGGACGAAAGGCCCGTTTTCTACTAGTGCCGCTGCCACACGTGCCTCCGCCGCCGTCACGCACACCTCCTCCCTGAGCCACGTGCCCTCCCAGCTTGCCGCATGCCATCGAATCTTGCAGCGTGCCGGCTGCAGCTTGCTGTGCGCCATTGGAGCTCGCCGCACCCTCTCTTTGCCCCGCACCTCTGCGCCACATGAGTTCACCACCTTCCCATCTTGTCGCCAGAGCTCGCCGCCTAGGAGCACCGGTCCTGGGAGGGGAACGACGGTACTACTCCCTTGCACGGGCTTGTCTCCGATAGGGGTGTTGCCGAACATTGTCCCACTGCTCTGACTTCCGACGAGGATCACTGGTTCGATGTGGCGGCCGTGCATGCTACCTAAACTGGGAGATTTTGCTACAGACGGTAGGCGTTTTAGCTACCAACGGCCATCGTCGTTGCTACCGACGGTCGACGAATTTGCTACGGACGGAGCGGCGAATTTTCATGTTGGCGAGTTTTTGCTACGGCCGCAGGATTTGCTACATGCATGTATATCTTTTGCTCCAACTTTATATGATTTTTCTATAAAATTATAAAACTTTTACTACAAGATGATCGGTGATAGTCTTTGAAGAAGTCGTTTTGCTAGGTAGAATTTTTTTTCCAACAAGTTATCCGGACATATCTCCGGCAAAATCTATTTATTTCTACATTAGTACATTTTGTTTGCTATCACTATTTTGTGGTTTTACTACAATATCGTAATTTTTTTGCTACAGGTCTCCGGCGAGGTTTTTTCCGATAAGTCTCCTGTGATATTTTCCGGCGAAGTCGGTTTTGCTATATTACTGTTTTTTTTTGCTCTAAAGTCTCCGGCGAGTTCTTCGGTGGGGTCTCCAGAAAGGGTTATCTTTTTTGTTCTATTTTTGTGCGAAAAGTTTTTTTATCACGGCGTAGCAAAACTGCACATTATATATATATAGCAAAAGCTATAGTAAAAACGGAATTGATGGACACGTTTCAGGCGGAGGATCTGGAAGTCGGAAGTTTTGATCCGGGAACGCGTAGCACCCGCAAAACTATTCGCATCCAGCGGTCCAAGTGTTATTTCTGTAGCATGCAGGTATTAATTGAACCCACAATTGCATGCTAGCCCAACCCATGAGGGATCTACATGTGATTTTTCCCAGTCGTATGGCCTCGGTGAAATAAGGTGGTAGCCTGGTGGGACACTAGGATTATTGGCTTCCTTTTCTGATGGCACGATGGTGTATTGTAAACAAGTCTACATTTGCTTCTGGAACTATAACTGTTTACTTGATCTGTCCCAAAATAATTGATTCACTAGGTGACGTGCGCGCTATGCCGAGGGCAAAAGGTCGTCGGCGTAGGCCAAAATACCCTCGGCGTATGGTACGCCGAGGGCTGCCCTCGGCGTAGCCTCCTCGGCAAATATCTCCCTCGGCGGAGCACACTCAAGCCGTCGGCGTATCGAAATGCCCGCGGCGTATGCCGTCGGCGTAGCGGCCGTCGGCCGGTTGCAAACACATTTTTTTTTTGAAAAAAATATTTTTTTTCTCAATTTTTTTATTCTTTGAATTGTTTCACTTGTTAATCACCTACTTTGAACATTTTTAACACTAATTATACTTAATATTTGATTAAATTTCAGTCTTAGTCAAACTTCCCAGCAGGTTACCCATACTAATACTACTCCAGCTTCAGCACGCTTAACTTCCTCGTTCCTTCAGAATCCGTTTTCACAAAATAATCCATACATTGGTGTTAATACTATGATATCAATCTTATTAACTCTTATATCATCATGTCACATGTTTGTATTTTTTGAAATTACAAACAATTATTTAAGTAAATATTAATGAATAAGTAAAAATATTATTGAATTCAAATAAAAATATAATAATTTTATTTTTTTGTATTTTTCTATTTAATATAGAATAATTAATATCTTTAAATCTGTAAATCGAAATTCAACAAATAATATGTCTAAATTGATCAGAAAAATGAGAGGAATCCAAATATGATATCCATATCAACTAATCACAAACCCTCCGTTTTTTAATTAGCTATTTGGTGGTTGCTTTAGAAAATCCCCTTTTTGCGCTTGGATAATGAAAAATGCCTTTTTGGTGCGATGAAAAGGAAAACTTGCATTGGATCTTTGATAAAATAGCATATTGTGAACCTAAAAATGATTTTTGTAAAAAAACATGAGCATCGGATCATGTACCTGTAGTTCATATCTGACCCACTTCCTACCGATTCGGCAGGAATTTGTCTTTTTCACCAAAGGTGGACGGAAAGGTTTCGGATCCTCCTGTTGGGACATTGTCCATATAAGGTGGTATAGTATTTTTATAAAATGTTGTGGTAGTATTTTGAATTAGCCATTTGGTGGTTGCTTCACAAAACCGTCCGTTTTTTATGCTCGGAAAATAGAAAATGGCTTTTTGGTGCGACGAAAAGGAAAACTTCCTCCTGCAACATTGTTCACCATCCCATGATACATGTGTATGCATAATATGGGCACATTATCACAAACTATGCCTTGATTCTAGCCATAACATTGGTCATTCGATCCGAAAGCCAAGAAACCTCGAATGAGATAGGTCATTTTGTGAAGGTTTTTTTGAGACATAATCAATATATCAAGTTTGATATTTTTCCTTATAACTATGTCACATAATATGACACCACGCGAAGGTTTCG
This sequence comes from Avena sativa, assembly GCA_916181665.1. Classification (NCBI taxonomy): domain Eukaryota; kingdom Viridiplantae; phylum Streptophyta; class Magnoliopsida; order Poales; family Poaceae; genus Avena; species Avena sativa. The sequence continues at coordinate 328,292,879 of OV702284.1, read as the reverse complement.
CATTGTTTCGATCGTTTTTGAATTTTTTATGCCCGTTTTAAACTATCGTCAAACTTTATCGAACAGCGGACATAAAGATTCTTAGATCGGGGCCGATCCTTGCTAAAATTTCATTGCATCTTTGATAAAATAGCATATTGTGAACCTAAAAATGATTTTTGTAAAAAAACATGAGCATCAGATCATGTACCCGTAGTTCATATCTGACCCACTTCCTACCGATTCGGCAGGAATTTGTATTTTTTACCAAAGGTGGACGGAAAGGTTTTGGATTCCCCTATTGGGACATTGTACATATAAGGTGGTATAGTATTTTTGTAAAATGTGGTGGTAGTATTTTGAATTACCATTTGGTGGTTGCTTCACAAAACCGTCCGTTTTTTATGCTCGGAAAATATAAAATAGCTTTTTGGTGCGACGAGAAGGAAAACTTCCTCCTACAACATTGTTCGCCATCCCATGATGCATGTGTATGCATAATATGGGCACATTATCACAAACTATGCCTTGATTCTAGCCATAACATTGGTCATTCGACCCGAAAGCCAAGAAACCTCGAATGAGATAGGTCATTTTGTGAAGTTTTTTTTGAGACATAATCAATATATCAAGTTTGATATTTTTCCTTATAACTATGTCACATAATATGACACCACGCGAAAGTTTCGCATTGTTTTGATCGTTTTTAAATTTTTTATGCCCGTTTTAAACAATCGTCAAACTTTATGGAACGACGGATATAAAGATTGTTAGCTCGGGGCCGATCCTCGCTAAAATTTCATTGGATCTTTGATAAAATAGCATATTGTGAACCTAAAAATGATTTTTGTAAAAAAACATGAGCATCGGATCATGTACCTGTAGTTCATATCTGACTCACTTCCTACCGATTCGGCAGGAATTTGTCTTTTTCACCAAAGGTGGACGGAAAGGTTTCGGATCCCCTTGTTGGGACATTGTCCATATAAGGTGGTATAGTATTTTTGTAAAATTTGGTGATAGTATTTTGAATTAGCCATTTGGTGGTTGCTTCACAAAACCGTCCGTCTTTTATGCTCGGAAAATAGAAAATAGCTTTTTGGTACGACGAAAAGGAAAACTTCCTCCTGCAACATTGTTCGCCATCCAATGATGCATGTGTATGCATAATATGGGCACATTATCAAAAACTATGCCTTGATTCTAGCCATAATATTGGTCATTTGACTCGAAAGCCAATAAACCTCGAATGAGATAGGTCATTTTGTGAAGGTTTTTTTGAGACATAATCAATATATCAAGTTTGATATTTTTCCTTATAATTATGTAACATAATATGACACCACACGAAGGTTTCACATTGTTTCGATCGTTTTTGAATTTTTATACCCGTTTTAAACTATTGTCAAACTTTGTCGAACGGCGGACATAAAGATTCTTAGCTCGGGGCCGAGCCTCGCTAAACTTGCATTGGATATTTGATAAAATAGCATATTGTGAACCTAAAAATAATTTTTGTAAAAAAACATGAGCATCGGTTCATGTACTTGTAGTTCATATCTGACCCACTTCCTACCGATTCGGCAGGAATTTGTCTTTTTCACAAAAGGTGGACGGAAAGGTTTCGGATCCCCCTGTTGGTACATTGTCTATATAAGGTGATATAGTATTTTTGTAAAATGTGGTGGTACTATTTTGAATTAGCCATTTTGTGGTTGCTTCACAAAACCGTCCGTTTTTTATGCTCGGAAAATAGGAAATGGCTTTTTGGTGCGACGAAAAGGAAAACTTCCTCCTGCAACATTGTTCGCCATCCCATGATGCATGTGTATGCACAATATGGGCACATTATCACAAACTATGCCTTGATTCTAGCCATAACATTGGTCATTTGACCCGAAAGCCAAGAAACCTCGAATGAGATAGGTCATCTTGTGAAGGTTTCTTTGAGACATAATCAATATACCAAGTTTGATATTTTTCCTTCTAACTATGTCACATAATATAACACCACGCGAAGGTTTCGCATTGTTTCGATCGTTTTTAAATTTTTTACGCCCGTTTTAAACTATATATAATGTTTTATATTTTACTTAATTTTTATTTATAAATGTGTAATATTTGAGTGTAGATAGATATGTCTTATTTTTTTGCAAATTTTGATATATTATTTGTATTTTTCCGAATTAGAATGATTTAGTTATGATTTTTGAAATTTTAATGAGATAAAATAAAAAATAGCTACGCCGAGGGCAGCCGTCGGCGTATGCTACGCCGAGGGCAGCCGTCGGCGTAGCATAGAATATGCCGAGGACAATTTTACGCCGACGGCTGCTTGACGGAGCTGGCCTGGACGATGGCTACGCCGACGGCCCCGACGTTTGGCCGTCGGCGTAGCTTCCCATTCCTGTAGTGATTGAAGTTTATTTAGATACACATGTAATAATGGAGTTATGCAAAACCCAAACACCTCAAAAATAGATATTTTTTCCGAAATGGGGAGGCCCTGACCTCTGCATCTATCGATGTGTACGACCTTTTATTAAAAAGATTATACGAAGTCTTACAAAAGTTGCAAAAACTAGAACAAAAGAGCACGGAGACATAGATTAGCCATCTAAAAAGCTGAAATAAAAAGATTATACAAAGTCTTACAAGTGGGGTTGCAACTGAGTTTTTCCAGTTGCAAGACATGTCACAATTGAGATATTTTCATAATCATAATTATAAAAAACAAAACATCAATAAAATTGAGTTGTACAGTTTTTACAATGAAAACTATCCATGAAAATACGCAACTCCTTGATGCGTACATAAATTGAAAAGGAACTAGCTGCACATGGATATACGTTCCAGAAAATAACCACAACTCTAGGAAAATCTCATTCATGGGCAATAAAACAATGAAAACACTAAAAAAATCAAGCTCTCGCTGACGATACGAGCCTGACAACAACAAGAAAGTGCCCATTTGGCGCACAAATCTCCGCACAACATATCTGATGATTGCGAGGTTGATTGAGAACTAAGTTAATTCTCAGCTGATTGACTACGGTTGTGAGGCACCTAGCGAGTCGCCCCTCGTCGGAACTAATGTTGGGCCTCTCGGTCTTTTTTTCAGTCACACGTATAGATGGATGTAATAAACCCGATGAACCTGATGAATTGTATTTTACCAGTTTGATGGCGGATGAAATTGGGAGGGATGCTCCTTAATTCAAAATAACTTCATGTTCTCTTACGAAAAACAATCGATGATACACTTAATCTTTTGAAAGCTTATTATATCAAAATCATTGTTTATTTCTAATCTCAATGCCCCAAATAATAAGACCACTCTTGCCCCAAATAATAAGACCACTCTTCCAAGCTCCTCCTTTTGTTTCCATTAGGCTAATAGAGACCTCCCCGCTATAGTCGTCATCGTTACAGAACTCACCCAACTCCACCTCCAGCCAGCCGTCGGCCCTTTTCCGACCGAACATCACGCCATCGGTAGGAGGAATAGCATTATGCCTCGAATAGTAGTAACTATTCCAACGTCTTCGCAAGATATGCTTTTGGGGCACCCCGCCATCCCGATCATCCATGAAGCCTTGGAGGCAGACTTGCCGTGTGGATTCACTCCCTCCAACGCTGACCGAAGCATCTTGAAACGGGTAATCCAGCGCGTGGACTGCAACGGTTTCTAGTTTGAACACCATGTAAACGCCATACATCGAGTTCTTGGACAGCATCCTCCTATTTATCCTGCCACGTATTTCCAGCCAGCAAACCCCTAGGAGTTTAGCTACTTCGGAGAACCTGTCGCGGAGGTAGAGGACATGATTAGTAAAGGATATAAACAAAATTTTATAACTCACTCCAAAATCCAAATACACATCGAAACAGCTCGAACCTTTTGTTTCTTTTGATCTCATCATTACGGTCGAGGTCGATCCATGCCCAGTACTTTGGCGTGTCACCCCACGAAATATGCAGCGCCCTCGCTGAAAGCGTGTAGCACTTGGCTCCGGAAAACTTGTCTAGCCGCATGCTCTACAGCATGTACCAAAGGATAATGGCGGATCAGTTAGCCGACGATCGATGGTGATACAGAAAAAAGAAGCAGCCCTGTATATGTGGCTATGTAGCAGTTTGGGATCAGTACGTACCATACGCCTGCATGGGAGTAGGGCCGGTGTATCGGAGAGGTGCTGGAACATCCCCTTCTTGGTCGACGGCGGTGTATGGGGGAGCTCACCTTCAGCGAACCGTGGGAGGTCGTTGGGCAGGAAGCACGACCAGACGGCGTCGGAGCCCGCCACGGCGCGGAAGGCCAGGGAGACGGAGGCGGCACGGCAGGCGTCTGGCGGCGACGTGAGGGATATGATCGTCGCGAGGAGTTCCTCCGGCAGGCGCAGGATCTCGCAGCTGGGTGTCGCCATGAATACCCCTCTATCTCTCTCCGTGTCGAGGACTCGTCGCTTGATCGATCTGGTTTGTCTATGTCACCCAGTGAAATTTAAGATAGAATTTGTGGCCGGGTTCGGATCGGTTATGGAAACCGTGCAGTGCAGGCGTACACAAAAAACCTTAACCAGCTCCGATCCGCAAAAAACTATTCGCGTCCAGCGGCCCAAGTGTGATTTCTGCAGCATGCAGGTATTAATTGAGCCCACAATTGGATGCTAGCCCAATCCACGAGGGATCCACATGTGATTTTTTCCCTGTCGTATGGCCTCGGTGAAATAAGGTGGTGGCCTGGTGGGACAAAAGGATTATTTGCTTCTTTTTTTTGATGGCACGATGGTGTATTGTACACAAGCCTACATTTGCTTCTAGAACTATAAGTCTATAATTGTTTACTCGATCTGCCCCAAAATAATTGATTCAAATTTATTTAGATACACATGTAATGGAGTTTTGCAAATTCCAAACATCTCGAAGATAGTTTTTTTCTTTTCAAAATGGGGAAGCGCCGGCCTCTGCATCTATCGATGCACACGACCTTCTACTAAAAAGATGATACGAAGTCTTACAAAAGTTGCAAAAACTAAAACAAGAGAGTGCAAAGACATGGATTAGCCATCTCAAAAGCTGAAATAAAAAGATTATACGAAGTCTTACAAGTGGGGTTGCGCAACTGAGTTTTTTCGGTTGCAAGACATGTCACAACTGAGATATTTTCATAATCATAATTATAAAATAAAACATCAAGAAAACTGAGTTGTACAGTTTTTTCAATGAAAAACTATCCATGAAAAATACGCAACTCCTTGAGGCGTACATAAATTAAAAAGGAACTAGCTCCACATGGGATATACGGTTCCAGAAAATAACCACAATCTCATTCACGGGTAATAAAACAATGGAAACACTAAAAAACAAGCTCTTGCGGACGATACAAGTCTCAGCCCATTTGACGCACAAATCACCGCACAACATATCTGATGATTGCGAGGTTGATTGGGAACTAAGTTAATTCTCAGCTGACTGAGAATTAGCAAATCCCTTACTTCTAATCTCAATGCCCCGGATTATAAGACCACTTTTCCATCCTCCTTTTGTTTGCATTAGGCTAACGGACACTTCCTCGTCAGATCCCTCCTCGTTGTAGAACCCACCCAACTCCACCTCCATCCATCCATCGACCCTTTTCCGTCCAAATATAAGATCATCTCTAAGTTGAATTTGATGGTGGATTGGGGAATAATAACTTCCCCAAGAAGTTGGGCTCAAGATACGTTTCCTGGGCCCATCTCTATCCAAGGGTTGGAGGCAGAGTTGACGTGTCGATTCACTCCCTCCAACGCTGACCGAAGCCTCAGGAAACAGATAATACAGAAAATCGAATACATTATAATCTAGCTTGAACACCATGTAAAAGCCATACATCGAGTTCTTGGATAGCATCCTGCTATTTATCTTGCCACATATTTCCAACCAGCAGACCTTTAGAAGTTTAGCTACTTCGGAGAACCTGTCGTAGAGGTGGAGGACATGATTAGTGAACTGTATAGCCACTATCAGAGCACTTCAGTAGCAAAAAGGTCATGGTGCATAATATAATCAAGATAAGATAACTAATGCAATTCACTCCAAATACACATTAATTGAAACAACTCTTCAGCAAAGAAACAAAGATATATCGGTATCTTATCGGTGTATATAATCTGGCACATTTGGAAGGACCATGGACGCATAACTTTTCAGGATGAGGCAATGCCGGCTACTGCCGTCGCAAACTCGATCAGGGCAGACCTAGAAACTTAGCTGTGTTTAGTTAGTTCTTGTTGAGTTTATTTCTAAGGGCATTGGTTTGCATGTTAATGTAACTGTGTAAAACCTTCTTCGCAAAAGCAGAGCACCAGCTGTTCATTGTAAAAAAGCAACAACTCTCAAACCTTTTATTTTTTGTTTTCATCTTGTCACCGCAGAGGTCGATCCACTGCCAGTACTTTGGCGTGTCACCCCACGAAATATGCAGCGCCCTCGCTGAAAGCGTGTAGCACTTGGCTCCGGAAAACTTGTCTAGCCGCATGCTCTACATGTACCAAAGGATAATGGCGGATCAATATAATTAGCCGATCATGGTGATACAGAAAAAAAGAAGCAGCCCTATGTGGCTATATGTTGTACTCCCTCTGTTTTAAAATATAAGATGTTTTAGATTTGCAAAAAAAAATTGTATTTAGACTTGTTTTAGTGGGTTTTAGTGTGTAGATTCACTTGAAATCTAAGTGAACCTACGTACTAAAAAAATCTACTTCCTCCAACTCATATTAGTTGACTCAAGTTTGTCTAGATTCATATGTATCTTGTTAAGTATCAATTCTAGATGTATCCGTATCTAGAAAAAATTGAGTCAACTAATATGGATCAAAGGGAGTAGATACATTTATTTTAGAAAGCTAAAACATCTTATATTTTGAGTAGCAGTTTGGTTGGGGACTTGATACGTACCGTAAGCCTGCATGGGAGTAGGGCTGGTGTATCGGAGAGGTGTTGGAACATCGCCTTCTTGGTCGGGGGTGGTGTATGGGGGAGCTCGCCTTCAGCGAACCGTGGGAGTTCGCTGGGCAGGAAGCACGACCAGACGGCGTCGGAGCCCGCCACGGCGTGAAAGGCGCGGGAGACGGCGGCGGCACGGCAGGCGTCTGGCGGCGACGTCAGGGATATGATCGTCGCGAGGAGTTCCTCCGGCAGGCGCAGGATCTCGCAGCTGGATGGCCCCATGGCCATGAATACCTCTCTGTCCGTGTCGACGACACGTCGCTTGGCTTTGTCGTCGCGGTTCAGATCGATCTGGTTGCGATGGGTTAGATCGGAGGCAAAGGAAGTTTGTGTATGTCACCGACGTTAAATTGAGATAGTAGTCCGTACAGGCGTACAAGAAACAACCTGAACCACCCGGCAAAAAAAGCATGAGTAGGAGTCCAGGACACTCCTTCAACTGGAGTATATATTCCCGTCCGGTGTCCAGACAGAGGCAGCGTGATTTCTTGCAGCATGCAGGTATTGATTGGGCTCATAATTGCATGCTAGCTCTACCCACGAGGGATCCACGTGTGAATTTTTTCCATCGTAGGTGAAATTAGGTGGTGGGGTAATAGGATAATTTTTTTTTTGAAATGGAGGCGATAACCGGGATCTGCATCAAAATGATGTATGTACACAGCCTTTTTATTTATTATTCGGTATGGCCTTATATATAAAAAATATATAAAGATCAATCCAAAACCAGCTCACTAACGCCAACCAGTTATAACAACACCTATAACTTTGATGAAGGGCTGGCCATTGCTCTCACCTTACACATAAGCGCGTCATCATAAATTGGAGGCATCACCCAACCGTCCAACAACACTCCGGTGGCACAAACCAGTCTAGCATAACCTCAGTGTGCGCCAATGCACGCACTTCAGAAGTTGTCGCCTCCATCTTTCGCCGATCTATTTTCGAGTAGGGATCAAGGCTTTAACCTTTCAGGCCTGTCGTCAACGCCACCATGATGCCAGACAGTGCCACCGCCCTGTGCTTGTCCATCAAAATGTGTCTGTCATCGAGACCCCGCTGCACCACAACGCCAAGACGCGTCTCCTTTGACATGGTAGATGAAACACCGCTCCACCAGCAGACCCGTCCAGTGATCCACGATGATGCCCCCAAGAGGGATAATTGCATCTATTTCCATCATAGTTTGATCCAGGAGATCCGGGTCTAGAGTTTCCCTGGAGCATCCCGAGAAAGGAAGCAACAACCGCTAAAATGATCCCTTCGATAAGGGGACGACGCCAACAGACACCGGCATGGTCCACCTCAGTTTTCACCGCCAGCCACACAATTCCAAGCCCGACACTGGATGAACTGAGATACAGCCGCGCCAACAGACATGCGTAACAGAACAGCTACCTAGCACCGATCGATAAGATCGGGCCTAAATATCCTCGCTGCTATAGATCCACCGCCGCTACACGCCACCCCCACACTTACTCATTGGAGGTGAAACCTCCAGATTGCAGTTACCAGATCGCTGTCTTTCGCACCGTTGCCACCACACTGGAGGGCCTCGCCACCGTGATTCCAGGCTAGTGCCATGTCCAGGCCTAGGGTAGCGTCCCGCGCCACCAACCCTATGCACGTGACTACGCGAGACTCCGTAGCCGCCGGTGACGACCATGCTTTGCTTGGCCGCGCCATATGTCGACAACGGAGGAGGGAGGAGAGAGGGGTGGGGGAGAGCTGGCGGGGTTCCTCCTGTCTCCTCATGGGAGGGATGCGAGAGAGCTTTCCCTCCCCTTCATCTGCACATAGTATTCTATGACACTTGTTCAAAGAATCATGGGCAGTAGGATTATTGGAGTACCACAGTATAGACCATGTCGTCTCATTTAGCTTTCGTGATGAGTTGGACTTCCATAGAGCTCGCCCAGATAGGATCTACATAGGAATCTGATGGAACTTACATCCCGTGCGCACATTGCCTCACAACATATACTCCCTCTGTTTCAAAATATAAGATGGTTTAGATTTGTAAAGAAAATGTATCTAAACTTCTTTTAATGTGTATATTCACTCCAAACTTGAATGAACATATATACTAAAACAAGTCTATGCATCTTATATTTTGAAACGGAGGGAGTATAAGATATGAATTCTAGGTGCCACAGTTCAACATGATTTTGCATCCGCGTTTATCTAGAACTCTAATTTTATTCTCTCCATGAGGAAGCGCGGAAAGGTAGAGATCCTACTCTCCTAATGAGTAGTACAACATATCCAAGCAGAAAGAATGTAAAACCACATTTTGGAAAAAAGAAATAGTCCATTAAAAATATATTTATTTCAAGTTCTCAAATTCTACTACTAATTAATGCTACAATCTTGTTGGCCTCCGTTGCTTACTTCTCAACTCAATGCCCCACACAATTAGGCCACATTTTCCCGGTGATGTCTTCGCAACCAAGCTGACTGAGGCCTCACCGTCGCCATCCCCGTTGTGGAACTCACCCAGCTCCACCTCCATCTATTGCGGGAGGATTGACCTGATGATAATTCGGCAGGATGATAACAATTATTTTTATATGAAAATAAAATTAGAAACTGCTGCTTGAACCTTTTGCCTCTTTTGCTGTAGTGAAAATCTGAGCCCACAGGCACCAGCTCCCCTGCAAAATGCGAAATCTGCAAGCCCGCTCGCGGAAAGGGTGAGGCACTTTGCGCCGGTAGACTTGTCGAGCTGCATATGCTACTATGTGAGAAAACGATAGCCTACTCGCGTCAGATTGAACTGCAGCCGTACGATGTATTGGGGCGTACCACGAATTTGCGTGGCAGAAGGGCTGGCTCGTCAGAGAGGCGCCGGAACGGTCCCTTGGTCGATGGCGGCGCGCGGGGAGCTCTTTCTCGGTGAAACGCGGCATGTCTTTAGATAACCTGGACTTCTGGTGTTGTCTTGGTGATGGTAGTACTACTGTTTCAATGAATGAGTTTTTTTTTATAATTTTTTTTGGCTCCGTGTATCCGTATTACCACTAGGACAATGTGTTGTTGCAGAAGCTGAGTGTAATTGATATCTGCTGATACTAATATATGCTCCTTCCAAAAAAAAAAATATGGTGAAAGTCAGGATGCAAGTGGCTCATCCGCTGGATGGGATTAGCCGCTTCCGCCGCAATGTCAATTAAGCGGGGTTTTGCGGCAACCGTTTTACTTATTTTGTGGTTTTTTGCGGCTTGATGGTACCGCGACGCCGCTTCCCTAGACATGTTCCGCGCTCCCTCGCAGATACGACTGTTTTATTTCGTTATTATGATTGTTGTCGAACAAAAAGTAAGTAATCCATGCGCATGCGCTCTGTAAACACGCACGCTAACCAACCTGCAACAAGTACTCCCTTCGTTTCAAAATATAGGATGTTTTAGGTGTATGAAGAAAATATATTTAGACTTCTTTTAATGTGTAATTCACTCCAAGCATGAATGAATCTACATACTAAAAATAGTCTAGATATATTTGCTCCATATTATATTTTAAAATGGAGGGAGCAGCCAACAATTCTAGCCCGTTAATGTCATGTACACGTCCAACTTTGTACACTCGGCGGTTCTGTTGTGATGCCAAAGTCTCACTAGTACCAAGAGCGTCTCCACTCGTTCGGTGTTTTCAGGCCTAAATTCGGCTCTATTTAGTATCGGATGGATGAAACATTTAGCTTGCGAACAGCCAGTTTCCCACTCGCGTTCCTAGGTCGAGGTCTTGACTTTGGCCAAATTTTGAACAAGCACGATGTAATTTAGATGAATTCAGGCGATTACATTAAAATATAGGCGAGTTTGTATAAATTATGTCAAATTCAGACATATACCCGAATTTTGACTGCAGTAGTCTAAGAAAAACTAAAAAACCGAAATAACTAAACTAGCCGATTCTGATGCCGACGGGCACGCCGATCACATGCCAAAGTGGCGTTAGAAGGACATGTAGTCGGCGTCCTAGGTCTCGTCATCGTCGCTCGACGGCTACGGTGGCCGGGAGCTTCCCTGGCCGGCATCGCCATAGCGCCACAGCTGCGATGAGGGCCCTGGATTTCCTCGACCAGCTCGTGCCCCTCCGGCACCGGTGCCACGGACACGCCGCTCGTGCTGAGCTTCCATGTCGGCGGGCACCGGAAGTCCGACGGCGCCGGGTAGCTGGCGTCGTGGAGCAGCCGTGCCTCCCATGACTAGAGAGCGCCGGCCGAAGCCGTTCGCCACCGCATGGTCGCTTGGATAGTACTCCACCATCTCTGCCGCCAAACTCTTTTTCTCGTCACCGAGGAAGTTTGTTGGTTGGGGAATGGAGGTGATGAGGTTGTGTGCTCTGGGAGACGGCGAGAACGCTGGAATTTATAGCTGAAAGAGTAAAGGGCGGCGAAGGCGGGAGGGGTGTAACGATGTGAGTGGAAAAAGTGGAAACAACAGGGTTTTTTTCGCCGATTTTGTTTCATCTGGCGTTCCCATGTGGTCTCCGGCGCTCCGGCTTTGGCCTAGAAAGCTATATATAAAATCGGTTTTGCTAAGTCACAGCTAGCTGTGACATAACTTAGGACACAGTCATATTTGTAACCATTCAAATTGATGTAGAGATTAACACAGTTGTTTTTTCCATGGACATCTGGCCGAGAAATCGACGGCGCGCACGACCGCCACAGCGCAGGTGCATGCATGCATATACTCCTGACTAGCTAGCTTATCTCTTATCGTTTTTTGCATGCATGTTCTACTAGACTTTTTGCTGTATGCAAGCGTGAAGGATATAGCTTATCTTATATGGAGTAGCTAGCTAAGCCATCTACTAGTACAAGTTAGCTAATTTTTTTTGTACACGTGTTATTATTTTTTTACGATTGGTTGGTTTTTGTATTTATGGGCTTTTGCCCATGTGGAATTTTTTATAATATTTTATATAAACATATTGATTTAAAGATATTTTTAAATATTGTTTGAGTCTTATATATTGAGTTGCAATGGGATTTATTTCCAGTTGCAAGTAAGGTTGTAATTATGATTTTTTTTCAGTTACAAATAGTGTTGCAATTGTGATTTCCCGGTTGCAAGTGAGATTGCAATTATGATTTTTACGAATTGCAAGTAGGGTTGCAACTGTGACTTTTCTAGTCTCAAGTAAAGTTAAAATAGAGATATTTTTCAGTTGCAAGTTGGGATGCAACTGATGTTTTCTCCAGTTACAAGTGGGTTGCGACCGAGATTTACAGTTGCATTTGTGATTGCAACTGATATTTTATAGTTAATAAGTGAGTATATTAATTAAATGTTAATTGTAAGTGGGTTTTTTGAATTGCAAACGAGGTTATAACTGAGTTGTTTTTGTAGGTGCAAGTGAGATTGTAACTATTTTGTTTTTTCCATTGTAATTATGGTTGCAACCGAGTTTTTTTTAGTTGCAAATGATGTTGCGACTGAGTTGTCTCTGTTAAAATACAAAATATTTTGGTAGACTATTTTAGTCTAACAAAACATATTTAGAATTAAAGTAGAATTTTTATAAGTGAAGTTAAAAAATTTCTACTAGCTAAAACAACACGTATAGACCACCACCCACACAGAGAAGCAAAAAAACAGCATGCAAGCAAAATAAAAGCATCAGGGCACGGGACGGGTATACGCATGCAGCAACCACACGAATTACAGCCTAAAGTCAGCCGAACGAATTGTGTTAATCGGCTGACCTCAGTCGACCGTGACGTAACTTAAGTCACAGTCGACTGCGGCATAGGGACTTCCATATAAAATAGACCAAATTCGGAAGATCTTCTAGAAACACGGCCGAACGAACTTTCGCCGTTTGGATGAAAAAATGTCTAAAAAAGCCCTGCTGGAAATGATAGCGGGATGCTCTAATGTGAAGAAAGATTAGAACTCGAAGGTAACCTCTGGATCTTTGGATATTACGAAAAAAACTAACTACCGGACCGAAAGGTAGACTCGGCGTGACGCATGACACATCACGATTTCCAACTGCATAAAAAATCCCCAACATAATGATTGTTGAACCAGCAGTATATCTGTATCTGTGACCTAGATTGTTGAACCAGCAGTATATCTGTATCTTTGACCTGTAACTAGCTAGCCTCCGGCCGCTGAGAAAGCATTCTAGTGCGCTCCGAGCGGACGGAAGTCCCACAACTGAGAAGCGTTTAGCCGCTTAATTTTAGCGGCTTGCCACAACTGCCATATACAGCATTTTTTCGCGTACGGCGTATACGGATCTGTTGGACGCCGCCGGCGCTTACATCCTGAGGTGAAAGGAAGCTGGACCAGACGGTGTCGGAGTCGGCGGCGGCGTGGAAGGCCCGGGAGACGGTGGCGGCTCGATCGGAAGGCGTCCGCAGGCGACGTGAGGGAGATCACGTGCACCAGCAGATCCTCCGGCAGGCGCTCGATCTCGCAGGCCGCCGGCGTCTCCATGGTGCGCGTGCCTCTGATCGACGATCTCTCGCGTGGTATGCGGCTGGGGCGTTGGTTGGACGTACGACTCGACGTTGTTATGTGATGCCGTGGAGGACCCAAATGCGTTGGATTAATAAAATATGGGAACATCTACGACTCTACGTCTCAGGCGAATTTCTCGGTCGACTAATGTGGTTGGCTTAATTGAATGGAAACATGCATGGTTTATAAAAAAAGAAAATTTGCTACAAGACACCGTTATTTTTAGGCATTTGCTGAAACACACCGCAAAATTCTGTCTTTGCCAAGTACCATTACAATTTTGTGGCACATTTGCCAGAACACACCGCACGACTAAAATAGGAAAGTTTGACTTTTTTTTTCAAAACCGTCCATAACATGTCACACGGGAAAAAGTGTCAAAACTTTCTATTTTTGGCCATGTGGTGTGTTCTGGCAAATGTGCCACAAAATTGTAATGGTATCTGACAAAGACACAATCGGACGATGTGTTTCAGCAAACGCCTAAAAATAACGGTGTCCTGTAGCAAATTTACACTAAAAAAAAACCTGCAACCAGATGGCTCAATCGAATCTTGAAACCAAAATCTAACGGTGAACAAGATGACTGAGAAATAGCAAAACCGATAAAATATATGCTAGAAACCGTGCGTGCTACATTAATACTATAACTATCTATAGGAACCGCGCGTACGTACGTGCATGCTACGTAAACTTTGAGATTGGCTCTTCACAAAAAAAAAGTTTGAGAATAGAAACGATGGGAAGGCAGTGATCATTGGCTATGGATATGGTACGCACTACAGGAAACTGTCAAGGCGCCGACGGCTTCCAGCTACGCCGACGACAATAAATTGGGGATGTCGGCGTAGTGGCACGAGCCGGGCGGGCCAGCAAACAGGCCGTCGGTCTAGAAAAGTTGTCGGCGTAGGCTGAGGCGGACCGTCGGCATAGACAGAGGTGGGCCGACGGCTACCGTCGGCGTAGTTGTGCCTCCCATGACTGGAGAGCGCTGGCCAAAACCGTTTGCCGCCACAGGGTCGCCTGGATAGCACTCCGCCATCTCTGTCGCCAAACTCTTTTTCTCGTCGCTGAGGAAGTTTGTTGGTTGGGGAATGGAGGTGATGAGGTTGTGTGCTCTAGGAGACGGCGAGAACGCCTGCATTAATAGCCGAAAGAGAAAAGGGCGGCGAAGACAGGAGGGGTGTAGTTGCATGGGTGGGAAAAGTGGAAACGACAGGGCTTTTTTCGCTGATTTTGCTTCATCCGGTGTTCTCAGACGGTTCTCGGTGCTCCAGCTTCGTCCTGGAAGGTCTGGATGTAAAATGGGCATACATGACCCAACAACTAGACTAAACGACTACTGCATAGAGCAATGCTAACAAGTTTAAAATAGGGAGAAGCGAGTGTAAAAAAAATCCAGGGAGACGCGAGTGTAAAAAATCTATCATACCATTTTTTTAATAGAAAGACTGACATACGGGACTCATCAGTTAGACTATAGGATCAATGCCAATATTTAACATGTGTTCAAACCGTACAAGCATAATTATGCATAGATCAGCTTTCATACCACTGAATGCGTTTGTAGCAGAAAACAATATTTTTTCTAACCAGTGTATGCAAAGTGTCCAGATATATCTATGAGTTAATGTTGTAATGTGAAGAAGGTTTCGGTGACATACCCTTGTAATGGGAAGAATGTTGTATTCAGATGAACATGGATGATGTAGTCGTACTCACAGCCGACCTCAAGGTCGCGTTGATCCTCGCTCAACAACCAGGTGCCACAATTGACAACACCCTTGTGGTTTCGCACACATTTGCTGCTCAACAACGACTCCCAATTTCTCCGATCCAACTGAGATTGTGGAAGTTGATCTTTCGGATCGAGGATCCAACATCGCGACGGTGTGTCAAATGAGAAGTCTTCTCCCACGCGCAAAGTCATTATTGGAACTGCGAGCACGAGATCCAGAGAGAGAGAGAGAGGGAGAGAGAGCTGGAGGACTAATGCCTTGGGAATGGTCTGCACCCCTTCCCGTGCGTCCCCTCCTTGAGCATCTCCACTCGGGTTCCCAATAGGCCATTCCCACGGATTTTTTTTCGTTTGGACGCTGAAAATTGGTACAGTCGCATTTCCAGGACGTCGGTTTCATTCGGATTTGGCCCAACTTTCATCCGGAGTTCCCAGGCCGATCTCGGGGAACCGGGAACGCCGGACAAAGCAAATTTGGCGAAAAAAAGGCTCGGTGCATGGACCCACCTAGTCAGCGACTGGAAGACGAGTTGTCGCCATCCTTCAGCCTTGGCTTCCGCGATGCATCGCCGGGCAATAACTGCCCGTCTCGTTGACCACGCATCGCTATAATGGCACGACACCGCCGCCTTGGCTCCCGCAACAGACCGCCGAGCAATAACTTCCCATTTTTTCCCCCTTTTCCCACCCATGCCGCTACACCCTCCCGCCTTTTCCGCCCACTTCGGCCTATAAAAGCCGGCACCCTCGCCGGCTCACAACACACACACTCTCAGCCTCTCCACTCCCCCTCTACCATGAACTCCTACTCCGGTGAGAAGAAGGCCATGGTCGAGAGGTACGCCGGCGACCCTGCGGTGATGAACGGCTTCGGCCGGCGTATGCTGTAGCCTTGGGAGGCCCGAATGCTCCACGACACCGGGTACATGGTGTCGTCGGACTTCCGGAACCCGCATGAATGGAAACTCAGCACTGGCAGCATCCTGGTGCCGCCGGTGCCGGCCGTCGAAGATATGGTGGAGGATATCCAGGCCGCCATCATGGTGATGGATGACCTGGAGCTCGCCGAAAACCCCGAAAACCTCGCGTATCGGGAGCAGTACTTCATCGAGCGCCAGCTCTGCAAACTCACGGCCCATGAAGAGTCGCCGGGCACGCCGCTGAAGCGCAACAACGCGGCAGGGTGCCCGCGATGGTTGAGTGTGCCGGGATGGACTCTCACCGCCATGCTGCAGCACATCCACGCTGGCAACCGCCCTAGGCTGGGCTTCCCACAATCGTCAGCGCCCGCGGCCAGGGCAAGGCGCCATCCTCCGGCGAACTGGTTGCCCAGGAGCATGGCCAGCCTCAGCTCCTCCTCCGCCGCCGCCTCGGCCTCCCGCTCGTCCGGGTCCGCGCTGGCCCAGTCGCCGCACGTAAGCGGCGAGGCTCTTCGGTCCGTCAAGCGGGAGGCCGACAGACCAGATCGCTCGCCGCTGAGGACAAGATCGCGGGGGATCGTCATCAACGAGCCCCGCACGCCATCGCTGCCGACTGGCTGGCTTCGCATGCGCTAGCCGAAGCCGGCGGACAGGGCAGTGCCCGTCGACGAGGACGCCTTCACCATGAAGATGGCGATGGAGCGCTCTCTCCAGGACGCGGTCCAACGCCGCCGATGCTGAGGCCAGACATCCTCGCCTTCTCCAGGGCAGACTGGGAACAGGCGGAGCAACGCCGAGTTTAGCACCGGAAAGAGGAGGCCGAGCGCTTGCCGCGAGCGTGCCTACCAGAGTGCATCGCTCGTCGTCCTCGACGATGACTATGCCCCCGCCCCCTAGACGTGGTGGTACAGCGACGCCGGCCAGGGTAGCTTGTGCCCACCACAGCCGCCGAGCGACGACGATGGCGATGACGATGGCAAGGCCGTCCCGCACTACACAAGATTCTACAGCAACTTCGGCATGTGAGGCGGCGTCCGGCGGCATCGGCTTCGACCTCGGCATTTTTTAAGTTTTTTATTTTTTTTAGCCTAAATGAATTCAGAATTCGGGCATTCACCCGAATTTGATGTAATATTTATGAATTCGACCACTATTAATGAAAACCTCCTATATTCGCCCAAAGTTTGCCAAGTTTGATTGAATTTTGGCTAAACGTGGGAACTTGGCCGGGGAACGCGAGTGGAAAACTAGGCGTTCCTAGGCCGAAAACTAGTTTCGTCCGGTGCCATTTACGTCCGAATTTCAGCCTAGGAACGCCCAACGAGTGGAGATGCTCTTATATAGGGGGAGGGAGGGGAGGAAACTTATAATAGGGGACAGCGGTCAGGGTTGATCCCACCCCGCCTCGCCTAAACCCTAGGGCTGGCTGGCCCCTTCTCCACTTGAGCCCCCTCCCCCCCACATGGGTCCTTCCCTCCGGGAAGTGGGGCAATAAGGTGGGTTGCCCAAAAATTAAAATTAATTATATTTTTATTATTAATTCCAATAATTAATATTAAAATAATATTTATTTATTTCGTCACGATCCAAAACTCCTTTTGGATTACTCCGAACTACCTTCAGATTTACTCCGAACACTTTTGGTTCTCTCTTCTCTTTCCTTTGATGATCCCGATGATTCCGAAACAATATCTAAGCGTTATCAAACCCTTAAGTGTGTTACCCTACATTCGGGAACATAGCATACATGATCAATACACTTCTTGGACCAATGATCATTAGCGGGATCTGGATACCCATAATGATCCCTTTGCATTCCATGATAAAACATCGTTTGAACTATAAACATCAACTCCAATTCCCTTTGTTACTTTAATACATGACTTTTTCGAGATCTGATCGTTGGTATCATCATACCTAGTTCAATCCCGTTACCGAGTGCTACTTAACTCGTTCATGTGATATTCCATCCTCATGATCTAGTCATATGCTGCTGCTTCTTAGATGTAATCACACTGAGTGGGCCCAGTGTATCTTCCCGTCATGCAGGAGAACAAATCCCGATCTTGATACATACGCCTCAACCTATCTCTTCAGAATACCTGAGATGCACTTTTATGATCATACTGTTACGGTGTGACTGTTGATGCATTCAAGGCAGCCCCGAGTGATAGTGACCAGATATGATCTTATGGTCTAAGGAGTACGATACTTTGTTTCTTAATTATCACAACGATGAAATTTGTGACTTGATCGTGTTTTAGTACTTATGTTATGATGGAGGGGTTAACCTCTTGGGTGGCCCGATCTTCACGGATCTCGTGGTCAAATCGATGGGAAAGCGAGGGGAAAGGGAGAAGGTAGCGGAAGCGAACACACACCTCGCGAAAAATACGATGAACACATGCAAAACTCACACGATACAAGGCCGATTGCTCCCGAACGGCGGCCACCGGTCCGATAGAATCCTCGCAAGGAAAGATCGGTCAACGTGCTCCCTCAAATACACATCGGAGAGGGAAGAACACCTTGGGGAGGGTCTTGACAACTTGGAGACGAGACACCGAACTCCAAGGCCTTGTTCAACGATGGATGCGTGATGCAAAGTCCAATCGAGGTTGGTGACGATAGTCGGTCCCCTTGGTAAAGGGGATGAGGCAAAACTAGAGATTCCACAATGGGGGTTGTCTTTAGTCTATCATCTATGCCTAAGGGATACATGAGGGGTGGGGGCTCTATTTATAGGCCAGCCACAAAATAATGGTAGTTTGGGGATAAACTAGGCGAATAGGTAAGTAAAGGGAAATACATGGGCTGTGGCCCAACTAGTGCGCGCAGGCACTGACATGAGCGGTAGTACCGGACTTGGGACCGGTAGTACCGCTTGGTCCGGTAGTGCCGCTTCGGGACCGGTAGTACCGCTTGCGGTCCTGGGGCTTCTGTTGGCGTCATCTGTATGGAGCGGTAGCTAGGGGGCGGTAGTACCGCTGGCCGGTAGTACCGGTCGCCGGATCCGGTAGTACCGCTGGAGACAGAGAGCATTTGGTGATCTGTCTTCTTCCTCCTCCTCTTCCAAGCTTCCGTCTTGTCGGGCTTGATGCTCCGGGCTTCCCCCTTGCCTCCGTACTGGTCGGTGTGAACCTATCATGCATATGTGACGGAGTATGAAGTAGCATACCATTCAATAGGGTAGGAAGTGGGCTCGCATAGAGGAACGGATTCACCTTTGGAGTCCATGACGACTTGGCGTAAGTTGGGGACCTTGATGTAGTAACGACCGTAGATCGGGCTGCATCATCTCCCCCCTTCAAAAAGAGTCGTCCTCGACTCTCCATGTTCATCATGAAGTAGAAGAGGTCGAAGGACATCCTTGATCCTAGGGTTCACCATATAGTCGTCCTCGGGAAGATTGACTTGACAACACTTCAATGTTCCTTCACCTTCCTTGAAGCCTACAAAGCTCACAACAAAAGCAAAGCAACACTCAAAGCGTAGCCGATTCATGAAGATTATTGCATGAGTCCTCAAGTAGAAGGAAGTCACCTTATCGTGTAGAGATAGCTCGATGAAGGGTAGCCATAGGTAACTCTCTTCGGTTCTTCTTGTCAACATATAGTCCATAGAGGTTGACGTGTATGCATTTGTACCTTCATACAACAAAGACCAAGCAAAATATTTTCGTGCGTGATAGAGGATCATGTCAAATGTGGCATGTCCATTCTTGTTCACAACACGATTAGTACAATGCATGTATAGCAAATGGAATGCATATGCAAGGTCAAAGTGCATGGAAATCGTTTGAACATCATCCAAATGTGGGAACTCAAAAACTCCATACAATGTTTTAGTGTGGCACTCAAGGCAATTGACTAGAATTTTTATCAACGTCCTTGATGCGAGAATAGGAGATTTCGGCAAAAACACGCAAGGAAGAATGTCCAAAGCAACATCATTATGTGTGCCAACCAACCATTGGAAAGAGAAATTGTTCGACATGTTGGATGTCACACACAAATCATCGAAAGCAAATATCATGGGAATATGAGTATCCCAAGCGAAAGCAAAAACAACACGTTTGCAAACAAACCAAATGAAAAAGCAAGTGGTCCTTATGTTTGTTGCAACAACAAGACAAGATTCTTGGAAGCTCTCATGACAATACATGCTATTAATGGAATTGTGGTTGCACACAAACCATCGGAGAGAGAAATTGTTCAACAATTTTGTTACAACACACAAAACAGCATTATCTAAAAGCGAAGAGACATGAATGTCACAAGGGGAGATAATACCATTAACATGCTTGCAATCAAACCATAGGAAAGAGCAATTTGCCAACATGAAAGATGCAAAGAATGCAAAAGGTATCAGAGCTGGGTTCGATGTTGAACTCACTTGTGGGATGCTCTCTAGAGCTCTTTTTGTCAACTCGTGCTCAACCGAGGTTGACATTCTCGTGCGGGTACCTACACACATCATATGTAAAAGGAAGAACGTGTGTGCATGGTAGAGATACACATCATCCATCATGACGTATCTCTTCTTGTGCACATCACCATTAATGTCAATCAAGTACGACATAGATGCATGGTGAGTATGCAAGTGGGGAACATGCTTATCATGGCAATCATCAAAATCTCCAAAAATTGAGAAAGCTATGGGGGTCATCTCATTATAACGCATATGATCAATATTGTTGCAAGCAAAACAAGTGAAATAGCAAGCATTCATCTTATCGCAAGCAACAGAAGAAATTGAATGACTAGCATGACAAGACAAGTCCAAAGAAATTGGAGGATACACACAAGATGCATAGCATGGCATGTTTATGGCAATGATTGCGCAATCAAACAATTCCACATGATCAATATTATGCAAAGGCAAAGCATCACATGGGAATATGAGTGAAGCATATGTAATGTCACAAGTATCATCCAAAACATGCATATCCTCACAATTCATCATGTCCACTAGTGGGATCATGGCATCATCAACACCCTTATTGTTACTTTGTTCATACCTCTCATATGAAGTGGGTGTTGTGGAAGTAGTGGCCTCCTTGTGGACGACTTCATCTTCTTGATGTATCCATGGCGTAGCATCTACCATGTACATCTTCTCCATTCGAGGCATCATTGCTTCATAGCTTCATAGCTTCGGGCGTCTTCCTCCATGGAACCTAGCACAACACAAGAGAACACACTAGAGGTAGAGGGTAAGTTGTTAGAAATTGAAATGGTCTCACTTGACCTATCAACTACCACTCTCAACTCACTAGGAGTATCACTCATGCCCTCCAAGTGGAAGCACTCAATCTCATATAAGGTGGAGTCACTCATCTCACTCTTGTTCTCACTCAAGTGGGCTAAGTGGCTCTCATACTCACATGGGATTGGTACCACATCATCACTCAAGCATATGGGTATAGGCTCGGTTTCCTCAATTCCATGCGCCTCCTTTGGTGAAGGGAAAATCCCATGCTCACCATTCTTGACCTTGTCGCCTTCAAGGTTGGATGCCATAAGGTGGGCATCATCGCTCTCCTCCATGGCCGAAGGGAAAATCCCATGCTCGACCGTCTTGTGGCCATCTCGTAGTAGTGGTGGAGGTAGGGTCATGCTATCCAACTTGGCGAAGTAGAGGTCTTCATTTTCCTCGTTCATGAGGTCTTCAAATGCAAGCGTGGTCGTTGAATCTTGATGGCGTGGACGAAGGCTTGCTCTTGGTGCCATTTTGGTGGTGGCACAAGAAGTTGAAGGTGCCTTGTGGTGGTGTCGACAGAGGTCATTGGCGTGTCTTGCCGATGGTTGATGTAGGTGGCGCACTTGGTCATCCATATGACGCTCACGACGATGGCCCTTGACCTTGGCACTCTTCCTTGTAAGTTTTCCTAATGAGCGCAAAGCATCATTAGTCTTGGCGACCATCCTCATGTTTTTGTCGAAGTCGTTGTCCATGTCCTTCTTGAAGTTGTGGAGGTCGCTTTGGAACTTGTCCATTTGATGATGGACCTTGGCGCACTCGAGGTGTAGGCTCCGTCTTGGCCGGTGCGACTTGAGGAGCTTGTCGTTGTCGTTCTTGAAGTCGCCCATGCTTGGGGAGTCGTTGTTGTTGTAGCACTCCATGTCACCCAAGCATGTGGAGCCATTGTTGGTGTAGTGCTCCATCATGTTATCCATGCTTGTGGAGACATAGGCATGGTGGCTCATCGTGGATTCTTCATAGAAATCATCCTCGGTCCCGGAGTCCCTAGACATGCTTCACAAGACCAAGTGTTGTATATGGAAGTGGTAGAGGGTGTTAGGGATACAACGTCGAACCTTACTTTACCTTGGAAGATCGTATCGTGCAAGTGGCCACACTTGAGAGCAATAAACCAAGCAAAGTGAAGTTCACGTGGAACACCAAAACCAACTACCAACAAAAAAAACAAACACACACAAGGCCTATGGTGGATAGGTATGGAAAGTGGCATGTCAAGAACCAATCCGAAATCAAGATGTTGTAATGACAAGTAAAGAACCACAATAATCACAAAGCAAAACAAGTTAATCCACAAGATAGGAAATATGTACAAGGAAACACACACGGTGGGATAAATGGGACTTGTGCGACGGAGAAAGTAAGCTAAGAACCAAATGATTACCTAGCGAAGACTAAAAGCTCATGTCACACAAGTACAAGGAGAGACGCTAGTTCGATTGCACAAAATTGGTGGGCTACAAGATATGCACAATAAGTACCACCTATATGATGTTCATTGAGCTTGCGCTTCCTATTCTATGAGGCACATGTATATTTCTTTTTTTTCTTTTTCTTTTTCTATTTTTTTCTCTTTTTTTTTCTTTTTTTTTTCTTTTTCACTTGCCTCTTCCTTGTGCCAAAAACTATACAAGATAACTATATGATATATCGCTCACACGTTTGCTCGGAATCTACAAGGTATCAAATGTGCATAACCCAAGCAATCATAAGAGGAACTAGTCTCAATAGGTGTCTGTTGCTCGCAAAGATAGTGGGGTTCACAAAGGAATGCAAGTGGGGAGAAGTCGCGGAATATTTATACCTTTCGTCGACGATCTTCACCCTTTATTGTTGGATTCCGCCTTGCTCACGGAATTTGGATGGAGTAGATAGCATGAACAACGTGGATGATGATGTAGTGATCCTTCTCCTCTTCGAAACGAGCTAAAGAACACCAAAATCCGAGTTCGAATGCAAAAGTTATGCTCAAAACGGCGAGAGGCTGAAATCTGGGAATCTGTTTTTTCTTTCTGTACTGGGCGGTAGTACCGGATATTGGGAGCGGTAGTACCGGATATTGAGAGCGGTAGTACCGGTGAGCGGTAGTACCGGATATTTGGACCGGTAGTACCGCTTGGTCCAGGGACGCCCATATTTGACGCGTTTTCGTGATTTTGGGGCGATTTGGGCGGAAAAACTTCAAGAAAAACACCAAATCGACGGGGGAAATCAATGAATTAGGCTATGGGAACGCAAAGGAAGGTAGATCAACAAGTATAGCAAGTAATCCACGGATCAAAACCTACCAAAACGCACTCAAATCACAGATCGATCCAAAACACGAATTGGGGCTATTTTTGGTGGAATTTTCGAATTTATGGGGAAAAGACCAAATCGATGAGAAATCCGTGGCAACCAAAAGCTGCTGATACGAGATGATGGAGGGGTTAACCTCTTGGGTGGCCCGATCTTCACGGATCTCGTGGTCAAATCGATGCGAAAGCGAGGGGAAAGGGAGAAGGTAGCGGAAGCGAACACACACCTCGCGAAGAACACGATGAACACACGCAAAACTCACACGATACAATGCCGATTGCTCCCGAACGACGGCCACCGGTCTGATAGAATCCTCACAAGAAAAGATCGGTCAACGTGCTCCCTCAAATCCACATCGGAGAGGGAAGAACACCTTGAGGAGGGTCTTGACAACTTGGAGACGAGACACCGAACTCCAAGGCCTTGTTCAACGATGGATGCGTGATGCAAAGTCCAATCGAGGTTGGTGACGATAATCGGTCCCCTTGGTAAAGGGGATGAGGCAAAACTAGAGATTCCACAATGGGGGTTGTCTTTAGTCTATTATCTATGCCTAAGGGATACATGAGGGGTGGGGGCTCTATTTATAGGCCAGCCACAAAATAAGGGTAGTTTGGGGATAAACTAGGCGAATAGGTAAGTAAAGGAAAATACATGGGCTGTGGCCCAACTAGTGTGCGCAGGCACTGACATGAGCGGTAGTACCGGACTTGGGACCGGTAGTACCGCTTGGTCCGGTAGTGCCGCTTCGGGACCGGTAGTACCGCTTGCGGTCCTGGGGCTTCTGTTGGCGTCGTTTGTATGAAGCGGTAGCCAGGGGGCGGTAGTACCGCTGGCCGGTAGTACCGGTCGCCGGATCCGGTATTACCGCTGGAGACAGAGAGCATTTGGTGATATGTTTTCTTCCTCCTCCTCTTCCAAGCTTCCGTCTTGTCGGGCTTGATGCTCCGGGCTTCCCCCCTTGCCTCCGTACTGGTCGGTGTGAACCTATCATGCATATGTGACGGAGTATGAAGTAGCATACCATTCAATAGGATAGGAAGTGGGCTCGCATAGAGGAACAGATTCACCTTTGGAGTCCATGACGACTTGGCGTAAGTTGGAGACCTTGATGTAGTAACGACCGTAGGTCGGGCTGCATCATGTTAGGTAAACATGTTCATCACATTATTCATCTAATGAGATCACCTTATTATAAATTGACATGAATGTCCATGATCAGGAAAACTTGATCATCTGTTGACCAATGAACTAATTGAATAAAGGCTCACTAGGGACTTGGTTTGTTTACATACCACACGTCTACAATGTTTCTGATTAATATATTTATAGCATGGTATAAAAACTATTATCAACTAATGAGATATGATAATAAACACCCTTTATTATTTGCCTCTAGGGCATATATCCAAATGTCTCCCACTTGCACTAGAGTACAAATAATCTAGTTACATTTTTTACTAATCATAATATCATCTTGAAGGGTTCGCACCATAGAAAACAAAAAAATATTATACGATAAGAATGCATAATTATGCCAAGATCTAATTTAGTAGATGTTAGTAACGAGTAAGGGGGTAACCAGAAAAATTTACCCTCGAAGACAGAAAGTTTTTTACGAAATCTAATTTCGTTGTTGATGTAGTTGATCACTTTCCGATCTCAAGATCGAGTTAAATAAAACCGCAAACTAGCAGCGCATCCATCCTCGATAAAACGTCCGGCTCTCGATAACCTCTAAGCCTCACTCCAGCAGAGCAGCGGAAGTAGCAGATCCCACTAGAGAAACTACCATAACATGTTTATCGATAATCCGAAGAACATGGGAACTACTAGAGGGAGATTGAGAAATCCTACACAAGGATGGTGTGAGAGAAGAGGAGGTCTCCACCTCCTTTTATAGCACTATAACATGGAGCTCGGGCGCTGACGCTTATTGACGCCACGCCGAGTCACAACCTTAGTTACTGCGCTTGCGCTAGCACAACAAAAAACCCGTCAGGAATAACTGCATTGGGGATTGTAAAATGGCGTCGGATTTTTTGGATTGGTACAACGTGATCCGCCGAGCTAGCGCTTAGCGGCGCAGTAGAGAATGCGCCACGTTACATTATGGAATATGGCGGAAATTTAGTGTCACGTAACCGCGCATTATTTTCCATGTTACACTGTCCAGCATCACTTAAAGTTAATTACATTAACAATAACTGATTTACGTTGCTAATCTCATTGCAATTTGAATGTTTTAGTTTATTCATATATAAAATATTCATTATATCATATCATATTACACTGGATTTGAGCCCCTCTCTAATCATTAGAGGTAGCATCTGCTGCAAAGTTGGTCTTGAGCCCCTCTCTATTCAACATATCTACCTCTAAAACTTAAAACTACACCTAATTAGGAGAAAAAAGCTATCTAATCCTAGACTTCTTGAGCGCCTCTCTATTCTAATCGACATCAACATCATGTCGGCGCTGAAGAGTCTATGTTTACCAATATCATCAAAACGGATCTAACTTTTAGCACAAGCCATACGCTAGTAACTTTGCTTGGAACTAAAATAAGAACAAGAAATATGATTAAGAGAAGAAAGAGCAAATCATCGGATCTAAAAGAGCAAGCCAACGTGGATGTGTACATAAGATGAGGACCAAACCCGTGGGTCAGACAAGACAATGGCAGGCCCGCACAAGATCCGGTGTGGGGGGCGAGCAAGATCCGGTGCGGCGGGCCTGCGCAAGATCCTGTGTGCCGGGGCCGAGCAAGATCCGGCGAGCCACAACAGCCACGCAAGATCCGGCGAGCCAACGACCGCGCAAGATCTGGGACGATACGGTCGTGCTAAATCATGCACTACCTGGTTGAGATGTTGCGCATGGAGTTCTTGAGTTGGAGGTGTCCGTGTGAGGTGGGGACTGATAATGGGATTATTTGCTAGGTTTCCTCTATATTATATAGAATGGGGAGTGGGGAGTTGGGAGTAGAAATTCTGGTCTATTTGAGAAAATGCGGTATAAGCATCTAGATCCGCATTGGTAAGAGCCCATAAAGAAATTATGTAACACTTTCCTTCTCCCTGTAGACTTACACGAGAAGGATTGGAGTAATCTAAAAATGAAAAGACGAGAAGGATTGGAGGAGGCGGACAGGTCTTGCTTTAATTGCGGGAGAGAATCTCTCAAAAATAAAAAATCGTGGGAGAGAAAAAGGAAAACATTCATTCTAGGCCTATGATAAAAAAATATAAACATGCGAGTCTAACAGGCAACAGCTTGTTAGTGGTGGGTCTCACCATTTATTATGATGTGTTTGACTAGTCTCACCATTTATTGTGATGTGTTTGACTAGTCAGTACGACGCTTACCATCCACGGCGCAATCGTAACGGCCTTCATCGAGCTATCGCAACATTCGGTGGCGTCAGGCTTGCCAGTCACATACCACGGCACCATAATCCGTCGGTATCATGTGTGCCACGGCGTATAAGTCGCCACCATGACAAAATGGTGTCGCGACAACCCATCCGCTGTGTAACCAAGTTTTACCGGTTCTTTTCGCTTATGCCGCCCAAAAATCCGCCAGGTATGGGAGATTTTGTAGTGTAGGGGAGGGGCAGCCCCCAAGTCCATGGTCGGCGGCCACGGTGGATGGTTCCACTCATTTCACTCACATCAATATTTGCTCCACTCACTTAAATGCAAAATCTCATTAAATAAAAATCATTTTTATTTCTTTACAATAATTACTTGTCGAGATTACTTTAATTAACAAACATTTACATAAACACCTTTGCATAATGCTGATATTACATCTAAAACAAATTTTAGCGATTTGCTTCGAAACAATTTTAGCTCTCCTCAAAATAATTTCAGTGCATTCCAAACTTTTCTCTGATATATTTTATCTACCCATTAGTGTAGGTGTACCTTAAGTGTACCACCCTATAATTCTAGAATAATGTAGACATGATCTAGACACCTCTTTGATCAATAATCAGCAGCAGGACCTGAAGATCCGTACCGACTCCCACATATTTAACGATGACTCTTATGATCGTGTGAACCATTAATGTCATACCCAATTCCTTTTTACTCGTGATATTTTACTTTTCCGAGATGCGATCATAGGTGTCAACTACTACCTCCGTCTCAAAGCTTAAGGTTTATATTTTTTCTAAAAGTCAAAGTAAGTAAAGTTTGATAAAGTGTTTCAAAAATATAATAATACTTATAATATGAAATCCATACCATTTGATACAGAATGAAACATATTTTCACATGGTATCTATATAATATCATAGCTTTTGATAGTTTTTTCTAAAAATTTCGTCAAACTTTATGTAGTTTGACTTAAAAAAATCCTTAAGCTTTGGGATGGAGGTAGTATACCTTAGCTCAATCTTATTACCGACATGTACTCTTTACTCGTTATGTGATACACCATCCTTGTGACCTACTCATATGCTTGCAAGCGGTGTTAATGTGATCTCACCGACAGGGTCCAAAGTATATATCTTAGTCATCCAGATGGAAAAATCCCATTTTTGATTCATGAGCCTCAACTAATAATTTTAGAGTACCCAACGCCAACTTTATAGTCACCCTGTTACGATGTGATGTTTGATGCCAACAAAGCACTCCTCCGGAATCAGTGATTGACATAATCTCATGGTTTGATGATGGAATATTAGCAGGATCTAGCCCTATGCATTCCATGATAAAATGTCGTTTGAACTATAAATGTCGAGTCCAATTCCCTTTTGTTACTTCGATACATTACTTGTCTGAGATCTAATCGTCGGTATCATCATACCTAGTTCAGTATCGTACCGACAAGTGCTAGTTAACTCGTTCCCGTGATATTCCACTCTCCTGATCTAGTCATATGTTGCAGCTTCTTGGATGTAATCTCACCAGGTGTGACTAGTGTATCTTCCCATCACGCGGGAGAAAAAATCCCGATCTCGATACATATGCCTCAACCTATCCCTTCGAAATACTTGAGATGCACCTTTATGATCACCCTGTTGCGGTGTGATAGTTGATGCATTCAAGGCAGCCTCGAGAGTGATAGTGATAAGATATGATCTCACGGTCTGATGAGTAGGATAATTCGTTTCCGAATTATCGCAATGATGGAATGTGTAAGTTGATCTGTTGCAATACTTATGTTAGATAAGGGTGTCCATCACATCATTCATTTAATGACATGACCTTATTGTCAATTGACATAGTGTCCATGATCAGGAAACCTTGATCATTTCTTGACCAATGAACTAGTTGAATAAAGGCTCACTAGGGACTTGGTTCATTTACATACCACACGTATACCAATGTTTCCGATTGATACAGTTATAGCATGGTATAAAACCTATTATGAACTA
Organism: Avena sativa; assembly: GCA_916181665.1. Lineage (NCBI taxonomy): Eukaryota > Viridiplantae > Streptophyta > Magnoliopsida > Poales > Poaceae > Avena > Avena sativa. Next base: position 328,263,821 of record OV702284.1, on the reverse strand, counting down.
ATGAGATATGATAATAAATATCTTTTATTATTTGCCACTAGGCATATCTCCGACAATATGTTCCATTCGCAGGGTAGGTTGCTGGAAGCCAGGTAATGGTTATGACTTTGAGTGAAACATGTTCACGCTAAAATTGCAATTCAAGACTTAGTTTATTGTTTAAGTGTGAATAGATGTAGCTCAAGGCTCTAGGCGGAGTTGAACTTAGCAGTCTCTCCTGAAATGTTTCTATATAAACAAGTAGCGAGGCTTGAAAATCTCTAAATGGGCATTTGATATCCGGTGAGATAAATAATGAGCCTAATCCTTATGGAAAATGTAAGACTAGATTTTTCCTAAAATCTCAAAGCCCCTATTTGGGGCAACTCACATATGTGTGACAAGGGGAGTAGGAGCTAGGTTTGTTCCCTGGAAAGTTCGAGAAGAGTTGCACAACCTTATAAGGTGGTGTGTTTCACCATTGGTAAGTGGGCGAGATGAGAAGTAGTACCCTCGCGCTCCTCCTCCGTCGTCGCCGCTCCTTCGCCAAGTCGCGACGCAGTTTGTGGAATGAACCTTGAGCCAAGATTTATATCTATTGTTCAGGAAAACTATATATAAATTCATGCACAACATGAACTTGTCCCACATTGTGCACGGTAGGGTTTTGCGAGTACATGCGTTGTGCTCCTGATTATGTTTAAACATGTTTTGCGAGTACATGTTTTCGTACTACTTGTTTTTTGTTCACCATTTTTCAAATACATCTAGTGTGTTCCAGTTAAATGTGGTAGTATTTGGCTTTGCCATGCTTTATATTATTCTTATGAAATTAGTCGTGAGATTAGTGCCTAATTATCCAAAAATAAAGGATGGATATAGAAAACTTTTGGATGTTTGTGGTCCTATCTCTTGGTCCACTACTAAAACTTGTCAACGTCATCTCGAAACAGGCTTCCGCCCCGCTTTATAAATAAAGCAACATCCATTCAGACGGTACAACAACACAGCCGGCCGCAGCCAAAGGGATAGAGAAAAGAAAAATAGTACAACAATGTTGGGGCAACAGCGCCCAAGCGCCCAAGAGAAAAAGCAAAAAACGGGCTGGAGGCCAGAGCAGGCACTAGCGACCACCAGGAGGCCCGAGCGGCAGCGAAGGGGGGGAGGCGCCGAGAAGGGGAGCGATGCCGACCGCAGTGCCCGAAGAGCGGTGTCGAAGTCGGCCCGATCACGCTGGCGCACCAGAGGGGACCACTGCTGGATGAAAGCAAGGAAAGCAAAAATCGAGTCAGAGGCGCGCGTGGGGTAAACCTTCTCAATCACCATCTTGTTCCGGACATTCCAGAGAGTCCAGGCCATGGCCGCAAACACAAGCCAAAAGAGGCGACGGCCTCGCCCGGCCCTAGTGGCCTGGGACTGGAGGAAGTCCCCTAGATCCTGCGCCAGCCAGGCCGGGCCAAGGGCCTCCCTGACAAAGGACCAAAGAAACTGGGCCGCCGAACACGAGAAGAAGATGTGGGCGCACGTCTCCGGTGTCCCACATAGGGGCACCGGCCTGTGCCGGGGCCATTGCGCTTGGCCACCTCCACACCGGAAGGCAGCCTGTCCCGCAGCAACTGCCAGACGAAGATGCGAATACTAAGAGGGAGGGGAGCTTTCCAGAAGGGGGCCGTCCACCTCAGTTCCGGGCCCTGGAAGAGGGCCCGGTAAGCCGAGCCGACCGAGAATTCACCGGAGGGGAGGAGCCTCCAGGAGACCGCGTCGGGGGCACCGGCCAGAGACGAGGGGAGAGCAGCCATAAGCTGCCGCAACTCCGCTGCCTCAAGCACGCTGAAGGCACGGCGGAAGGGAAGGTTCCAGCGATCCCCGCAGAATGCCTCGGCCGTGAGGGCCGACGGGGCAGCAAAAATAGCAAAGATGGCAGGAAACCGGACCCCCAACGGGATCTGGGATAGCCAAGGGTCCAGCCAGAAGCGGCAACCCTGACCGTTCCCCACCGAGAAGTCAATGCCCAATCCAATGAAATGCTTGATCTCCTGGATGGCACGCCAGAATTGGGAGCCCTCCCGGCGATCGCAAGCCAAGAGTGGACGGCCTCCGAGGTACTTCACCTTAATGAGCTGCAGCCAAAGGCCTCCCTCGTCCCTAAGAATGCGCCAGACCCATTTCAGCATCAGGGCGAGATTGAAGCGGCGAGAGTCTAGAATACCAAGGCCCCCAAGGGATTTGGGGGTGCAGACGTCCGCCCATTTCACCATATGGTACTTCTGGTGGCCGTCCCTAGCTGCCCAAAAGAACCTAGACAACTCCTTGTCGAAGTTGGCATGGGTCCCCTCGGGTAGCAAGTATAACCCCATCTGGTACATAGGTAGGCTCGAGAGACAGGAGTTGATTAGGACCGTCTTGCTACCCTTAGTCGTGAGTCGCGCTCGCCAGGGTTCCGCCCTCGAACGCACCCTCGTGACCAAGGGTGACAGGTCCCGGATCAGGACTCTCGTCTCCCGAACGGGCATCCCCAAATAAGAGATGGGGAAATCGGCCAGCCTGCAGTTGAGGTTGTCAGCAATGCGTTGCCGCTCCTCCTCCGAGTACCCTAGCACCACCACTTCACTCTTGTCAAAATTGATCTTTAATCCTAACATGTCTTCAAAGCAGAGGAGGAGGAATTTCAGGTTGATGATGTCCAGATCAGAGCCATGTACCATGATCATCGTGTCGTCCGCATATTGGAGGTGGGAGACGCCCCCTCCAGGAATAAGGTGCCCTACCACGCCAGAGATGTGGCCAGCGGACTGGGCTCTATCCACGATCTCCGCCAGGGCATCCACAGCAGCATTAAACAGGAGGGGGGAGATCGGGTCCCCTTGACGAACCCCGCAAGAGGGAACAAAAAAGGGACCAATCTCGCCATTGATGTTGATCGCTGTCCGCCCTCTCATCACGAATTTCATGATCCAGCAAATCATGCGGTCGTCAAAGCCCCTCCTCTCCAAAAATAACCTCAGGAAAGCCCAATCCATACGGTCATAGGCTTTCTGGAAGTCCAGCTTCAGGAAGACCCATTTCTGACGTCGTGCTTTAACCTCATGAATGATCTCATGAAGTGCGAGCACATCGGCATGAATGAGCCGTCCCTTCAGGAACGCAAACTAGAGGGGGTGCGTGAGTCTCTCCATGACCGGGGCAAGCCGAATGGCACAGACCTTCGCAAAGAGCCGCTGGATGACATTAATGACCGTGATTGGGCGAAATTGGCGAATATCCGTGGCCCCTCCACCTTGGGAATCAGGGTAATAACCCCAAAGTTCAGCCGTGACATGACTAACGTCCCGGTGAAGAATTCCTGGAACATCGGCAGGATGACCGGCTGGAGCTGTTCCCAGAAGGTCTGGAAGAAGCTCACCGGCAGCCCATCCGGACCAGGAGCCGAGCCAGCCTTCATGGCCTTCGGGGCCTCAGCCACTTCCCCGGGGAGAAATGGGCGGGTGAGATCCGCATTCTCCTCAGGGGTGACTAAGGCCCCACCCGACCAAAAGTCGGCAGCCAAGGAAAGGCCCGACGAGGGGGAGGCAGAGAAGAGATTCTTGTAGAAAGCATAAATATGGGAGGACAGCGCCTGAGGGGGACTCCAGGAAGGAGTCCCCCTCCCAGAGGCAGAGGATCGAGCATCGCCTCCTCCTGCCATTAGCGATGGCATGGAAGTAGGCGGTGTTCGACTCCCCCTGGACAGTCCAGTTCTGGCGACTCCGTTGTCGCCAGAAAGCCTCCTCTCCCTTATAGATCTCCATGATGGAGGTCTCAAGGGAATACCTATGAGACCAGGCCTCGGCCGAAAGGACTAAGAGATCAGCTTCCCGGTCCAAGGCCTGGATCTCGCTCAAGATGGCGTCCTATTGCGCCCTGAGCACAGCCCCCGCGTTGGCCCCCCAGCCCCTCATGAATTGGCGTGACAATCTAACACAGTGGTGCCAGACATCCACCGCGCAATAAGCACGAGGGGGGGTGGCCGCCGTTGCCAACCATTTGGCTCGGACCGCTTCCACGAATCCCTGTTTCTGCAGCCAGAAGGACTCAAAGTGGAAGCGGTTGAGCCTAGGAGGGCGGCCCCCACCGGAAGAGAGAAGGAGGGGCGTGTGGTCAGAGCCAATCCGCGTGACAGCCTTCAACGAACAGAGGGGAAAGGCGACCTCCCAGTCGATCGACACAAAAACCCTATCCAGGACGCAACCGACCGGATCCAGCTGCTTGTTTGTCCAAGTGAACCTAGCCCCCACCCGAGCAATCTCGCGGAGGGCGAGGTCGACAATACAGTCATTGAAGAGTCGCATCCTAGGGAGATCCACATTTGCCGAGCTCTTGTCGTCAGTGTAGCGGATAAGGTTGAAATCCCCGGCAATCACCACCGGTAACCCTGTCCGTTCCACTTTCGACTTGAGCTCCTGCAAGAAGACCGCGGATCTCCGATGGTCCGCAGGGCCATAAACAATAATCATCTCCCAGCGGAAACGAGATTGTCTATGGGTGAGTGTCATGCTCACAAAGAATTCCCCACGGTCTATATCCTCGACCTCAAAGGTATCCTCCTTAACGCCCAGGAGAATACCTCCAGAGTGGCCCGAGGCCGGCAGCCACGACCACGAGAATTTGCAGCGACTCAGGGCTTCCAACTCTGCGATGGAAAACTCCTGGCGAATCGTTTCCTGCAGGCCGACAATATCCGGTGCTTCCAGGCGGATGTATTCCTTGATCTGGCGGCGGCGGCCCTCGTGCCCGAACCCCCCGGATGTTCCAGATGAACACCCGGAAGGCCCTCAGAAGGTCCATAGTGGACCTTAAGCCTGGGGGTCCCCAAAGCGGGGACCGAACGCGCGCGACAGGCAGGAGAGCGGAGCGGAGCAGCCTTTGGGGGTCGCCCCGGGGACCTAACCGAGGAGTCAGATCCCAGAGGAACCGCCTGCACACCAGGCACCGGAGGGGGGTCCTCACCGGAGCCGGGTCCCGTGGATCTAGCCTCAATAAGGATCTGGGCGCGCTCCCGCTCCCGGGCGTCACGCGCCCGGGCCGCAGCGATCGCACCCGCATACCCCTCCCGTGCCTGAATGGCCGCAAGATGCTCAAGGCGCGGCCCCTTCTCACAGCGGAAGACTATCCCACAATCATCCGCAACCTCCCCCAGGTGGGCGAGGGAGACCTCTGAAAGAACACAGAAAGCGGAACCAGGGAAACCGGACGGACCGGGGTTAGAAGGGGTGGAAGAGGAAGGAGTGGAGGAGGTACCTGAGAGCTCATCCCTGGCCGCGACACGACGAGCGGCACGCTCAGCCACCGACGGCTCCGGCCCCGACATGCCTGTCCTGGCCTCAGCCAGCCGGGAGCTGTGGCGGGACGGCGGCGGGGGCGGAGGGCGGGGGCCCCTGGCGCGACGGATCTTGGAGGAGGGGGCCGGGGAGTCGGAGTCAGATGTAGCACCCACCACGGCCGTTGGGTCAGGAGTGTCAGGGGCGAGGGAGTAGCACACCACCCCCGGCGAGCGCGGGGAGGGAGGAGCACAGACGACCAGCCCCACGCTCCCCGAGGTCTCGGAGGCATGGGACCGAGAGGGAAGGACCAGAGACGGCGCCAGACCCAGAGAGAGGTTGGAGCCGTACTGGGCGATGTCGAACCCGAGCGGCGCCGGGAGGTCAGGACGGAGGCGGCGGGGGAGGTCCACCGGGGCCTCCTTGGCCGGAGCACTCAGCGATAGATGACGACGATCCTGGCCGGGGGGGGGCTCCATGCTGTCGAACACCAGGGAGCGAGCCACAGGGCCCCCGGAGGTCCCACCCTGGGGGGTGGCGGAGGAGGCGGGGAGGCATCGGTGGCCAGAGGCGAATCCGGGTCCGTCCCGGTGTCGCTGTCGTCCGAGCCCCGGGCCTCAGGGTCCCTACCACCGTCGCCCTCGTCAGCTGGGGACCCCGGGGGAGGGGGAGGGGGAGGGGGACTCGACGCAGAGGTGCCCCCCTCGTCCAGCTCCACCAACAGGTCCCGGCCTACCCGGCCGAAGAAGACCCGGGGCAGGGAGACCGGGAAGACCGAGGGGTCGGGGCAGAGCAGACGCAGACGGATCGGAGCAAGGCCGGACAGAGAGCCCACATCCACCTCGGTGAGCTTGCCCACCGTCTGTGCCACCAGGGCCACCACAGCAGGGGTCCTGGCCTCAGACGGTAGACCGTGGAGACGAACCCACACCTCCGAGAGCGTGGCAACCGTCTCCGGAGCGGCCGACGAGGGCTGGATGGAGACCTGCAGCTGGTGAAGAGGGAGGGTGAAGGAGGTGCCACACGCGCACATGCGTAGGATCGCCACCGAGGGGAAGGAGACTGCGAACTCGGACTCGGAGACGCGACGAACCGGCCATTCGTGGCCGGGGAGGACCGCCCGCAGCTCCTCCTGGATGAGGCCCTCCGTGACCTCAACCGAGATCGGGGGGTCTTGCGCCGGAAGGATCCTCACCATGGCCAAGGTCTCAGGGACGGTCATGGGGACGCCCCCCATGTCGATGAAGTAGAATCCACCGTCCACACCATGGCCATAGTACTCCAGGGTCTCCTGACGGCGGGCGGGGGTGCCCGCAATAGCCAAGGGGGCCCCAGGACGGGCACCTAGGAGGCCAGGAGCGGGGTCCACCGCGGGCGGAGCGGCCGGGGTCTTACGCTTCTTCTTGCTCTTGCGCTTCTTCTTCTTGGTGGCCGCAGGGTCGTCAATCTCGCCGGACAACCGCTGACCCGCAGTCGGAGCCACCACCGGAGGGAGCTGCGGGAGGTCCCTATCCGCGCGCCAAGACGGAGCGTCCGCCCGACTGTGGGGGATGCGGGCGGGAGGCAGCCCGTCCCTGGACCGCATGGCCAACATAGCCTCCTCGCGGAGGCGGGCCTCCCGCGACGAGTCCAGGGCAGGAGGAGGTGAACGAGGTGCGTCCTCCAGTCGGCGCCGCGCGCGGGGCGGGGATCGGGACCCCTGGCGGGGGCCGGGAGCACGGGATGGAGGCGGGGAGCGACGTGACAGGGGAGGAGAGCGGTGGCCCTGGGGCGGGGACCGCCGGACCGAGGGGCGGTAGGCCGATGCCGGGCCCCGCGCCGGGGGGCGCCGCGCGGGGTCCCTGGACGGCGCCGGCCGCGGGGGCGAAGGGAGGCGGCGGTGGGGAGAGCCTCCGCGTGGGGGGGGCGAGGGGCTCCGGGGGCGGCGCGGCGCCATGAGGATGTCCAGGAATGTCCGGGACGATGGCGTGGACTGGAGCAGGCGGGGCGGGGGGCAGGATGCGTCGGGGGCGAGCACGATGGGAGAGGCGGCGGGAGAGACGGGCGAGGTGGTAGCGGTTCCAGTCGCTAGGGCACGACCCGCGGTAGAAGCAGGGGAAGCAGGTCGGGGTCCGCTGGGCCTGGCCCCGCGGGCCGACGCGGAGCAGGCCTGTCCGGAGGGGGTCGACCGCGGCCCATGAGCCATCCGGGGGGCCCACCTACGGCCCACTTTGCGCCAGCGGGAGCCCGCCTAGCACCTCGCCCCCACCCACCCACACCCTGCTGTGGCGCCGCCGGGGGCCGCTGCGGCTGGGCCACTCCCCTCCGGCGAGGCCGCGAGGACGCCGCCCGCGCCAGTGGGAGGAAATCCACCAGGGAGGGGCGCTGGAGCGAGGAGGGGCACCTCGGAGTCGGCACCCCGCGCTCCCCGTCGGAGCTCTCGCCGGCGGCGCGGACCCCAAAGATGGTCGGGCCCTGCCCTGCCTCATCCTCGACGTCGCCCCAGGCCTGGCCGTGGAGGTCAGCCAGCGCCGCCACCACCGTCGGGTCCAACGGCCGGGGGGGCGGGACGGGGGCCCTCACGGGAGGAGGGGACGCCGACCGTCGCACCGCCGCCGGCTGCGCAGGAACCCGGCAGCCGACCCGCACCGCGTGGGCAGGGAAGGCAAGGGAGGACCCCTGGCGGATGAACTCGGCGCGGCGGCGGTCCCGAGCGTCGATGACCACGCCGGCCTTGGAGAGAAGGACGAGGCGGCCCTCCGCCGGCCGGAGCACGACCGTCGCCTCCGACCAGCCGGGGCGGCACCCCGCGAAGACAGAGGACGACGAGGCACGCCACCGCAGCGGGGGGGGGGGGGGGGGGCTCAGGGGCAGACGGTCACAGCATGGCGGCGAGGGCGGCGGGGCGTCGGCCGGGGCGGCGCCGCGCGTCGGAGATGCAAATTCAAATCGCCAGCTCCTCCCCTATCTTCGGTATCCTCCCTCTAGGACACAATCGAATCTGAGATGGGATCATGCGCTCTACTTGTCAACATCATCATGGCCCTTAAAATACAGACCTTGCCATTATATATTACGATATGCGTTTTCAGCCACTACTTGCTTCTGTATTTGGACTTAGGACTTTGGGGACTAGTCTACGGGCCGGCCGGCAACCACTATGTTGAGAATTTTCTTCGCGTTATTTTGGCCTGGTCTCTAGCACAGGGATGGTCCACGTGATCAGAAATTAGGAGCCACAACCACAACTGACGTGTGGCTCCCAAGAGAAGTCCAAGTAAAACAACGGCCAAAGCCATCTCCTCTTCCTCGTTGCACACCAGCCCAAATCATTGCACCTTCCCTCACGCGTCACCGGCCGGTGTTCGCCTGACCTCTCCTTCCCCGACTCCGGCCGGCTTTCACCACAGGATCCCGGTATGTTACCTACTTGTCCTCTAGTAGTAAAGCAATCCAATACTTTCTTCACCATTATTAGTAGTACTGGTCTTCTTCCCTGCGTGTGTATATGAGAAGCGAATCTGGAGAGGCAGCCGCTACTCTCCAGCAGACAGATTTTCTTGGTGCCTTTCCGTCGCATGTGATTGTGGCATCATCAAAACAAATGCTTGCCGACCCCCTTTCCCTTTCTTGGAAACACCAAGCTATACGATATGTTACCCTTTTTTTTGTGTGGGTTCTTGAAGCTAGCTACTTGAATGTGATTGCGTTTCTCTGGTAGTACCAAGCTCTCCGGGGCATTTCAGGCTGGTGTCCGATCGGTAATGGTGAATTGGTTCTCCATCTCGTCCAAGTTGATGAGAAGTGCACTTGCGATAACCGAGATTACACAGCAGGACATGGGCAAATATAATACCAAGTGAAAAGTGAAATAGTAAAGAAAATAAAATAGTTAAAAATTATTTTTCGCGTGTGTAGATGATGTGCTCATACATGTGTGTACCAAGTTTTGCTCCTAAATCTGAAAGCATGTAAATCATGTGAAAATCATAAACTTTTCGGTGAACAGTCTTAGCATTCCCCTTTAGATTTTTAATTTCCTGTAACTTAGGTTCAAAATAGTTCGTAACTTAATGATCAGAGCACGAAATTTAAATGCAAAGTCAAATAACTTAATTTTTCGAACACAGTAAAACTTCCCTTCGGGAGTACCCATACTGGATATAGTATTCATAGCAAAAGACTCTTCTTTTCAGCATGATGATGGAGTTGGTGAGCAAGCTCAGGTATGACGTGGACATGATGGCTAGTAGCGGGACACAAGCGTCACATTCACTCCCTTTATATTCTCGTGGGAAACCGTTCAAGACCTTCCATTTGACACGATCAATCATGGTCTCCATACTACAATCGATAAACGACGACAAGCTATGGGTCTGGTCGCCCCCTCCTGACAAGGGGACCGAGTTCATCGGTGGCATGATTCACCCAGAACCGAGATCCCACCATTAGAAAACGGTGGCACGGACCCTAAGCCTGAAGTGGCACCGCCATTAGAACCCCTAGACCAGAAACACTTGACCTACACCCTATGCCTAGAACCTAGATCTAAAGCTTAATCCCTAGACCTAGTCATATACCATAGACCATAAACGGGTCGAAAACCCTAGTTCTTTGGCATGGGATCCTAGTAAGGTATATGAAGGTTGGTGGTAAGGAGTAAGAGTACAATTTGTGTTTAGCTAAAGCTAGCCTGATCAAAATATTGATAATAGCGTGAACTTGGATACTACTAATATATGGTCTATATCTAGACCCAACCCTAAATCTATAACCTAGCTAGACACCTATAGATCTAGAACTTAATATCTAGACCAAGACCACTTATTCTGTAGACCTACACCGTAGACCAAGAACTTTGACTCTATACCCTATAAATCATAGATCTACACCCTAGACACAACTTTGAAGTGGGACCTCTTTGGATAACATAGAACCTAAACCCCAGATCTAGACTTTAAACCTTAGACTTAGACCGTAAACCATGAAGCAAGACTCTATATCCTATAAATCATAGATCTACACCCTAGACATAGTTTTGAAGTGGCACCTCTTAAGAAAACAAAGAGCCTAAATTCTAGATCTAGAACATAATCGTTAGACCTAGACCGTAGACCATGAACCTAGACTATATACCCTATAAATCAGCACACATCTACACTCTAGACACACCTTTAAAGTGGCACCTCCTTAGAAAACATAGAGCCTAAATCCTAGATCTAGAACATAATCCCTAGTCCTAGACTGTAGACCATGAACATAGACTCTATACCCTGTAAATCATAGATCTACACCCTAGACACACCACTGAAGTGGCACCTCCTTAGAAAACATAGAGCCTAAACCCTAGATCTAGAACATTATCCCTAGACTTAGACCGTAGACCATGAACCTAGACTCTATACCCTAAATCATAAACCTACACCCTAGAAACCCTAGATCATAATCCGTGGATCTACACCATAATCCTTAAACCTAGACCATATGATGATAAACCCTAGACCATGCCTAGACCCTAAACCCTAGGTCTATGGTTAAAAGTAACTAATAAAATGAAACAATTTTCATAGATCAAAGTATCAAGGAAATAGCTAGCCCATGAAAGCCAATGGAGAAAGTCCCACATAGTTGATTCCTACCATTTCTTTACAAGGACGACATGCCTTGGCGAAAAGATTACCCAAATCATGCTATTCACCACCACCTTTCCAACATAGCTACCCCATATGATTATCCTTCTGCCACTTTGGACCAGATGAACTACCGTGCTGCCCCACACCACCAGGTCTGTTGCCGCCTCACTAGGCCGGATATAAAAAAAGGGGAGATAAACATGCATGTTCCTTATTGGAAGCACAACGTCATCTCTAAGGTATATCTCTAGATTTTGGACGGTCTTAGTTTACACACACGCATCTTCACCATCAGGCTAGCTCTCGCATTTGCAAGCTCATCGTGCCACAGCTGCTCGGTGGTGCATGCCTACAAGAATTTTGGCTGACTTCCTGCCTCTCTTGGGTAGAAGACTTCATCGCCACTTCATTGGTCTGACACAACCCCCGGAGCCTCATGACGATGAAGCCGACCTAGGCTTCGTGCCGGACGCTAAAGAAGGCGCCAACCAAGCTTGGCTTGCTCCTCGCTTCACCTTGCTAGACATGTCGGGATGCCGCGAATAGGGAGAAAAAGGGACGCATGCACCACGCGCCACCATTGGTAATAGTATCATGGCTAGGGTTTGGACGGTACAAAAAGGGAATTGCTGCCCCAACAGTTGTGAGGGACTTAGACACACTAGCACTCGCACAACGGATAATGTTGACAAGCAGGACCAAACCGGCTTCTTAACGGGGTAAGTCATGGGAAATTTTGGTTTGACTGATATTCACTCAAACAGCCCCTCTCAACAATTGGCTCGGGAACTTTCTGAATCTACCTGATTCCATGCAACTTGGTCACCTTGCCCGCCCGCCCTCCCTCGAAATATGCTAAAAAGGCAGGGACTTGAACCCATTGTAGTAGAGGAATAACAAACTTTAGCAATGATTACTTAAACTTAGATAATAACCATTTGTTCATGTCAACTAAGAAAAAGGTAACCGGAAGAAAAACTAAATTATGGGTCAATCATGTCCACCAAAACTATAAGTCCGATTATGAATCAGATAGAAAAATCTGCAGCTAAACTGTCTGTCCTGAGCAGCGAGACGCCATATGGCTTTCTGGAATAGCTGGCGGTGCAGAAATATAATCATACTACATAATATATGCGTATGCAAGGCAATCATGGGACCATAGACTTTGGTTATTAAACTAGCAAAAACATCTTTGAAGCAACTGACGTTTTCCTATATTTTTCAACACACACTTGTTAATTTGTTATTCTCACAAGTTGGTTGAGCATGTGATTTCGATACAAACAACTTGCGTATATGTGAGCATGTACATCATTAGAGACTGACAACTTACTGTTATTTGAATATAAATAGTGTACTTTGCATAACTAATACTACTGCCATCCGAAAAATGTGTTGCATACAATTTTTAGTCAAAGTCAAACTTTGTAGAGTTCGATCATTTATAAAGACAAACATATTAATCTTTGCAATATCTAATACATACATCATTAAAATTTATTCCATAGTGGTTCTTGTAATATAAGTTCGATATTGGATGTTGGTACTTTTTCATATATATCTGATTAAACTTTAAAAAGTTTGATTTTGACTAAAAAAATTGTATGCAACATAATCTGGGACACATGAAGGAGTAACAACTTACCAACTAGTACAAACATGCACTTGTTAAGCATTGCAAGAAACGATTTCACCTTCCACCATGTGCATTTTAGACTGAAGTTAGCTGTTGTAATCATTTACTCATCTTATCTGCAACCCAGTTGATAAAAATTAATGGTCAATAATTGAGCGTCTTAATTTTGAAGTAGTCGTTGGAGTTGTCTGAGTTTTTATGTTTAGTTTTCTGCAGCTTCCTTGTTGACTATTCTCTGACTTCCAATGGATCGCCTTCACACGCACAATCATCCACAACACGCACAATCGTTTGTATTCTTTGCCACCCTGACTTGTGAGGAGCTCTCCTCTTTGAGTTGCTGCATCCAGGTTATTCTTCTGCACCCCACAAAAATTTAGTTCAGAGCTCTGCTCTCATGATTATTTGCTCCTCCAGATCTGATTTCCCTCCACTGTCCTCCATCCATTTAATCCTTTGTGTGATAGCCCTTTTCAGAAAAAAAAAAAGGTTCTAAAATCAAGTTTTATTTCCAAATCTAGAGAAGAAATTCATAAATATCTTTCCTTCCCACCTTCTAGTTTTGTTTGCCCTTTTCTGCTATTCTTGTCAAGGTTTAAAAATAAGAAAAAAGTGAACCGTGTTCCGCGCGCTTTCTTGTTTGTTGCATTCAACTTAATTTTTGATTAATCCTGAATTACTCTGGTGTTATTTGTTCTATTTGAAAACAGGAACAAAACTGGAATTATAATTTCCAATGGTCATGTTTTCATCTGTGTCCACTTCTCTTTCTGTGAGCAAGTCTTCTGGAGAAGGGTTCTTCCGCGATAACAGAAGAGACATGGTAAGCACTTCTTTTGCAATCTTATCTGTTATATGTTATCTTTTATTTGTTCAAATCTCTTAACAAGCAGACAAAATTTCCAGAACTCCAACCGGCTATATAGATGAAGTCATATATTACGTCTTCCATATAGAGTGTGGTATATATTCTACTTCGTCTTATGCTAGCAGGTAATTCTCCTTTTGATGAATTTCTTAGTCTTTTGAACCTCGATATGCTTGTTTCTATTCTACCCAAAAACTTTGTGATCCCCTCTTGTTATGGACTCTTCCGAGGCACATACCAACACCAAACCACCTGGCTACGTTGAAATATAAAATTGATTTATTTGTTTCCAAATAATTTAGCGATGCCAAGGATTAAGGTTGTTTCAGTTGGTAGGCTTCAATACTAGTTAACTATTGTTAGAACAAGATTTGCTACTCTCTCCGACCCATATTAGTTGATTCCAATTTGTCTAGATAGTTTAGTGCTAGATACATCCGTATCTATATAAATTTAAGTCAACTAATATGGGTTGGAGGGAGTATGTTAATCAGCTGCCACAAAAGTCTCGGAGGTCAAGTTTGTCTCGGATTGTAATCAGTTGCAGTAATAGATTGTTCTGCCTATTGTAGTCATCAATCTGGTGGATCTCAATTGTTAATGGATCATACTAAATTTTATTTTTACAGCTGACAAACTAATACAAAACTACCCATGCCATAAGTTGTACCTCAATGTTGTGGATAAGAACACCAACTCCACTACATTGATGTAATATCACAAACAATTTAATTACCGGCTGTTTCCTTTCTGTGTACTCTTAGCCGCAACAGCTTTTTTTGCTAGCTAGTGTGTCTCTGTGTGGTTACACATACATTCTTCAACGACATAAGCCGAAGAATAGAGGTTGGAACATAAGTAGACAGCATTCTTCAACAACATAACATTTTAGTCGAACAATAGAGGATGGAACACAACAAAAGAACCACCTTAGAATCTCATTATTTAAATCTAGCTGTAAAAGCACAGAAGCTGTACAATTTAAAACCATCACCGGCTAGTAATATATATTTTTTCTCCAATGGTCAGGACACGTTAACTTGACAGGTCAAATGAACATGAACACTGTTTGAAGTTACAATTTACACTAGATTGGTTTTTTCTCACACTATGATAACAAAAGATCAGTAGAGAGGGACCAAGAAAGGCACACCCCTATTTCAGTTGCATCAGTGCATTCAACAACCACAGAGCATGTTTTACTATCAATCGTTCACCACCCAATATGTTAGATAGAAAACAATGCTGCATCTTCCCTTATCAGCATGCATAGTAAGTGCAGTATATATTCTCATTGGCATAGAAACAGTAGAAAATAGCATGAATAATTTGTGTATTTTAAAGATGCATCATTATGTATCACAGGATTGCTGAACACTTACCTCTATTAAATCATAATTGGCTATGTACATCAACTAAAGCAACAAAGAGAAAGTGTAGTTCCAGTATAAGAGGCATCCGATCTGATCTGTCACATGCAAAATTATCAAGGAAGAGAGGGAAGAAAGGGATATTACCGTTGCAGGGATCATTGGCTGCATAGCAAAATCCAACCTTGCACTTCGTTCGCAATTACGTGCAGTCTGTACTTTTCTGAAGTTAATTGATTGGTAGTTTTCCTCACTATATTCATATCTAAGACACATCAATTGCCTTGAAGTACATATTCTTCAAACCAGTGTCGACAATGCCGGCAAATCTTGGTCCTTGGTTTGGAAATGCTATCGGCATGCTCACAAGTCCATTCTCTACACTCATTTCAATACATGCCACATACTGCTTCACTGCTCGCACAAACGTGACAAATCACCAGACTGAAACTGAGACTTTGGAAGGCAACCTACTTCGTATAGAACAGGCAATCATAGATGGCCGCCGGAATGGCTTGATACCGACAGATGAAGCTGATAAGTGGGTGCAAAGGGCGAAGCAAGCCATATCTGAAGAAGCGGCAAACCGCAAGTCTTTTGTTAACAGGTGCAGAATTTTTGGGTGCTCCCCGAATTTCTGGGGAAACTATAAAACCAGCAAGCAAGCAGCTGAGAAGGTGGGAATAGTGAAGATATATAGAGAAACCACACCTCTAGTGAATGATGTCACACGTGAACCACCTCCACCTCCTATCGTATATTTGCCCACCCACTATGTTCAACTTCTGCCAAGCAGAGAAGATACTCTTCAGCATGCTCTCAGGTGCATTAAGGATGATCTCACGGTGGGATTGATTGCAATATGGGTTCCAGATAGAGATGAGAAAACACATCTTCTCAAGAAGATCAACAATTCATTTCTTGGAGGATGTCCCTTTGATTTTGTTATCTTCGTTACAGCAACCAGTGAATGCTTGGTACAAAATATTCAAGATCAAATCAAAAAAAGGCTGTGTATAAAACAACACGATGATGTGGCAACTCAAGCTACTAGGATATTTGAACTGCTTAGGACAAAAAGTTTTCTCCTGTTGGTGGATGACCTCTGTGTGCAGCTAGACCTTCAAGCAGTTGGCATTCCATATCCTCTTGGAAATGTAGAAGTTATGGAAGGTGTGCAAGATTCTGAAGTTGTGAAAGCTACGGAAGTTGTCACAGTTGTGCAAAATCCAGAAATTGTGGAAGTTGTGGAAGCTGTGCAATATTCTCGCCAGGTGCAGAGGAAAGTGGTAGTCACGTCAATATCACAATCCATATGTCATATGATGGATGTAGAAATACATATACAAATGCCTGATTTGGGAGAGGATGAAGCACACCAGCTATTTGCAAAAGATGCGCAGGATCCTTATTCTGATCCCAGCATCAGGGTTCTTGCAGAGGCTCTCGTAAGAGAACTAAAATGTCTGCCATCAGATTGATACGTTATGGGAAATTAATGCAAGGAAAAAAAAGATCCAAGGCAGTGGGAAGATGCAATTGATGCCATAAGGAAAGCAAAACTTCAAAGTGACGAACCATTAAATTTGGTTAGTATTTACATCAGCACTCAATTTTCCTAACGTCGTTTTGAATATTTAATTTATGTGTGTTTTTATCCTTAAAGGCAGAAAAGGTTGTAAGAAATATCGAGAATGCGATCGAAGACCTACGTGCCAAGGGGGACGATATCCGTCTGGAGATTGCGAATGCTGACCGACAACACAGAATAGCAACGAATGAGGTGAATAGATGGCTGAAAAAAGTGGATACCATCATTCGTGATGCAGAGGTTGTCTCTTGGGACTGTAGGAAATTGAAGAAGGATGTTACCATGGAGGCATCCGAGAAACTTCGTGAGGTTTATGAATGTCTTAGTAGTTGTCCCAGTAATGTTGCTGTTGAATCAATGCCACCACCTGTACAAGAGATGTCTGGTCCACCTATGTCAGCTCAAAACCGCAACCTTCAAAACGCTCTCCACTACATTAAGGATGATCCCACTGTGGGGATGATTGGAATATGGGGTCCAGGTGGAGTCGGGAAAACACATCTTCTAAAGAATATAAATAACTCATTTGGAGAGGGCATGACCTTTAATTTTGTTCTCTTTGTAACTGCTTCGAGAGGGTGCTCAGTGGAAAAGTTCCAATCACAGATCATGAAAATGTTGGGACTGCAAAGTACTGGTTATAATAGTCATATCATACATGAGTACATGAAGACAAAAAGCTTTCTAGTACTATTGGATGACCTATGGGACCCAATAAATCTGGAAGATGTTGGCATACCATATCCCCTTGGAAATGTAAACAACCTCAAGAGAAAAGTGGTGCTAACAACAAGATTAAGAAAAGTTTGTGGCCAAATGAAGGTGGAGAAAGAGTTAAAAGTCCCATATCTTCTGGAGCATGAGGCATGGCAGCTATTTGAAGAAAATGTTGGTGCCGAAACTCTTTCTAGTCCCTATATTGAAGCTCTTGCTAGAGAACTTATGACGGAACTGAAAGGCTTGCCATTAGCTTTGACAACTATTGCAAAGGCAATGTATCGGAAAGATATAGCTCAATGGGAAACTGCCATTCAATATATGCAACAATCATGCTGCACTGACGACGAAGACCCAGTAGAACTAGGTATGGAAACTAGTGTTTTCATGCAGCTAAAGTTTAGTTATGACAATTTAAGAAGTGAAACCTTGAGAGAGTGTTTTAAAACTTGTGCACTGTGGCCAGAGGATGCGAGCATTTCCAAAGGTGACCTTGCTAATTGCTGGATGGGCTTAGGTCTAGTGAATGAGCATGATATAGAATCTTCCTTCAGGAAATCATATAATTTGATAGCTGACCTGACAGCTGTCTGTTTGCTGGAGGACATAGAGGATTTGTATGGTTTTGTTAAAGTGCATGATTTGATTCGTGATATGGCTGTATGGATCTCTTGTGGTTGCGGTGAGAACAATGACAAATGGATTGTCCGTGCACCAGCTGACAAAGACAAAAGAGTTATCATCCCTTGGAACAAAGCTGAGTACATATCATTGATGTCTAACAGACTGACTCAACTTGTTCCTATCAGGTTTCATCCTGATCCCATCAAACTGAGGATCTTGTGCCTTCAAGGAAACAATTTGAATGAAAGAGTAATTGCTGAAGCAATTAAGAATTGCACTTCACTTACATATCTGGATCTGAGCAGTAACGATCTCATGAGCATACCGGAAGAATTATGTTCCTTTGGAAAACTGGAGTACCTTAATTTATCAGAAAATGAACTTCAAGTAACGGAGTTGCCTCGCTCCATTGGTAAACTTACCAACCTGAAGTTCTTGTACCTAAGGAATACTAGCATACGTACAATTCCGAGTGAGGTCATGTCTAGCCTTAAAGCATTGCAAGTAATAGACTTGAGGACTTTCTCGGAACTTTATGGGAGCACTGTGCGGGAGCCTTATGTGAAAGGCCGTGCGTACTTTAACCTTGGAGTACTGTTCCGAGAGTTTGGCACCCTATCTGAGTTGAAAGCGGTTGGTACTATTGCCATAGGTTCTGATGAGTTTGATTCACTGGGGGTAGCGGCTAACCTCCCCCTTAGATATTTGACTCTGATAAAACTCGAGAAACTCTGTCTCTCTGATATTCTATTAAACGACTTTGCACAAAGGACCTTGTATGATCTGATAATCACATCCTGCGACAATTTGGAAGAAATAATAGTAAGACATGACACACGAGAATCAAACAACCATTTTGGTTCTCTCAACCAGCTCTCCGTGATTCTTATGCCAAAACTGAAAGAGGTAGCGTGGATGGGAGCAACTCCAGCATCTACACTACCAAGGCTCACTTATTTGGAATTTTGTTCTTGCGACAGCCTATTGCACCTCTCTTGGGTGATGTATTTGCCTCGCCTTGAACAGCTCCATATAATTCAGTGCGACAGTATGGTGCAAGCATTTGTGAGGTGCCATGGTGACAAATTGTGCAATGGACAAGAGAAGGAAAAAACATTTCCTTGCCTCAAGTTTCTCTATCTTCAGGGAAACAATTCTTTGGATACTATTGGGGATGACGGTATGGAATTTCCATCCCTAGAGCGACTTGTGATTATGCAATGTCCAGCTTTGAAGAGGCTTCCTTTCCAATTGAACAGTATGCCACTGAAGCTGAAGGAACTAGGGTTCTATGATGTTCAAGAGTGGGAGGGATTGGAATGCGAAGAAGGTGTCAAAACTTTGCTGCAACCCGCTGTTAGATTTGGCACCTACCGTTTTTAGCCGGTCCATTACATGCTACAGTGGATCCTGCTTTCACCTGGACACATGCTATACTTGTGGTCTCATGTTAGACGACACAACTAGCAGACCTTGTACAAAATATCCCCAATATAGTTTGTACCCAGGTCGTGCAGCTGTAACAGTAGTTTGCTCTAGAAAAAATTGTAATGCCGTTGTTTGTTAGAGTGTACTCCCTCTGTTTGGAAATATAAGATGTTTTAGGTTTGTGAATGTGATGTATCTATACAACTTTTAGTGTCTAGATTCATTTGAACCTATACACTAAAAGGTGTCTAGATACATCTCCTTCACAAACCTAAAACATCTTATATTTCTAAACGGAGGGAGTACATTGGAAAATGCTTCATATGGCCTGTGAGTTGTTGTCTGTGCTTTGCTTTTGGTGGAGGGAGGAACAGAACAAGAGCCGTGCTAGCCTAAGACATGTCACAAGCTTTCAGACGCGTCCAGTGTTGTTACTAATAGTAATAACAGTATAAACTTGCACGTTTGGAATGGAACAAGAGGGGTTGCTAGCCTGTGACATATTCGCACGTTTTTATCTGAGTCCTCACTGCAGCCAGGATAAGTACTGTACCAAACGCAATCTAATTAGAACTGAATGTTTATTGACCTGTTGCAGTTGTATACTTACATTCAGGATTTCAGAGTAATTATGCTTGACCAAAAAGTTCAGATTCGAAACCATATTCAGTAGGCATTATTAATTGGTACCAGATTCGAATTCCAGAGCATCCAACAGCTACAGTATAATCGCTAACTAAGAGATACAGATGCTATAGCTTCTCTCTCTATATATATATCTACATGTGAAATTCGGGGGAAAGGAAATCACCTGTGCGCTCGTCGTTGCAGAAGGAAGCAGGGGAGGCCTAACCAATACCAATACTGGACGCCTTCCTCCCAGCGTCAGGACTCAGGAGAAGCACAGTGGATTTTAGGGCTGTATAATCCCTCCTCACCAATCACCGACGATAGATCGCCGCGCGCCTGCCGCATGGAAACCCGTACGGATCACAACCGCCGGCCGCCGCATATCCTCACTGAATTTTGCTCGACTACTTCGGGGGCCGAAGCTAATCTTCGGATCTTCGGAACCTCAGACCAGAGAAAATTGGTACTGTTCAGAGCCACCATCAAAATCCACACAAAAAAAAGTTGTGCGCTATTAATTCTCACGGACTCCAGTACGCTGTCCGAAGGACACTTTATATGGGCCGGCCCATTCTGCGAGATATTTTCCTTTTCCTCTCAGTTCTTTTTTTTTATTTATATAGTAACATCAGGCGGTCCCACTCATTGCTATTCTCCGCAAGGAACAACAACCCGACTAAATATACGAGGACAAACGGAAAAAAAAAGATCTAGCTAACTTGCCTGTACCATTCGAGATCTATAGTTAGCATGGTTTATATAGCCCTTTGAATCATTGATCATATTGGTTGTTAAGTCCTAACTTTTTCAGAACAATTGAATCTCCATCACACGGCTTCCCAACCATGTATTCTAGTCCATGATTCCAATGTCCACCATTTCATATTTCAGTTTATTTATAAAACGGTATGTTTCTTTTAATGCAAGTGGTAGAGTTTTTGAAAATGTTTTTTTATAAAATAATTCAAAAAACATGTAAGATTGCAACTGCAAATAGTATGCAAGCTTGGTCTTATAAGATTTATGCAATAATGAACTTGCCTTCTGATTGCAGGTCATGCACTACCATCATAAGATCCAAGTTGAAGAGTAGCATCATCGGCCCTTCAAGGACTAATGTTTTTAGAGTCAATATGTTAAGGATGCACAATATATGAACTGCAGGCATTCTAATCCCCCTAAAACTAATTTCCTGTTGATTTCGTTTATAGGTTGTCTTAGTGTTTGGTTTGTGATTTCTTAGTGATTTGAGTTAGGTTTAATTTGACTTCACCCAGTAATTAGAGTTTAAGCATTTCATTACTCTTGTTCAGAGCACAGAACCACGATCATCTCACAAGTCATGGCATGATTATTTGTAAGTGGTAACTGGTTATCTATTTAGACATTTTTAGGCGGTTTAAGGTTTTTTGGATATAATTCAGTTTTACTTTCTTTCTTTATAGTAAAAAAGAATAACTTTTGAAGCAAAATCTCATATGATATCTTTTCAATATTCATTTTCTTTTACTTTTGACAATTATATATGGGTTCAAGGTAAAACATCTTGGTTGATTTTTATTTTACTATCACATTTTATCTTGTTACCATGAATATCAAAGAAAAGGGTTATTTCATTTTATGTAATGAGAGTATAGCATTTATAATTCCTTTTATTTTAATTCATAATTCATTCAAGCACTTTAGAGTTGAAGAAGAATTATTTATTAAATGATTTCTAGGTGAGAAATATTATCCTTTTTAAGTGTTTAAGGCAATCCTTTTTAAGAGAATTATTTATTAAATGATTTCTAGGCTAAAACATCTTATATTTTGAAGAAGAATTAAGGCAATCCTAGTCTCCTGCCAGCTTCCTAGCTACAGAAAACTAGGGTTGAGTACATTATATTGAAACAAAAGAGGAAATAAACAACATAAACTGCTACCTAATAATGCTACAATCTTGCTGGTCTTTGTTGCTTAGTACTACTTCTCAACTCAATGCCCCACACAATTAGGCCACAGCTGACATGTCCCGGCTGGATTACGCTTATGGAGATCTCACCGTCATCACCTTCCTCGTTGTGGAACTCGCCCAGCTCCACCTCCTTCCAGCCGTCTGTTTTGGTACGTGGAAAAACAACGTGCTCTCCGGGAGGGGTCGCATGGCGATTAGGATAGCAACTTGGCAAGATGTATTTCCGAGGCGGCTCATCGCCATTGTCATCGTCAACGACGTAGCCTTGGAGGCAGATTTCCCGTGTCGACTCGCTCCCGGCAACGCCAAAGGAGGCCTTCTGGAACGGGAAATCGTAGCCGTAGAATGAAGGGGCTAGCTTGAACACGAGGCGTGCCACGTACGTCGTGTTTCGGGAGAGCATGTTGCGTTGCACCTTTGCACGGATCTCCAGCCCGTTCATGTATCCAAGTCGAGCGGCTTGCAAGAACCTGTTTCATAGGACACATGGATACACATGATCAAACACTATCGCGGGGAAGGCACACGCAACTATGGAGTAGCTAAATTTAAACAAATTTACGATATCTATTTTGAGATGGATCGAGGAAGTATATGAAAAATAGAGTTGGGAGGCGCTTCTTGAACCTTTTGCCTCTTTTGCTGCAGTGAAAATCTGAGCCCACAGGGACCAGCTCCCCTGCAAAATGCGAAATCTGCAGAGAGCTGGCGGAAAGGGTGAAGCACTTGGCGCCGGTAGCCTTGTCCACCTGCATACGCTGCAAGCATGTACAGTAGTACAAGCATAAGTAACAGAAAACGATCGATGTACATACCGGCATCGATCAAAATTAAACTGCGGCCGTACGCTACGTACACGTACCACGAATTTGCGCGGCAGAAGGACGGGTTCGTCGGAGAGGCGCCGGAAGAGCCCCTTTTTGGTCGACGGCGGCGTGCGGGGGAGCTCTCTCTTGGCGAAGCGCGGCAGGTCGCGCGGCAGGAAGCGGGACCAGACCGTGTCGGAGTCGGCGGCGGCGTGGAAGGCCCGGGAGACGGCGGTGGCGCGGAAGGCGTCCGCCGGCGACGTGAGCGAGATCACGTGCACCAGGAGATCCTCCGGCAGGCGGTCGATCTCGCAGGCGGCTGGCGGCTGGTCCATGTTGGACGACTCCAGCTTCCTCCGCGCGCGGCTCTGATCGATCTCTGGATCGCGTGGTATGCGGCTGGGTGGACGACTCGACGTTGTGAACTTTGTTGACCCAATTAAATGGGGAGACGTACTTATATGTAGGAGGCAGCTAGGTGGAGGCGGTGGGATCCAATTATGCTACGAACCGTGCGCGCTACGTGAGCTATCTAAGAACCGTGCGCGTACGTGCATGCTGCTACGTAAGCGAAAATTATTGGTTCGGGGATTGGGTATTTCGTAGAAGAAAAAAATGGAGACTGGAAACGATGGGCCCCATCTGGGTTGGGATGGGCCTGCCCCGGAAGCTCCTGTGAGGCTCCCTGGAGGTGGAGTGGCGACAAAGGGTCTGGTTGGTGGTTGCGCCCGCGGCTGCTCTTGCTGCAACGTGGCGACGAGGGCTTTGCGGGCCTATTTGGGTCCGACCATGCCCGAGATCTGGTGTGCCCCTGTTGCCGCGTTCGGTCGGCTACTGCCACGACGGTGGAGGTAGTTCCCTCCCGCGCGGCTGAGATGCTACTACCATCGGTACCACTGTCCCCTTGCTCGGGCCTCGAGGCCTCGAGTCAATGCTCACAGTGACATGATGAAGATGGCGCCTTTTCCGTGGTGGCATGTGCTGGTGGACGGTGGGTTGGGTGGAGCACTTCGAACCGTCTGGGTGGTGGCTCTTTGGGGGAGGGCGAAATCTCCGTCGGCCCTGTCCGGCACTGACGCGCAGTCACCTACGGGTGTCGCCTCTCCTTCCTAAAGGGCGTTGGGTACCCCCCCCCCCCTCAGTGTACCAGGGGAACCCTAGGACCAGTCCGGGCGGCAGTGACGTCGTCGTCGCATCCCTTGCTTGCTGAAGGTGCTGCTTGGTACACGACGGGTTGGAATGCTAGTAGCGCGGTGGGACCTTTCCGGAGGGCGCAGTGGTAGAGGGCCATTTTCGTTTCATCGATCGACCTTTGTTGGCATTTATTTCTCTTTTGTTCTCTTTCGTTTCTTTTGGGTTTGGTTGTGTTGTGCCCTAGCAAGTCTTTGTACCGTGTGTTTGCTATATTAATATAGTGGGGTGAAAGGCTGATTCGAGAGAGTCTCTTGTTAGCTTCCTAGCTACAGAAAACTAGGGTTGAGTGCCTAAATTTGCCGGAACATATTGAAAGAAAAGAGGAAATAAACCACATCATGAAGCTTGCCCACCTTGTTGAGAAAGATATAAACTCCAGTGTCTAGTGTGCCGCACTTCAGTTATTTTGGCATCCATATGATGATCTCTCGTCCGACCCTGTCACAATGCCCTTTGCACGCTGTGTAATACTTGTTAGAAATAATGGGCTAAATCATTAGACCCATGTGTGATTTCAGATTTTTCCTAAATCTCAAAGCCCATGTATGTGGAAGCCCATATGTGATTTGGCCCAATTTGGTGGCAGCTCACATGTGTGTGACAAGAGTAGTGGGAGCTAAAGTTTAGTCCCACGTGGGAAGTTGAAGGAGAGTTGCACCACCTTATAAGGTGGAGTGTTGCACCACTTTGTAAGTGAGTGACAATAAGAGAGCTACACGCGCGCTCCTCCTCCGACGCCGCCGCTCGCACGCTCGCCTCGTCACGACACGACGCGCGCCGCAGGTTGCGGGTAATTGTGTGCGGTTAGACAGACGTGTCAACAGTTAGCGGATTCGGGTCGCTCCCGGATCGTGGGCTATCTGTAACCGACCCGAACGTGCGCGACGTGGGCTTGGTCCACTTCGTGTCCTGTACGGGATTTCCGAACCGCTCTATATAAACGCTTGTGCGGCTTCCACAACGCACGACACCAAACCAATCTAGAGTTTTGACATCCTCTCTGCTTGCGCCGCCACCGTAGTCTACTCCATCCCGTTTGCCGGTGTGCACCGGTGGTCGGGAGAGCAGGTCTCCGGAACCACTCGTCTTTGCGATCCTGTACGGAAGAGGGCGAATAAGGTTTTTGGAAAGCGCTCCGCGCGACTGCTCAAGTTCGTCATCACGGCGCGTCTTTCCGGTCGTCAAGACGTACCTCGTGCGTGTCATCTTCAACGTCGACTTCTTAGACAGGCTACTGCACCAACGACGACTACATTGACAACCGATCAGTACGTACACTGTCAACAGATCTGTTGTTTTACTATGGCTGTTAGTACGTATAATCTTCTACTGTTCATGTTGATCAATAGATCTAGTATATTAAAGGTTCACGTGATTGTAGCTGCTACTGTCATGATTTATGTTCTGGAATTAATCGTGGAAATTATGCCTATTAATCCAACAATCCAAAAACCTTATCATAGGCAATTTCCTGAATTAAACATGGGACACTTGGCCGATGCTATGGAGCCGGAAAAGTTTACCGGTGTTCATTTTAAGAGGTGGCAGTATAAGATCATTATGTGGTTGCAAGCTCTAAAAGTATTCGAGGCTAGTGAGGGTTTACCTGAAGGAACTACATCTGACGAGGTTCAGAACAAGTTCAAGGAAACCAATCTTGCCTTTGTGGGATGTGTTCTGAATGTTCTTGACAACAAGCTGTTTGATGTGTATATGCACATCAAAGATGGAAAAGAGCTCTGGGAGGCACTGAACGCTAAGTTTGGTGTAGCAGATGCTGGCAGTGAGCTGTACATCATGGATAACTTTCATGATTACAGGATGGTTAACAACCGTTCTGTAGTTGAGCAAGCTCATGAGATACAGTGCTTTGCCAAGGAGCTTGAAATCCTCAAGTGTATCTTACCCGACAAGTTTGTGGTTGGGTGCATTATTGCAAAGTTGCCTTCTTCGTGGAGGAACTTCGCCACAACTCTCAAACACAAGAGACAGGAGATATCGGTTGAAACCTGATAGCGTCTCTTGATGTTGAGGAGAAGGCTCGGGATAAGGACACTGCTGAGAGAGGAGGCGGGGGTTAGTCTAGCGCTTACAAGGCGCAGAAGAAGACCTTCGGCAAGAACAAAGGGAACTATAAGCCCTCGTTCAACAAGCCTGAAAATACTACAACCTTCAAGAATAAGAAGAAGTTGAACAAGGCCGGGCTACATTGTTATTAATGTGGAGAGTTCGACCACTTTTCCAAGGACTGCCCAGATCGTGTAGATCGCAGAGGGAAAGGTGGAAAGACTGTCAACGTCATGACCGCTAGCAACACTGATGGGTACGGTAATTTATTTACTATTCTTTCAGTATTTCAATCACCATGTTGGTGGATTGATATGGGTGCTAATGTTCATGTGTGTGCTGACATCTCTATGTTCACTTCTTATCAGGTCGCTCGGGATTCAGTTGTCCTAATGGGGAATGGATCACATACTTTTGTTCGTGGTGTTGGCATGGTAGATCTTAAGTTTACTTTCGGAAAGATCATGCAGCTGAGGAACGTGTAACATGTCCCTAATATGAACCAGAATCTCGTTAGTGGCTCCCTTCTATGCGGAGATGGGTTTAAGGTTGTGTTAGAGTCCAATAAATTCGTTGTTTTGAAACATGGACAATTTATTGGTAAAGGTTATGAGTTCGGGGGCTTGTTCCGATTTTCACTTTCAGAGTTTTATAATAAATCCGTGAATCATATTTGTGTTGATGTTAATGATGATACCAGTGTTTGGCATTCTCGTTTATGTCACATTAATTTTGGTTTGATGTCTCGGATGTCCAGTATGAGTTTAATTCCGAATTTCACTATTGCCAAAGGTTCTAAGTGCCATAGTTGAGTGCAGTCAAAGCAACCTCGAAAGCCTCACAAGGCTGCAGAGGAGAGAAACTTGGCACCTCTAGAACTCATACATTCTGATCTATGCGAGATGAATGGTGTGTTAACAAAAAGGTGAAAAGAGATATTTCATGACGTTGATAGATGATGCTACTATTCTGCTATGTTTACTTATTGCAAACTAAAGATGAGGCTTTAGACTACTTTAAAATCTATAAGTCCGAAGTTGAAAATCAACTAGAGAGAAAGATCAAGCGTCTTAGGTCGAGTCGTGGTGGTGAGTATTTTCCCAAAATATTTGATGAATTCTGTCAGGAACACGGAATTATTCATGAGAGGACGCCTCCCTACTCGCCCCAATCGAACGGGATTCCCGAGAGGAAAAACCGCACGCTGACTGACTTGGTGAATTCCATGTTAGCCACTGATAGTTTATCAAAGGCATGGTGAGGGGAGGATTTGTTGACTTCATGTCATGTCCTGAATAGAGTTCCTAACAGGAATAAAGAAAAGACCCCTTATGAGGAGTGGGCTGGGAGAAAACCATCACTTTCGTATCTGCGCACTTGGGGGTGTTTGGCGAAGGTCAACATACTGATCCCCAAGAAACGCAAGCTCGGACCCAAGACAGTGGATTGTATATTTCTAGGATATGCTCCACGGAGTGTAGGCTATAGATTTCTAGTGGTTAAGTCTGAGGTACCTGATATGCATGTTGATACTATAATGGAATCTCGTGATGCAACATTCTTTGAGAATATTTTTACTATGAAAGATATGCATAACATTGGTAGAATTTCTTCTGAAATACTTCCTGAATCTAGTGCATCTATTGAGAATTCTGAACAACCACATGAGGAAGTCCTTGAGAAGGATGACGATGAAACTCTCACGAGGAGTAAGAGATAGAGGATTGCAAAATCCTTTGGTAATGATTTCATCGTGTACCTTGTGGACGATACTCCCAGATCCATTGCAGAGACATATGCATCTCCTGATGCAGATGATTGGAAAGAAGCTGTCCAAAATGAGATGGACTCGATTCTTTCTAATGGAACTTGAGAATTATCAGAACGACCCTATGGTTGTAAACCTGTGGGTTGTAAATGGGTGTTCAAGAACAAGCTGAGGCCTGATGGTACTATTGAGAAGTACAAGGCGCGGCTTGTAGCTAAGGGCTACACACAGAAAGAAGGCGAAGATTACTTTGACACATATTCACATGTCGCTAGAATGACCACCATTCGAGTACTACTATCCCTGGCTGCCTCTTATGGCCTTCTCGTTCATCAAATGGACGTGAAGACAGCTTTCTTTAATGGAGAGTTGGAAGAGGAGATCCATATGGATCAGCCGGATGGGTTTATGGTAAAAGGTGAAGAGAAAAAGGTGTGTATGTTATTAAAATCTTTATATGGCCTGAAACAAGCACCTAAGCAATGGCATGAGAAGTTTGACAGAACTCTACTTTCTGCTGGCTTTGTCATTAATGAGGCTGATCGGTGTGTTTACTCTCGCCATGGTGGGGGCGATGGTGTTATATTATGCTTGTACATGGATGACATTCTGATCTTTGGTACAAACATGAAAGTGATAAATGAAGTCAAGTCTTTCCTGTCAAAGAGTTTTGATATGAAAGATGTGGGAGAGGCTGATGTGATTCTGAACATCAAGCTTATTAAGAATGAGAATGGAATTACTTTAATGCAATCTCATTATGTTGAGAAGGTCTTAAGCCGATTTGGCTTTACTGATGGCAAGACTTCTCCAACACCTTATGATCCTAGTTTGACATTACGAAAGAATAAGAAGGAACCAACAGATCAGCTGAAATATTCACAAGTTGTTGGTTCTCTCATGTACTTAGCAAGCACTACAAGACCTGATATCTCTTTTGATGTGAGCAAGTTGAGTAGGTTCATGTCTAACCCGGGTATTGATCATTGGCATGCACTTGAAAGGGTCATGCGTTATCTATGTGGTACAATGAGCTATGGAATTCACTATTCAGGGCACCCTGTTGCGCTTGAAGGATATAGTGATTCGAACTGGATTTCTGACATTGATGAGCTATGGAATTCACTATACACGCGCGCTCCTCCGACGACGACGCTGCCACACGCACACACGCTCGTCTCGTCTCGTCACGTCACGTCACGTCACGACGCGCGCCGCGGGTTGCGGGATTCTCGCCGAGCCGAGCTTTATTTTGCTGCTTAGAAAAATGTGTGCGGTTAGACAGAGGTGTCAACAGTTAGCAAATTCGGGTTGCTCTCGGATCGTGGGCTATCTATAACCGACCCGAACGTGCGCGACATGGGCTTGGTCCACTTCGTGTCCTGTACGAGATTTCCGAGCCGCTCTATATAAACGCATGTGCGGCTTTCACAACACACGACACCAAACCAATATAGGGTTTTGCCATCCTCTCTGCTTGCGCCACCACCATAGTCTACTCCATCCTGCTTGCCGGCGTGCACCGGTGGTCGGGAGAGCAGGTCTCCGAAACCACTCGCCTTTGCGATCATGTAAGCGAATAAGATTTTTGGCAAGCGCTCCGCGCGACTGCTCAAGTTCGTCATCACGGCGCGTCTTTCTGGTCGTCAAGCCGGACCTCGTGCGCGTCGTCTTCAACGCCGACTTCTTCGACAGACTACTGCACCAACGACGACTACATCGACAACCGATCAGTACGTACACCGTCAACAGATCTATTGTTTTACTATGGCTGTTAGTGCGTATAATCTACTACTGTTCATATTGATCAATACATCTAGTATGTTAGAGGTTCACGTGATTGTAGCTGTTGTTGTCATGATTTATAGTCTGAAACTAATCGTGGAAATTATGCCTATTAATCCAACAATACTAGTAAACTGACATCATTTTCCTCCCTGTTTTAGGAGGTCGAAAAGGTCGAGCTCATGCCTGATTTTTAAACAAGAATTACTTGTAGCAACTACTTACAGAACAAAATACTAAACCTAATGTAGAGGGAATGAAAATCATGGAGTAAAACCACTGGCCTCTTCAGATGTAAACAAGAAACTAAAAAAACAAATATTTTATAGACCCGAGGTGTTACTTAATGTACAATCTTGCTGGTCAATGTTGCTTACTCCTGAGCTCAATGCCCAACAGGAAAAGGCCGTTTTTTCTCCCTTCCGAGGTTTTGACGAAGCTGATGGACACCACACCTTCACTATCGTCACCTTCACAGTTGTAGAACTCGCCCAGCTCCACCTCCATCCAACAATCATCGGTCTTCCTACGAGGGAAATGAGCGTTCTCCCCGGGAGTAGGAATTGCATAACCTGGTATGATATGTTTCCGAGGTGGGTCACCACCATCCTCAACGTAGCCTTGTAGGAAAACCTGCCGGGTCGACTTGGTCGTCCCTGCAACACCAACCGACGCCATTGCCTCCTGAATGGCGGACTGCCCCCAGAACACCAGCTTGAACACCATGAACGCCGCGTAGGTTGTGTTGGGCGAAAGCATCTTCCTCTGCACCGTGGCATGGATCTCCAGCTTCTCGACGTAACGGAACAGAGCTGTTTCTGAGAAGATGAACCTTCTGTCTCTTTCGCTATAGTTTGGAACAGAACCTGCACCGATACGGACCCAGCAAAAGTGCCTGCCGTGCGGGAGGGGGGACTGTGATATCTGCAGCGCCCTCGCCGAAAAGGTGAGGCGCTCGCCGCCTGTAGCCCTGTCTATCTGCATGCCCTGGAGGAAGTAATAATTAAGAGGAAACGAGATTAAATTAATTAATGTGGTTAAACTAGTATGTATTAGATGTAATATATGTGTATTCCGGTATGGTATAGTATACCAACTCTTTTCTGTAATTGCCACGTGAGAGGCTCTTTCTCACCTATTTACACGTAACCGGTGCCCTCCCACGAGGCTACACCGTTCCATCATTGTATTCAACATGGTATCACGAGCACACCTCTTCCCTTCTAGCTAGCCGCCGCCGGAGATCCTCTCTGAGCCGCCGCCGCAAGGACCTTCTTCAGGATACAACCCTCCCTGTCGACGGGATCTTCTTCTCTGATTCAATTCCACGAAACAAATTCCCCCAATTCCTTTCCCTTCTCTCTCTATAGGATCCGATCTAGGTCAAAACCTTAGGACCCGATCTTTGATCGCCTTGTTCTCACGACTACGCCGATCGTTGTTTTCTCAGGATCTCACGATCTCCAGGCGATCCTCATGTTCTTTTTCTCTCCTCCATGGAGACTCCCTCTTCCTCGTCAGCCGGCTCCTCCTCCATTGGGGCTCCTCCGTCCATGAAGCTCACGAGAGAAAATTTTCTCTACTGGCAGGCGTTGGTGCTGCCCACTCTTCGTGGTGCCCGTGTGATGCCCCTCCTTGAAGGGACTGATCACGCACCGGTGGAGCAGATTGAAGCTGAAGATGCAAATAAAAGGAAGATCATGATTCCCAATCCTGACTATGATGCTTGGGCCACTAAAGATCAACAAGTTGTGAGCTTTCTTGTCAACTCTCTCTCTGAAGATGTGCTGCCTCAAATTTTTGGAATGCACCATGCTGCTGATGTATGGAGTGCCCTTCATGCCATGTACTCCACCCAATCCAAGTCTAGGGTCTCTACTCTCCGTGGTGCCCTTACCAACACAAAAAAGCTTGATATGACTGCACATCAATATATTACCAAGATGAAGGGTTTTGCTTCCGAGCTCGTTGCTGCCGGCAAGACTGTTGATGATGATGAGCTGAAAGACTATATTCTCAATGGTCTTGATGGTACCTTTAATTCTCTTGTTGCTGCCATCAATGTTGTACCTACTACTACTCTCAATGATATGTGTTCGCAGTTGCTCCCCTATGAGAATCGTGATGCTATGCTCTCCTCTATGGGTCAAGCTCCTGGAAGTTTTGTCTCCTCTGCTAAATGCTGCGGCTCGTTACCCTCCTTCCCCCCCCCCCCCCATGGGATGGCGCAGCCTCGTCCAGCTTCATCGCAGTACATGCCCCCTACACCCACCTACCAGCAGCAGTACACGCCACCATATGTTCCTCCTACACCATATCAGCAGCCATATATGCCCCCTCCATACCCGCCGCAGCCTCAATACTACATGCCCCATACATACCCCCAGCAGTACATGCCCCCTTATCATGCGCCTTACATGCCACCTCCTATGCGGGCGCCTCCTCCGCCAGCCCCACGTCCGCCACCACCTCCTCCCAATCGGGCTACACAGCAGCAGCAGCATCGGCCCAAAGGGGGGCGCGGGAAGAACAAGGATCATGGTCGGGTGGCCACACAGTGGCAGGAAGGAGTGATTTGTTAGATATGCAAAAAAGAGGGACACTCTGCAGGTGACTGTTGGTGGAGGTTTGGGGATGATGATGAGGAGGAGGACAACACTCCTAATGATCACAAGGGTGCTTATGGAGTTGATAGCAACTGGGTCATTGACACTGGAGCAACAAACCATACAATAGGACAGCTCAACAAGCTTCAAGTTCATGAAACATATCAAGGACGTGATCAACTTCTTCCATGAACTTGCTTTCTGCTCACAAAATTATCCTAGACAACAATTCTTTTATTGAAATTCACCCATTATTTTTCTTGATCAAGGACAAGGACATGCAGCAAATCATATTTAAAGGTTCATGTCATGGTGGTCTCTATCCCCTTGTTCATGTGTCCATGGGGTCATCATCCAAGCATGCTCTTGTCACCGTCAAGCCTTCATCCTCCACATGGCATCGTCGTTTAGGGCATCCATCGTATTTTATTGTTCAGCAAGTTCTTAGGAAGAATAAGTTGTCTTACACTCCTGAAATAAACCCTTACATATGTGATCCATGTCAACACGCTAAAAGCCATCAGCTACCTTATCATGTTTCCACTTTTACTTTGGAACATATTTTTTCTGATGTATGGGGTCCTGCACCTCTTTCTATTGGCAAACATGCATACTATGTAAGTTTTATTGATGATTTTAGCAAATATACTTGGATCTATTTGCTTAAGAAACGTTCCGATGTGTATCAAGTTTTTCTTGACTTCCAACAATATGTTGAGCGCCAATTTGATAGAAAAATCCTCACCATGCAAACTGATTGGGGTGGTGAATATGAAAAGTTGAATACCTTTTTTCAACGTGTAGGCATTGTTCATCATGTTTCATGTCCCCATGCCCATCAACAAAATGGCTCCGCTGAAAGAAAACATCGACATATTGCTGAGGTTGGCCTTGCATTACTTGCAGGTTCTTCCATGCCACTTAAATATTGGGATGATGCTTTCATTTCGGCTACGTTTCTTATCAATTTGTTGCCTACAAAAGTCCTTAACATGGAAACTCCCACTGAAAAACTTCTTCATGTCAAACCAAACTATGAGTCTCTTCGTGTTTTTGGTTGTGCTTCTTGGCCCAATCTTCGTCCATACAACAAACACAAACTTTCTTTTCGTTCAAAACAGTGTGTGTTCCTTGGCTACAGTTTTCACCACAAAGGATTCAAGTGTCTAGATGTGACCACTGGACGTGTTTACATCTCTCGTGATGTTGTTTTTGATAAAAATATTTTTCCGTTCGCTGATGTTCATCCAAATGCTGGTCGTCGTCTTCGAGAAGAAATTCTTCTTCTTCCACCAGTTAATTCACCTTCGGAATCTAACAATATGAGTGTGCATGCTAATGAACACTACTTGCAAGTTGTTCCACCTGTTGTTCCTTTGCAGGCTATTGTTGATGAGCATCCTCATGATTCAGATCAATATTCTGCTCAAAGCTCTAAAGAAACAGGGTCAAATGGCGCATCAAATAATGCTTCATCTGATGCAGAAACGACAGAGGCAGACAGCACAAATTTATGTCCTGATTCTGTCCAAGAATCTGCCTTGGAGCGTTCCCAGATGGCCTCGCGTTAGCCGTTTCCCGCGTCTTCGCCGGTACGTGCACGACCTGGCCGGTCGCTGGACGCCACGTCGCCAACTCCTCGGTCCCCGCCTCGGTCCCCTGCATGCCCCTTGACGCGGTCTCCTAGGTGCGGGTCGCTGTCACCCCCGACAGCTGGGTCGTTGTCGGCCGGTGGGCAGGCCTCCACCTCTGCCTCCTCACGCGGGGAGGAGTCCGAGGCTGATTCTCCTAATGACGTAGGCACAGACACGGAGGGAATTGAGATTCCCTCATCTGGATCTTCTGTGCCTTCCTCGCCTGAAGCATCTCCTGCTGTTGCACCTGGAGTGCAAACACGATTACAAAAAGGTATAAGCCAACCAAAAATATATACCGATGGTACAGTTCGCTATGCTCTGCTTACTTCTACAGGGGAACCAAAAAATGTTGCTG
The DNA here is from genome assembly GCA_916181665.1 of Avena sativa. Classification (NCBI taxonomy): domain Eukaryota; kingdom Viridiplantae; phylum Streptophyta; class Magnoliopsida; order Poales; family Poaceae; genus Avena; species Avena sativa. The sequence continues at coordinate 328,229,891 of OV702284.1, read as the reverse complement.
AGGCACTCACAGATGACAAGTGGAAACATGCAATGCAAGATGAGTATGCTGCACTTCTCTTAAATAAAACTTGGCATCTTGTGCCTCCAAGTTCCAACAAAAATGTCATTGGTTGTAAGTGGGTTTTTTCGCGTTAAGAAAAATGCTGATGGCACTATTGACAGGTATAAAGCCAGGCTTGTCGCTAAAGGATTTTAAAAAAATGGTATTGACTATGAAGATACTTTTAGTACTGTTGTTAAGATTGCAACCATCAGGATTGTTCTGTCCATATCAGTTTCCCGAGGATGGAGTTTAAGGCAGCTAGATGTCAAGAATACGGTTTTACATGGTGTTCTGAAAGAGGAGGTTTACATAAAACAACCCCCTGATTTTGATTCTTCCGCTAATCCAAATTATATATGCAAACTTGATAAAGCAATCTATGGTCTGAAGCAGGCACTTCGGGCTTGGTATTCTCGTCTTAGTTACAAGTTACAAACTCTTGGTTTTACTCCATCCAAGGCTGATACCTCTCTGTTTCTTTACAACAAGTCAGGTATTACTGTTTTCTTGTTGATTTATGTTGATGATATCATAGTCACGAGCTCTTCAGATTCAGCCTTCTCAGCTCTTCTTCACAGCTTAAATGCTGAATTTTCTCTCAAGGATCTTGGTGATCTTCATTTTTTCTTGGAAATTGAAGTTCATAAACATTCCAATGGATTACTGTTGACTCAGAAAAAATATGCTATAGATTTGTTGGCACGTGTTGGGATGAAGGATTGTACATCTTGTCCAACACGTCTCTCGACGACTGATACACTGTCCTTGACAGATGGTTCTCCTCTTGGTCCTGAGGATATGAGTCGCTATAGGAGTATTGTAGGTGCACTTCAATATTTAACACTGACTAGGCCTGATATTTGTTTCTCTATTAATAAAGTTTGTCAATATCTTCATGCTCCCATCACTGCACATTGGACTGTTGTTAAGAGGATTTTGAGGTATATCCATGGTACCAGCAAGGTTGGTCTTACTTTTCAGAGGTCCAATTCCACCTCGCTTAGTGCCTATTCAGATGTAGATTGGGCTGGTGATCTTGATGATACACGCTCCACTGGCGGTTTTGCTATATTTTTTTGGCTCTAATCTTGTTTCTTGGAGTGCTAGAAAACAGCCAACTGTGCCTCCAGGTCAAGTACAGAAGCTGAATACAAGGCTCTTGCAAATGCTACTGCTAATCTTATTTGGGCTGAAGCACTCGTTCGTGAACTTGGGGTCTCTCTCAAGGATAAGCCTTGTCTGTGGTGTGACAATCTTGATGCCACATATCTATCTGCAAATCCAGTTTTTCATGCTCGTACTAGACATATAGAAATTGATTTCTTTTTTGTCAGAGAACGGGTTGCTAACAAGCAACTTGATGTTAGGTTCATCTCTAGTAAGTATCAGATTGCAGATGGTTTCACCAAGGCTATATGCTCTAAGAGGTTAGCAGAATTTAAATGTAATCTAAACCTCTCCCAGATTTAGATTAAGGGGGAGTATTGTAATATATGTGTATTCCGGTATGGTATAGTATACCAACCGAATACACTTCCTTTTCTGTAATTGCCACGTGAGAGGCTCTTTCTCACCTATTTACACGTAACCGGTGCCCTCCCACGAGGCTACACCGTTCCATCATTGTATTCAACATGACAAAAATTAATGTGGTTACATTAGAGATCAGGAGGTACGTAGTACCATCATCTTGCGTGGGAGGAGGGCGGGCTGGCCGGAGAGGCGTCGGAACAGCTCCTTCTTGGACATGGGCGTTCGGGGGAGCTCGCCTTTGGCGAACTGCGGGAGGTTGCGGGGCAGGAAGCGGGACCAGACGGCGTCCGAGTCTGCCGCGGCGCGGAATGCCCGGGAGACGGCGGCCGCGCAGGCGTCGGTCCGTGACGTGAGCGAGAACACGTACACGAGGAGCTCCTCCGGCAGGCGGTTCCCCTCGGAGAGGCCGGCCATGGCGGGCGTCACCATGGATTAGTTCCGCGCGAGAATTAATGGCGATTGATCGAGATCTCCCTGGCTCTCTCTATTGGTAATAATAATCCCGATAGGACACGGAACGGTGTCGTGTACGTGTGTGTTCCCTATACTGACTGAGTAGAACTAGTAGTCCAACACCTATTCGTATTGACGATGCGTCGTCTTGCCGGGTATATATGCACCCATGTAGTAGCCTTGTAAGACAACCGTGAGATTCAATATAAACAACATGACCGAGAGGGCCCTGTAGCCATCACATTGTTTTTCCCCGTACGTACTCATGTGATTTGAGAGTTTGATCAGCTAGCTAGCTCAAAGTACTAGGCTGATCGTACCATACGTGCACGAACTCGCCGGATCATCGTTGTCGTCACGCCGGACTGCACTCGGCGATCGGGGCTGGGCCAACAATTGGTATCAGAGCCTTGCGAAGGATCTCCTAGGAATGGAAGGTCATGACGGGCAAGGAGCTAGGCGAGTACTCCGGTGCGGCTGCGGGTGCATCGGTGTCGTCGCAGTACCCGCGGTATGATCGCGGCAACTACACGACGTGGGCGAAACGGATGGAGTGGGCCATGGAGGGCAACGACATCTGGGAGGCTGTCGATCCCGGCGGCGACGAGTTCAAAAAGGGCGCATCGAAGTACCGTAAGGACCGACAGGCACTCACGGCCATCGGCTCCGTGGTGCCGGCGGACGTGATGCAGCACCTGATCTCGAAGGATTCTGCAAAGGCGGCGTGGGAGACACTCAAGACGTTGAATCTTGGGCACGAGCGCGTCCGCAGGGCGACCCTACAAACCTTGCAGAAAAAGTACGAGAACCTGGAGATGGAAGGAGATGAGACGCTAGACGCTTTTGCCTCGAGGGTAGCCACAATTGTCAACGGGATTCGCGCGCAAGGTGAGAAGCTGGAAGATATCTCAGTCGTAATGCGTTTCCTTCGCGCGGCGCCGCCGCGGTACATATCTGTGGTGTCGGAAATCGAGCAATGCGTTGATCTCACCACCCTCACGATGGATGACTTGGTTGGACGGTTCAAGGCGCATGACGAGCGAATGAAGATCACCTACGGCAACGCGAATCAAGATGAGCACCTCATGCTTACACGTGCCTAGTGGCAGGAAATGGTCGCCAAGGAGATGAGCGATAAAGCATCTGGCAGTGGCGATGGTTCGGTCCCGGCGAATAAGTCGGACAGCAAGCCGAAGAAGCCAAAGAAGAAATTCGACAAGAAGAATCTTCGCTGCCATAAGTGCAATCAGCTCGGGCACTTCAAATCGGAGTGTCCCAACCGTCCAAAGGAGAAGGCTCTCATGGCGAAGGAGATGATGGACCGATGATGCTCATGCTCGAAGCTTGCGAGTTAATGACCACCAAGGAATCAACTCCTCAGGAGTCCGCTACGGAGATCGTCACGCTCGTGGAAGAGAAGGTCTTCCCATGGAGGATGCAGACGACTCACGACGTTTGGTACCTCGACACAGGCACTAGCAACCACATGACCGGCGACAAGGCTCGGTTTTCTGAGTTGAACCTCACGGTTGGAGGCTCCGTTCGATTCGGCGATGGGTCGAAGGTGGAGATTGCAGGACGAGGCACTGTCATGTTTGAGTTGAAGGATGGAGGTCACAAGGTACTCACTGACGTATACTATATTCCCAAGCTTAAGACCAACATTATCAGTCTTAGTCAGCTCGCGGAGTGTGGATGCAAGATCGTGTTGGAGGAAGAGTTCCTGTGGGGATATGACCGCCAAAGGCAGCTCATCATGAAGGTGGAGAGGTCGAAGAATAGACTCTACATCCTCAATCTCAATCGGGCGGATCCAATATATTTGATGATAAGCATGGAAGACTCGGCGTGGAAGTGGCATGCGTGCTACGGACATCTTAATTTCCAGGCTCTATGACAACTTGGATAGAAGGAGATGGTACGTGGCTTACCGTGTGTTGATCATGTTGAGCAGGTGTGCGACGGTTGTCTCATTGGGAAGCAAAGGCGATCGCTGTTTCCAAGGGAGGGATAATATCGAGCAAGTAAGGTTCTTGAGTTGGTGCATGGAGACTTATGCGGACAAATCACGCCGGCAACCCCCGCCGGGAACAAGTACTTTTTGCTCATCGTCGACGACTTCAGTAGATACATGTGGGTTGTGCTGCTGAAGAGTAAGGATCAAGCCTTGCAAGCGTTCAGGATTGTGAAGATGGCAGCCGAGGTGGAGTCCGAGGCAAAGTTGAAGGCCCTCCGTACCGATCGGGGTGGGGATTTCAAATCCAATGAATTCAAGGCGTTTTGCAAAGCACATGGGATCCGGCGGTATCTCACTGCACCATATTCACCGTAGCAAAACAGTGTTATGGAAAGAAGGAACCAAACCGTGGTGGCCATGGCACGTAACATGATGAAGAGCAAAGGCATGCCAGGCAGGTTTTGGGGTGAGGCAGTTAGTACAGCTATCTATTTGCTGAACAGGGCGCCAACTAAGAGTGTAGTTGGTATGACGCCGTACAAAGCATGGTACGAGCGCAAGCCCTCGGTTAATCATCTTCGCACTTTCGGGTGCGTGGAGCATGTGAAGACGGTGACCGGGCATACTAGCAAGTTGGTGGATCGAAGTACTCCAATGGTCATGATCGGCTATGAATACAGTTCGAAGGCGTATCGCGCGTACAATCCAGTGAACAAAAAGTTGGTGGTGACACGTGACGTCGTCTTCGAGGAGGAGAAATCATGGAATTGGGGCTCTGCGGAACCGGTGCAATCAATTTCTGATGAAATATTTACTGTAGTCTACAGTGATTCGCATGCAGATGATCAAGAAACAGCGTCCCGTGGCGTTATGGATTTAGGCGCTGGATCAGAAGATGGAGGTACGGAAGCGAGCAGCAACAGCGCTACGCCTGGAGACGTCTCTCCGTGTGGGAGTCCCGGCACGAGCAGCAGCTCACGCGCTGCACCTAGAGGCTCGGTGTCGCCGTCCAGTCCACGCGCGGATGAGAGCCCTGGCGCAAGTGGCCCATCATCTGCACACTCCCGTCCAGGAGGGACTAGCGGCAGTCCAGAAGTGGACACGGGCAACGTGCAGTACACCAACAGAAACTGCATGAAATTCAGTAGACGCTGAAACAAGTACTACGTCAGCTTCCACGTCTCCTCCAAGTGCACGGTAAGAAAGGAGACGGCCGCCTACTCCAGAAAAATTCTGAAGTGTACTGGAATTGTATCCGCCGGAGACCCTTCGTACAGCGCGTGCGCGAGGGGGAGGACAAGGTCGGTGTTTACTCACCGATGAGCCGACGAAATTCGAGGATGCTAATATGGAGGAGTGTTGGCGTCGTGCTATGGATGAGGAGTTGGGATCGATCAAAGACAACGATACATGGGGCTTGTCGATCTACCCAACAATCACAAGGCCATAGGGCTCAAGTGGGTGTACAAGATCAAGAAGGATGCCGAAGGGAAGTTGGTGAAATACAAAGCTCGGCTAGTTGCCAAGGGGTATGTGCAAGAGCAAGGTGTGGATTTCGAAGAAGTGTTTGCTCCCGTTGCAAGGATGGAATCGGTGAGATTACTTATCGCTCTTGCAGCTCAAGAATCTTGGAAATTGCATCACATGGATGTGAAATCCACGTTTTTGAATAGAGAGTTAGAAGAAGAAGTTTATGTGAAGCAACCACCGGGATACATCAAAGAGGGAGAAGAACACAAGGTTTTGAAGCTACACAAGGCGTTGTACGGGCTACGGCAAGCCCCTCGGGCGTGGAACATCAAGCTTGATCGAACATTGATCTCTCTCGGATTCGATAAGAGCCCACTGGAGCATGCGATGTATAAGCGAGGTAAAGGAAGGGATCATCTACTAGTTGGCATCTATGTTGATGATCTATTGATAACAGGAGCGGATGAGAAGGAGATTGCAAAGTTCAAGCTACAAATGAAGGAGTTATTCAAGATGAGTGATCTAGGCTTGTTGAGCTACTACCTTGGGATCGAGGTACATCAAAAGCTGGGTGAGATCACGCTATGCCAAGAGGCATATGCAAAGAAGATACTCGAGAAGTGTGGCATGGAAGAATGCAATCCAACTCATGTTCCGATGGAACCTCGTCTTAAACTGAGCAAAAGGAGTGAAGCAACTGCGGTTGATGCAACGGCGTATAGGAGTGTGGTCGGAAGTTTGAGGTATCTCATTAACACAAGACCCGACTTGGCCTATTCCGTTGGCTATGTGAGTCGCTTCATGGAAGCACCCACAATGGAGCATTGGACAGCCGTGAAGCATATACTCAGGTATATCAAAGGTACTACAAACTTTGGTATTGTCTACTCGAAAGAGAAGGAGGAGGTGAAGCTACTTGGCTACAGTGATAGCGACATGGCAGGAGATATTGACGACCGTAAGAGTACCTCGGGCGTGGCATATTTCTTGGGAATAAGCATAGTAAGTTGGCTATCACAAAAGCAAAAAGTGGTGGCACAGTCATCCTGTGAAGCTGAGTATATTGCGGATGCAACTGCGGCGTGTCAAGGTGTGTGGCTAAGAAGTCTACTCGGTGATCTCACCAATCAAGAGGCGGAACAAGTGGTGCTCAATATTGACAACAAGTCTGCAATGTCATTGTGCAAGAATCCGGTGCATCATGACAAGAGTAAGCACATTGATACGAAGTATCACTACATACGGCAGTGTGTAGAGGAGAGAAAGATTGAAGTCAACTATGTTTGCACCAATGATCAGCTTGCGGATATCCTAACTAAATCTTTGGAACGAGTGAAGTTTGCGGAGACGCGAGGAAGGATCGGCGTTTAAGCTGTGAAGATGAGCACATCGTGCTTAGGGGGATGATTGTTAGTAATAATAATCCCGATAGGACACGGAACGGTGTCGTGTGCGTGTGTGTTCCGTATACTGACCGAGTAGGACTAGTAGTCCAACACCTATTCGTATTGACGCTGCGTCGTCTTGCCACCCATGTAGTAGCCTTATAAGACAACCGTGAGATTCAATACAAACAACAGGACCGAGAGGGCCCTATAGCCATCACATTGTTTTTCCCCGTACGTACTCGTGTGAGTTGAGAGTTTGATCAGCTAGCACTGGTAGAAAACGCCTCATGCGTCCCGGTTGGTAAGGGCCATTAGTCCCGGTTGCCCAACCGAGACGGGGCAATCGGGACTAAAGCTCTAACCTTTAGTCCCGGTTGCCCCACCAACCGGGACAAATGGGGGCACACGTGGCGGCATCAGAGCGCGAGGGGGGGTGGATCATTAGTCCCGGTTCGTAACACAAACCGGGACTAATAACCTGCTGCCGCGGCAGAGATTTGGCCCATTTCTCTGCCGCGGCAGAGAATTCATTTTGGCACATTTTGTTGCCGCGGCAGCATTTTCGCCACTTTTTGTGCCGCGGCAGAGAATTCATTTAGGTTGTTTTATTGTTTATTTAGTGTTTTGCACTTATCAACGAAGGAACCTTATATTACACAAGATCATCATGACAATATTACATTCAATACACGGATCGAATTCATGCACTACATACAAAAGTTGCTATTCGATGCTACCGGCCAATTCCTTCAAAATTGCTATTTTTACAATCCCTATTGTCTATACACAGCAGAATAGTATTCCCCTTTCGGGTCTAGGACTTCTGCATCCAAAAATCCTGCCAATTCCTCCTGAATTGCTCGTACGCGATCCGTTGGCAGAAGACCGTCCCGTAGACGTTCGATCTGATTTAAAAAAGGAGTCAGCCTATATGAATGAAACTAAACACAATTTGTTTGAAATTAGAAACTATAGAAATTGTTTACGTACGTGGAGTTGCTCTAAATTTCTGCCCTTCTCATCGCACGTCTGCCGGATGAACTCGCAAACATAGTATCCACAGAGATTGTTACCTGGTCCCTGCGTCAGGCACTTTACGAGAACAGAGTTCAATCAAAATAATAATCAAGCATGATAATAACTGTATCAAAACTAGAGTCAAAGAGATGCGCGGATATAGCTAGTGGTGCTTACATCTAGTGCTTCAAATGTAAGCTCCTCTTTCCAAACACCCCTAGCCTTTTTGGTGAACCTTTTCCAAGCGCTGCCCGGCGAAGAAAACGAATAAAATAAGTTATTAAGTACTTGATATCATAAAATTCACGAACGTTGCCGATATAGTGTCGTAATGATTAGAATTACCGCTGGAGAAGTATCTGCATGTCCTTCCACGTCTCAAGGGGTTTATGTTTCGAGTCCATGACTAGTACATGCCCTTTGTCAAGTTGAATGATTAACAGAATATAGTGGTACCTGCGAATGCAGAACTAATCAATTATATACTTAACATCGAGTAAGCGAAATAGAAAGTGTATACAAGACAATAACACTCACTGGAAGTTGTAAGGAAATAGTATTTCCCTTTTGGTTTCTTGAAACCTTAACGCGTGTACTATATTATCCTCCGTATCCTGGGGGCTTATTTTGAGATTAGCTTCATGAACCCAATATGGGTCAATGAATCTAATGTCATAGATTTGTCCTCTGCTGCATTCGAGAATCTTCATTCTGTATATTACAGTATGATTATATACATGCAATAAACAAAATAATATAGCTGGATACTAAATTAATTACAGAATTAGTACTTACAGACAATAGGCACTGATGATCAATTTGTCCAAGGCGTCTTGATTGAATAATTGAAATAGTTCATCAAATTCAATGGATATCATGTCATCCCTTTCTTTCCCATGATGCTTTTTTGTAACCCTCAGCACTATCCAGTTAGCCCCGGCGGACGTGGCATGAATGTACCAGTTATGCAATCTTCGCATTTTTGTTGAAAGATTGTTTACCTCCTCAGGTTTGACGAGAGGTTTGCCGTACTGGTATTTGTATGCTACTTCACTCACGGGGAAGAACTCTAACTGGGATAAGTACTGGGCAATACTCATACCTTGAGCAGCGGCAGCTTCTCCGTATTGTGCAACTACCTCTGGATCATACTGCTCTTCGGCCCCATATTTTCTTGACCCCACATTGGTTTGAGAAATCACCTTGAGAGGGGCGCAAGTCTGTTTTGCTTGTTCTCCGAGCTGGGCAACAGATTTCCCGCTTGCATCGGTACTGCTCTTCGAGGCTTATTGTGCCACATGTGACTTGAGAATAGAACGGTCATAGTCTGATGACAGCTTTGGCTCGGGTTGATGAAGATTCTTTAGCATTTTAAACACTTTGGCTTTTTCTTCTTTGGTGCTGGGGAACTCTAGCTCTTTCGGCCGCCTCAGCTTAGCGAAAAACGCTGTCGTTTTCGCATCAACGATCGCCGCAGTCTCCTCTTCAGTACAGTCATAAGCTCTCTTGGGAGGAACCTTTGGTACTTTTGGAAGAGGCTCTTGTTTACGTTTCGGCGATCGCTTACGACGCACAGTAGCGGTACGCTTACACTTTTTATCCTGAGGCGCCGGCGATGGATCCCGCGGCGATGGCTGCACCGGAGATTGGTGAGGCGACGGAGCCGGGTGAGGCGACGAAGACGGCTGCCGCGGCGGCGACGACCTCGCTGGAGACGGGTGAGGCGGCGGCGAAGATGGCCTTGGCGTGTGATTTTGAAGCACGATACATTCCTTCGGCCATAGAATGGTGACGTTTTTTGCGTCACCCAGCACAGTCACATCCCCTTCACCAGCAGGGTAGTGAAGATCCAAAACCTCAAAGGTGGGCATGATTTCATCCACGCTGACAACAGCGTAGCCCTCTGGAACCGGATGACAGTGGTAAGTTGGTGTGGGTCCAATTGGTAAGGCATAGCCGACCGCCACCTTCATTGATATGTTCACAACTTTGACATGTAGCTCGCAGTGTGTCATCTCTGTGATATCATCCACTGGGTAGCCAACAGGAGCCATCATCGGTGCATCATCGTCATCGCCATTGTCATCACCCGGGACCTCGGTGGAAGCCACACTGCTTTTTCGATTATTCGATAGGCCGGTAGCATCGAATGCAGTGTGCTGCTGAGATGGGCCGGTAGTACTTTGCTCTTTAAGTGCGTTAATTTCATCTTGTTGTTGCTTTAATCGTTCTTCAATTAAACGCATTCGCTCTTTCTGACTTTCTGCTTCAACTGCCGCCCTGTCCTTACTCCTCTGACGGCTTCTATCAGGATATTTCTTACTCTCTTCGGGAAACCCAGTCCTCCATGATTGGGAGCCTATTGTGCCTCGTGTTCGTCCATCATGTTCCTTATTTCCAAGGGCGAGTGTGAGCTCATCATTCTCTCTATCGGGAATGAAGTCCCCATCTTTAACAGCCTTTACTGCTTTTCTGATCCTCTCGATTGGCAAGGGGTCTTCTTTATGTCGTATGTTATATATACACCTCCCTTCCGAGTCCAACGTGCCCCCATGCCCGTAAAACCAATTCCTTGCACGTTCTACCCAATCGTCTGTCTCTGGGGTGATCTTTTTATCACGCAGTTCCTGCTCAAGTTTCTCCCACTTAGGAATGCCAGCCCTGTAGCCACCTTGCCCCATAGTATGGTGATACTTCTTGTTAGCAGCATTCAGCTTATTCGTTTCAGACATTTTCTTATCTTTTTCTGATTTCTTGTATTCCACAAACTCAGCCCAGAATGGTTTTATCTTCTCAAACTGAATATTCTTGAAATCGGGAGTCTTCTTTTTCACGACATAGTCAAGGTGCAATATTTTCTTCCAGTTGGTGAAACACTGGGCCATCTTCTTCAAAGCCCACTCCCTGACCTTAGCCTCCATGGCTCTCCCATGTTGTAAGGCGTCCTCAACTGGATCCTCCGCATTTGGATCCAGCTCTATCTTCGGTAGTTTGAAATTAACCATGAGCCTCTTCCACAGTAAATCTTTGGCGTGGTTAGGGAAAAATAAACATGTTCCCTCTTCATCGGCATTAGCAGGCCTATTCCAATTTCTAATGGTGATCGGGATTAAGTCCCTAACGATTACTCCGCATTGTGCCACAAATTTGGTTGCGACAACTTCGGGAGCCGTCGGTTTGCCGTCTTCAGCGACATCTTCGATCCTGAACCTCTCATGGTCTTGCAACTTTTTGGTTGGGCCTCGTCCGCTCTTTTCAGTAGATTCCTTCGATCCGGAGGGCTAAAAGAAGAAAGATCGTCGTTACTATTTCTATATAGATAGCAGATGATTAATTAATGAATTGATTTATATTACATGCACCTCGCCGGAGCGGTCGTCTTCTCGATTACACAAGGCATCGCCTTCTCCCTCGCGGAAGGCAACACCTTCAACCTCAAACAAGTTGTCTACTCCGGTAAAAAGAGGATCACCCTCACCGGAGTTGTTCAGAAACGTTGATACGTCTAAATTATCTTCCCCACGGATCACACCTTGGATCAACTCTTCCTTTTCTTCGTCTCTGACGTGTGGGTCCATATTTTCTGCATAGGTGGAAAAACGAATAAGTCAAAGCGGCTAAAGGAGAAAGTTAAGTACGGTGTTGAGAGATATAAACCCTAATTCAGAGAAACCCTAATATATACATACACAATAATAAAAATGAAGAGAAAGGGAAACCGTGTAGTAGATAGGCACATCGTCGAACCCACATGCACCTAAGTTGCTTGACAATGTGAATCGGGTCTGGGGCTACCCACAGTGACTGACCAGTGGGGCCGAAGACCAATAATACCAAAGTAATTAATAAACCTAATAATACCTAACTAATAATAAACCTAATAATCGAAACACCGAAAAGAAAGGGAAACAATCAACACATGGCATCGATGCAATTCTCAAGCAAGTATGATGATATGACAAGTTAATTTGCATTGGAATGTAACCCTAAGACATGCTCGACGATTTAATCGGGGTTCCGAGGGGTGAAAACCCTAACTCGGGGAAACTCCGGAACATATAAGAGGGGTGCATTTGTTCTTCTAATTATACTTGTCATTTAAGTTGTTTAACAATGCATGATTATAGGTTAAATAGATAGGTTTCATTTTTCTGAACAATTTGATATATTATTTGTATTTTTCTGACTTATAAACAATAAGTTATTGATTTTACAATATTAAATCATTTTCTAGAATTAAAAACAAAAAAGGCAAATAGTTTTTACACCGGGGCGACCCCTAGCCAGTGAGACTGACAGATGGGCCCTAGTGCCAACTCAGCCTCCACGCAAGCAAGCAGGCCCCACCGAACCCTGGTTATTTTTCACGAGTTCACAGTCTACCCACTGGGGCTGGCCGGTGGGCCAGGGCCATGGCCACCTCGGCGCCCGCTCGGCTCGCCGGTGAGCACTGTGCGGTGGCCGGCGACGTTGCTAGAGGGCTCGGGAGGGGGCGTGCGTGGGTTTGTTCGAAAGAGGGCGTCGAGGCGAACCTAACTAGTAGGGCACCGCCCGGATTTGGTCACCGGAATAGGGCACGTGACGACATGCAGCGGCGGCGGATGGTGGCGGACGGCGCGGGAGAAGGACAGAGCGCTAGGGGAGGAAAGAAGGGGTCCCAGAGAGTTACAAGCTCACCCTCGACGCGTGTGTAGCCTTGGCGGGGACGGAGGAGATCGGCAGCAACGGTGATGGCAAGGCGGAGCTCGTCGGTGATGGGGAAGACGCGGTCGATTCCAGTCGCGCGGCTTCGATTCCTTCGGCGAGGAGGATAAGCACAGTGAGGCAGCGCGTGGAGGCCGACGGCGAGACGATGGTTGGGCAGCCTGACGGCGTTCGAGCGGTTGTCCTCGCGGCGGCGGCGATCTCTGTTGCGGGTGAGTGAGAAAGAGGAACGGGGAAAAAGAAGAAGGGGCATGGTTAACTAGTAGGGGACCTTTAGTCCCGGTTGGTGGCTCCAACCGGGACTAAAGGGTTATACGTCCCGGTTGGAGCCACCAACCGGGACGTATAGTCCAATATTTTCAGCAGACCAAGGGTTGGCGCTCAGGGGGTCTTTAGTCCCGGTTGGTGGCTCCAACCGGGACATATTCCCCTGATTTCAAAAAATTTCAGGTATTTTCTCTCTGTTCCCGCCTTATTTTTTATTTTGGGGTTTAAATTTGTATTGTTTTTTAAATGATAATTAATTTGGAATTTAGAAAAACTTTAAACATAAAAAGTGTTTGGATTTGAATAAATAATTCAAAACCATTTTCTGTTTTAAAAAATAATTAATGTAACCATTTAAAATATGAACCATTTACAATTAAAAATGAATTAACTTATATTTTTTTAATATCAATTTGGAATTTAGAAAAACTTTAAACATAAGAAGTGTATGGATTTGAATAAATAATTCAAAACCATTTTCTATTTTTAAAAAATAATTAATGTAACCTTTTAAAATGAATTAACTTATATTTTTGAATATTAATTTGGAATTTAGAAAAACTTTAAACATAAAAAGTGTTTGGATTTGAATAAATAATTCAAAACCATTTTCTGTTTTAAAAAACAATTAATGTAACCATTTAAAATATGAACCATTTACAATTAAAAATGAATTAACTTATATTTTTTTAATATCAATTTGGAATTTAGAAAAACTTTAAACATAAGAAGTGTATGGATTTGAATAAATAATCCAAAACCATTTTCTATTTCTAAAAAATAATTAATGTAACCTTTTAAAATGAATTAACTTATATTTTTGCATATTAATTTGGAATTTAGAAAAACTTTAAACATAAGAAGTGTATGGATTTGAATAAATAATCCAAAACCATTTTCTATTTCTAAAAAATAATTAATGTAACCTTTTAAAATGAATTAACTTATATTTTTGAATATTAATTTGGAATTTAGAAAAACTTTAAACATAAGAAGTGTATGGATTTGAATAAATAATCCAAAACCATTTTCTATTTTTAAAAAAATAATTAATGTAACCTTTTAAAATGAAGACAGGGGACGAGCATCGTTAGAACTTGCATTGGATCTCTGAAGAAACCACATATTGCAAGTCTAAAAATGATTTTTTCAAAAAATCACGGGCGATAGATCATGTACCTGTAGTACAAACCGGACCCACTTCCTACCGATTCGGCAGACATTTTTCCTTTTTACCCGGGATGGACGAAAAGGTTTGAGATGTACCGGTTGGGAGATAGTCCATGTAAGGTGGTCTAGTATTTTAGGAAAATGGGACGGTAGCATTCTGAAACGGCATTTTGGTGGTTACTTCACAAAACGACCCGTTTTTTGCGCTCGGAAAATGGAAAAGGGCTTTTCCGTGCGACAAAAAGGAAAACTTCCTCCTGCAACATTGTTCTCCATACCAATGTCCACACACATGCATAATATGGGCACAACATCACAAACTATGCCGTGATTCAGCACATAACATCGGTCATTTGGACCGAAAAAGCCATGAAACCTCGAACATGATAGGTCATTTTGTGAAGGTTTTTTCGAAACATGATCAATATACCAAGTCTGGTATTTTTCCTTTCAACTATGTAACAAAATATGACACCACGCGAAGGATTTTCATTGTTCGGATTTTTTTTGAATTTATTATGCCCGTTTTGAATTATCTGAATTTCTAACTATGGTCGAACCGGTGTGCATGAAGATAGGGGACGAGCATCGTTAGAACATGCATTGGATCTCTGAAGAAACCACATATTGCGAGTCTAAAAATGATTTTTTCAAAAAATCACGGGCGATAGATCATGTACCTGTAGTACAAACCGGACCCACTTCCTGCCGATTCGGCAGTCATTTGTCCTTTTTACCCGGGATGGACGAAAAGGTTTGAGATGTACCGGTTGGGAGATAGTCCATGTAAGGTGGTCTAGTATTTTAGGAAAATAGGATGGTAGCATTCTGAAACGGCATTTTGGTGGTTACTTCACAAAACGACCCTTTTTTGCGCTCGGAAAATGGAAAAGGGCTTTTCCGTGCGACAAAAAGGAAAACTTCCTCCTGCAACATTGTTCTCCATACCAATGTCCACACACATGCATAATATGGGCACAACATCATAAACTATGCCGTGATTCAGCACATAACATCGGTCATTTGGACCGAAAAAGCCATGAAACCTCGAACATGATAGGTCATTTTGTGAAGGTTTTTTCGAAACATGATCATTGTTCGGCACACATTTAGTCCCGGATGTAGTCACAAACCGGGACTAAAAATATTTTCCGCCATTTCCCACCTCTTCCCGCCAAGTTTTCCCGCCCTTTCCTTTCTACTAGAGCTTTTAGTTCCGGATGTAGTCACTAACCGGGACTAAAGATATTTCCCGCCATTTCCCAAAGCTTCACGCCAAGTTTTCCCGCCCTTTCCCTCTATATTTAGGGTGATCGTGTCATGTCTATCCACACATCCACACCTTCCTCTCTTAGAACAATGGACAACGCCTACTGGGCCATTCTGACCCTCGAGGAGACCGAGGCGCTGTGCGCCTCCAACTACCCTTGTCCGCCGGGCTACCGGCCGCCCGCCGGCTGGATGCTAAGCGCAGGAGGGGTTACTGTCCCTCAAGGTTCCGCACGCCAGGCGGCCATCACAAACCACTTCTACCACGAGCTCACGCCGGAGCAGCGGATGGATCCCCAGTGGGATCCCGACAACTACGACACCTGGAATGCCTTCTTCGCTAATAGGCGGGAAAGGGAGCTTGCCAGGTACGAGGGTGATGGCCCGCCACCGGTGAACCACAACGAAGCCGGCCGTCGTCTGTGGTGGGCGAACCGTACTATCATCGAAGTGATGCGCTACATCGCCGGGGGAGACCACCCTCGCCTACGGTGCCCACGAGTCCACCCGCCACAGGCCCCACACTGTCCCGGCGGTAGCGGCATCGTCTTCCAGGAGACCCCTCTCCCACCCGCCGTGAATCCGAGGCTGGAATGGCCCCTGGTATATGCCATGGATGGGCTGAGGATCCCCGGAGTGGCAGGTGACGATGACGATGATGATGACGACGACGATGAAGACCCTGAAGTTGCGTACTATAGGACTAGGCATGATTATGACTAAAGGGGGCGGCTTTAGTCCTGAGTGTTAGCTAGTCCCGGTTTGTCCCGGTTTTTAATATTAATAAATGTCTTGAGTGTTACCTAATAAATAGAGGGAAATGCCTATATAAAAAGAGGGTTCATATTTAGTCCCGGTTGGAGAAACCAACCGCGACTAAAGGGATTGCGGCAGAGTGGGCCAGGCAACACTAATAATAGGGGTGAGTGTCGACATTATATCGTGCGGCTTGTACCTTGTCCCGGATGGTGTCACCAACCGGGACTAAAGATGAACCTTTAGTCCCGGTTGGAGACACCAACCGGGACTAAAGATGAGTCAGCACTAATAATAGGGGTGAGTGTCGACATTATGTCGTGAGTGTCGACATTATGCCGAGCTGCTTGTACTATAAATATGCATCCTTGTGAGTCTAGTCCTCCAGCCAGTTTGAGGCATCTCCAAGATGGTTTTAGAGAGCAGGGACACCACTACGGCCAGTTTCAGGGAGATGCCGACGGAGCCCAGTCCTCCGGCATCTCCGAGAAACTGGTCATAGAGGCACTCCCTAATATGTGAAATTAGTTAGCTCCGAGGCATCTCCGAGAAACTGGTCATAGAGACAATTATAGTTAGGCATGAAACCTTTCATAATCAGGTGGCCGCGAATGATTTTCGAGGAAGAGTACTCCTTGTTGTTCCGACATTAAACACATGGACAACGTATAAATCCATTCTCTTTGTTTGCCGTAGCCACATCGATAAATTTATCCATGCCTTTGATATACCCGGCTACCCGCCGGTCACCGTACATCCATTCCCGACCGTTCATCTGCATTATATAAGTAAGTTTATCAAAAAACATGACATCATAAATAGTGAAATAACCAATTCATACCGACACATGAATTGTATCAATGACCTAGAAAAGATAAGATTGCTAACCTCGATCGAGGGAAATAAAGAGGAGAAAGCTCAAGTGCGTCTCGGACACCTTCTATATTTTTGTTCTATGAGAAATTCAACGGGATTATTCACTCAAACATTTCAACAAACACCTTCAATACATGCATGAGAAAAAACTAGCACACTCCCTCACACCTTCCACCATTCGAAAAAACAGAGTGGAGGCAGAGGGGGCTGGGGCGTTGCATTTATAGAGGGCAGGGGTCTTTAGTCCCGGTTGGAGTCAGCAACCGGGACTAAAGGTGCGTGCCACGCCACGTGGCTGTGGCCAAACCTTTAGTCCCGGTTGGTGGCTTCAACCGGGATGCATGCCCCCTTACCAACCGGGACGCATGCCCCCTGGCCCCGTGCCCGCTCCAACTGGGACGCGTGCCAGCATTAATCTCGGTTGGTGGCGCAACCGGGACTAATGCTCCGAGGGGTCGCGAACGGATAGCCCTTTTTCCTCTAGTGTAGCTAGCTCAAAATACTAGGCTGATCGTACCATACGTGCACGAACTCACCGGATCATCGTTGTCGTCAAGCCGGACTGCACTCGGCGATTGGTGTTGGGCGAACAATCTCTCTCTGCTCGCCCAACGTTCTCTTGGTACGCATGCGCCTGCGCGGTTCGGACGTTCGGCCGTTGTGTGGGTGGCACTGCTGATCATATAGCTAGGACGCGCTGCAGCCTGCCTGCAGAGGCGTAGATAGGATCCGAGTATGGCACGTACATGAATTCCGAGGCCATGGCCGAGTCGGAGAGCTGAATAAAAGCGCCAAACGTGATCACAGAGAGACGCGCGCGTTACAGTATTCCGGCAGGGCCAGACGTGAAACCCCAAAATCTGATTATTATTTTTTGGGTGGCCCATATCTGAATTTTCTTGTTTATTCAGCGACAAACCTGTTACACAATCAAACGATCTTTTTTCCTATTCGTAAAAGAAATGTTATAAGTTTTTCTGAAATCAAACGATATAAAGTTTGATCAAACATGTAAAAGATCTACTAAGAACTATGCACTAGGGAAAAATGTTCGCTGCCCGTGTCTTCCGACCTTTTTCGTGTGCTAATAGGCCCGAAACACAGCAAAGAGCAACGTTGCTGTGTAGGCGTACAGAAGCACACGGCAAATAATACTAACATGGCATATTTCTGAAAATGCACACGGCAAAGAAAATAACATGGCAATGGCAAAAATAAAGAACACACGGCAAAGAAATTATACACGGCAAAATCCATACGGACATACGCACCGGCAGAAAAAGGGCCTTTGGTCCCGATTCGTAAGGGGCTTTAGTCCCGGTTGTCGAACCGGGACGTGGCAATCGGAACTAAAGCCCCGACACTTTAGTCCTGGTTCTGCCACGAACAGAGACAAAAAGGGCTTCCAAAATATTGATTTCTTCTTCCACATGGGCGCGTGTCAGGTAGTGACGTCGTTCGAAATAGATTGGTCGCCGAGACCCTTTTCAAAGATTACTTCTATGTCCTTGACCATAACAAATACATCATCACTAGCAGGGAGGTCAGGCTTCTTCCGGTGATCTGCCTCACCTTGGAAATGCTTGCTTTTCTTTCTTACGGGATGATTGGTAGGAAGAAATCGATGATTCCCCAGGTACACAGCCTTTTTGCATTTATGCAAATATGTACCTTCCGTTTTATCTAAACAGTGCGTGCATGTCTTATATCCCTTGTTTGTATGTCCTGAAAGGTTACTAAGAGCAGGTCAATCATTAATGATTACGAAAAACAACCCTCGTAGGTCAAATGGCTCTTGTTTGTTCTCATCCTACACATGTACACCTGGTTTGCCCCACAGTTGCCCTAGTGGGTCGATCGGTAGAGAAAAGCCCTCTACGTTACGTACGTGATATAAGTATACAATCAGAGTACTACTCGGTATTGTATATATAACATAGGAAATACAACTCTAACACATACTACAAAGAATTTATGTTGTGTGCACTAAAACATTTACCTATAAATTTTATCGAACTTAAAGATACTTTTCTTTTGCAAAATTCCACTGATCTATTAATGATCATCAACGGCGGTACAAAAAGTCCTAAAAGTAATAAAAATTACAAGTAGGTCATTGGACCACCTAGCGCCGACTATAAACACTAGCACGAGCCAAAGGCACGCTGCCGTACTTTCCCCTCCATCACCCGAGCCGGGCAAAGCTTGTCGTAGTATAGCTTGTTGTAGTAGACGGATGAGAAGTCATCGTGCTAAGTCCCCAAAGAACCAACGCACCAAAGCATCAATCGTCCCCAAAGTTGACAAACATAGATAGGAAGAGACTAACCTCAAACTACACCAACGAATACGAAAAAGACCGGGTCCCAAGAGATCCGTCGGACACACGACTCCACGCGTTCTCTACCAGCGCTAGACGCACCACCAGAGCAAGGATAGGACAAGGAGGACCTTATTCTGACTTTAGAATGTAGCCGTCATCTCAACATCTTAAAAAAGACACTCGGAAAAATCCTAAACAAAGAACGAGAACCCTCCCGCCGGCAAGAGTCCATGGTCCGGCACACCTCCAAGCCCTAAAACCAATAAAGAAGGAGCAGAACGCTAGCGTCGTCGACGAGGGGAATGGAACCCTAAATGGGTTTAGAGGAGCCGCACCTCAGATCCGTACCGGTCCAGGCCTTCTTTTGAACTTAAAGATACTTGGCTTAGGACAAACCTAAAACATCGATTATACTATTATTATGGAACGAAATTTGTACTATCTCATTTGATGAACGAAGAGGTGATTTAGGCTAGTCATAGTGGGAGTAACTTGGATAGTAATATAGTCCTACATGTATTGCCAACTAAGCATTTAGATGACATGACATGCAATTAAATGATGAGAGAGAGGCTTGTGATAACTAGCTATGTTACCATAACATCACACATTTATACTTCCTCTGTCACGGTTTGGAAGACGTCTTACAAAAGTCATGTGTTTCCAAAACTCCTCTCCTCCTAGGCGCGTTAGACTTAATTACAGAATTAATGTCCTTTTTTTTCTCCTCACTTCCTACTCCATGAAGCCAAGGAATTAATTTTTGCATGCAACTCCACCAATGCATGCGCCTAAACTACTCATTAGGGCGCCGAATAATTAATGGGCGCATGTTTTTTGCACAAATCAGGCCCCAATCAGCGTTCACCTAGGTTCCAACAATCTCTCTAAAACGCCCTCCAAACTGTGACGGTGGGAGTAGACAAAATAAGTCTATATTGTAATAAATAAGGTTTTGCATGATAGCACACATATGTTATTTTGCACTACAAAGATAGTAACTTAGACTAGTAACATGTATACATGTTACTACACTATAAATTACTTCTCACTACAACCAGACTTATATTACCGGACAAACACCACATGAACAATTAAGAATCACATTAAAATAATACGATGGCAACACTTAGTTACTACACAAACAATGGACCTACCGAGGGAGACTTGATGTTAATTCCGAGTTCTGATCACCACCAGACCGATGAACATTGGACCTACCAGTTACAGTAGTACATCTACATGCTAAATTAATTA
Source organism: Avena sativa (assembly GCA_916181665.1). Lineage (NCBI taxonomy): Eukaryota > Viridiplantae > Streptophyta > Magnoliopsida > Poales > Poaceae > Avena > Avena sativa. The sequence continues at coordinate 328,209,406 of OV702284.1, read as the reverse complement.
AAGCACGTTGCTTTTACTAGCTATAAGAATGAGATGAATCTTCCAATGTGCAGCTGCAGGTACGACAACTCTGTAATTGGCCCCACCCGTAGATCGGTCTGTCCACGTCCATGCATGCCTTAATAATCCGGCCGGAACACGTACACGTAGGACTTGCATCCGTGCGTACGTGCAACCACGTAGACGTTGGCGTTCTGACGATTAGATCCGCACTTGTCCGAAGAAGAAAAGGCAGCAAATTGATCCCGTCAGCGGCACTAGTCGTCGGTATGCTTGGGCCTTATCTCGATGCCCTGCACGACGAGCCCCCTCTTCCACCGCCGGCACTCCACCTCCTTGAGGCCCACCTCCACCACGCCCTCCTCCTCCTCACCGGCCACGGCGAACTCGCCCAGCTCCACCTCCGTCCACCCGTCCCCTCTCCGCCGCGGGCACCGGACGTCCATGTCGGCCTCCACCCGCGTCACCTTCCGCCGGTAGTCCTTCCACGGCCGCACGTACTCCTGCCTCCGCCGGTGCACCGCCGTCTCCTCCTCCCCCTGCATGTGCTGCAGGCAGATGGTGTGCTCCGTTGACGTCGACGTCGGCTTGGTGTTGCCGGAGAGGGCTACGGTGACCGTGGCCTTGGGGGGCAGGATGCCGATGTTGCACTCGAGGCCGTAGGAGTCGTCGGCGATGGAGAAGACCAAGTAGGCGGCGTAGGTCGTCCGGGGCGAGAGCAACGAGAGCTGCAGCTTCCCGGTGATCTCCAGCCAGCACACGTCCACCAGCTCGGCAACCTCGGGAAACCTAATTAATAAACAGTCGAAGGAAGGACATGATCAGAGAAGAAGCTAGCTATCACGTACGTGCATGCATGGAAGATGACGTGTGTACGGAGTAGACACGGTTCCTTGAGAAATGCCGTACGTGTCGGAAACTTGGAATACAATACTTGCAAGAACAGTTACCGGTCAGAGGCTCAGAGCATAGCAACGTGTGCGAAGAATTGTTCACATTTTTCGGCTTTTATTCGGTCAACAAAAATACACGAATGTTTGGTGGTAGTGGCACGGCGACGATGATCGACTGGGTAGGTACTTAGGAGGCAAGTAATGTACTAATGTGACTTGATCTTCTAGACTTTTGTAGTCTACTAACATATCTCGAAACTACTAACAACTTCTGCTCCTCCAACATTAGTACTACTGTTCAAAACATTATGGTACTAATTAACATTCCTTCTAGTAGTAGCAATTGTCAAAAAAAAGACATTCCTTCTAGCATGCGGTGCACGGTGAGTTCAACCTAGTGTTGCCACGTACGTGCACACGTAACGTATGCAGAGAGAAGCAATGTAAGTACGTACCTTGACCCGGGGAGGTCGGCAGTCGTCCATGTCCAGCACAAGGGGTCGTCTCCCCACACGATGCTCAGCGCCCTGGCCGACAGCATCCAGCATTTCGCGCCGCTCCGCCGATCCAGCCCGAAGCTCTAATCAAACACACGTGCAAAGCAATCGATCAGTCATCAGACGGTGATTAAAAGACTCGCTTTTCGTGCTAATGACGATTAGCGAGCAATGCGAGTAGTGAACTAGCGATCGGGATTGAGTACCATGGTGGCGCCGTCGAGGAGGACGGGGCGGCTGCAGAGCCGCGTGAAGAGGTCCTTCTTGGAGGAGCACTCGCGGACGGAGTCTTCGTCGTCGTCGTCGGCGCGGGCGAGCACGGCGGCGTGGTCGCGCGGCAGGAAGCGGTCCCATACAGCGTCGGAGTCCGCCGCGGCGCGGAACGCCGGCGACACGGCGGACGAGCTGCACGCGTCGCCCGGCGTCGTCATGGCGATCGCGTGAGCGACACACTCCTCCGGCAGCCGGTAGATCGCCGCCGCCGCTGCCACGCGCTCCATGGAGTATATATATTATGCACTCGCTCGATGACGCGATCAGGTACGTGGACGGACGGACGGATGGATTGGGAAATGGCGGCGCGCGGCGCGGCACTTATAACGGCGCGCCGCGAGCGAGCGGGAAGGCGGGTGGAGAGAGAAGCTTAAGGGCTAAGGCTCACGGGCACAGTGAGTGGCTCGAGCGAGCTTTGGGCTGAGTTGGGTCGGAGCTTAGCTTAGCTTAGCTAGGTAGCTTAGCTTTGCTGACTCGGATCTGGGTTAGTTAAAACGTGAAGGGGGGCCCAGCCGGAGATCCATCCATCAGCCGGCCGGTGTGCCCCGCAGGCGCCATGCTTCGGGGCTTTCTCGTCGACAGCCTGGTGACACGCGGAGGTGCACTGCCCATTCTTCCTCCGGGAGCATCTGGTGCTGCTGCTGCTTCCTCGGTGTTTGACGTCGTCATCCCCGTCTTATCCATCACGACGACATACTCTTGACTTGGAGCGATTCGGTTCGAAAGAATCGTGTTTTTTCTTCGAAGCATCGATTCCTAAGCCCATTTACAAAGCGGTTTTGTTTTTATATACCCCTTATTAGATGTAATATTTGTGTATTCCGGTATGGTATAGTATACCAACTGGATACACTTCATTTTCTTGTAATCGCCACGTGAGAGGCTCTTTTTCACCTATTTACACGTAACCGGTGCCCTCCCACGAGGTTACACCGTTCCACCATCGTATCTAACATGGTATCACGAGCACACCTCTTCCCTTCTAGCTAGCCGCCGCCGTCGCCGGAGATCCTCTCTGAGCCGCCGCCGCAAGGACCTTCTTCAGGATACAACCCTCCCTGTCGACGGGATCTTCCTCTCTGATTCAATTCCACCAGAAAAATCCCCCAATTCCTTTTCCTTCTCTCTCTACAGGATCCGATCTAGGTCAAAACCTCAGGACCCGACCTTGATCACTTTGTTGCTCACGACCACGCCGATCGTTGTTCTCTCAGGATCTCATGATCTCCCGACGACTCTCCTGTTCTTTTTCTCTCCTTCATGGCGACTCCCTCTTCCTTGTCAGCAGGCTGCTTCTCTTGATGACGCGGACAAGGACACGGAGGGAATTGAGATTCCCTCACCTGGATCTTCTGTGACTTCCTCGCCTGAAGCATCTCCTGCTGCTGCACCTGGAGTACAAACACGATTACAGAAAGGTATAAGACAACCATAAATATATACCGATGGTACAGTTCGCTATGCTCTGCTTACTTCTACAGGGGAACCAAAAAATGTTGCTGAGGCACTCACAGATGACAAGTGGAAACATGCAATGCAAGATGAGTATGATGCACTTCTCTCAAATAAAACTTGGCATCTTGTGCCTCCAAGTTCAAACAAGAATGTCATTGGTTGTAAGTGGGTTTTTCGCGTTAAAGAAATTGCTGATGGCACCGTTGACAGGTATAAAGCCAGGCTTGTAGCTAAAGGATTTAAACAGAGATATGGTATTGACTATGAAGATACTTTTATTCCTGTTGTTAAGATCGCCACTATCAGGATTGTTCTGTCCATATCAGTTTCCCGAGGATGGAGTTTAAGGCAGCTAGATGTCAAGAATGCGTTTTTACATGGTGTTCTGGAAGAGGAGGTTTACATAAAACAGCCCCCTGGTTTTGAGTCTTCCGCTAATTCAAATTATATATGCAAACTTGATAAAGCAATCTATGGTCTGAAACAGACACCTCGAGCTTGGTATTCTCGCCTTAGCTACAAGTTACAAACACTTGGTTTTATTCCATCCAAGGCTGATACTTCTTTGTTTCTTTACAACAAGTCAGGTATTACTGTTTTCTTGTTGATTTATGTTGATGATATCATAGTCACGAGCTCTTCAGATTCAGCTATCTCAGCTCTTCTTCACAGCTTGAATGCTGAATTTGCTCTCAAGGATCTTGGTGATCTTCATTTTTTCTTGGGAATTGAAGTTCATAAACATTCCAATGACTTACTGTCGACTTAGGAAAAATATGCTACAGATTTGTTGGCACGTGTTGGGATGAAGGACTGTACATCTTGTCCAACACCTCTCTCGACGACTGATACACTGTCCTTGACAGATGGCTCTCCTCTTGGTCCTGAGGATATGAGTCGCTACAAGAGTATTGTAGGTGCACTTCAATATTTAACACTGACTAGGCTTGATATTTGTTTCTCTGTTAATAAGGTTTGTCAGTATCTTCCTGCTCCCACCACTGCACATTGGACTTTTGTTAAGAGGATTTTGAGGTATATACATGGTACCCGCAAGATTGGTCTTACTTTTCAGAGGTCCAATTCCACCTTGCTTAGTGCCTATTGAGATGCAGATTGGGCTGATGATCTTGATAATAGACGCTTCACTGGTGGTTTTGCTATATTTTTTGGTTCTAACCTTGTTTTTTGGAGTGCCAGAAAATAGCCAGCTGTGTCTAGATCAAGTACATAAGCTGAATATAAGGCTCTTGCAAATGCTGCTGCTGAGATTATTTGGGCTGAAGCACTAGTTCGTGAACTTGGAGTCTCTCTCAAGGATAAGCCTTGTCTATGGTGTGACAATCTTGGTGCCACATATCTATCTGCAAATCCAGTTTTCCATGCTCGTACTAGACATATAGAAATTGATTTCTTTCTTGTAAGAGAACGGGTTGCTAAAAAACAACTTGATGTTAGGTTCATTTTTAGTAAGGATCAGATTGTAGATGGTTTCACCAAGGCTATATGCTCCAAGGGGGAGTATTAGATGTAATATTTGTGTATTCCGGTATGGTATAGTATACCAACCGGATACACTTCCTTTTCTGTAATCGCCACGTGAGAGGCTTTTTCTCACCTATTTACATGTAACCGGTGCCCTCCCACGAGATTACACTGTTCCACCATCGTATCTAACACCCCTCCCTTTCTAAAATGTAAGGCGCCTTTTAATTTCGTTATTCAACGACTACAAACTACAAAATTGAATATATGATCTCCGCTTGTAACATGTCTACAAATTCTGTGCAAAAGTAATAGCGGTATGAAATAAAAAAAATTGCAAGACATGTATCCAAATTTATACACACAAACAAAACTCGTGTGTCAAATACATTTTAGGACCGATCGAGGGAGTATATTTCAAAGTTGACTTGGAGGGCGTCGATTCCTTATCCAGCTCAGCATTTTAGAAGATGTATGCAGCTTTGTCGGAGCAAAGATTCTCGCTAAATTTTTTTAAATAATACATTTTTTATTCAATTTCACAAATAATACACAAAATTCAAAAATTACAAATCTAACGGACTGTCGTCCGTTGAAAAGACGAAGGTGGTGGTTCATCTTTTGAAAAGACGAAGGTGGTGAAAAGACGAAGGGGTGGTTCGTCCGGTCAAAAGATGAACATGATGTACGTTCGTCTTTTGAACGGACGAACCACCCCTTCGTCCTTTCAAAAGACGAACCATCACCTTCGTCTTTTCAACGGACGACGGTCCATTAGATTTGCAATTTTTGGATTTGTCCACATGTGCCACAGGGTTCATGTCCACTCTTACCCAGGGATGAGTTAAAGTTCATTTGGCATTAATCTTGAACATGGGCCAAAGCATAGTACTCCCTCCGTCCCAAATTACTCTGCGTTTTAGATTTAGTCAAAGTCAAACTTCATAAACTTTGACTATGAATATAAGAAAAAATATCAATATTTAAAATATGGAATAAATATAGTTAGACTCACCATAAAACATACTTTTATATTGTATAGAATTGATATTATAAATATTATTATTCTATCAAAAATGTTTAGTCAAGTATTAACATGTTTAACTTTGACCAAACCTAAAACGCAGAGTAATTTGGGACGGAGGGAGTATGTTCCGTTAGGTGAGTAAGCAAAGCAAGTCATGTTCGGTGGGTAAAACTAACCTAACAAACAAAGAGGACATCGCAGGTAGTTTCTGAAGGTCAGTGTAACATCTCAACGGCTTAAATAATAAACAAAATTACACATACAGCTTTGTCAGCCAATCGCTGTAAGTGGAAATCGTAGTACAAAAGCGAACTGTATAAAATTAAGACTGCGCATGCAGAATATTAGGCAACGAGAGAGCTTGCTTAGCGCAGGCCCTGCTCACTCATTCCTACAAGAACTTTACCCACAAGGAAGTTTTTTTAAGTCTTTTCTGTCGACCTATGAGTCCGTTCATCTGGAGAAAAAAGGACCTTTGATTTTGCTGCACCCTGTTGAGTTCGATCCGCAAAGAAAGATAGGGCCTTTAGGGATCCGAGCTAGGAAAACAACGTGCTTTTAACACGAACCGTGGCCCTTTTGAGGTAAGATTAGTGGCGGATCTACGCAACCCACATGATCCGTTGCCGCCTTTTGCGCAAGGGAGACTCACTCCGCTCCGCTCCCCTGCACGCTTTTCCTCCCACCACCAGCAGAAAGAAGACTTCGAAGAAAAAAAGGCGGGGCGCCATATCTTGGTAAAGCTCTCGTTAAAGATTTGCGCCGAGTGCTGGGCGCAAAGGAACACACATGGCCAGACAGTCAGTGACAGTGAAACAAGCTTTCATGGAAGCATCAGCGAAGCAAACATATATCTCTACACTCTGCAGTTGTTCGGCGGCCCATGCCTCGTGGGCAAATGTTGTTTTTTTTCTCCTCCAATTGGTTAGGGACAAAACTGGGATTATGTGGTGTACAAACAGATTCGAGCTTCCAAAACTTCCCGCGGCTGCAAACTCACCAGGAAACCCCCCCACTCAAATTGTACAACGCTGCTGCAATCCTCCAAGCTTGGACAAGGGTGCGAGTTTGGTCTACAACTCTACTCTTCCTCATCTTCATCCTCATCTTCCTCTTCAGCTTCTTTAAGCCACTGCCAAGGAAAGGAATTGGTGAGAATTTTGCATGGTTAAGACGTGTGTCAATCTCCTTGGAAGTTGATTTTCTTAAGACATCATAATGTTTGAGTTTTGCTATGCCAACCAGATGCATGGTACACGCTTGGAGGGAAAACTCGGCTTTAGTACAGCAGATATACCTGAATAAAAGCATCAGACTGTTTAACGAAAACTTTATCAGACTCGTCGGCATTTTCTTTTTCTTCCGCCCATCTCAAAATTGCATCTTCACTAACTAGATCCTTATCATAGAGGTAAGGCAAGATCTGCGTTCAATAGCACATTATTGAAACCAACAAAAACAGCATTATCAATTCCAAGATAGTGCACACCACCCATCAGTGCAAAGAAAATTAAAGACGTATATGGTCTATACATATATATAAATGCACTGCAATTAAATAGTACTTTACCTTTGAAAACAGTGGAGAAAATTCTTTCGTGATATCTTGACACATTTCCTCAAACTTCAATAGTATTTCCATCTACAACACCATGGTTCAATAGCAAATGATTCATTTAGGCCATGTCAAATATCAAATGACAGAAACACTTAAGTCACATAATAATACAGGAATGACTCGGTGCATGTTTAAAACGTTATGTCGCATAATAATAAAGGAATAACTCAGTGCATGTTTCTTTCAAAAAAATCAATGGGGACTTCCTATTTTCAAGCCGACTCTAAAATCACAACAGAGCCCCTTCCAAGAGTCATCATGCTCCAACACAAAAATTCGGAATTTGGATCACCACAACTACCATACTATATGCAGATTGTGCAGCTCAACATCTCATCAGGTCAAACAATTGGCATGCACACACGATTACTTCAGTTATGACTTGTTATATGCTTGAAATAGCTAATAAAGCAACACATGCGGACTAAACTATTGAAGAAAACTGTAGACATTATTAGACCTGACACAAGCAGATACATTGGACACAACACTTCAATAAAATCTTTAAAATCATTAAACCTGACAGTATTTTGTGCAGAACTAAGTTCAAAATTTGAGCATATGATACTCATGCAGACTTCAAGGTATTCATCCAGTACATTGTCGACTCATACCTCCTCATCAACTGTCTTGGTGTAATTGCGTAAGAGGTCCCTCCACTTGGTAAGTGCGTCTGCAGTTGCCTTTAGAAGACTCTCTGTATAAAGAGGGGGAAGCAAAGAAACAAGCTTCATTACTGGTCGTCACGATTTAACAGCAATAAGGCAGAAGCATCCCATATTAAAAACTGCAAAACCTATATGTTCCACAGTAAGAATGATTTGGTCATGTTTGGGATAGAGGAAATGTAATGTTTTGTACAAATCCCATAAACTCCCTGCCAAAACCAAATATCCAAGCTAATCTCCTCTCTAAACTGACTCTTTTCTCTTACAATTGAACGGGCAAATAGCTAATGACCAAATCATAATTCCAGTTTCAAATTCATAAAACTATAAAGTACGACCTGTAAATCATACCATCAGTAGATTGTGCAGCCACTAATGCACTCCTCATGATCGAATAAAATATTGCACCAGCACAATCCGCATGTTGAAGGCTGTAAGATAACCTGAAAAATAAACAAAAAATTGCAACCAACGCAATCAGCCATGATGACCATAAGAAGATAGAGAAAACTAATGAATGGGCATAATCTGTCGGTGATGTGAAGGTTGAATAGACAGCATTTATCTATAATGAGATGCGCCTAACAATATAACTTTCACCAAACAACTAGAAAATCCTCTGAAGAGAAATCAAAGGGAACAACTAGCTCATTATGGCCAAGCCATAAATTATAACAAATTAACAAGACACTGCAAACAACATTCATACTCTACATGAGCAAAGCTAGCGGTTGGGAAAAAGAATGTTTGTCCAAATTCGCGTGCTTAATTAACATTGACAGTAAAAACAGTTTGTGGTTGTAGATGGTGTGTGAATGTTCCTGCAGAATAAATTGTACGGTCCCGCTTGGGAGCATGGTATAGTTTCCCGCCAGTTTTGGCCTCACAGCCAGATTCAACTTGTCCCAAGAAAAACTGTTGGAAAGAAAGTGGGACCTCCCGTGGTCCGTGATATTTGCTGGACTTTACGGGCGTAAACCGGTGGATTCGGCAATTTAAAACAGTGAACCCAGAACCATGCTGTGCCTTGGACGGAATTATTAACGGATCCAAGAAAAACAGCAGGTTTGGACCAGAAAACGGCCATCCAAACGGGGCCTAAGTGGAATATGACTTTCCAGCTAGTTATATGTCACATATGAAAAAAAAGACTCATGTTTAGATATGTGTATTTTGATTCTATTGAAATAAGAAAAAATCCTTTGCAGTAAAACTGCCCTTCATCTGCTTGCATTGTCATTACTGCACCAAAAAGGAAATGAGTACACAGTGTGCGAACCAGAGTAAAACGTTGTCCTGGACAAACTGACTTATATATATGTTATAGTCGTATATATTTTGAAATCTACACATATTCCACGGGACAGAAAAGAGTTTACACCTGAGCGCATTGATTTCAAGTATCAAATTGTCTTGATGAACCCCATCAAGTGCCCGTTGGAAAGTCTCTTCGACCTAAGTAGGGTAAACCAATCAGCAAAGGGCGAAAATAATAAGAGTATCAAAATCCAAATTTTATGCTATACTAACCTCTTTCTCAAACTTAGTATAATCATCATCCTCAACCACACTAATCTCAGAATCATTGTCATGATCCGCTTCACGTAGACGACTGTTAAAGTCTTCTTCTGATCCATCGACATCATCAACAGAAATAGCATGCTGCAACTCTTGAAGTTTTTCTTTAGGAACTGGAGCAATTGATTGTCTCCACTCATCCTGAGTTCCAGTATCACCACTTGCCCATATGTAACCAAGGACGCCAGAGGTACCCGTCTAAGCAATATCATAGACAGCACAGATCAAGACATGATAAGTAACCAGGGTGCCTGGAAATCCTGACAACCAACACAGCAATGGCAAGCACACACTAAACAAATCTCTGCGCCAGCTAGGAATAGAGAAATACCTCAGATGCCCCCAAGTCATCATCTTCGGATTCGACAGTAGGGTGGTCGGTATTACTCCTCATGCTGGAAAAGGCTGCAACATAGAAACCCAGTTCGCTAAGTAAAACATTAGTTTTACAGATTTGCATCATCATGAGAATAAAACAGAAGACTTGTATAAACAAGAAATGGAAACTTTAGGTTCTACAGACTTACGTGGACTATCTGTAACTCCAGAATTGGTGTCAGCATACTCAAGTTCCTCATCACTATCTTCATTTGAAGGCTTTTCATGTAGTGATACTTTTGAATAGGCAGGAACAACAACATTCTTTCCAACTTTAATCTGAAATAGTACAAATAAGAAAGTACTCAATCGAATAAACTATAACTGGTTTAGTCTGTTCCTAAAAGAAAAATAAATAGCATAGAAACGAAATATAAAATATAGCAGCATACCTTAAACGATAATATGCAACCAGGCTCAACAATTGCCCCTGCCCTTAAATGAACATCATCGCAGACTAAGGAGTTACTTACTTTGCATCCATCTTCAACTATGACATTATCCCATATATAGGACCCGTGAATGAGAACATTTTTCCCAATACTGCAACCTTTCCCAATGACCGAATTTGATATCTTGCACTGTTCTCCGATACTTGTAGCATTGCCAATAACAGAATTCGCACCAATTTGTGCAGAATGCGATAATGTTACATCTGCAAAAGATGTAATTTAAGTGAATATAGTTCATCTGTACAAAGGTGATATTACATAATATACTGGAAAGGAAGATACATATAGAACTACTAGTGATAAGTAAAAAACATCACAACAAAAGGGACAAAAATCACAGTTTAAATCCGCCCATCGAACTTAAAAAGCATTTAAATATCCCTAACAACTAATATCTGCAACCATCTCTTCATCCCATATCAAACGTAATGATTTGATAAATTCATCTAGTGAAGAATGAATCAAGGAACGGTACAAAACAATGTACAGGAATAAATCTTTGTGGAATCCTCCTCTCAGTATGCATACCTGATGCCTTGTAAATTCCTTGCCGATGAAGTTTCATTTCATGGCAGTTACCAAAGGATAACACATCAGGCACCATAGGGTATGTCCATCTTTGTATTATATCTTTGCTCACTGCATCATAGCTCCTGAAATTATCTACTCTTGCAGCATAGCTGGAGTGTATTTCATGAGTATAAATTTTGTACCCCATAATCTGAAAAGATTGGCAAGCCATTTGTTTGTTACAAAAGGTACATGACAGCAGACTGATGATACTAGACTAAGAACAATCATCATGTTTTCTTGCCTTACATAGGTCAACTGGTGGTGAATGGACTTACATCGTCAACTAGTAAACCCTTTACAAAATGACGCCGGAGATGTTGATAGTCAAAGTTATCAGTAAAAAGACTAAGGACTTCTGGCGAGCAGATATCGACATAGCAATCCTGTCAGAAAAAAGGGGAGGGGGGAAAAGATCAATAAAACATATATGATTTGAAGTATTGAAGAATACGCATGATCTTGCAATAATAGAGACAAACCTGAGCTTAGAGAAAAACATATAAATTATTGATTAACAAGTTTGAAAGCAAACCTCCATATTATTATGCAACTGGAGAGTAGGATTAGTGGCCAGTATATCCTTATCAATTGTCACGTACAGGTGTGAGTCATCAGCTCTATCCTCATAATAAAGTAGCTCCTTGGTCTCAGGAGCTATCGCCATAACAATTTCATCATTGCCCAGACGTGTCTGCAGCGTCAGTACTGAAGGTTTTGAATGCTTTATAATCATAGTCATAACAGCAAGTGGATCCTTTTTCCTTCTGTCCTTGTGTTCCTGGACAGCATCTTTCAAGCTCATGTTGCTGATTGTATCACCACTGATGAGAACAAAATCCCCATTTATCTACATAAACGGGAAGAATGCATCAAACAACTGAAAAGTCTGAAAGTGTAAACGAAATGGCAGGCACAATGTCAATGCACGAAATTTTGAGAATGGGACAAGAAATAATTAAGACTGCAATATGTGTGTAATAGTAATGGAGCCACAAGCTATAGCTAGTTGAGCAAAAAGAATCAAGGCACGCAATACTATTACTAAGTAGGCAACGCAATCACAGAGCCAAGTGCTTGAAATATACCAAGATTTTGATGACCTAATACGCGCAGTACGATTATATAGTTAAAACCTTAAACTAATTTGTTGGGTTATAGCCATTTTACAGAAATCCCAATGCTAGGTTTACCTCTCATTAGATAATAACAATATGGTCATTTTTTTCATCACAGTCTCTTGCGGATTGTAATTGTTCCCAAATCCACACTATGAAGGCAACTGGTACTGAATGGGAAGCCACACGAATTAACTGCTGTGACACAAGGTAATATAGTTCTAGTCTACTTTCCTTGAATGAACTGGAATGGTACTCCAAAGTTCCCCCAACGCTTCTTCAATTTCACATATGTTAACCACCAGCTCTACTCAATTGTCTACCCCAAGACAAATTGACATTGTTAACCAGTAAGAACACCAAGCATTACAACTGATACTGCAGTCCTTCATAATTCACATGAAGGGTGGAGATCGGAAACTCACAACGCCGCGGCCATACATGACCCGGAGGGCGTCGCCTGCACTGATGGCATCGTGAGACTCCACGGTTTTGACGACCATCTCGCGGGCCGCGGGCTTCCCAGTCCAGCCGGCATCTTCCAGGTGCTCCTTGACCTGCTGCGCGTGCGCACAGCAGAAGACGAATACCTCCTCCACGCCCGAGGTCTCCAGCCAGGACAGCGTGTAGTCAATCATCGGCACATTCACCAGCGGCAGAAGCACCTGCGGAGGCAGCCCAATTCAATTCAGTTCCCGTGGGTACGCGCGATAGCGGATTGGGGGCGGCAAGTGCCCACGGTAGGGTTTGGGGTGAAGTTGGATGCGATACCTTGGGGCGCTCGAGGGTGATGGGGCGGAACTTGAGCGTGAAGCTGTCGGCGAGGAGGACGGCCTGGAGGGGCGAGCGCGAGAGCTCATCGGCGTCGTCTACGGCGGAGGCTCCGCCGCGCGACTTCTTCTGGGACATGGCTGCGGCGGCGGTGGCGACGGGGAGGGGTTGGGGGAGGTTTAGGTTTGGTCGCTGGCGCCGTCGTCGCCGCCGTGGTTCCGCGAGTGGTAGCAGAAGGGAGGCGGAGTGGATCGTACCTGGGCTTTGGAGTTTGGGCCTTTTTCTCCTCCTAGACCTCCAGTGGAGTTCATCCCGGAGCCAGAATATGTCCCGATAAGGCGAATCCTATTCTCCGCTCAAGCTGGCGCTCCGCCTGAAAACATACAAGAATGGGCCGGTCCGGTTACACGTAGGTGTTTTTTTTCTTTGGAAAACGATACAGATCTTCCGGGGATCAAACTTACCGATTCCCCGGGTCGTCCGCGCGTGAAGACCCACCCACGCCTCCAGGTTTCACGCGAACGTTCCTTATCCTTTTCCCTCCGCCTTAACGCCTATGTTTTTTCACGCGCCGCCGCCTTCTCCTGTTCCTGCAGCCGCCGCCCGCCGTCACCGAGTCCAGCACCTCCGCTCCTTCCACCGTCCAGGCTGAAGACCCCGACTCCGCATCGCTCCTCGCACCTACGATTCATGGCGCCGTTGCGCACATCCAACCTCCAGTTTCTGCCGCCATCGAGCTCCGACTCCTCTCGCATCTTGCCGACGAACTTGCCTCACCGCCGCGAGCCCGAGGCCCTCGTCTTCCTCGACACCCATATCTGCATGCCTCTCTCTTGTCTGTGCAGCTCGCCTGCATCCATGGATGCGTGATGTACATGGGCGGACGAGGGTCGTCGTTGTGGAGGTGTCACCGCTGCTGCTGGCCACTTGCCGTGGAGGCGGCGTCGCCCGCGCTGACAGTGGGCTGCACCGTGCAGGCGCTCGCCGGAAATCGTATGGGCCAGGTCGGGTCGTCGTCGACCTCCCTGGGCTGCAGCCATGGCAAAGTCTGTAGGGTCGCAGCATAGAAAACAAAAAAAAATCTATGATGGGAACAACTATGTACCAAGTTCTATCTACTAGATACAAGTAACGGGCGGATATACATCCGTAGAGAACATACCCTTGAAGATCGACAAAGCTTAACGAGGTTGAACTCGTGGTTAATGTAGACGATCTCTTGCCGATCTCAAGATCGAGAGGAAGTCCTAGCGTCGCAAATCAGCGGCGCATCCGTGCTCGCACACACGTCCGAGACATCGAGCAACCTCCGCCTCCTCGCTCCAGCGATGGAGCGGAAGCACAACTCTTTCTTGCCGAATAGCCACCGGGAACATGTATCTCGCTAGTCCGAGACCATGGGGGATAAATACTAGAGGGGAGAGAGATCCTTTACAAGGAGGTGTAAGTGAGAGAGAGGGAGGGCGAACCCCAAGGGGGTGGCCGGCGCATGAGGGTTGCCCCCTTGCCCTCCCTCCATTGATGTGGGTGGACACTCCACTCACAAAAATGCTTTTCAGTTTCCTCCACTCAAATTCCCATTAAATTTTCACCAAATTTAATGCAAACTCTCATTAAATAAAACTCCTTTTATTTATTCAGAATTTTGTCAATTACTTTAATGACAAATATTCACATATAACCCCTTGCTAGTATTTTATTTTACATGCAAAAACACTTTCTGCAATTTCACCCGAAAACCCGTTTCGGTATCTAGTGAAATAAATTCCTGCGTTTGTTATTCTTTCCGGCATGAAACTTTTGCTCCAAATGGCATTGGTGTCTCTTAAGTTTGTCACCCTGCGATTGTCGAATAATGCGGACATGATCGAGACCCCTCTCAGATCAATAATCCGAAGCGGGACCTAGAGATCCATACTGACTCCCACACATTTAACGATGACTTTCTTGTGATCGTGAGAACCTTTTACGCTAGTATCTTAATCCTTTTGTTTCGCGATATATTACATGTCCGAGATTCAATTATCGGTATCTCCATACCTAGTTTTATCTCGTTACTGACATGTACTTTTTTCTTGTTCTCGTGATATAACATTCTAGTGATCAAATCACTTACTTGCAAATTAATCAATGTGATATCACCGAGAGGGCCCAGAGCATATCTATCCGTTATCGGGTTGAACAAATTCCACTCTCGATCCATGGGCCTCAATATAACACTTTAGTAGTACTGAACCCATCTTTATAATCACCCTATTACGGAGTGACGTTTGATGTTATCAAGATACTCTTTTGGTGTTAATGATTAACATGATCTCATGGTCTAAGGATTATGATCACTTCGTATGATGTTATAGCAATATAAATTTAATGACTTTGATCGTAATGCTATACTTCGGATGAATGTTCATCACACCATTCCAATAATGGTGTGACCTCGTTATTAACAACATCCAATGTCCATGATCAGGAAACCTTGATCATCTTGTTAATCAACGAGCTAGTTTATGAGAGAGGCATAACTAGGAACTTTATGTTTGTTTATTAAACACACATGTATTAACATTTCTGTGTTAATACAATTATAGCATGCAAAATAAACATCTATCATATACTTGGAATATACATAATAACCACTTTATTATTGCCTCTCAGGGCATATTCCCTTCAGTCTCCCACTTGCACTAGAGACAATAATCTAGTTACATAGTGATAAATCTAACACCCATGGAGTTCTGGTGTTGATCATGTTTTGCTCTAGGGAGATTTTTAGTCAACGGATCTGCTACATTGAGATCCGTGTGTATTTTACAAATCTTTATATCTCCATCCTTGACATGCTCGCGGATGGAGTGAAACCGACGCTTAATATGCTTGGAATTCTTGTGAGACCTTGGTTCTTTGGCATTGGCTATGGCACCATTGTTGTCACAATAGATCATCATTGGGTCCAATGCGCTCGCAACCACACCTAGTTCGGTAATGAACTCCTTCATCCAAACTGCTTCCTGAGCCGCTTCTGAAGCAGCAACATATTCGGCCTCCATTGTTGATCCCGCCACCACGGGTTGTTTGGAACTCCTCCAACTAACCGCTCCACCATTCATGAGAAATATGTATTCGGATTGAGACTTAGAGTCATCTAGATCGGTGTCAAAGTTAGCGTCGATATAACACTTAGCGACGAGCTCTTCACCTCCGTACACAAGAAACATATCCTTAGTTCTTCGCAAGTACTTAAGGATATTCTTGACCGCTATCCAGTGTTTCGATCCTGGATCCAATTGGTACCTACTAGTCAAACTAATAGCATGTGCCACATCCGGTCTTGTACATAGCATGTCGTACATTATAGAGCTTATGGCTGAAGCATGGGGAATTTTTCCATTATCTCTCTTTCTTCCGCCGTAGCCGGACTTTGAGTCTTACTCAATGTATTGCCTTGCAACATAGGTAAGAACCCCTTCTTACTTCCGTCCATTTAAAACTTCTTTAAAATCTTATCAAGGTATGTACTTTGTGATAGCCATATTAGGCGCCTAGATCTATATCTATAGATCTTTATGCCTAATATGTATGATGCTTCACCTAGGTCCTTCATTGAAAATTTGTTGTTTAGATAACTTTTAACACTGTTTAAAAGATCTATATCATTTCCGATCAATAATATGTCATCCACATATAATATCAGAAATGCCACATTGCTCCGACTCACTTTCTTGTAAATACAAGCCTCTCCATAAGTTTGGACAAATCCAAACTCTTTGATCACCTCATCAAAGCGGAGATTCCAACTCCGGGATGCTTGCTTCGGTCCATAGATGGATCGTTGAAGCTTGTATACCTTGTTAGCATCCTTAGGATCGACAAAACCCTTTGGTAGTATCATATATAACTCTTCTTAAATATTGCCATTGAGGAACACAGTTTTGACATCCTGATGGTGCTCGACGTGGCACTTTGTTGGTAACCCCAAGCGCAGGGTGTGAAGAGCACAGCAGCAAGTTTTCCCTCAGTTGAGACCGAGGTTATCGAACCAGAAGGAGGAAGGAAACGTCACACAGGTGTTGCAAACAACGTGGAGACCTGCACAACACAAACTCAAGACTTTGTCCCAACGAATCAGTGAGGTTGTCAAGATCACTGGTTTGCTGTAACAAAGGATTAAACATATGGTGTGGAAGGTAATGGTGGTTTGCAGCAAGTAAACAAGTAACAGTGGAAGATGTATCAATGAAATATTGGACCGAGGTCCATAGTTTACTAGAGGTGCTCTCCTTAGATAAACAACATGGCATGAAGGGTAAACAAATTACAGCAGGGCAATTGACAGGAACCGATCAAGGCATAACAATGCAATTACTAGTCAGAAAGATCCTATGAGATTCGATTGGTCAATACAACAAGATACATAGACCGCCATCCAACTACATCTATGACTAGAAGTCCACCTTCAGATTATCAACCGAACCCCCTCCGGTATTAAGTTGCAAGCAACAGACAACTGTTTTAAGCAAAGTGTGTAAGGTAAACAATTCTCATGTTCCATGAACAAGAGACCGTTGTTTTCTCCCTAGTAGCAACAACACATCTACAACCGAAGAGATTTCTGTCACTTCCCTTGGAAATTAGAGGCATGAACCCACTATCGAGCATAAATACCCCCTCTTAGAGTCACTAGCAACTACTTGGCCAAGATAGCTACTAACAACGAAGAGCATGCAAGATCACAAACAACACAGACATGATAGAATCATAAAGACAAAACCATTAATCAAACCAACATAATAATCTCAATATCCATCGGATCCCCGCAAACACAACATGCATGATTACAAATAGATTAGATCTTGATCATGAACGGATCTCATAAGATCTATACATGAAAGCACAAAGGAGGAGATACAACCATCTAGCTACTACATGGACCCATAGTCCAAGGTGGAACTACTCACGCATCATACCGGAGAGAAGGCCTCCGGGATGATCTCGCCTCCGGCAGGGTGCCGGGAAGAACTTCAGATCCCCCCCCGATCTAAGGACGACGGTGGCGACGACTACAGAAGGTTTCGTGGAATATTGATCGGGTACTTAGGGTTTCTGCATCGAGGTCTTCTTATAGGCAAATGGGAAGGCCGAGGAGGTGGCCAGGGGCCCCACACCCTGCCTAGGCACGGGGCAGGGCCCACCCGCGCCTAGGGGGGTGTGGCCGCCCTGGCACGCCTCTTCGTCTCCCCTCTGGACTTCTTGTTCCCCACGGAAAGTAATTGACTTTGACGTTTGTCCCGTCCAATTCCGAGAATATTTCCTTACTAGCTTTTTTGGAACCAAAAACAACAGAAAACAGGCAACTGACACTGTGGCAACTTGTTAATAGGTTAGTACCAGAAAACATGTAAAAAGCACCTCAAAGTGTAGACAAAGCAAAGCAAAGTAGATACTAAACAAGCATGGAACATCAAAAATTATAGATACGTTTCTGACGTATCAAGCATCCCCAAGCTTAACTCCTGCTCTTACTCGAGTAGGTAAGTGATAAAAAGAATAATTTTTGAGGTGACATGCACCCTTACAATAAAGATCAAACCATTTGCAAGCATTGAAAGCTGGGATCAAAGAACTCTAAACATGATCATGAAAGATAGAGTTCTAACAATAAGACAAAGCAACTATGCATGCAACATGACAGACTACAAACAAAGATCATGAATAACATGCATTAAAAAACGTTTGTTTGTTTCACATACAGAAAACATGGCATAGTGGCAATCAGCTTGTCCCTTATAGAGTAGCAAATAGATGCATAGGACACCTTCAAAGTTCACAAGGGTGACTAGAAACAAGTAGCACAAGAATAAGTAATATCACAATATGCATCAATCAATAAGCTTTAGAACACTACACACAGAATGACAACTATGCTCTTTTAATGGTGCCTAAAGGTAGAAGGTGGAGACTCAAATAATGGTGGAAGAAAGACCTTTCATAAAGGAAGCAGGGATTTCAAGTTTCAAAAAGAGCTTCTAAAAATTATGGTACTTGTTAGCTTTCAGCCCTCATTGCCCCTATCATAAGCATCTTTAAGTGATTAAGGTTAAAGTAAACAAAGATGGAGTATATGCTTGATGAAGTATAAGTTGGCAATCTCAAGTCCCTTTAATATGAGGGCCACACCTCATGCTACTCAACTTCAGTCACATGTAAGTTCTTGTCATAGTAAGTACATGCGTATCATAGAGAACCGCCAACGGGGTACCCCTTGCACATGGTACAGGAGCTATCCCATAACCAAAACGACAAGGCAAGCAGACAATGAGTATCTCAACGATCTTTTTATTTACTATGTGCATAGATTTTTATTGAGGATGCTTCACAGAATGCTCATTATGGTGATGCTGCAAGTTTCCACCATGATTAGGCATGGTGGAAGGCTAGCGGCCCAGGCGTTTCTCTAACACAAAATACATAACTCCATGGACTTACAAGTTCCCTTTTTATTTCACATTGGTGACATCCATAGACAAAAGAGCATGATATCAACTGAGTACAAAGTACAAGTGCAATGTTGAAAATGTTCCCCGTGACAGCACGGTTCTGCTAATTCCAACGTATAAGTGCAAGCATATACAGCATAGAAGACACAATGGTTCAAGTTTATTAGGGGCAAAGAATATAAAGTGTGCCATCAAGGGCTTTAATCACTAAGTTTTCACATAACAAAATAGTTTTTAATTGGAAGATAGTTGAAAACAAGAATATACTTTGGAATGGTGTACACACCATGCATAGGAGTTTATAGTGGACACTTTGGAATAACTTGGTTTCTTGGGAGTTGGAAGCATGAGTAGAGCTTACTCATACAAGTGGAGGCTAGCCAAAGACTGGGAGCAACCAACTAAGAGAGCAATAATGGCCATAATCATGCAGTGCAACAAAGCATTACTAATCAAAGCATAGAGTGGTACTACAAGTCAAGGACTAAATGATCATAGAGGCTATGGTGACTTGTTCATAGTCAAACATGGTGTGAGCATGTGCCAAGTCAACCCAAGCAAAGCATCGAAGGAGAATACCACTATACTATGCTTTTGCATGCTAAAACAACGCATAATTTCTTCAAGGCACACTAACCAATCCCAATGACTTGGAACAAGATATGCTACATCAATAATCACTAAGCATAAGGTCAAAACAACACCTAGCATGTCATGCTAAAGTCTAAGTCACAGTCAATGCAAGCTCCTCTTGCACTTACAAGCAAGAACTTACTACTCCTTTCCAACACCAATCAACTTATTTGAAACAACACAGCGAGAACGGGGGTCCAAACTACTTTATTCAAGCAAACTAAACAACCTAAGCAAAGCAAACGAAAACTAAGACGCTCCAAGAACAACACAACAGTGCATGAAACAATAAAAACGACGTGTCTAGATAGACCTAGGCTTTTTATTGATGAAGAAGGCATCCCCAAGCTTTGACGCTTGTACCTCTTAGATATTTCGTGGGGTGACACCGGGGTGGCATTCCCAAGCTTGAGATTTTGTCCATTATTCATCTTATTGCATCATTCTCTCTCTACACCTGAAATTTTTCTTTCATACAGAACTTCACACAATCTTCATTAGCAACATTAGTTTATTCAAAAGATATTAGATTTCTGGCAAAGCTTTGGAGCAACAAGACTTTTCACTAAAAACACAAGCTACTATAGTAACTCCTTAAAAAAAGCTCAATTCATCTAAAGAGAACTCAAAAAGGAATTGATAAGAAGCAAATGCAAATAATGGCAGAAATCTGTCAAAACAGACCAGCAGGTAGAAACCGGTTTTTTAGAACATGTTTTGTTGCTCAAATCAAAAAGTGTTGAACTAACGAAAGTTAGCTAACATACTGGGGGATTTCTTCGCAAATTTGCAGCTCAATCCGAGTTACAGAGACTCCTCACGATTTTTTTTGGTGGATGACAAAAATCTATTTCGGGATAGCAACTCCCCAAATCTTAGTTCCCTCTCATTAGAGGTCATTCTTGGCACAAAAAGCAAACAAAAAGGATAAGGAGAGGTCATTACTGGAGTAATAACTTCCAAGACTCAAGGAAACTCTTGGGTTATCTCCCAACAAGTACTTTTCTTTAACGCCTTTAAGTTATGCACAAGAAGCAAGAAGAATCAAGTATTTTCAAATGAAGAAGCATTAACATCAAACCTTGATTTCAAAGGAGGAGCAAAAAGCAACTTCTCTCTCCTCGTAGGGAAGTGTTCAATACCTTTCTTGAATGTAAAATGATATTTAATGGTGCCTTCTTTCATATCAATGATGGCACCAACTGTTCTAAGAAAAGGTCTTCCCAAAGTAATAGGACAAGAAGCATTGTAATCAACATCCAAAACATAGAAATTAACATGGACATAAGCATTGTTAATCATAATGAGAACATCATTAATACTCCCCTTGAGTTTCTTCTTAGCATTATCATTAAGTGAGACATCCAAATAACAATCTTCCAATGGTGTTAAATCAAGCATTTTATAAATCTTCCTAGGCATAATAGAGACACTAGAACCAAGATCACATGAAGCTTTGAGATCAAAGTCATTCACTTGCATATTAATAATGGGTTCCCAACTATCTTCTAATTTCCTAGGAATAGAAGCTTTGTGTTTTAGCTTCTCTTCCTTAATTTTCACAAGAGCATCTGTAATATGTTTGGTGAAAGCAACATGCATATCACTAGCATCAGGACTTTTAGCAAGCTTTTGTAGGAACATGATCACTTCAGAAATATTGCAACCATCAATATCAAAATTAAACTTAGCATCACTAGTAGTAGGATCAATAGGCTTAGGCTTAGTAGGAGGAGGAACATGGACTACTTGTGGTTTAGTGGTGATGGTGCACACACTATTGTTTCTATCAATTTCAGCTTCCCTTTTCAACTTAGCATGAAGTTGAGCTAACGGCCTAACATTTTCATCAATAGTAACTTGTATGGAATGATCAGTAGCAAAAATATTTTCCATAGTTTCAGGTTTAGCAGCCATTTTATTAATCAAGGAGGACTGTGCTTCAGACAAAGAGGAAATATTCTTCTCAATAGCTAAAAGTTTCTCCTCCACGGTTTTGTTGAAAGCATTTTGTTTACTAATAAAGTCTTTGAGCATGACTTCAAGTTCAGAAGGGGCACTTCTAGCATTGTTATAAGAACTTCCATAGGAATTACCATTATCAGGAGGATAAGGCCTATAATTGTTGTTACCACCAAAATTATTCCTATAGGCATTGTTGTTGAAATTGTTGTTTCTAATGAAGTTCACATCAACTTGCTTTTATTGAGCAACCAAAGAGGCTAAGGGAACACTATTAGGATCTAAAGGAGCTTTACCATTAACAAGCATAGCCATAATAACATCACTCAAAGAGGAAGTTTCCTCAGCAGAATTTACCTTCTTACCATGTGGAGCTCTCTCAACGTGACATTAAGAGTAGTTAACCATCATATTATCAAGGAGCCTTGTTGCAGCACCCAAAGTGATGCTCATAAAGGTACCTCCAGCAGCTGAATCCAACAGATTTCTTGAGGAGAAGTTCAAACCTGCATAGAAAGTCTGGATAATCATCCAAGCAGTGAGTCCATGAGTGGGACAATTCTTAACCAAAGACTTCATTCTTTTCCAAGCTGGAGAAACATGTTCATTATCAAGTTGTTTAAATTTCATAATGTCACTTCTCATAGATATAATCTTAGCAGGAGGATAGTGTTTTCCAATAAAAGCATCTTTGCACTTAGTCCAAGAATCAATACTATTTTTAGGCAAGGATAACAACCATTCTTTAGCTTTTTCTCTCAAGGAGAAAGGAAAAAAGCTTGAGCTCAATAATATCTCCATCTATATCCTTATACTTTTGCATATCACAAAGTTCAACAAAGTTATTGAGATGGTCAGCAGCATCGTCAGAACTAGCACCAGAAAATTGCTCTCTCATCACAAGATTCAACAAAGCAGGCTTAATTTCATAAAAGGTAGCATCGGGAACAGGTGGAGCAATAGGAATACTTAGGAAATCATTGTTTGTTAGTGCTAGTGAAGTCACACAACTTGGTGTTCTCAGAAGAGTTCATTTTGGCAAAGGTGGGCAAGCCAAAAACAGCAGCAACATCTAAAGCAGGAACTAATTTTTTTGTGTTTTTGAATAAAGCAAGCAAACCAAACTAGACTATTTTTTGGGTTTTTTTTGGAAAGAAGCAAACAAAACCAAGCAAAAGAAACAAAGCAAATTAAAAACAAAGTAAAGAGAAAGAAAGTGAAGGACTCCCATAGTGAAGACGTCCTTAGCCTCCCCGGCAACGGCGCCAGAAAACTTGTTGATGGCTGGCTGTTGACGAGGGAG
The DNA here is from genome assembly GCA_916181665.1 of Avena sativa. Classification (NCBI taxonomy): domain Eukaryota; kingdom Viridiplantae; phylum Streptophyta; class Magnoliopsida; order Poales; family Poaceae; genus Avena; species Avena sativa. The sequence continues at coordinate 328,186,231 of OV702284.1, read as the reverse complement.
CTTCTTCTTCTTTAAGTCCTCGGCAACGGCGCCAGAAAGACTTGACGGTGCTCGACGTGGCACTTTGTTGGTAACCCCAAGGGCAGGGTGTGAAGAGCACATTGGCAAGTTTTCCCTTAGTTGAGACCGAGGTTATCGAATCAGAAGGAGGAAGGAAACGTCACACAGGTGTTGCAAACAACATGGAGACCTGCACAACACAAACTCAAGACTTTGTCCCAACGAATCAGTGAGGTTGTCAAGCTTATCAGTTTGCTGTAACAAAGGATTAAACATATGATGTGGAAGGTAATGGTGGTTTGCAGCAAGTAAACAAGTAACAATGGAATATGTATCAATGGTAAAGATTGGACCGGGGTCCATAGTTCACTAGAGGTGCTCTCCTTAGATAAACAACATGGCATGAAGGATAAACAAATTACAGCGGGGCAATTGGCAGGAACTGAGCAAGGCATAACAATGCAATTACTAGTCAGAAAGATCCTATAAGATTCGATTGGGCAGTACAACAAGATACAGAGACCGCCATCCAAGTGCATCTATGACTAGAAGTCCACCTTCAGGTTATCATCCGAACCCCCTCCAGTATTAAGTTGCAAGCAACAGACAACTGCTTTAAGCAAAGTATGTAAGGTAAACAAGCCTCATGTTCCATGAACAAGAGACCGTTGTTTTCTCTCTAGTAGCAACAACACATCTACAACCGAAGAGATTTCTGTCACTTCCCTTGGAAACTAGAGGCATGAACCCACTATCGAGCATAAATACCCCTTCTTGGAGTCACTAGCAACTACTTGGCCAAGATAGCTACTAACAACGGAGAGCATGCAAGATCACAAACAACACAGACATGATAGAATCATAAAGACAAAACCATTAATCAAACCAACATAATAATCTCAATATCCATCGGATCCCCGCAAACACAACATGCATGATTATAAATAGATTAGATCTTGATCATGAAGAGAGCTCACAAGATCTATACATGAAAGCACAAAGGAGGAGATACAACCATCTAGCTACTACATGGACCCATAGTCCAAGGTGAAACTACTCACGCATCATACCAGAGAGAAGGCCTCTGGGATGATCTCCCCTCCGGCAGGGTGCCGGGAAGAACTTCAAATGCCCCCAATCTAGGGACGATGGTGGCGGCGGCTACAGAAGGTTTCGTGGAATATTGATCGGGTACTGGGTTTCTGCATCAGGGGTTTCTTATAGGCGAAGGGGAAGGCCGAGGAGGTGGCCAGGGGCCCCACACCCTTCCTAGGTGCGAGGTAGGGCCCACCCGCGCCTAGGGGGGTGTGGCCGCCCTGGCACGCCTCTCCGTCTCCCCTCTGGACTTCTTGTTCCCCACGGAAAGTAATTGACTTTGACGTTTGTCCCGTCCAATTCCGAAAATATTTCTTTACTAGCTTTTCTGGAACCAAAAACAACAGAAAACAGGCAACTGACACTGTGGCAACTTGTTAATAGGTTAGTACCAGAAAACATGTAAAAAGCACCTCAAAGTGTAGATAAAGCAAAACAAAGTAGATACGAAACAAGCATGGAACATCAAAAATTATAGATACGTTTCTGACGTATCAATAGTTCATCACGAAGCTCTTATAGCTAGGTGGCAGAGACTACAGAACATGATGGATGCCTAAGTCAATGGAAATCGTTATTCCCAAGGACACAAGTTTATCGGTGTAACCCGACATCTTGAGTACATGCTCACTTACGGAGCTGTTCTCTTCCATCATGCGGCTAAAGAACTTTTCTGAAGCATTGTAGCTCTCTACAACAACATGTGTATCGAAAATCGTTTTCAACTCACCCACTGTATCAAATTCATTGTCATTTTCGAAACGCTTTCAAAGTTTTGGCTCTAGCCCATATAATATGCCGCAATGAACTAAGTTGTGATCCTCCTGACGAGTCTGATAGACATTCTTCTCCTCGTCAGGGGCATCATCGAATGGTGGGGGGCCTAGCGGCGCTTCTAGCACGTGTTGCTTTTGTGCAGCAGAGAGGAGAATCCTCAAATTCATGGCCCATTCGGTAAAGTTGCTACCGTTCGTTCCAAGTTTCTCTTTCTCCATGAACACATTGAAATTAAAAGCGGGTGGTGCCATCTACAACAGAATTTGTAAAGTTTATACTAAGTTTATGATAGATTGAGTTCAACTAATCCAAATTAAGAATGAACTCCCACTCAAAAACGACATCCCTCGTGCCTTTTGGTGATTACATGAACCAAATCCACTACACCAAGTCCGATCATCATGTGAGTCGGTGTAGCTTCAAAGGCGAGGATCAAATGGGCATCATATCTTCCATATGACTCATGCTTAACCTTTCGGTCCGTGTTCTGAGGCCATGTCTATACATGCTAGGCTCGCCAAGTAAGAACCTTAATATTCGCGTGTGTAACTGTCTTACACCCGAAGTATGATCGTGGATCAAAGAACACCCGATCATCACGTCATGTCTTCGAGCGACGAAACATAATCGGTGCATACTTAAGGAAGAACATATTTTTTATCTTGATATCTAAATGAGGGATCATCTTATTATGCTAATAAAATGCCAAACAAGCAATATAAGATGCAACAAACATCACATGTTTATAAGTGGTATGATATGGTTCTTGCATCCGATCTCCATCATGTGCATCGTGGTATGATTACTATCATACCTCTATGTGTAAGGCCAAGGTCTATGGAACTTACACGTTATGTGTGTTGTAAGAGTATCAACTTATACTTCTACTTACAACATCACCATATCATGACACTAACCCAGCAACGATCTAAACTAGACGCCTCTAATTTATCCATTGCAAGTTTTAAGTGGCTTAGGGATTTTGAAGATAGAACTGTTCTTACCTACGAACATGAACCACAATGAGGATAACCAAATTGTTGACAACTCGTTGCAAATCAGATATTGACTATAGTAGGAGAGACAGACACCCGCTAGCCACTTATGCAAAACTAGTTGCATGTCAAGCGTGGAACAAGTCTCATGTGCGAGAACATGTAAAGTTTGTCCAGGCCGCTTCATCCCACTATGCCACCAATATCCAAAGTACAACTAAGAAACAATAACATGATCATCATCACCCACATACTTATATGTGTACTACCCGTGCAAAGCATCTACACTCTGATACCACTGTAGGGTTCGCAGCATAGAAAACAAAAAAATTCTTACGATGGGAATAACTATGTACCAAGATCTATCTACTAGATACAAGCAACAGACGGATATACATCCGTAGAGAACAAACCCTTAAATATCGACAAAGCTTACCGAGGTTGAAATCGTGGTTGATGTAGACGATCTCTTGCCGATCTCAAGATCGAGAGGAAGTCCTAGCGCCGCAAATCAGCGGCGCATCCGTGCTCGTACACACGTCCGAGGCACCGAGCAACCTCCGCCTCCTCGCTCCAGCGATGCAGCGGAAGCACAACTTTTTCTTGCTGAATAGCCACCGAGAACATGTATCTCGCTAGTCCGAGACCATGGGGGATAAATACTAGAGGGGAGAGATGTGGCATCCCGCTAAAACCACTACTAGAAAATCGCGTTGTTTCGTGCATTGCATCATCATGACCGCATGCTCATGTCATCATGCCGCATTGCATTTGAGCATCGTCATCATCTTGCATTTTGCTTGCATAAAACTAATTTCGGAAAAACCTATTTTGTTTTCTAAACGCCCCGTCCTTGTTCAAACGCAAAACCCGGGTCTCCGGATTATTTTGTTTTGTCTGCTATCGGTTTGCAAAAGCCTTGTTTTAAATAAATAAAATATTTAATTATTTTTAGCGGGGCAGTCGAACGGGCCGAACCGACCCAGTCGACCACCCCCAGTACAAAACGGTCCATCAAAATCCCTAACCTACCCAAATCTATCCTACCCACCCTACCTCCACCTCACCCCGGCCAATCCCCACCCGCCACGTCACCCTGCCCCTTCCCCCTAACCTATCCCAGGCCGCCACCTAATCCTACCCCTCTCCCCCACCTCTGTCCACCCCACAGCCCCACCCCCAGCACACACCCTGCACGCACGCACGCACACCACCCGCCCCGCTCACGCCCCGACAACCTCCCTCTCCCCCCGTCCGGCCACCTCCTTCCCCTTCCCCCACCGCCGCTCACCGGCCAAGCTCCCCACCGCGCGCGCCCGCCTTCGGTCGGGCCAGCTCCCCCCAGTCGCCTCCTCTCCACCGCCCCTTCCCCCACAGCTCCGGTTGCCGGCCTCCCTCTCCGCTCGCCGGCGCCGCGCCTTCCACCTCACCTCGCCGGCGCCCCACCGTCGGCCTCCACCACCGTCCAGCCGCAGCCTCTCCTCCTCCTTCCGCCCAGCGCGCGTCCCCCTCCGCGCGCGGCCGTTCTGGCCCCGGCGCCGGCCCCCGACCGCGTCGGCCACGCCCCTCCTCCCGCGCCCTTCCTCGCTCCCCGCCACCGGACCGTCGCCGCCCCGCCACCCTCCTCTCCAACCGCCGGCGCGGCCGCCCCGCCTCCTCCGTGCCCCGCTCTTCCTTCCTCCCCGCCTCCGCCGCTCGCTGCGCCGGACTCCGCCTCGCCGGCCAACCGCCGCCGCCCGCCGTCTGTCGTCCAGCGCCTCCCCGCCTCCGGCAGGTCCTCCTCTGCCCTGCAAGCAGCGAGCGCCGCTGCTCCGCCCTCCACAAGCCCCACGTCGAGCGCGCCGCAAGGTCTGCCCCGCCGCCGTCTGTTCTCCTCGCCGCCACCCGCCCTGCAAGCCCTGCGCCCCACCCCGCGTGACCCTGCACCTCCGGCCGTCCTCGACCCAAGCTCATCTCTGTCCAGTTGGCCCCGCCGTGACCAGTGTTCCGCCTGCGCGTCCGCATCCGCCGGTTGTGCTAACTAGAGCGTCCATGCTAAGGGTGAGTGTGTTGTTTTGCTGATGTTTGGGGGCGAAGTGGTGGTCATGCCTCCCGGCGTATGGAATCAACAAGTGCACAAGAACCTCGCCACTAACAAAAATACGGACGAACAAGTACTTCGACATGGGACGTCAAGGCCTCCTTCACGGAACGACAAGATCGCCACACGGACGCGAACCCCAAGACCCTGGGTCCCCGAAACGAAGACCGATCCGAAGCGCCAAGGCCGTCGACAGGGAATCGACAAGGTCCTCGCGGAACTCCAAGGTCTACTTCGAAGTTGTCGAACGCCGAGTACTTCACCCCGGACACCGAGACCCTGGACGACAAGTTCTCCTTCCCGGACGCCGAGCTCGCCGAGAACCCGGATGCGACAAGATCTACCCTTTGATCGAGAATGTTTCTGCCGAGACCGATCCCGTCGAACCCGGAACCCTGAGACCGAACCCCGAACCCCGAACCCCGGAACCCCAAGATCGCCGAACCCTAATGTGTGAACCTTTTTCCGAGCCTCTATTTTTTATAAATGCTATATATAAACTTGTTGATTGTTCTTCTCGCATGCATATTGCCATGTGGTTTGGGGGCCTTATGCCGATTCATCTCATAATTAAATATGGGCCCCCTATGCGGGCAAATCTAGCCTTATATTGGCCTCATTTAAATTTGTGCATCGAACCGATGATATAATCTTGCCTTGTTAAGACAACATTTAAATTGCGGGGTAGCTAAATAACTTGACCCATCCTAATTAATGTCGGGATCCCGGGTTCCGCTTAATATGACCTAATTGCATTGCATCCTTGCCATGTCATACATCATACATGCATCATGCCTGATCTTTTGCCGTAGTATTAAATAGTGCATCCGGTGTTTCTTCTAGTGTTTTGCTTCTTCGCGGATAAGGCCGTTGAGTTGATGTGAGCTTCGCCCCGATCTTCGGATAAACCTTCGGCAATGTTTTCAGGCGAGCATCTCCCCCTTTCTACCTATCTTACTTTTATAGTATTTATTCCCTCCTGTTGATCTATTGCTACCCGTGTTGCGATGCTCTAGTTTTCCGTACCCGTGATATCCCTCGCAGCCTTATATTGCCTTGGAAACTTCCTATTACCTGTTGTTTGGTAGATAGCTGGACTTGCGCGTCGTAGTCGCTTGCTCAAGTGCTGTTGCGTGTCGTCAAGTACCACAGTTGTTGGAGCATTGCCGCATGTTTAATGTTGGAGACGGTTATGGCTTTATTTATTGCTCACTTTAATTAGTGTTTAACAACTAGAATTGAAGTAGGTAAGCAGAGGCACAGGTGGGCAATAGATGTTATTTGGTTGTTAACCGTCCACTTGTGTCCCGTAGGACCCCGAGTGCTTGATACCTGTTCCTTGATTTATCGCGCTATCCACATACGGGGAATTATGGGCCCCCTGAGCCAGAGCTTGATTCATTCTTATTTCTTGGGGCCACAAACTAGTTTGAGGTTTTATTTACGATCCTGTACTTATGCCATGCTTTACTGCTTTATTTAAATTGTGCGATGGATAGCACACTGTACTGTTTAGGATCGGGACACGTTTTCGCGGTGTCGACAAGCCCAGTTTTGGGTTCCCAGTCGTTCACAGCCGTCCACCCAAACCTCGGGTCCGTCTCGGAGTCAGCTAGCTTCGTTGCGGGTGTACTCCAAGGGGTGGCCCCCTGAAATATTTCTGAATCCTGTGATTGCTTTGTCGTGAAAGCCTCGTTGGGTTTTGATTTGGTTTTTCCGAGGTTGATCATGTGTGTGTTGCTATTTGTGCACCCCGGCCGGGTAAAACTTTCTGAAAGCCGTGTCCGCGGTTATGGACAACTTGGAGCACAGTATCTCGATCATAGACAACTATAACTAAAGTAGTGCTATAAATTTGACTTTATAATGACTAGTAATCAGCTTCACTATAATGTAATGGCTACATAAAACTACCCACAATTGCTTGTTTGGGTTGTCGCTTGCGACCATTGTATCTGACTAGTAAGTATTACAACTACAACGGAATGGCCAAATAAAAGTACCAACAACTGCTGGATTTTTGGGTTATCTCATGCTAATTGAATTTGACTAGTAAGCGTCGCCACTACAACGGAATGGTTCACTAAAAGTGCCCACTGCTTATTTTATCAGGATGATTATCTACACCTGACTAGTAATTGCTGCAACAATAACTGAATAAATAAAACTGCCAACTGTGTGAGTTCCTCGGTTGACTTCCTCGTTTGGTCTCGAGGGGGAAACACCAGGATGGGTTTGTTTGACGGTAATATCAGGTTGGTTCCGAATAGGTCTTTCTTATCCCTCTCTGACAGCCGCTAGTTGTATCGAGTCCCTATAGGGTGTTCAGTGCACGCTGCCGCTGCCGCTTCAGTCCACCATACCTATGTAGGCGAGGACCGCCGAATTCTAGTCTCGCCGTGTACTGGCCTCATTACTGACGCTCCTCTTTTCTTTTGCCCCTTTGTCGGCACCCTTTTGTTTAAGCAGGTTTTGAGATCGACGTCGTTAGCAGGGTTACCCTTCCGGCTTGGCCTGGGCAGGGTTATGGACGCCATTGGTTATTCTTCAGGGCTCTTAGCCCCATTTGCATCTTGTCCGTAGTCGGACGCTGTATCATTTTCAAGGTGATTCGGCTCTTTGTATATTATATCTGTATCTTGACTCTTTGAGTCGCTGTTGTATATATATCTGTTCTGTGGGTCCCATCGAGGACTGTTGTGTAATGTTATTACTTCGTTTTCCACCCGCACGAAAGTGCCTGGTGGGCACCTTTGAATCGTTTCTATGCGGGTTTGGCGGGTTTCGCTAAAACTTGCATAGGGCCGATTTTGAGGGTGTTACAGAGTGGTATCAGAGCTCAGCAGTTGCGATACCCCACAAGTCCAGCCTGTAGGATAACCTAGCTAACGGCCGAAGTAGAGTGTCAAAACTATTTTTGAAAAAATCGGTTGGATAGTTCTGATTAGGTCTGATTTTTATTCCTTACCCCTCTGCTATTCTCCTCTTACCCCTACGTGTTTTGAATCCGCTCTCTTCTCTCTCTTCGAGTCCAGGAATTCTCGTGGTTGGGTTTTCGTCGTACCTTCAGGGTTTCACTTCCTCTTTTGGTAACGATGCTTCTACATCTGGTCTTCATGCTATCCGAGGAATCCTTCGTCTGGTGGACTTCTCTTTGTTCCTTCTCGTGCCTTCCGGTGTTTTCCGACGCGACGACATCATCTACGCCAGATCCGATGCAGAGTCTGCATCACTCCTTTGTTTCCGAACCTCGATTGTCAAGATCTTCAGTCTGATTCCGAGAGTTGGTTGCATAATCCGCCTATTCGTGTGCAGAGTAATGGTTTGAGTGCGGGATGGAGTAGCTACCATACCACTACTTTTATCATTCGCTCTTGTACGTCGAATCAGTGGATCCAGCAGTTTTACTCCATCCACGGAAGCTAGAGGTGGCTTTATTTGTTGATGCCTCTACCTTCGACCTTTTGTTCCCGGAGTGTTCTCTCGACGATCACGGACAACGACCTCTTGTTAGTGGTGTCGCGAGGATCTACACGAAGCGAGAAGACGCAGATCGCCGACCCTTCTTCCGGTACCATGAGGCGGATCTCGAGGGCGAGATCCATTGTTAGTGGTGTCGAATTGTGGCATCCCGCTAAAACCACTACTAGAAAATCGCGTTGTTTCGTGCATTGCATCATCATGACCGCATGCTCATGTCATCATGCCGCATTGCATTTGAGCATCGTCATCATCTTGCATTTTGCTTGCATAAAACTAATTTCGGAAAAACCTATTTTGTTTTCTAAACGCCCCGTCCTTGTTCAAACGCAAAACCCGGGTCTCCGGATTATTTTGTTTTGTCTGCTATCGGTTTGCAAAAGCCTTGTTTTAAATAAATAAAATATTTAATTATTTTTAGCGGGGCAGTCGAACGGGCCGAACCGACCCAGTCGACCACCCCCAGTACAAAACGGTCCATCAAAATCCCTAACCTACCCAAATCTATCCTACCCACCCTACCTCCACCTCCCCCGGCCAATCCCCACCCGCCACGTCACCCTGCCCCTTCCCCCTAACCTATCCCAGGCCGCCACCTAATCCTACCCCTCTCCCCCACCTCTGTCCACCCCACAGCCCCACCCCCAGCACACACCCTGCACGCACGCACGCACACCACCCGCCCCGCTCACGCCCCGACAACCTCCCTCTCCCCCCGTCCGGCCACCTCCTTCCCCTTCCCCCACCGCCGCTCGCCGGCCAAGCTCCCCACCGCGCGCGCCCGCCTTCGGCCGGGCCAGCTCCCCCCAGTCGCCTCCTCGCCACCGCCCCTTCCCCCACAGCTCCGGTCGCCGGCCTCCCTCTCCGCTCGCCGGCGCCGCGCCTTCCACCTCACCTCGCCGGCGCCCCACCGTCGGCCTCCACCACCGTCCAGCCGCAGCCTCTCCTCCTCCTCCTGCCCAGCGCGTGTCCCCCTCCGCGCGCGGCCGTCCTGGCCCCGGCGCCGGCCCCCGACCGCGTCGGCCACGCCCCTCCTCCCGCGCCCTTCCTCGCTCCCCGCCATCGGACCGTCGCCGCCCCGCCACCCACCTCTCCAACCGCCGGCGCGGCCGCCCCGCCTCCTCCGCGCCCCGCTCTTCCTTCCTCCCCGCCTCCGCCGCTCGCTGCGCCGGACTCCGCCTCGCCGGCCAACCGCCGCCGCCCGCCGTCTGCCGTCCAGCGCCTCCCCGCCTCCGGCAGGTCCTCCTCTGCCCTGCAAGCAGCGAGCGCCGCTGCTCCGCCCTCCACAAGCCCCACGTCGAGCGCGCCGCAAGGTCTGCCCCGCCGCCGTCTGTTCTCCTCGCCGCCACCGTCCTGCAAGCCCTGCGCCCCACCCCGCGTGACCCTGCACCTCCGGCCGTCCTCGACCCAAGCTCATCTTTGTCCAGTTGGCCCCGCCGTGACCAGTGTTCCGCCTGCGCGTCCGCGTCCGCCGGTTGTGCTAACTAGAGCGTCCACGCTAAGAGTGAGTGTGTTGTTTTGCTGATGTTTGGGGGCGAAGTGGTGGTCATGCCTCCCGGCGTATGGAATCAACAAGTGCACAAGAACCTCGCCACTAACAAAAATACGGACGAACAAGTACTTCGACATGGGACGTCAAGGCCTCCTTCACGGAACGACAAGATCGCCACACGGACGCGAACCCCAAGACCCTGGGTCCCCGAAACGAAGACCGATCCGAAGCACCAAGGCCGTCGACAGGGAATCGACAAGGTCCTCGCGGAACTCCAAGGTCTACTTCGAAGTTGTCGAACGCCGAGTACTTCACCCCGGACACCGAGACCCTGGACGACAAGTTCTCCTTCCCGGACGCCGAGCTCGCCGAGAACCCGGATGCGACAAGATCTACCCTTTGATCGAGAATGTTTCTGCCGAGACCGATCCCGTCGAACCCGGAACCCTGAGACCGAACCCCGAACCCCGGAACCCCAAGATCGCCGAACCCTAATGTGTGAACCTTTTTCCGAGCCTCTATTTTTTATAAATGCTATATATAAACTTGTTGCATATTTAATTGTTCTTCTCGCATGCATATTGCCATGTGGTTTGGGGGCCTTATGCCGATTCATCTCATAATTAAATATGGGGCCCCTATGCGGGCAAATCTAGCCTTATATTGGCCTCATTTAAATTTGTGCATCGAACCGATGATATAATCTTGCCTTGTTAAGACAACATTTAAATTGCGGGGTAGCTAAATAACTTGACCCATCCTAATTAATGTCGGGATCCCGGGTTCCGCTTAATATGACCTAATTGCATTGCATCCTTGCCATGTCATACATCATACATGCATCATGCCTGATCTTTTGTCGTAGTATTAAATAGTGCATCCGGTGTTTCTTCTAGTGTTTTGCTTCTTCGCGGATAAGGCCGTTGAGTTGATGTGAGCTTCGCCCCGATCTTCGGATAAACCTTCGGCAATGTTTTCAGGCGAGCATCTCCCCCTTTCTACCTATCTTACTTTTATAGTATTTATTCCCTCCTGTTGATCTATTGCTACCCGTGTTGCGATGCTCTAGTTTTCCGTACCCGTGATATCCCTCGCAGCCTTATATTGCCTTGGACACTTCCTATTACCTGTTGTTTGGTAGATAGCTGGACTTGCGCGTCGTAGTCGCTTGCTCAAGTGCTGTTGCGTGTCGTCAAGTACCACAGTTGTTGGAGCATTGCCGCATGTTTAATGTTGGAGACGGTTATGGCTTTATTTATTGCTCACTTTAATTAGTGTTTAACAACTAGAATTGAAGTAGGTAAGCAGAGGCACAGGTGGGCAATAGATGTTATTTGGTTGTTAACCGTCCACTTGTGTCCCGTAGGACCCCGAGTGCTTGATACCTGTTCCTTGATTTATCGCGCTATCCACATACGGGGAATTATGGGCCCCCCTGAGCCAGAGCTTGATTCATTCTTATTTCTTGGGGCCACAAACTAGTTTGAGGTTTTATTTACGATCCTGTACTTATGCCATGCTTTACTGCTTTATTTAAATTGTGCGATGGATAGCACACTGTACTGTTTAGGATCGGGACACGTTTTCGCGGTGTCGACAAGCCCAGTTTTGGGTTCCCAGTCGTTCACAGCCGTCCACCCAAACCTCGGGTCCGTCTCGGAGTCAGCTAGCTTCGTTGCGGGTGTACTCCAAGGGGTGGCCCCCTGAAATATTTCTGAATCCTGTGATTGCTTTGTCGTGAAAGCCTCGTTGGGTTTTGATTTGGTTTTTCCGAGGTTGATCGTGTGTGTGTTGCTATTTGTGCACCCCGGCCGGGTAAAACTTTCTGAAAGCCGTGTCCGCGGTTATGGACGACTTGGAGCACAGTATCTCGATCATAGACAACTATAACTAAAGTAGTGTTATAAATTTGACTTTATAATGACTAGTAATCAGCTTCACTATAATGGAATGGCTACATAAAACTACCCACAATTGCTTGTTTGGGTTGTCGCTTGCGACCATTGTATCTGACTAGTAAGTATTACAACTACAACGGAATGGCCAAATAAAAGTACCAACAACTGCTGGATTTTTGGGTTATCTCATGCTAATTGAATTTGACTAGTAAGCGTCGCCACTACAACGGAATGGTTCACTAAAAGTGCCCACTGCTTATTTTATCAGGATGATTATCTACACCTGACTAGTAATTGCTGCAACAATAACTGAATAAATAAAACTGCCAACTGTGTGAGTTCCTCGGTTGACTTCCTCGTTTGGTCTCGAGGGGGAAACACCAGGATGGGTTTGTTTGACGGTAATATCAGGTTGGTTCCGAATAGGTCTTTCTTATCCCTCTCTGACAGCCGCCAGTTGTATCGAGTCCCTATAGGGTGTTCAGTGCACGCTGCCGCTGCCGCTTCAGTCCACCATACCTATGTAGGCGAGGACCGCCGAATTCTAGTCTCGCCGTGTACTGGCCTCAGTACTGACGCTCCTCTTTTCTTTTGCCCCTTTGTCGGCACCCTTTTGTTTAAGCAGGTTTTGAGATCGACGTCGTTAGCAGGGTTACCCTTCCGGCTTGGCCTGGGCAGGGTTATGGACGCCATTGGTTATTCTTCAGGGCTCTTAGCCCCATTTGCATCTTGTCCATAGTCGGACGCTGTATCATTTTCAAGGTGATTCGGCTCTTTGTATATTATATCTGTATCTTGACTCTTTGAGTCGCTGTTGTATATATATCTGTTCTGTGGGTCCCATCGAGGACTGTTGTGTAATGTTATTACTTCGTTTTCCACCCGCACGAAAGTGCCTGGTGGGCACCTTTGAATCGTTTCTATGCGGGTTTGGCGGGTTTCGCTAAAACTTGCATAGGGCCGATTTTGAGGGTGTTACAAGAGAGATCCTTCACGAGGAGGTGTGAGTAAGAAAGGGGAACCCCAAGGGGGTGGCCGGCGAATGGGGGCTGCCCCCTTGCCCTCCCTCCATTGATGTGGGTGGACACTCCACTCACAAAAATGCCTTTCAATTTCCTCCACTCAAATTCCCATTAAATTTCCACCAAATTTAATGCAAACTCTCATTAAATAAAACTCCTTTTATTTATTCAGAATTTTTCCAATTACTTTAATGACAAACATTCACATATAACCCTTTGCTAGTATTTTATTTTACATGCAAAAACACTTTCTGCAATTTCACCCGAAAAATCATTTCGGTATCTAGTGAAATAAATTCTTGCGTTTGTTATTCTTTCCGGCATGTAACTTTTGCTCCAAATGGTGTTGGTGTCTCTTAAGTGTGTCACCCTACGGTTCACAATAATGTGGACATGATCGACACCCCTCTCAGATTAATTATCAGAAGCAGGACCTGGAGATCCATACTGACTCCCACATATTCAACGATGATTTTCTTGTGATCGTGAGAACCTTTTATGCTAGTGTCTTAATCCTTTTGTTTCGCGATATATTACATGTTCGAGATCCGATTATCGGTATCTCCATACCTAGTTTTATCTCGTTATTGACATGTACTCTTTTCTCGTTCCTGTGATATAACATTCTAGTGATCAAATCACTTGTTTGTAAGCTAATCAATGTGATATCACCGAGAGGGCCCATAGCATATATACCCGTCATCGGGATGAACAAATTCAACTCTTAATCCATGGGCCTCAACATAACACTTTAGTAGTACTGAACCCATCTTTATAATCACCCTATTACAGTGTGACGTTTGATGTTATCAAGATACTCTTCCGGTGTTAGTGATTGACATGATCTCATGGTCTAAGGATTAGGATCACTTCGTATGATGTTATAGCAATATAAACTTAATGACTTTGATCGTAATGCTATACTTCGGATGAATGTTCATCACACCATTCCAATAATGTTGTGACCTCGTTATTAACAACATCCAATGTCCATGACCAGGAAACCTTGATCATCTTGTTAATCAACGAGCTAGTTTTTGAGAGAGGCATAACTAGGAACTTTCTGTTTGTTTATTAAACACACATGTATTAACGTTTCCGTATTAATAGAATTATAGCATGCAAAATAAATATCTATCATATACTTGAAATATACATAATAACCATTTTATTATTGCCTCTCAGGGCATACTCCCTTCAAAGTCGGGGTGATTTTGCTGCCCGCACACCTTTGAGAGAACGGCGGCCTTGATCACAACGACAACGGCGTTGCTCCCCACGGAAGCCGGCTGTTCTACCCATGGCGGACGGAGTTGCTCCCGGCGGCGACCGCCGTTGCTACCTACGGAGGCTCGCATTGCTCGCCGAGACGTCTGTCTATAGGTTTTGCTATCTACTATGTCCAGAGTTGCTACATATGGTGACCGATAATGCTATATTAGGTCGACGATGTTGCTACCGATGACAACGACTTTTGCTATCTTTTTTTTGGACGAAGGGGGAAGTTCATTTTGCTACATACTCATTTATAATTTGCTATGTACTCAATTCATTTTTGCTACATTGATCTTCTCCAAATGCTATCATGTTTTTTTTATAAATTCTCGCTACAAATTCCGGTTGGTGCCTCGACGATGCTCTGGCGAACTCGACTTTTTGTTACACTAACATAAATTATTTGCTACAATTATTCTTCGGTTTTGCTATATTAGCACAATACTTTTGCTATATTGTTTTCGGCGAAACTCCGGCGAGATCTACCAGCGAAAGCCTCTGGCGAGGTCGGATATGCTACATTACCACAACTTTTTTGCTACGCAGTCGCCGACGAGGTCTCCGGCGAAATCTTCGGCGAGGTCTAGTCTATTTTTTTATTTTCTGGGCAGAACCGTTTTCTGCTACATGTAGCAAAAACAAGACTATTTATAGTAAAAGCGGGTACGTTTGTAGCAAAAGAGGGATTTTGGGGGGTTTGGGAACACGTGTCAGCAGGAGGAACCGAGGGACTTCGACCCTTTTTTCTATTGTTTTTCGTTTCCATCTCTCTTTTTGTTTTACGTTTTCTTTTCTTTTCGTTTTTGTTTATATTTTTCCTCTTTCTTTTTCAATTTCAAAGAATCTATACTTTTTTAAATTTAGAACATTTAAATTTTTGGAATTCAAATTTGAATAAATTATTATTTAAATAAATTTAAAATTTAAAATCACAAGTTTTTAAAAATGCAAACCGTTTTTCAAATATGAACTTTTAAAAATTTAAACATTTTAAAAATCTGAATTTTTTCTAAATTTGAATATTTTTATATCTGAACTTTTTTAAATCTCAGTTTTTTCAAAATTCAATTATTTTCTATTTTCACCAAATATTTAAAAATTTATTGAAAAAATGAATTGAAAAAAGGAGCATAAGAAAAAGATGAATTAAAAAGGTGAATTGGAACGTACCGCTTCTTGGTGCAGTAATGTTGACAGGGTCCACGGTT
The DNA here is from genome assembly GCA_916181665.1 of Avena sativa. NCBI lineage: Eukaryota > Viridiplantae > Streptophyta > Magnoliopsida > Poales > Poaceae > Avena > Avena sativa. Next base: position 328,170,909 of record OV702284.1, on the reverse strand, counting down.
TCATCTAATGGCTGCTAAACGGATATTAGGTATATCGGATAGATATAATTCTATTTTATCCTATAATTAACGTGGAGGCTTCTAGTATAATTTTTTTAATTACACTAAATACTCCCTCCGTTCTACAGTATAACGTAAGCCTTCTTAAGAAACTAAAACAGCTTATATTGTAAGCCTTCTTAAGAAACTAAAACAGCTTATATTGTGAAAGAGAGGTATATGTTGAGAAATAGAGCAATTTATCAAGCGAATTATCCATAATAAACGCTAGATAAAACATGACTAGAATAATAGGCAATATATCCTAATCATGTTAAATAGCGAATACATATTAAGACACATAGTCAAACAAACCGCAAGGCATAAAACTTTGGATAGGATCAGAACAAGATTGAGACAGAAGATGTACACGGCAGTAGCAGAAGTGTAATCGCTGGCGTTGGAACCATCGTTGGCCATGTCGTCGAGGAAGAGGGTGCTGATGTCGGGGAAGAAGTCCTCGTCGGGGAAGACGTCGCTATCTGTGAGGGAGTCTGTGACGAAGCCAGTAGTCGCGCTGATAGCGCTTCCCAAAAACCTTATCGCCCTTCTCCCGTACAGGACTCGAAGCAGCGGGGTCTCGGAGGCCTACTGTCCCGGCTCGCGGTGCACGCCGCAAGACGGGATGAGGAAGATGGAGGTAGCGCAGTGCTCTGGAACTGGAGGCGCAAGGGATGTGTGGCAGTGTAACCGAGAGGAGGCGCGACCTCTCTCTTTTATAGACGCAGAGGGGAAGGCAGACAGTGCAGAAGATGAAACGAATGGACGGAAGATGAAGCGAACAGGCGGCAGCCCACCGGACAGCCTCCACTCAATTCGTATTCATTTAACTCGTATTAAAAGTCCATTCAAAGCAAACGTTTCACCTTCTGTACATCTGTTCATATACCATTCATGCGTGGCAAAATAAAGCTCGGCTCGGCGAGATTCCCGCAACCCGCGGCGCGCGCGCGTCGTGACGAGGCGAGGCGAGGCGTGGCGAGGCGAGCGAGGAGGAGGAGGAGCGCGCGTGTGGAACTCTCTCCTTCTCCTTCTCATCATTTTACCAAGTGGTAGAAGAGCTCACCTTATAAGCTGGTCCAACTTCCACTCAACTAGCAATGTGGGACTAAACATTTGTCCCACCTCTTGTCTTGCATGAATGGGCCACATGGGCCTCTAGGATTTTCAGGAATTATTGAAATAGAAAATGGGCTAGACTATTTGGGCCAAAATTCCAACAATCCCCCACCAGATCCCAGAGGCACATGTAATTTGCCTTTGGTTCCAAAACACTGTTTATATACCGGTACTATAGTGGAGACTGTTAAGTTGAACTTCCACCTAGAATTCTATGCTACACTAGGTTGCGACTTGTACAGTGGACTATGCCTTGAACTGCAAGTTTGCTGCAATCTAGCTTCACACGAAGTCTTGACCGATACTGGGCTACCGTGAGACTTCCCCGCGGGTGGAGCTTATACGTCATACTCCATGACCTTTCATGAGTTTATTAGAGAGCACCCTACTCTCATAGACTGCGACGTTTTAACAGTCAGACTCATATAGGTGTGTTCTTCAAAAGATGTTCTGCAGGACAACATCTTTGCTTAGGATAAGCCACTTAGAACACATTAAGATAATAAATCAACCTGCCATGCAGAATAGGAAAGTATTGCATATTTATGGAGTGGTGTTTATTAAAGTAGGGATACTTTCCTCTCAGCTAACCAACAGCTTGTTTCCCAATTCTAATTCACGGGATCTCCGATCACATAGAGTGGTTTACCACTGTGGAAAGCTCAAATTGTGGGTCTCATACCCATCTCCTTCGATGCATTTTCTATCACGTTGCGTGATAGACCCTTTGTGAAGGGATCTGCCAAGTTTTTAGATGTTTGGATATAATCCAATGCAATAACTCCGGAGTTTCTCATTTTCCTGACAGATTTCAATCTCCTCTTCACATGTCTTGAGGACTTCATATTATCCTTAGAACTGTTCACCTTAATAATCACAGTTTGATTATCACAGTTCATTGGAATTGCGGGTATAGGTTTTTCAACCACAGGTAAGTCCATCAAGAGTTCACGAAGCCACTCTGCTTCAATAGTGGCCGTGTCTAGTGCTGTGAGTTCTGCTTCCATAGTTGACCTCGTTAAGATGGTCTGCTTGCAAGACTTCCAAGAAACAGCGCCACCACCAAGTGTGAAAACATATCCACTCGTGGCCTTTATCTCATCAGCATCAGATATCCAATTTGAATCACTATAACCCTCTAGTACCCTCTGATACCCGGTATAGTGTATGCCATAGCTCGCAGTGCCTTTTAGATATCGCATAACTCTTTCAAGAGCATGCCAGTGATCATCTCCTGGATTTGAGACAAATCGACTGAGTTTGCTTACAGCAAAGGCAATGTCAGGTCTCGTGGCACTAGCTAAATACATAAGCGAGCCAATGATTTGAGAGTATCTTAGTTGGTCTCTAGCATTTCCTCGATTCTTTCGAAGCAACACACTAGGATCATACGGTGTAGGAGAACAATTGACGTCGCTATACCCGAAACGACTCAAGATCTTTTCCACATAGTGGGACTGAAGCAGTGTAATCCCACCATCATCATCTCTCAATAGCTTGATGTTCAGGATGACATCAGCTACTCCCAGATCCTTCATCTCAAAGGAACGAGATAAGAAATCTTTGACCTCCTTAATTGCATTAAGGTTGGTTCCGAAAATCAGTATGTCATCAACATACAAACAAAGGATGACTCCCTCACCCCCACCATGGCGATAGTATACACACTTGTCAGCTTCGTTTACAACAAAGCCTACAGCGGTTAAGGTTTTATCAAATTTTTCGTGCCACTGCTTATGTGCTTATTTAAGACCATACAAAGACTTCAGTAGCTTGCACACTTTTCTTTCTTGACCATTTACTACAAAACCATCTGGTTGATCCATATAAATTTCCTCATCCAACTCTCCATTTAGGAAAGCCGTCTTAACGTCCATTTGATGAACGAGAAGACCGTGTGAGGCAGCCAGAGAAAGTAGTACTCGAATGGTGGTCAACCTTGCTACAGGTGAGTAAGTGTCAAAGAAGTCTTCACCTTCCTTTTGGGTATAACCCTTGGCCACTAGTCTTGCCTTGTACTTCTCAATAGTACCATCAGGCCTTAGTTTCTTCTTGAACACCCATTTACATCCTACATGTTTGCACCCATAAGGACGATCAGTGATCTCCCATGTTTCATTAGCTAAGATGGAATTCATCTCACTATGAACAGCTTCCTTCCAGTAGTCAGCATCAGGAGATGCATAAGCTTCTGAAATGGAAGTGGGAGTGTCATCCACAAGGTACACAATGAAATCATCACCAAAAGACTTTGCAGTCCTTTGTCTCTTGCTCCTTTTAGGAATTTCATTATCATCCTCCTTAGGACTTTCAGAGTGTTCAATCGGAATGATAGGTTCAGAGAATATAGCAAATTCCTGATCAGATGAACTAGGTATCTCCGGATTTGATGAATTAGGTTTATCCTTCATTGGAAAGATATCCTCAAAGAAAGTCGCATCAGTCGACTCCATGATTGTACCGACATGAATGTCAGGTACTTCAGATTTTACTATCAAGAATCTATAACCAATGCTATGAAAAGCATAGCCCAGAAAAACACAATCAATGGTTTTTGGTCCAAGCTTGCGCTTCTTGGGGATTGGTACATTAACCTTTGCCAAACAACCCCAAGTACGTAAGTAAGAGAGTTTTAGTCTTTTCTTATCCCATTCTTCGAATGGAGTAATTTCTTTGTTCTTTGTGGGAACTCGGTTTAGGACATGACACGCGGTCAATAGTGCCTCCCCCCACCATTCCTTAGGAAGACCCGATGTGTCTAACATGGCATTAACCAAATCTGTTAGAGTACGGTTCTTTCTTTCGGCTACTCCATTTGACTGGGGTGAGTAGGGAGGCGTCCTCTCATGAATTATACCATGTTCCGCACAAAAGAAATCAAACTCGTTGGAAAAATACTCTCCACCACGATCAGACCTAAGCCTCTTAATCTTTCGATCAAGTTGATTTTCTGCCTCAGCTTTATAGATTTTGAAGAAACTCAAAGCCTCATCTTTTGATTTTAGAAGATACACATGACAATATCTCGTAGAGTCATCGATCAAAGTCATGAAATATTTCTTTCCACCTTTTGTTAACACACCATTCATCTCACAAAGATCAGAATGTATGAGCTCTAGTGGTGTTAAATTTCTCACTTCTGCAGTCGTATGTGACTTGCGAGGTTGTTTAGCTTGCACGCAGACTTGGCACTTAGATCCCTTAACAGTTGAGAAATCAGGGATTAAATTCATTTTGGCTAGCCGCGTCATACAACCAAAATTAATATGACAAAGACGAGAGTGCCAGACATTTGATTCAAAATTTGTGTAAATATGATTAACAACTTTATTACAAATGTCTGACAGAGATAAGCGGAACAAGCCTCCGCATTCATAGCCTTTACCAATAAAAGTTCCATACTTCAAAATTACAAATTTATTGGACTCGAATACAATCTTGTAGCCATCTCGACACAGAAGAGATCCGCTAACAAGATTTTTATTTATTGAGGGAACATGATGCACGTTCTTCAGGCGCACAGTCTTTCCCGAAGTGAACTTCAGATCGACCGTACCAACACCATGAACAGAAGCATGCGAGCCGTTCCCCATCAGCACGGTTTGAGTCCCTCTGACCTGATATGAAGAAAACATGGAAATATCAGAACAGACATGTACATTAGCGCCCGTGTCAATCCACCAATCAGGAGAATGACATAATGAAAGAACAGTAGGTAATATACCATACCCAACATCTTTCATCTCAACGTCGCCCATGAAAACATTAGCAGTCTTGCTGCTCTTCCCATGCTGGCGCTTGTCAAAGCGGTTGGGACAAGCAGGAGCCCAATGATTAGGATCACCGCACACATGACAAGCACCTTTCCTCTTATCAGTCTTCTTCTTGAAGCTGGTGGACCGTGAGGCCTTGTTATTTCCATCGAACTTTCCTTTGTCATCAAACTTGCCTTTGTTCTTGAACTTGTGAGGCCGGAAGTTCCTTTTCTGTACCAGGTTGGCATTAGAACCTCCCTCGGTACCTCGAGCACGTGTGTCTTTTGCTCTCGCCTTCTCTTCCACATCAAGAGTCCCAATGAGATTCGTCACGGAGAACTCTTGTATCTTGTGCTTCAGAGAAGTAGCAAAATTCCTCCATGACTGGGGAAGTTTGGCAATGATGCCTCCGGCAACAAACTTGTCCGGTAACACACAAGTGAAGTGCTCAAGCTCCCTGGCAAGTGACTGTATCTCATGAGCCTGCTCCACAATGGAGCGGTCATCAATCATCTTATAGTCATAGAATTGTTCCATGACATACAGTTCACTGCCAGCATCAGAGACTCCAAATTTTCTCTCGAGCGCATCCCACATATCTTTGCCATTGCTAAATGACAGATATGAATCGACAATATTGTCGCCAAGGATGCTGATCAAGGCAGCCTTGAAAGTGGTATCAAGTTTTTGGAACGCCTCTTCCTGAGCGGGATTAAGTTCCCCCTCAGGTGCGCCATAGATGGCGTTATAGCAGCTCATGGTCTGAAACCAGAGCACTGCTCTCGCACGCCATCGTTTGTAATTCACACCTTCAAACACAGGTGGCTTCATAGAAGCAACAAAGCCACTTGGGGCAAATTGCCTGAAATAAGGTTTTTGGATTGTTGAGAAATAGAGCAATTTACCAAGCGAATTATCCATAATAAACGCTAGATAAAACATGACTAGAATAATAGGCAATATACTAATCATGTTAAATAGCGAATACATATTAAGGCACATAGTAAAACAAACTGCAAGGCATAAAACTTTGGATAGGCTCAGAACAAGATTGAGACAGAAGATGTACACGGCAGTAGCAGAAGTGGAACCGCTGGCGTTGGAACCATCGTTGGCCATGTCATCGAGGAAGAGGGTGCTGATGTCGGGGAAGAAGTCCTCGTCGGGGAAGACGTCGCTATCTGTGAGGGAGTCCGTGACGAAGCCAGTAGTCGCGCTGATAGCGCTCCCCAAAAACCTTATCGCCCTTCTCCCGTACAGGACTCGAAGCAGCGGGGTCTCGGAGGCCTACTGTCCCGGCTCGCGGTGCACGCCGCAAGACGGGATGAGGAAGATGGAGGTAGCGCAGTGCTCTGGAACTGGAGGCGCAAGGGATGTGTGGCAGTGTAACCGAGAGGAGGCGCGACCTCTCTCTTTTATAGGCGCAGAGGGGAAGGCAGACAGTGCAGAAGATGAAACGAATGGACGGAAGATGAGGCGAACAGGCAGCAGCCCACCGGACAGCCTCCACTCAATTCGTATTCATTTAAATCGTATTAAAAGTCCATTCAAAGCAAACGTTTCACCTTCGTATTAAAAGTACATTCAAAGCAAACGTTTCACCTTCTGTACATCTGTTCATATACCATTCATGTGTGGCAAAATAAAGCTCGCCTCGGCGAGATTCCCGCAACCCGCGGCGCGCGCGCGTCGTGACGAGGCGAGGCGTGGCGAGGCGAGCGAGGAGGAGGAGGAGCGCGCGTGTGGAACTCTCTCCTTCTCCTTCTCATCATTTTACCAAGTGGTAGAAGAGCTCACCTTATAAGCTGGTCCAACTTCCACTCAACTAGCAATGTGGGACTAAACATTTGTCCCACCTTTTGTCTTGCATGAATGGGCCACATGGGCCTCTAGGATTTTCAGGAATTATTGAAATAGAAAATGGGCTAGACTATTTGGGCCAAAATTCCAACAATCCCCCACCAGATCCCAGAGGCACATGTAATTTGCCTTTGGTTCCAAAACACTGTTTATATACCGGTACTATAGTGGAGACTGTTAAGTTGAACTTCCACCTAGAATTCTATGCTACACTAGGTTGCGACTTGTACAGTGGACTATGCCTTGAACTGCAAGTTTGCTGCAATCTAGCTTCACACGAAGTCTTGACCGATACTGGGCTACCGTGAGACTTCCCCGCGGGTGGAGCTTATACGTCATACTCCATGACCTTTCATGAGTTTATTAGAGAGCACCCTACTCTCATAGACTGCGACGTTTTAACAGTCAGACTCATATAGGTGTGTTCTTCAAAAGATGTTCTGCAGGACAACATCTTTGCTTAGGATAAGCCGCTTAGAACACATTAAGATAATAAATCAACCTGCCATGCAGAATAGGAAAGTATTGCATCTTTATGGAGTGGTGTTTATTAAAGTAGGGATACTTTCCTCTCAGCTAACCAACAGCTTGTTTCCCAATTCTAATTCACGGGATCTCCGATCACATAGAGTGGTTTACCACTGTGGAAAGCTCAAATTGTGGGTCTCATACCCATCTCCTTCGATGCATTTTCTATCACGTTGCGTGATAGACCCTTTGTGAAGGGATCTGCCAAGTTTTTAGATGTTTGGATATAATCCAATGCAATAACTCCGGAGTTTCTCATTTTCCTGACAGATTTCAATCTCCTCTTCACATGTCTTGAGGACTTCATATTATCCTTAGAACTGTTCACCTTAATAATCACAGTTTGATTATCACAGTTCATTGGAATTGCGGGTATAGGTTTTTCAACCACAGGTAAGTCCATCAAGAGTTCACGAAGCCACTCTGCTTCAACAGTGGCCGTGTCTAGTGCTGTGAGTTCTGCTTCCATAGTTGACCTCGTTAAGATGGTCTGCTTGCAAGACTTCCAAGAAACAGCGCCACCACCAAGTGTGAAAACATATCCACTCGTGGCCTTTATCTCATCAGCATCAGATATCCAATTTGAATCACTATAACCCTCTAGTACCCTCTGATACCTGGTATAGTGTATGCCATAGCTCGCAGTGCCTTTTAGATATCGCATAACTCTTTCAAGAGCATGCCAGTGATCATCTCTGGATTTGAGACAAATCGACTGAGTTTGCTTACAGCAAAGGCGATGTCAGGTCTCGTGGCACTAGCTAAATACATAAGCGAGCCAATGATTTGAGAGTATCTTAGTTGGTCTCTAGCATTTCCTCGATTCTTTCGAAGCAACACACTAGGATCATACGGTGTAGGAGAACAATTGACGTCGCTATACCCAAAACGACTCAAGATCTTTTCCACATAGTGGGACTGAAGCAGTGTAATCCCACCATCATCATCTCTCAATAGCTTGATGTTCAGGATGACATCAGCTACTCCCAGATCCTTCATCTCAAAGGAACGAGATAAGAAATCTTTGACCTCCTTAATTGCATTAAGGTTGGTTCCGAAAATCAGTATGTCATCAACATACAAACAAAGGATGACTCCCTCACCCCCACCATGGCGATAGTATACACACTTGTCAGCTTCCTTTACAACAAAGCCTGCAGCGGTTAAGGTTTTATCAAATTTTTCGTGCCACTGCTTATGTGCTTGTTTAAGACCATACAAAGACTTCAGTAGCTTGCACACTTTTCTTTCTTGACCATTTACTACAAAACCATCTGGTTGATCCATATAAATTTCCTCATCCAACTCTCCATTTAGGAAAGCCGTCTTAACGTCCATTTGATGAACGAGAAGACCGTGTGAGGCAGCCAGAGAAAGTAGTACTCGAATGGTGGTCAACCTTGCTACAGGTGAGTAAGTGTCAAAGAAGTCTTCACCTTCCTTTTGGGTATAACCCTTGGCCACTAGCCTTGCCTTGTACTTCTCAATAGTACCATCAGGCCTTAGTTTCTTCTTGAACACCCATTTACATCCTACAGGTTTGCACCCATAAGGACGATCAGTGATCTCCCATGTTTCATTAGCTAAGATGGAATTCATCTCACTATGAACAGCTTCCTTCCAGTAGTCAGCATCAGGAGATGCATAAGCTTCTGAAATGGAAGTGGGAGTGTCATCCACAAGGTACACAATGAAATCATCACCAAAAGACTTTGCAGTCCTTTGTCTCTTGCTCCTTTTAGGAATTTCATTATCATCCTCCTTAGGACTTTCAGAGTGTTCAATCGGAATGATAGGTTCAGAGAATATAGCAAATTCCTGATCAGATGAACTAGGTATCTCCGGATTTGATGAATTAGGTTTATCCTTCATTGGAAAGATATCCTCAAAGAAAGTCGCATCAGTCGACTCCATGATTGTACCGACATGAATGTCAGGTACTTCAGATTTTACTATCAAGAATCTATAACCAATGCTATGAAAAGCATAGCCCAGAAAAACACAATCAATGGTTTTTGGTCCAAGCTTGCGCTTCTTGGGGATTGGTACATTAACCTTTGCCAAACAACCCCAAGTACGTAAGTAAGAGAGTTTTAGTCTTTTCTTATCCCATTCTTCGAATGGAGTAATTTCTTTGTTCTTTGTGGGAACTCGGTTTAGGACATGACACGCGGTCAATAGTGCCTCCCCCCACCATTCCTTAGGAAGACCCGATGTGTCTAACATGGCATTAACCAAATCTGTTAGAGTACGGTTCTTTCTTTCGGCTACTCCATTTGACTGGGGTGAGTAGGGAGGCGTCCTCTCATGAATTATGCCATGTTCCGCACAAAAGAAATCAAACTCGTTGGAAAAATACTCTCCACCACGATCAGACCTAAGCCTCTTAATCTTTCGATCAAGTTGATTTTCTGCCTCAGCTTTATAGATTTTGAAGAAACTCAAAGCCTCATCTTTTGATTTTAGAAGATACACATGACAATATCTCGTAGAGTCATCGATCAAAGTCATGAAATATTTCTTTCCACCTTTTGTTAACACACCATTCATCTCACAAAGATCAGAATGTATGAGCTCTAGTGGTGTTAAATTTCTCACTTCTGCAGTCGTATGTGACTTGCGAGGTTGTTTAGCTTGCACGCAGACTTGGCACTTAGATCCCTTAACAGTTGAGAAATCAGGGATTAAATTCATTTTGGCTAGCAGCGTCATACAACCAAAATTAATATGACAAAGACGAGAGTGCCAGACATTTGATTCAAAATTTGTGTAAATATGATTAACAACTTTATTACAAATGTCTGACAGAGATAAGAGGAACAAGCCTCCGCATTCATAGCCTTTACCAATAAAAGTTCCATACTTCAAAATTACAAATTTATTGGACTCGAATACAATCTTGTAGCCATCTCGACACAGAAGAGATCCGCTAACAAGATTTTTATTTATTGAGGGAACATCATGCACGTTCTTCAGGCGCACAGTCTTTCCCGAAGTGAACTTCAGATCGACCGTACCAACACCATGAACAGAAGCATGCGAGCCGTTCCCCATCAGCACGGTTTGAGTCCCTCTGACCTAATATGAAGAAAACATGGAAATATCAGAACAGACATGTACATTAGCGCCCGTGTCAATCCACCAATCAGGAGAATGACATAATGAAAGAACAGTAGGTAATATACCATACCCAACATCTTTCATCTCAACGTCGCCCATGACAACATTAGCAGTCTTGCTGCTCTTCCCATGCTGGCGCTTGTCAAAGCGGTTGGGACAAGCAGGAGCCCAATGATTAGGATCACCGCACACATGACAAGCACCTTTCCTCTTATCAGTCTTCTTCTTGAAGCTGGTGGACTGTGAGGCCTTGTTCTTTCCATCGAACTTTCCTTTGTCATCAAACTTGCCTTTGTTCTTGAACTTGTGAGGCTGGAAGTTCCTTTTCTGTACCAGGTTGGCATTAGAACCTCCCTCGGTACCTCGAGCACGTGTGTCTTTTGCTCTCGCCTTCTCTTCCACATCAAGAGTCCCAATGAGATCCGTCACGGAGAACTCTTGTCTCTTGTGCTTCAGAGAAGTAGCAAAATTCCTCCATGACTGGGGAAGTTTGGCAATGATGCCTCCGGCAACAAACTTGTCCGGTAACACACAAGTGAAGTGCTCAAGCTCCCTGGCAAGTGACCGTATCTCATGAGCCTGCTCCACAATGGAGCGGTCATCAATCATCTTATAGTCATAGAATTGTTCCATGACATACAGTTCACTGCCAGCATCAGAGACTCCAAATTTTCTCTCGAGCGCATCCCACATATCTTTGCCATTGCTAAATGACAGATATGAATCGACAATATTGTCGCCAAGGATGCTGATCAAGGCAGCCTTGAAAGTGGTATCAAGTTTTTGGAACGCCTCTTCCTGAGCGGGATTAAGTTCCCCCTCAGGTGCGCCATAGATGGCGTTATAGCAGCTCATGGTCTGAAACCAGAGCACTGCTCTCGCACGCCATCGTTTGTAATTCACACCTTCAAACACAGGTGGCTTCATAGAAGCAACAAAGCCACTTGGGGCAAATTGCCTAAAATAAGGTTTTTGGATTGTTGAGAAATAGAGCAATTTACCAAGCGAATTATCCATAATAAACGCTAGATAAAACATGACTAGAATAATAGGCAATATACTAATCATGTTAAATAGCGAATACATATTAAGGCACATAGTAAAACAAACTGCAAGGCATAAAACTTTGGATAGGATCAGAACAAGATTGAGACAGAAGATGTACACGGCAGTAGCAGAAGTGGAACCGCTGGCGTTGGAACCATCGTTGGCCATGTCGTCGAGGAAGAGGGTGCTGATGTCGGGGAAGAAGTCGTCGTCAGGGAAGACATCGCTATCTGTGAGGGAGTCCGTGACGAAGCCAGTAGTCGCGCTGATAGCGCTCCCCAAAAACCTTATCGCCCTTCTCCCGTACAGGACTCGAAGCAGCGGGGTCTCGGAGGCCTACTGTCCCGGCTCGCGGTGCACGCCGCAAGACGGGATGAGGAAGATGGAGGTAGCGCAGTGCTCTGGAACTGGAGGCGCAAGGGATGTGTGGCAGTGTAACTGAGAGGAGGCGCGACCTCTCTCTTTTATAGGCGCAGAGGGGAAGGCAGACAATGCAGAAGATGAAACGAATGGACGGAAGATGAAGCGAACAGGCGGCAGCCCACCGGACAGCCTCCACTCAATTCGTATTCATTTAACTCGTATTAAAAGTCCATTCAAAGCAAACGTTTCACCTTCGTATTAAAAGTACATTCAAAGCAAACGTTTCACCTTCTGTACATCTGTTCATATACCATTCATGCGTGGCAAAATAAAGCTCGGCTCGGCGAGATTCCCGCAACCCGCGGCGCGCGCGCGTCGTGACGAGGCGAGGCGTGGCGAGGCGAGCGAGGAGGAGGAGGAGCGCGCGTGTGGAACTCTCTCCTTCTCCTTCTCATCCTTTTACCAAGTGGTAGAAGAGCTCACCTTATAAGCTGGTCCAACTTCCACTCAACTAGCAATGTGGGACTAAACATTTGTCCCACCTCTTGTCTTGCATGAATGGGCCACATGGGCCTCTAGGATTTTCAGGAATTATTGAAATAGAAAATGGGCTAGACTATTTGGGCCAAAATTCCAACAATCCCCCACCAGATCCCAGAGGCACATGTAATTTGCCTTTGGTTCCAAAACACTGTTTATATACCGGTACTATAGTGGAGACTGTTAAGTTGAACTTCCACCTAGAATTCTATGCTACACTAGGTTGCGACTTGTACAGTGGACTATGCCTTGAACTGCAAGTTTGCTGCAATCTAGCTTCACACGAAGTCTTGACCGATACTGGGCTACCGTGAGACTTCCCCGCGGGTGGAGCTTATACGTCATACTCCATGACCTTTCATGAGTTTATTAGAGAGCACCCTACTCTCATAGACTGCGACGTTTTAACAGTCAGACTCATATAGGTTTGTTCTTCAAAAGATGTTCTGCAGGACAACATCTTTGCTTAGGATAAGCCGCTTAGAACACATTAAGATAATAAATCAACCTGCCATGCAGAATAGGAAAGTATTGCATCTTTATGGAGTGGTGTTTATTAAAGTAGGGATACTTTCCTCTCAGCTAACCAACAGCTTGTTTCCCAATTCTAATTCACGGGATCTCCGATCACATAGAGTGGTTTACCACTGTGGAAAGCTCAAATTGTGGGTCTCATACCCATCTCCTTCGATGCATTTTCTATCACGTTGCGTGATAGACCCTTTGTGAAGGGATCTGCCAAGTTTTTAGATGTTTGGATATAATCCAATGCAATAACTCCGGAGTTTCTCATTTTCCTGACAGATTTCAATCTCCTCTTCACATGTCTTGAGGACTTCATATTATCCTTAGAACTGTTCACCTTAATAATCACAGTTTGATTATCACAGTTCATTGGAATTGCGGGTATAGGTTTTTCAACCACAGGTAAGTCCATCAAGAGTTCACGAAGCCACTCTGCTTCAACAGTGGCCGTGTCTAGTGCTGTGAGTTCTGCTTCCATAGTTGACCTCGTTAAGATGGTCTGCTTGCAATACTTCCAAGAAACAGCGCCACCACCAAGTGTGAAAACATATCCACTCGTGGCCTTTATCTCATCAGCATCAGATATCCAATTTGAATCACTATAACCCTCTAGTACCCTCTGATACCCGGTATAGTGTATGCCATAGCTCGCAGTGCCTTTTAGATATCGCATAACTCTTTCAAGAGCATGCCAGTGATCATCTCTGGATTTGAGACAAATCGACTGAGTTTGCTTACAGCAAAGGCGATGTCAGGTCTCGTGGCACTAGCTAAATACATAAGCGAGCCAATGATTTGAGAGTATCTTAGTTGGTCTCTAGCATTTCCTCGATTCTTTCGAAGCAACACACTAGGATCATACGGTGTAGGAGAACAATTGACGTCGCTATACCCGAAACGACTCAAGATCTTTTCTACATAGTGGGACTGAAGCAGTGTAATCCCACCATCATCATCTCTCAATAGCTTGATGTTCAGGATGACATCAGCTACTCCCAGATCCTTCATCTCAAAGGAACGAGATAAGAAATCTTTGACCTCCTTAATTGCATTAAGGTTGGTTCCGAAAATCAGTATGTCATCAACATACAAACAAAGGATGACTCCCTCACCCCCACCATGGCGATAGTATACACACTTGTCAGCTTCCTTTACAACAAAGCCTGCAGCGGTTAAGGTTTTATCAAATTTTTCGTGCCACTGCTTATGTGCTTGTTTAAGACCATACAAAGACTTCAGTAGCTTGCACACTTTTCTTTCTTGACCATTTACTACAAAACCATCTGGTTGATCCATATAAATTTCCTCATCCAACTCTCCATTTAGGAAAGCCGTCTTAACGTCCATTTGATGAACGAGAAGACCGTGTGAGGCAGCCAGAGAAAGTAGTACTCGAATGGTGGTCAACCTTGCTACAGGTGAGTAAGTGTCAAAGAAGTCTTCACCTTCCTTTTGGGTATAACCCTTGGCCACTAGCCTTGCCTTGTACTTCTCAATAGTACCATCAGGCCTTAGTTTCTTCTTGAACACCCATTTACATCCTACAGGTTTGCACCCATAAGGACGATCAGTGATCTCCCATGTTTCATTAGCTAAGATGGAATTCATCTCACTATGAACAGCTTCCTTCCAGTTAGGGCTGGAATTATAACTCGAAACTCGCGAGCTAAATGAGTAACTCGTGACACAGCTCGACTCGGCTCGAACTCGGTGTCTAACGAGTCGAGCCAAGTTTTTGATTTGAGCTTGTTTGTTCACCCAAGCTAAATGAGCTACTCGCGAGCTACTCATTTAGCTCGTTAAACTCGTTCAAATATAGAGTTTGAAAATTTTCATAGATAAGTGCCATACTATGAATGTTTCTTGAACCTGTAATGGTGTAGAGCTACTATATTTTTTATTGATCTTCCTTCGTGTTATTATGGAAGTACTATTGTTGTTATAGTTTCAAATTAGTAGAATAATTACTAGTTTTTCTTATACGTGCTCATATTCATAACTTATAACAATCTAAACAAGCTGCTCGCGAGCTACTCGTGAGTTTACCGAGTCGAGCCGAGTTTCAAATATGAGCTCGTTCTGTAAACGAGCCGAGTCGAGCTAACTCGTTAGTTGAACGAGCTTTAGCGAGTCGAGCCGAGTTGGCTCGGCTCGGCTCGAATTCCAGCCCTACTTCCAGTAGTCAGCATCAGGAGATGCATAAGCTTCTGAAATGGAAGTGGGAGTGTCATCCACAAGGTACACAATGAAATCATCACCAAAAGACTTTGCAGTCCTTTGTCTCTTGCTTCTTTTAGGAATTTCATTATCATCCTCCTTAGGACTTTCAGAGTGTTCAATCGGAATGATAGGTTCAGATAATATAGCAAATTCCTGATCAGATGAACTAGGTATCTCCGGATTTGATGAATTAGGTTTATCCTTCATTGGAAAGATATCCTCAAAGAAAGTCGCATCAGTCGACTCCATGATTGTACCGACATGAATGTCAGGTACTTCAGATTTTACTATCAAGAATCTATAACCAATGCTATGAAAAGCATAGCCCAGAAAAACACAATCAATGGTTTTTGGTCCAAGCTTGCGCTTCTTGGGGA
Organism: Avena sativa; assembly: GCA_916181665.1. NCBI lineage: Eukaryota > Viridiplantae > Streptophyta > Magnoliopsida > Poales > Poaceae > Avena > Avena sativa. Next base: position 328,155,416 of record OV702284.1, on the reverse strand, counting down.
TTGGTACATTAACCTTTGCCAAACAACCCCAAGTACGTAAGTAAGAGAGTTTTAGTCTTTTCTTATCCCATTCTTCGAATGGAGTAATTTCTTTGTTCTTTGTGGGAACTCGGTTTAGGACATGACACGCGGTCAATAGTGCCTCCCCCCACCATTCCTTAGGAAGACCCGATGTGTCTAACATGGCATTAACCAAATCTGTTAGAGCACGGTTCTTTCTTTCGGCTACTCCATTTGACTGGGGTGAGTAGGGAGGCGTCCTCTCATGAATTATGCCATGTTCCGCACAAAAGAAATCAAACTCGTTGGAAAAATACTCTCCACCACGATCAGACCTAAGCCTCTTAATCTTTCGATCAAGTTGATTTTCTGCCTCAGCTTTATAGATTTTGAAGAAACTCAAAGCCTCATCTTTTGATTTTAGAAGATACACATGACAATATCTCGTAGAGTCATCGATCAAAGTCATGAAATATTTCTTTCCACCTTTTGTTAACACACCATTCATCTCACAAAGATCAGAATGTATGAGCTCTAGTGGTGTTAAATTTCTCACTTCTGCAGTCGTATGTGACTTGCGAGGTTGTTTAGCTTGCACGCAGACTTGGCACTTAGATCCCTTAACAGTTGAGAAATCAGGGATTAAATTCATTTTGGCTAGCCGCGTCATACAACCAAAATTAATATGACAAAGACGAGAGTGCCAGACATTTGATTCAAAATTTGTGTAAATATGATTAACAACTTTATTACAAATGTCTAACAGAGATAAGCGGAACAAGCCTCCGCATTCATAGCCTTTACCAATAAAAGTTCCATACTTCAAAATTACAAATTTATTGGACTCGAATACAATCTTGTAGCCATCTCGACATAGAAGAGATCCGCTAACAAGATTTTTATTTATTGAGGGAACATGATGCACGTTCTTCAGGCGCACAGTCTTTCCCGAAGTGAACTTCAGATCGATCGTACCAACACCATGAACAGAAGCATGCGAGCCATTCCCCATCAGCACGGTTTGAGTCCCTCTGACCTGATATGAAGAAAACATGGAAATATCAGAACAGACATGTACATTAGCGCCCGTGTCAATCCACCAATCAGGAGAATGACATAATGAAAGAACAGTAGGTAATATACCATACCCAACATCTTTCATCTCAACGTCGCCCATGACAACATTAGCAGTCTTGCTGCTCTTCCCATGCTGGCGCTTGTCAAAGCGGTTGGGACAAGCAGGAGCCCAATGATTAGGATCACCGCACACATGACAAGCACCTTTCCTCTTATCAGTCTTCTTCTTGAAGCTGGTGGACTGTGAGGCCTTGTTCTTTCCATCGAACTTTCCTTTGTCATCAAACTTGCCTTTGTTCTTGAACTTGTGAGGCTGGAAGTTCCTTTTCTGTACCAGGTTGGCATTAGAACCTCCCTCGGTACCTCGAGCACGTGTGTCTTTTGCTCTCGCCTTCTCTTCCACATCAAGAGTCCCAATGAGATCCGTCACGGAGAACTCTTGTCTCTTGTGCTTCAGAGAAGTAGCAAAATTCCTCCATGACTGGGGAAGTTTGGCAATGATGCCTCCGGCAACAAACTTGTCCGGTAACACACAAGTGAAGTGCTCAAGCTCCCTGGCAAGTGACCGTATCTCATGAGCCTGCTCCACAATGGAGCGGTCATCAATCATCTTATAGTCATAGAATTGTTCCATGACATACAGTTCACTGCCAGCATCAGAGACTCCAAATTTTCTCTCGAGCGCATTCCACATATCTTTGCCATTGCTAAATGACAGATATGAATCGACAATATTGTCGCCAAGGATGCTGATCATGGCAGCCTTGAAAGTGGTATCAAGTTTTTGGAACGCCTCTTCCTGAGCGGGATTAAGTCCCCCCTCAGGTGCGCCATAGAGGGCGTTATAGAAGCTCATGGTCTGAAACCAGAGCACTGCTCTCGCACGCCATCGTTTGTAATTCACACCTTCAAACACAGGTGGCTTCATAGAAGCAACAAAGCCACTTGGGGCAAATTGCCTGAAATAAGGTTTTTGGATTGTTGAGAAATAGAGCAATTTACCAAGCGAATTATCCATAATAAACGCTAGATAAAACATGACTAGAATAATAGGCAATATACTAATCATGTTAAATAGCGAATACATATTAAGGCACATAGTCAAACAAACTGCAAGGCATAAAACTTTGGATAGGATCAGAACAAGATTGAGACAGAAGATGTACACGGCAGTAGCAGAAGTGGAACCGCTGGCGTTGGAACCATCGTTGGCCATGTCGTCGAGGAAGAGGGTGCTGATGTCGGGGAAGAAGTCCTCGTCGGGGAAGACGTCGCTATCTGTGAGGGAGTCTGTGACGAAGCCAGTAGTCGCGCTGATAGCGCTCCCCAAAAACCTTATCGCCCTTCTCCCGTACAGGACTCGAAGCAGCGGGGTCTCGGAGGCCTACTGTCCCGGCTCGCGGTGCACGCCGCAAGACGGGATGAGGAAGATGGAGGTAGCGCAGTGCTCTGGAACTGGAGGCGCAAGGGATGTGTGGCAGTGTAACTGATAGGAGGCGCGACCTCTCTCTTTTATAGGCGCATAGGGGAAGGCAGACAGTGCAGAAGATGAAACGAATGGACGGAAGATGAAGCGAACAGGCGGCAGCCCACCGGACAGCCTCCACTCAATTCGTATTCATTTAACTCGTATTAAAAGTCCATTCAAAGCAAACGTTTCACCTTCGTATTAAAAGTCCATTCAAAGCAAACGTTTCACCTTCTGTACATCTGTTCATATACCATTCATGCGTGGCAAAATAAAGCTCGGCTCGGCGAGATTCCTGCAACCCGCGGCGCGCGCGTCGTGACGTGACGAGGCGAGGCGAGGCGTGGCGAGGCGAGCGAGGAGGAGGAGGAGCGCGCGTGTGGAACTCTCTCCTTCTCCTTCTCATCCTTTTACCAAGTGGTAGAAGAGCTCACCTTATAAGCTGGTCCAACTTCCACTCAACTAGCAATGTGGGACTAAACATTTGTCCCACCTCTTGTCTTGCATGAATGGGCCACATGGGCCTCTAGGATTTTCAGGAATTATTGAAATAGAAAATGGGCTAGACTATTTGGGCCAAAATTATTGAAATAGAAAACCCTTCACAAAATGACCTATCTCCTCCGAGGTTTTCTGGCTTTCGGGTCAAATGACCAATGATATGGCTAGAATCAAGGCATAGTTTGTGATAATATGCCCAAATTTGGCATGCATGTCTATAACGGGATGACTAACAATGTTGTAGCACAAAGTTTTCCTTTTCGATGCACAGAAAATCATTTTCTATTTTTTGACTGCCGAAAGAGGGGGGGATTTGTGAAGCAACCACCAAATTGAAGTTTCAAAATGGTAACATCCTATTTTTCAAAAATACTAGACCACCTAGAATGTACAATTTCCCAACTTGAGTATCTCAAACCTTTTATTCCATCCCTGGTGAAAAAGACAAATCCTGCCGAATCGGCTGGAAGTGGGTAAGATATGAACTACAGGTACATGATTTTATGCTGATGATTTTTTGTAAAAATCATTTTTAGGTTCACAACATGCTATTTCGTCAGAGATCCAATGCTAGTTTTGTGAGCCTCAGCCCCTAGCTAAGAATATTTATGAAAACCCTTCAAGTTTGACTAGACATTCAAATGTGCATAACTAATTCAAAAAAAAAAATACAAAACCTTCGCATGGTGTCATGTTATGTGACATAGTTCTGAGGAAAAATATCAAACTTGGTTTTAGAAATGGTCGAAAAAAAACTTGCTTAGAAATGGTGTGGTTTACCCTAGCTTTGGAGCCCATTTCTACCCCATTTTGGGTGAGGGTGAGTTGTACTTCACAAAAGGGATCAGGGTGAGGATGAGTTGTATTGTACATATGAGAAAAACGTTGGAAGCTCATACAAACATAGAAAAGTGACATAGCTACATTTGTTGAAATTCAAATTTACCATCATATTTGAATTTTGTCCAAATTATCAACAAGTGACAGATTATTATAATAAAAGACGTTTACAACAACAAGTGCCAAATTATTACAACAACAAGTATCAAATGTTTACAATAATAACAAATGTTTACAATAACAAATGTCTATTTCTTTTGGCTCTTCTTACCCCTCATTTTCTTCTCCTTCACAAGTTTCACACCACACAACAGGTTTATGCTCTTCTTTTTCTTACCATTACCATCTGGCCTCCCCATAACACGTCCAAGAGTCTCCTTCACCTCCTGCACCTCCTCAACAACCTCATGATCATGATCCAGAGCCTCATCAACATGGTCACTTTGCACCAGAGCCTCAACAACATGGTCAGTTTGCACTAGAGCCTCAACAACATGCTCATTTTGCACCAGAGCCTCAACAACAGGCTCAATTTGCACTAGAGCCTCAACAACAGGCTCATTTTGCCCCTCATTTTGCACCAGAGCTTCCAAATCAGAAACGGTGTGCCCTAAAGCCTCAACAGTTTGCACATCATCCTCCAAAACTAGTTCAGATTGCACCTCAGCAGCACCAAACATGATCTGGTTAGTTCTCTTCTTTCTTTGGCCATTGATTCTTGCCCTTTTCACTGGCCAGCATTCGTCAACAACAAGAGGTGGGCCTTTTTCTCCACGCTTCCTCCTGAAAACAAGCAAGTTAGCTGGGGGAGAAAAATCATCAACAAGAAATGGGATAGATTTTGGATGAACATACTTTGGCTTTTCAGCAGTGTATCTGCACTTGGTAGAGCCAACTCGGTGTCCAAGTTCTTCACAGAGTTTTCATCTATTCTTGTTACCTTTTTGGGCCCTTTTTGACTTGGCATCTTTCTTTTCATCTTTCTTTCCCTTCTTGCTGCTTCCACCTTTCTCAAACCAAGCCTTGAATCTACTCTGCTTGGGCCTGCCAGCCTTTCTTTTCATCAAAGGAGGACACAAGGAGAACTGAATGTCCACTTCAGGCCACTAAGACTGATCTGTAAGTGCTGGAATTGGTGTTCCATATGCAGCCTTGAATTTTGCTACAGAATAATACTCATGCAAATATGGGTGCATATTTAGCTTGTGTTTGGAGGCCAAGAAAAGTATGGCATGCTCACAAGGCTTCCCAGTGTGTTGCCATTCAAGGAATGTGCATTCATGCAATTGAGTGTCAACAACATGCCTCCTGCCAGTCTTTGTATCTCTGACTTCAGCACCCCACAATGAGGATTTGTCAACACACAAATGTGCAAGATTTCTGCTCTTGTTGACCACCTGCTGCACAACATCAGGAATCTTATCTCCTTGAAGAACATCACCAAGCCTTCTTCTCAATTCCCACAACCTCGTGATCATGATCCTGATCTGGTCAACCATGTCATGGAAAGGCAAGTCTTTTAACTCCTTCACTTTGTTGTTGAAACTTTCTGCCAAATTATTGTTGATATGATCACATTTGATGGCAGTGTTAAAACCAGACCTGTACCATAAAAGAGAATGGTAGGTTTCCAACCATGTACAAAACTTGACCCTATCCTCCTCAGAGCATGCCGCCTTAATCTTCTCAAGGTGATATGAATGTGTCTGCCTGGTGTAAGATCTTGCTGCTGGCCACATACGTCCAAAATCATCTCCTCTGAATTTTTTGATCAAATTCATCCACATATGGCCGAAGCACTCCCTCTGCTCAGCATGAGGGAAAACAATCTTCACTGCATTTTCTAAACCTTTACATGCATCTGTGTGCACTGCCAATGGAGAGACTGGCCCTATGCATCTTTTCAACTACATCATGAACCATGTCCATGATGCCTCTGTCTCAGACTGAAACATGCCAATAGCTACAGGGAACATCCAATTGTGTCCATCTAAAGCATTGCTGCTGCTAGTTGACCATTCCACTTTCCAGTCAAGAAAGATGAGTCTATACTCAAATATGGACGGCATCCTGCTTTGAAGCCATTGATGCAAGGCTTTAAAGCCATGAAGAATTTAGAGAAGAAGACTTTCCCATCAGCTGTTACCTCAGTATCTATCCCCACAACACTGCCAGGTGACCTCTTCTCTACTTCTGCTTTGAAGTTATAAAGCATTCGAAAGGTATTTGCCCAATCACCATATAGCTCTTTCATTGCCCTTTGCTTTGCCTTCCACACTGTAGTATAATTCAGCTTAATGGGGTACTGCTTTTCCAAGTCTATTTTCAGTCTCTTTGCAGTGCTGTTTGGTGTTGTGGCTAAAATGGGCTTGATCTTTTCTGCAACCCATAATTGTGATGTCATCTTTGTAACTGTTTGAGAACTTGTAATGCAAGTATGAGGTTTTGGAATTTGATTCACTCTTATTGTCCTTCCATCAGGTTGGCGTCTAGCAGATATATACCACTTGCAAGGCTTGGCACCACCATCATAACCTATGCATTTTGCATAGAACTTATTTTTATCAGTCCACATAGTCTTGGTAGCAAACTCACGTTTGACTGCATATGTCCTGAAACACATCCTGAATTCATCCATGCCTGGAAACAATCTCCCAACTTCAATAACTGGGTCCTCTTTGTCATAAACTGTTACTAGCTCATCATATCCAACCCTCGAATCAGGTTCTGCTAAAAACAGAACAGTTTTACTTGTCCAACCGTTTCGCTCATCGATTTTATCAACTATATGTTCCCCTGTCTCAACCCTAACATAGTCACATTTGCAATCATCAAATCGTAACAAAGAAACTTCTTGCTCTGACCCCCAAACCACACTATCCCCAATTTTTTCCACCATTTTCCTCACCGCCTCCTCTCCCATGTTTATTAGCTCTTGGGGATCAACATGTTCTAATTCCACCTCCCATTTAACAACCGTGTCTCTCTCAATGATCTGCGTGCTGCCATCAACTAAAACAGCCCTAGAGGAAAAGAAATTGATGCGAAATTCGAAGGTTTGGCGCGCAACATCGTCTCCCCTGTTTTTGGCGGGCACTGTGAGCTAGCGGAAGCGAACAAAGAGCTCAACCTTAGAGAAATTAAGTGCAGAGATACGGGATATACCGATTAGAAGTCCCCTCTCCATGCTCCATATCGTTCCCCCTCGCCCCGTTCAGCACACCCTCGCCTCCACAATCTAGCATCAATGGGCACGCTCAGATCTCGAATTGAGAAGAATGAGAGAGGAATTAGCTTTCAAATGGCACTCACCACCTTCACCGTCGAACGAAAGCGCCGCCGGCGCCAAGAACGATGGGTGAGGTCCGCCGCCGCCGTCGGTGAAGCTACAGTCAGTGTGACGCGCGCTCTCGGTCGGAAGCGGTTGGTTTGACTGGCTTGACTGGCTGTCCCAACCAACCGGTTTGGCTTAACCCAATCTTGGAACAAAGTTAAATGTGTCCTTACGACCGTTTTAAGGCCCGTGTGGCCCTGTGATATTAGCTGCCTCACAACCATCGCATGCAAGCTATTCTTTTGAACGATGTCACTTTCCTTCCAATTTCACGTAAATACGTCGCATAGGAGCTATAAGCCCCTCACCGGCGCCAGGCCGTCCTACGCGAACGTCGTCACCGACGTCCGCGACGTCGCCCGCGCGCACGCCCTCGTCTACGAGTGCAGCAGCCCCGACGCGCGCGGACACCACCACTACCTCTGTTTCGGGGCCGTGCTGCACCGCTCCCAGCTCGTCGGCTGCTCCGGGACCTCTTCCCGGACTACCCCGTCACCGCCAAGTACCAAGACGACGGCAAGCCGATGGCGCCGCCGTACAGGTTCTCGAACCGGAGGCTCAAGGACATGGGCTTGGAGTTCACTCCTGTGAGAAGAAGTTTGTACGAGACGGTGATATCCCTGCAGCAGAAAGGACACCTGCCGCTGCCAGCTCCGGTGCCAAAGCGGGCACGTGTATGTAAACTGTGACACGGCCGGATTTTCATGCCGGATGCAAAAGGAACATCGACCAATTTGATGACGATTGGCTGCTCCAACTTATTTCAAAGTACTACTGCCTTTTGCTACTCCCAAATAATTGTGTGTGTGTGTGGGGGGGGGGGGGGGGGAGGGGGGGAGTTGCTGAGAGCTAACTAGTGATACATGACGAGGGCGATAGCACGTCAAATAGCCCACATATTTCAGCATTTGCTTGTTCAATTTGCTTCATCTAGATATACGAGCCGTTTGGTAGGCTGCCAGCTAGGCCTAGCGAAGCCAAAAACGGGCTGATTGGATGTCTGGTCTTTCTCCACTTTGTGGCCCGCGTGCTGTTCAAAGCAGCCTCCAGCCAGGCCCACTGAAAACTGCCCCATGGAGCCTCAGAGATCGCAAAAAGCCTACGTGGCTGCCTCCACCGATGCAAACCTGATTTGTTTCTCTCTCTCTCCTCTTATAAACGTGTTCTTCCCAATCACTTGATGGTGTTGGAGTAGTGTTCTTCCCAATCACTTGATGGTCGGATACAAATTATGTGTCGAAGAAAGAATCCTTGCGGATAACCTCTGATTGTTCCTAGTGTGGTTTGAGGCGGTGGCCAAACAGGCTCGGACCAAGGGCTTTCGTCGAGGAGTCGATGAGTCCCCATGTCGAGTGGTCCTCCCCTAGGCCTAGTGGGCCTGCACGGGGCCCTTGACCTCGTCACATATGATGAAGAATATTTTTCGTGTGATAAAAGCTTCAAAATTTATCATGATCTTTACTATTAAATGGGAGTTGGTGGCTCTCTTTAGGCATCAAACATTGGAGACATCTGGTCTATTCAACAACAACATTAAACATTGTGCGCATCTAAACCGTCTAAACACGTCGGAGGAAATATAGAAAAAAACGTCAATCACATCAACTATTAAGGAATAAACCGGTGGTGTCAATCAATTAGAGGAATCTGTAAAAATATCAGGACCAGATCTCTCCTCTTTTTGGTTAAAGAAGGTCTCTTCTAAAAATTGGGATATTGATCTCATGAAATCATGGCAAAATTGCGCGGCATTATTTCTTCCGAGGAAATCTGAATGCAACATGTTATTATAGACTTATCATGACATGTAAAATGAGACCGTGCTTGCAGTCATAACTCATGTCTGCTTGATCTAGCTACTATCATAAAAAAGACTGATCTATCTATACCGGCTGCCATGTCTAACACGTTTTGGCGGGCAAAAATAGAAGTTATCCACACACTGGTGGAAACGGGGCTATAGGTCCCGGTTGGTACGGGGCTTTAGTCCCGGTTGCCCAACCGGGACGGGGCAATCGGGACTAAAGCTCTAACCTTTAGTCCCGGTTGCCCCACCAACCGGGACTAAAGGGTGCACACGTGGCAGCGGCAGAGGGCGAGGGGGGGGGGGGGGGGGGTGGAGCATTAGTCCCGGTTCGTAACACGAACCGGGACTAATAACCTTCTGTCGCGGCAGAGATTTGGCCTATTTCTCTGCCGCGACATAGAATTCATTTTGGCACATTTTGTTGCCGCGGCAGCATTTTCGCCACTTTTTGTGCCGCGGCAGAGAATTCATTTAGGTTGTTTTATTGTTTATTTAGTGATTTGCACTTATCAATGAAGGAACCTTATATTACATCATGAATATCATGACAATATTACATTCAATACACGGATCGAGTTCATGCACTACATACAAAAGTTGCTATTCGATGCTACCGGCCAATTCCTTCAAAGTTGCTATTTTTACAATCCGTGTCTATACACAGCCGAGTAGTATTCCCCTTTTGGGTCTATGACTTCTGCATCAAAGAATCCCGCCAATTCCTCCTGAATTGCTCGTACGCCATCCTTTGGCAGAAGACCGTCCCGTAGACGTTCGATCTGATTTAAAAAAGGAGTCAGCCTATATGAATGAAACTAAACACAATTTGATTGTAATTAAAAACTATAGAAATTGTTTACGTATGTGGAGTTGCTCTAAATTTCTTCCATTCTCATCGCACGTCTGCCGGATGAACTCGCAAACATAGTATCCACATAGATTGTTACCTGGTCCCTGGGTCAGGCACTTTACGAGAACAGAGTTCAATCAAAATAATAATCAAGCATGATAATAACTGTATCAAAACTAGAATCAAAGAGATGCGCGGATATAGCTAGTGGTGCTTACATTTAGTGGTTGAAATGTAAGCTCCTCTTTCCAAACACCCCTAGCCTTGTTGGTGAACCGTTTCCAAGCGCTGCCCGGCGTAGAAAACGAATAAAATAAGTTATTAAGTACTTGATATCATAAAATTCACGAACGTTGCCGATATAGTGTCATAATGATTAGAATTACCGCTGGAGAAGTATCTGCATGTCCTTCCACGTCTCAAGGGGTTTATGTTTCGAGTCCATGACTAGTACACGCCCTTTGTCAAGTTGAATGATTAACAGAATATAGTGGTAGCTGCGAATGCATAACAAATCAATTATATACTTAACATCGAGTAAGCGAAATAGAAAGTGTATACAATACAATAACACTCACTCGAAGTTGTAAGGAAATAGTATTTCCCTTTTGGTTTCTTGAAACCTTAACAGGTGTTCTATATTATCCTCCGTATCCTAGGGGTTTGTTTTGAGATTAGCTTGATGAACCCAATATGGGTGAATGAAGCCAATGTCATAGATTTGTCCTCTGCTGCATTCGAGAATCTTCATTCTGCATATTACAGTATGATTATATACATGCAATAAACAAGGTGAGATAGCTGGAGACTAAATTAATTACAGAATTAGTACTTACAGACAATAGGCACTGATGATCGATTTGTCCAAGGCGTCTTGATTGAATAATTGAAATAGTTCATCAAATTCAATGGATATCATGTCATCCATATCTTTCCCATAATGCTTTTTTGTAACCTTCAGCACTATCCAGTTAGCCCCGGCCTTTGTGGCATGCAAGTACCAGTTATGCAATCTTCGTATTTTTGTTGGAAGATTGTTTACCTCCTCAGGTTTGACGAGAGGTTTGCCGTACTGGTATTTGTATGCTATTTCACTCACGGGGAAGAACTCTAACTGGGATAAGTACTGGGCAATACTCATACCTTGAGCAGCGACAGCTTCTCCGTATTGTGCAACTACCTCTGGATCATACTGCTCTTCGGCCCCATATTTGCTCGACCCCACATTGGTTTGGGAAATCACCTTGAGAGGGGCGCAAGTCTGTTTTGCTTGTTCTCTGAGCTGGGCAACAGATTTCTCGCTTGCATCAGTACTGCTCTTCGAGGCTTTTTGTGCCGCATGTGACTTGAGAATAGAACGCTCATAGTCTGATGACAGCTTTGGCTCGGGTTGATGAAGAGTCTTTAGCATTTTCAACACTTTGGCCTTTTCTTCTTTGGTGCTGGGGAACACTGGCTCTTTCGGCCGCCTCAGCTTAGCGAAAAACGTTGTCGTTTCCGCATCAACGATCGCCGCAGTCTCCTCTTCAGTACAGTCATAAGCTCTCTTGGGAGGAACCTTTGGTACTTTTCGAAGAGGCTCTTGTTTACGTTTCGGCGATCGCTTACCACGAGGAACAGTAGCGGTACGCTTACGCTTTTTACCCTGAGGCGTCGGCGATGGCTGCGCCAGAGATTGGTGAGGCGACGGAGCCGGGTGAGGCGACGAAGACGGCTGCCACGACGGTGACGACCTCGCTAGAGACGGGTGAGACGGCGGCGAAGATGGCCTTGGCGTGTTATTTCGAAGCACGATACATTCCTTCGGCCATAGAATGGTGACGTTTTTTGCGTCTCCCAGTACAGTCACATCCCCTTCACCTGCAGGGTAGTGAAGATCCAAAAATTCAAAGGTGGGCATGATTTCATCCACGCCGACAACAGCGTAGCCCTCTGGAACCGGACGACAGTGGTAAGTTGGTGTGGGTCCAATTGGTAAGGCATAGCCGACCGCCACCTTCATTGATATGTTCACAACTTTGACATGTAGCTCGCAGTGTGTCATCTCTGTGATATCATCCATTGGGTAGCCAACAGGAGCCATCGTCGGTGCATCATAGTCATCGCCATTGTCATCACCCGGGACCTCGGTGGAAGCCACACTGCTTTTTCGATTATTCGATAGGCCGGTAGCATCGAATGCAGTGTGCTGCTGAGATGGGCCGGTAGTACTTTGCTATTTAAGTGCGTTAATTTCATCTTGTTGTTGCTTTAATCGTTCTTCAATTAAACGCATTCGCTCTTTCTGACTATTTGCTTCAACTTCCACCCTGTCCTTTCTCCTCTGACGGCTTCTATCAGGATATTTCTTCCTCTCTTCGGGAAACCCAGTCCTCCATGGTTGGGAGCCTCTTGTGCCTCGTGTTCGTCCATCATGTTCCTTATTTCCAAGGGCGAGTGTGAGCTCATCATTCTCTCTATCGTGAATGAAGTCCCCATCTTTAACAGCCTGTACTGCTTTTCTCATCCTCTCGATTGGCAAGGGGTCTTCTTTATGTCGTATGTTATATATACACCTCCCTTCCGAGTCCAACGTGCCCCCATGCCCGTAAATCCAATTCCTTGCACGTTCTACCCAATCGTCTGTCTCTGGGGTGATCTTTTTAGCACGCAGTTCATTCTCACGTTTCTCCCACTTAGGAATGCCAGCCCTGTAGCCACCTTGCCCCATAGTATGGTGATACTTCTTGTTAGCAGCATTCAGCTTATTCGTTTCAGACATTTTCTTGGCTTTTTCTGATTTCTTGTATTCCACAAACTCAGCCCAGAATGGTTTTATCTTCTCAAACTGAATATTCTTGAAATCGGGAGTCTTCTTTTTCACGACATAGTCAAGGTGCAATCTTTTCTTCCAGTTGGTGAAACACTGGGCCATCTTCTTCAAAGCCCACTCCCTGACCTTAGCCTCCATGGCTCTCCCATGTTGTAAGGCGTCCTCAACTGGATCCTCCGCATTTGGATCCAGCTCTATCTTCGGCAGTTTGAAATTAACCATGAGCCTCTTCCATAGTAAATCTTTGGCGTGGTTAGGGACAAATAAACATGTTCCCTCTTCATCCGCATTAGCAGGCCTATTCCAATTTCTAATGGTGATCGGGATTAAGTCCCTAACGATTACTCCGCATTGTGCCACAAATTTGGTTGCGACAACTTCGGGAGCTGTCGGTTTGCCGTCTTCAGCGACATCTTCGATCCTGAACCTCTCATGGTCTTGCAACTTTTTGGTTGGGCCTCGTCTGCTCTTTTTAGTAGATTACTTCGATCCGGAGGGCTAGAAGAAGAAAGATCGTCATTACTATTTCTATATAGATAACAGATGATTAATTAATTAATTGATTATATTACATGCACCTCGCCGGAGCGGTCGTCTTCTCGATTACACAAGGCATCGCCTTCTCCCTCGCGGAAAGCAACACCTTCAACCTCAAACAAGTCGTCTATTTAGGTAAAAAGAGGATCACCCTCACCGGAGTTGTTCAAAAACGTTGATACGTCTAAATTTTCTTCCCCACGGATCACACCTTGGATCAACTCTTCCTTTTCTTCGTCTCTGACGTGTGGGTCCATATTTTCTGCATAGGTGGAAAAACGAATAAGTCAAAGCGTCTAAAGGAGAAAGTTAGGTACAATGTTGAGAGATATAAACCCTAATTCAGAGAAACCCTAATATATACATACACAATAATAAAAATGAAGAGAAACCCTAAACCCTAAACCTAGCTACAAAAAGGAAACCGTGTAGTAGATAGGTAACTCTAGCTAAAATCAACTAAAATCAATATTCCGGAGTTCCGAGGGGTGTAAAACCTAGTTCGGAGAAACCTCGGATGCATATGAGAGGGGAACATGAGTATAAGGCTACAAAAGGGAAACTATCCAGCAGATAGGTAACACTAGATACTAACAAAATACCATATTGGAATCGATTTAAGAGGGTTCGAAATGCCCTAGCGAAGGCACATCGTCGAACCCACATGCACCTAAGGGGCATGCAATTTCATGGGAAGATTTACGCGCGACCGAGCCAGACCGAGCTTTCCTACGCCGAACACAATGGTTTTGACCGCGTGACCCCTTCGCCCATGTCTCGCCCACGCGTGAGCGAACAGGGGAACTCCCACCGGCGCCGCCTCCTCCCTCCTCTCCTCACCTTCCCCGAGCAAACAGAGCTTCTGCCTCTCTCTTGCCACAATACACCCGCCCCACGCGTCCCTGCACGCCTCCCATGTCCTGCGGAACCGGCCACCGACATCCCCTTTTCCCGAGCCTTACAAACCCGACATGAGGGAGTATAAATCTATCATTGAGTAAATATGATACTCCTATAGAAAACGAGGATAGTCCGATGATAAGGATGCGATTAGGGATGGCAATGGGGCCCCGGAACCCACAAACCCGATGGATACCCGCCTTAAATGGGGAGGGTTTGGTAAAAAGTTAGACCCGCCTTAAATGCGTCAGCGTCGCTCCCGTCTCATGCGCTGGTGGGTACCCGCCGGGGCCCCGAACCCGGCCGGGTCACGGGTATGGTAAGAAATGAAACCCGACAACTTAAATGGGGCGGGTATGGGGGGACCGGACCCGGCCCCAAACCCGACGGGTGCCATCCCTAGATGCGATGATGCACAACCTTTTTTTTTCAAACAAGGGCAAAATTAGCTTTCCCTGGGCCGAGGCCCATCTCCTCTCTTCCCTGCCTTCACGCACGCAGCACCTAGCACAGCAGCCGCCGCCCACCTCCACTCAAAAAAAAGCAGCCGCCGCCCACCACCCGAAGCCCACCAGCAGCAGAGGGAGGGGGAGGACAGAGGCAGAGGGGCGTACCTCTTCTGGAGGCGATGACGCGCGGCGGTGGGGGAAGGGCGCGGGCGACGCGGTCGTCGGGGAAGGAGACGCGGGCGGCGGTCTTCGGGGAAGGAGACGCGCGCGGGAGGAGGAGCCGCTACGGAGCGCGCGGCGGTGGCGACCGGAGGCGGAGGCGTTGACGACGACGGAGGGCGCGGGCAGCCTGGCGGCGTCGTCGATGAAACAGAGAAGCAGAGAAGAGAAGCAGAGAAGAAGAAGAGAAGTTATAAAGGGGAGGGAGTATACGTCCCGGTTGGTGGCTCCAACCGGGACTAAAAGCGCATACGTCCCGGTTGGAGCCACCAACCGGGACATATACTCCAATTTTCAGTAGCTGAAGGGGCGCGCGCGCAGGGGGTCTTCAGTCCCGGTTGGTGGCTCCAACCGGGACATATTCCCCTGTTTTCAATTTTTTTTAGGTATTTTCTGTCTGTTCCCGCTTTATTTTTTATTTTGGGGTTTAAATTTGTAATGTTTTTTAAATGATAATTACTTTGGAATTTAGAAAAACTTTAAACATAAAAAGTGTTTGAATTTGAATAACTAATTCGAAACCATTTTCTGTTTTGAAAAATAATTAATGTAACCATTTAAACTATGAACAATTAAAAATTAAAAATGAATTAACTTATATTTTTTAAATATTAATTTGGAATTTAGAAAAACTTTAAACATAAAAAGTGTTTGGATTTGAATAAATAATTCAAAACCATTTTCTGTTTAAAAAAATAATCAATGTAACCATTTAAAATTAATAATGAAATAATTTATATTTTTAAATATTAATTTGGAATTTAGAAAAACTTTAAACATAAAAAGTGTATGGATTTGAATAAATAATCCAAAACCATTTTTGTATTTTTAAAAAATAATTAATGTAACCATTTAAAATTAAAAATGAATTAACTTATATTTTTTAAATATTAATTTGGAATTTAGAAAAACTTTAAACATAAAAAGTGTATGGATTTGAATAAATAATCCAAAACCATTTTCTATTTTTAAAAAATAATTAACGTAACCATTTAAAATTAAAAATGAATTAAGTTATATTTTTTAAATATTAATTTGGAATTTAGAAAAACTTTAATTTGGAATTAACTTATAAGTAATTCAAAACTATTTTCTGTTTTTAATGGGCGGAAAAAAGAGGACGGAAAATAATGGGCGGAAAGAAAATTTGATTAGGATAGAACTGGAATTAAAGTACATAACACAACTAACACAAAGTTACATAGAAGAACTGAAAATTAAGATACATGGACAGATTAAGCCACAACCGGCCGAACTTATTTTGCAATGTTGGAATAATTCAGTCATGCTCCTGCCTACACCTGTAATACTCGCCACTGTAGTCGTCGTACTCGCCGTGGCCGTCGTCGCTATCGTCGTCGGGGTCGCCGTAGTTGAACCTTGAAGGTTGAGTACGAGTGGGCTAGACTTGAGGGTAGCGCAGGCGGGGGCTAGAGTCGGCGGCCGTGTCGTAGGCCATGACGCTCTAGAGAGTCCGGCCGCGCCACCACAGCCGACGGCCGGCCTCGTTGAAGTTCGGAGGAGGTAGGCCCTCCTCCTCGTGCCTGGCGAGTGCCCTCTCACGCCGATCCACGAAGAAGGCTTCCTAAGTCGGGAAATAGTCGGGATGCCATCAGGGATTCCTCCGCTGCTCCGGCGTGAGCTCTAAGTAGTAGTGGTTCGTGATGGCCATCCGACGCGCCACACCAAGAGGGACAGGAGGAACCGGCACGCCTCCGGCGCTCAGCATCCAGCCGACGGGGACACAGTAGCCCGGCGGGCAGGGGTAGTTAGAGGCGCAAAGCGCCTCCGCCTCCCTGGGAGTTAGTGCTACGGTGGAAGCCATGGGAAAGAGTGATGAGGTTGCAGATATGAGTCTAGAGATGTGCAATGACAATGGAGGCCAACCCTACATATATATAGTGAAGAACTGGCGGGAAAAAATGGCGGGAAGAAAAATGGCGGGAAAAATGGCGGGAAGAAAAATGGCGGGAAAAATGGCGTGTCGACATTATTTCGTGCGGAGTGTACCTTGTCCCGGATGGTGTCACCAACCGGGACTAAAAATGAAAAATGGCGCGTCCACACACATGCATAATATGGGAACATATTGCGTCCACACACATGCATCTGAATTTCTAACTATGGTCGAACCGGTGTGCATGAAGATAGGGGACGAGCATCGTTAGAACTTGCATTGGATCTGTGAAGAAACCAAATATTGCGAGTCTAAACATGATTTTTTCAAAAAATCACGGACGATAGATCATGTACCTGTAGTACAAACCGGACCCACTTCCTACCGATTCGGCAGACATTTGTCCTTTTTACCCGGGATGGACGAAAAGGTTTGATATGTACCGGTTGGGAGATAGTCCATGTAAGTTGGTCTAGTATTTTAGGAAAATGGGATGGTAGCATTCTGAAACGGCATTTTGGTGGTTACTTCACAAAACGACCCGTTTTTTACGCTCGGAAAATGGAAAAGGGCTTTTCCGTGCGACAAAAAGGAAAACTTCCTCCTGCAACATTGTTCTCCATACCAATGTCCACACACATGTATAATATGGGCACAACATCACAAACTATGCCGTGATTCAGCACATAACATCGGTCATTTGGACCGAAAGCCATGAAACCTCGAACATGATAGGTCATTTTGTGAAGGTTTTTCGAAACATGGTCAATATACCAAGTCTGGTATTTTTCCTTTCAACTATGTAACATAATATGACACCACGCGAAGGATTTTCATTGTTCGGATTTTTTTTTGAATTTATTATGCCCGTTTTGAATTATTTGAATTTCTAACTATGGTCGAACCGGTGTGCATGAAGATAGGGGACGAGCATCGTTAGAACTTGCATTGGATCTGTGAAGAAACCACATATTACGAGTCTAAAAATGTTTTTTTCAAAAAATCACGGGTGATAGATCATGTACCTGTAGTACAAACCGGACCCACTTCCTACCGATTCGGCAGACATTTGTCCTTTTTACCCGGGATGGACGAAAAGGTTTGAGATGTACCGGTTTGGAGATAGTACATGTAAGGTGGTCTAGTATTTTAGGAAAATGGGACGGTAGCATTCTGAAACGGCATTTTGGTGGTTACTTCACAAAACGACCCGTTTTTTGCGCTCGGAAAATGGAAAAGGGCTTTTCCGTGCGACGAAAAGGAAAACTTCCTCCTGCAACATTGTTATCCATACCAATGTCCACACACATGCATAATATGGGCACAACATCACAAACTATGCGGTGATTCAGCACATAACATCGGTCATTTGGACCGAAAGCCATGAAACCTCGAACATAATAGGTCATTTTGTGAAGGTTTTTTCGAAACATGGTCAATATACCAAGTCTGGTATTTTTCCTTTCAACTATGTAACATAATATGACACCACGCGAAGGATTTTCATTGTTCGGATTTTTTTTTGAATTTATTATGCCCGTTTTGAATTATTTGAATTTCTAACTATGGTCGAACCGGTGTGCATGAAGATAGGGGACGAGCATCGTTAGAACTTGCATTGGATCTCTAAAGAAACCACATATTGCGAGTCTAAAAATGATTTTTTCAAAAAATCACGGGCGATAGATCATGTACCTATAGTACAAACCGGACCCACTTCCTACTGATTCGGCAGACATTTGTCCTTTTTACCCGGGATGGACGAAAAGGTTTGAGATGTACCGGTTGGGAGATAGTCCATGTAAGGTGGTCTAGTATTTTAGGAAAATGGGACGGTAGCATTCTGAAACGGCATTTTGGTGGTTACTTCACAAAACGACCCATTTTTTACGCTCGGAAAATGGAAAAGGGCTTTTCCGTGCGACAAAAAGGAAAACTTCCTCCTGCAACATTGTTCTCCATACCAATGTCCACACACATGCATAATATGGGCACAACATCACAAACTATGTCGTGATTCAGCACATAACTTCCTGCCGATTCGGCAGACATTTGTCCTTTTTACGCGGGATGGACGATTTCGGCAGGCTGGGCCAGGCAGCACTAATGATAGGGTGAGTGTCGACATTATGTCGTGCGGCATGTACCTTGTCCCGGATGGTGTCACCAACCGGGACTAAAGATCAACCTGTAGTCCCGGTTGGAGACACCAACCGGGACAAAACACGAGTCAGCACTAATGATAGGGGTGAGTGTCGACATTATTTCGTAAGTGTCGACACTATGCCGAGCTGCTTGTACTATAAATAGGCATCCTTGCGAGTCTAGTCCTCCAGCCAGTTTTCGAGAGCAGGGACACCACTGCAGCCAGTTTCAGGGAGATGCCGACGGAGCCCAGTCCTCCGGCATCTCCGAGAAACTGGTCATAGAGGCACTCCCTAATATGTGAAATTAGTTAGCTCCGAGGCGTATTGATCTAGTTAGATAAGTTACAAGCTGCAAGATGGTTTTTGAGAGCAGGGACACCACTGCGGCCAGTTTCAGGGAGATGCCGACGGAGCCCAGTCCTCCGGCATCTCCGAGAAACTGGTCATAGAGGCACTCCCTAATATGTGAAATTAGTTAGCTCCGTGGCGTATTGATCTAGTTAGAGAAGTTACAAGCTGCAAGATGGTTTTCGAGAGCAGGGACACCACTGCGGCCAGTTTCAGGGAGATGCCGACGGAGCCCAGTCCTCCGGCATCTCCGAGAAACTGGTCATAGAGGCACTCCCTAATATGTGAAATTAGTTAGCTCCGAGGCGTATTGATCTAGTTAGAGAAGTTACAAGCTGCAAGATGGTTTTCGAGAGCAGGGACACCACTACGACCAGTTTCAGGGAGATGCCGCCGGATCCCAGTCCTCCGGCATCTCCAAGAAACTGGTCATAGAGGCACTCCCAGTCCAGACACAAAACGGGACTAACACTCAAGACATTTATTAATATTAAAAACTGAGACTACAAAACCGGGACTAAAGGCCACAAACCGCGAAATATATCCTTCGGTCAAGCCACAAACCGCGAAAGACATGAACTAGAGTTACATAATATGAGCATGAACTTCTTGGCATATGTCATTCCTTATGATCGCTTCAGACGTAACCATGGAGCATCTTCTTTACTTAACGGAATGCTTGGGTCAGTTTTCACTGTGAAGGGCGGAATTTCATCAAACTTATTATAATCTTTTGACATGTCTGTCTTGTCCTCGATTCCCACGATGTTTCTTTCCCCTGAAAGAACTATGTGACGCTTTGGCTCATCATATGATGTATTCGTTTGCATATTCTTTCTTTTTTTCGGTCTGGAGGACATGTCCTTCACATAGAAAACCTGAGACACATCATTGGCTAGGACGAATGGTTCATCTCTATAACCAAGATTGTTGAGATCCACTGTTGTCATTCCGTACAACTGGTCTATCTTTACCCCTTCCCCATTCAGGTTGACCCATTTGCAGCGAAACAAAGGGACCTTAAAAGAGACTCCATAGTCTAGTTCCCATATCTCCTCTATGTAACCATAATATGCATCCTTTTGTCCATTCTCGTCTATTGCATCAAAGCGGACAACACTATTTTGGTTGGTGCTCTTTTTATCTTGGGCGATCGTGTAGAATGTATTCCCATTTATTTCGTACCCTTGGAAATTCAATACAGTAGAAGATGGTGACGCGGCCAACAAGTATAGATGATCTCCAACAGTGGTGTCATTCAAGAGATGTGTCCGCATCCAACCACCGAAAGACTTCATGTGTTCATCTGTAATCCATGATTCAGGCTTCCCCGGATTTTTGGAGCGTACAATATTCTTGTGTTCCTCGATATACGGAGCTGCCAAGGTGGAATTATGTAGAACTATGTAGTGTGCTTTAGTGAAAGAATCCCCGTCCCTACATATCATTGCTTTCTTTCCCAGCGTGCCTTTTCCACTTAGTCTTCCCTCATGCCGCGAGTCAGAAACACCAATCGGCTTAAGGTCAGGAATAAAGTCAACACAAAACTCAATGACCTCCTCTGTTCCATATCCCTTGGAGATGCTTCCTTCTGGTCTAGCACGGTTATGAACATATTTCTTTAAGACTCCCATTAACCTCTCAAGGGGGAACATATTGTGCAGAAATACCGGACCGAGAATGGCAATCTCTTCCACTAGATGAACCAGGAGATGCGTCATAATATTGAAGAAGGATGGTGGGAACACCAATTCAAAACTAACAAGACATTGTACCACATCCTTCTGTAACCTTGGCAGAATATCTGGATTGATTACCTTCTGAGATATTGCATTGAGGAATGAACACAGCTTCACAATGGGTACTCGAACATTTTCCGGTAGAAGCCCCCTCAATGCAATCGGAAGCAACTGCGTCATAATCACGTGACAGTCATGAGACTTCAGGTTTTGGAACTTTTTCTCTGCCATATTTATTATCCCCTTTATATTAGATGAGAAGCCCAACGGCACCTTGATACTGTAAAGGACTTCAAAAAAGATTTCCTTCTCTGCTTTGGTAAGAGCATAGCTGGCACGACTTAAGTGACGCCCTTTATCCGTCTTGTTATGTGTATGCATGTTCTTTGGGTCTTTCATATTTTGTTGGTCCTCCCGTGCTTCAGGTGTATCTTTTGTCTTCCCATACACGCCTAGGAATCCTAGCAGGTTCACGCAGAGATTCTTCGTCACGTGCATCACGTCGATTGAAGAGCGGACACGCAGGACTTCCAATATGGCAGCTCCCAAAATATAGATTTCTTCTTCCACATGGGTGCGTGTCCTGTAGCAACGTCGTTCGGAACTGATTGACCGCCGGGACCCTTTCCAAAGATTACTGCTATGTCCTTGACCATACCAAATACATCATCACCAGCAGGGAGTTCAGGCTTCTTCCGGTGATCTGCCTCACCTTTGAAATGCTTGCCTTTCTTTCTTACGGGATGATTGGTCGGAAGAAATCGTCGATTCGCCAGGTACACAACCTTCTTGCAATTATGCAAATATGTACCTTCGGTCTATCTAAACAGTGGGTGGATGCCTTATATCCCTTGTTTGTCTGTCCTGAAAGGTTACTAAGAGCAGGCCAATCATTGATGGTTACGAATAACAACCCTCGTAGATCAAATGGCTCCTATTTGTTCTCATCCCACGCACGTACACCTGGTTTGCCCCACAACTGTAAGAGTTCTTCAACTAATGGCCTAAGGTACACATGAATGTCGTTGCCCGGTTGCTTCGGGCCTTGGATGAGCACTGGCATCATAATGAACTTACACTTCATGCACAACCAAGGAGGCAGGTTGTAGATACATAGAGTCACGGGCCAGGTGCTGTGACTGCAGCTCTGCTCCCCAAAAGGATTCATGCCATCCGTACTTAGACCAAACCATAAGTTCCTTGCGTCACCTGCAAAGTCTGGGAAGTCTCTCTCGATTTTTCTCCACTGTGACCCATCAGCAGGGTGTCTCAACTTCCCGTATTTCTTACGGTCTTCTTTATGCCATCGCAACAACCTGGCATGCTCTTTGTTTCTGAACATGCGTTTCAACCATGGTATTATAGGAGCATACCACATAACCTTAGCAGGAACCCTCTTCCGGAGGGGCTCTCTCTCAACATCACCAGGGTCATCTCGTCTGATCTTATACCGCAACGCATTGCATACCGGGCATTTATCTAAATTCTTATACTCCTTACCGCGGTAGAGGATGCAGTCATTAATGCATGCATGTATCTTTTGCACATCTAATCCCAGAGGACAGAGAGTCTTGTTTGCTTCGTAGGTACTCTCGAGAATTTCGTTATGTTTTGGAAACTTCGGCTTCATTATTTTCAGCATCTTTTCAAATGAGGAGTCAGTTAGACCACACTCTGCCTTCCATCGCAACAATTCCAGTGTGGTACCGAGCTTTGTGCTGCCATCTTCACAATTTGGGTACAACAATTTCTTGTGATCTTCTAACATGCCCTCTAACTTCAACTTCTCATTTTCTGTTTCACAGTCTCGCTTTGCATCAGAAATGACCCTACCAAGTTCATCAGCCGGCTCATCTGATGCCCGTTCTTCACCTCTTTCCTATCCATTGTCTTCCATTGCAGTATCACTGTATTCAGGAAACATATGATGATAGTTGTTATCATCATCTTCTTCTTCACCATCTTCCATCATAACCCCTCTTTCCCCGTGCTTGGTCCAGCAATTATAGTTGGGCATGAAACCTTTCATAATCAGGTGGCCGCGAATGATTTTCGAGGAAGAGTACTCCTTGTTGTTCCGACATTGAACACATGGACAACGTATAAATCCATTCTCTTTGTTTGCCGTAACCACATCGATAAATTTATCCACGCCTTTGATATACCCGGCTACGCGCCGGTCACCGTACATCCATTCCCGACCGTTCATCTGCATCATATAAGTAAGTTTATCAAAAAACAGGACATCATAAATAGTAAAATAACCAATTCACACCGACACATGAATTGTATCAATGACCTAGAAAAAATAAGATTGCTAACCTCGATCGAGGGAAATAAAGAGGAGAAAGCTCAAGTGCGTCTCGGACACCTTCTATATTTTTGTTCTATGAGAAATTCAACGGGATTTTTCACTCAAACATTTCATCAAACACCTTCAATGCATGCATAGAAGAGAAAAAACTAGCACACCCCTCACACCTTCCACCATTCGAAAAAACAGAGTGGAGGCAGAGGGGGCTGGGGCGTTGCATTTATAGAGGGCAGGAGAATACGTCCCGGTTGGAGCCACCAACCGGGACTAAAGGTGCGTGCCACGCCACGTGGCTGTGGCCAAACCTTTAGTCCCGGTTGGTGGCTCCAACCGGGACGTATTCCCCCTTACCAACCGGGACGCATGCCCCCTGGCCCCGTGTCCGCTCCAACCAGGACGCGTGCCAGCATTAGTCCCGGTTGGTGGCGCAACCGGGACAAATGCTCTAAGGGGTCGCGAACGGATAGCCCTTTTTCCACTAGTGACATACTAGGTCTATATTTATTTCATTTTAAATAAATAAACTGAATTTTGTACCTTAAAATAGACATCGAAGGTATGTCTAGAACTAAGTGTGTAAGATTTATTTTCTTCGAGCAATATTTATCACAATGAGCAGAAATAATTAGGTTAAGTTGCAGATTGTTAAATAAACTACTCAATAATAAATAATGGACGCACACTTATGTTTTATCTTGATGGGTATGGTGGCGACACCCTCATTGGAGCATGCCACCGTGTGGAGACGGCGGACGTGGTTACGTTGGCATTGGCAGGCGTGAAGTGCTATCCATGGATGCAACGTTGGTGCACGCCGGCGTAGCGATGATGTCTGCCGTCGCAATATGGGAGGTTAGGGCGCTTGCGGGTATAGTGGTGGTGGTCGTGTCAAAAGTAGAGGATATTTTGGGTTGAGTGGATTCGGTATGACCGATCATGGTTTTAGCAACGGTAACACGGGACATGGCTTTCATGCTTTTTTGGACTATCATGGCCATGCACGTGGCTATGAAAGCAGCGATGAAAGCCACACCTATTTGACCATGATGGAGTCCACGATGGTCCCACACATGAAAGCAAGGACGGCTAGCCGGCCAGGGAGGAAACGCCGCCCACGTGTTGGTGAGGATGGCCATGGACAAAGCAGGCAGACATGGAAGACGAAGTGTTAGGAACCTCTTTAGATATTCATTGGGATGAAAAACAAACTTGTAGTGATGATGGAGCATCACAAAGCGACGCGACATGGAAAAGGTGGTTAGTTGAGGGATGAAACATACACATCGATGTTGTCAAAAGTTATAGGACTAACAATATCTTATTTACATTTTTCACATAAACCAAATTTTTCGTCCAACTAAACGAATTCATTTAGCAAGTTTAATATCCTTTAAACGATATGTATTTTCCGTGGCAACGCACGGACATTAAACTAGTGGTATGATAGTAGTGAAGATAGATGCACTAGTTACAAAACAATGTACATCTAAGTGTATTGAAATTATTTATAGAATTTAAAATACAATCTTTTGAGATCATGGAATAATTCCACGCCAATTTTACAAAATGAGACCACGTTTTATAGATTTCATAAAAGGCTAAAAACGGTAGGGAGTATAGTGCATGCATAAATTTTGACATTGCTTATATGTTTTGGTAGGAGCCAAAAAGTTATGGAAGTTCTCAATATATATGTTTTTCGTATAATTTTATCTAGATACGGATGTATCTACATACATGTCTTCCTTTTATATCCCTCCTTTGGATACATGTATTTAGAAAATTGTATTATGTCCAATAAATAGATGATAATTCATTTAATTACTAGACAATATAAAGTAATAATATCATAAAAATGCCAATAATTGACATTAACAATTTCATGTAGTATACAACATAACTTACATAACCTTATTTATCTCTGATAACCTTTATTTATCAAACGAGTGGTGGTTTGGTCTTCAAATGTAAACTGCGCGGCAGTCACTGACGCAGCAGGGCATGCAGTAGTAATGCATTTTATTATATATATAGGAATGATAGGCATATATATATATATATATAGAGAGAGATATCCTGGTTTAGAAACGTGCAAGCTTTGGTCCGGCCGGAACAGCATGCAGACGCAGATGACCGTTTTGCTGCAGAGATACCACCGTGTCGTACATACTATCCTTGAGGGGAGTGAATTCCAAGCCCAAGTCCTTGAGCCTGCGGTTCGAGAATCTATACGCCCTCGCCATCGGCTTGCCGTCATCTTCAAGCCTGCGACGTCACCAAATAATTACACACAGAAAACCCTTTTGGATGAGTTGAACGTGAGGTGGGTTACTTGTCGGTGACGGGGTACTGCGGGAAGAGGTCCTTCATGAGCTGCACTAATTGCGCGCGGTGCAGCACGTCGCCGATGCAGAGGTACCGGCCGCCGGCCTGGGGGCACTCGTAGACGAGGACGTGCGCGCGTGCGACGTCGCGGACGTCGGTGTAGACGGCGACGGCGTTCGGGTAGGCCTTCTTGGTGCCCATCATGTAGGTGGTGATGTGAGAGTTGCTCAGGTTGAGTGGCTGCTGCAGCGAGGGGCCAATCGTGAAGGATGGCAGCACCACCGCCAGCTCCAGACCCCTCTTGGCCGCCTCCTCGGTCGCCGTCATCTCCGCTGTCATCTTCGCGCAACAGTATATGTTCTTCATCACACATTTGCAGATTAGTCGTCTACTTGTGATCGATATTGGGTTTAAATAATGTGATGTGGCACTAGAGAGGGGTATAACACTATATATTGATCATCCAGCTTATTAGATCTTACGCCAGTTCGATTGCAGAACTCGTAGTCGCTCCAGCAGGTCTCGTCGAGCACTACGTCGGGGCTCCGGTTAGGGTCCATGTGGACGGCGCCGTAGGACGAAGTGAACACCACGCGCCGCACGCCCGCCTCCGCCGCCGCGCGGATCACGTTCCTGGTCCCCTCGACGGCGACCGGCACCAGTTCCTGCAAGCCGGCAGCACCAGCCTAGGTAATCAATTAAGCAAGTAAGACTCGATCAAAGCAGGGAGTGAGTCAGTGTAACTAACGGGGTCGTTGGACACCGGGGAGGCGACGTGGAAGACGCCGTGGCACCCTGTGAAGGCGGCACGGAGGCTGCCGCAGTCGAGGACGTCGGCGCGGCACAGTGAAAGCCTTTTCTCCGCTCCATCCAGGGCAAGCAGGTGGGCGTTCTTGACATGAGCTTGATCACAAACCAATCCTCGAGAAAATGAAGATCCAGGCACAGCAAGCAGGTGCCAGGTGGGCGGTTTAAATTGCACTACTTACCGGGATCCCTGGCGGTCGCTCTGACATGGTAGCCACGGAGGAGGAGCTCCTTCACCACCCATGACCCAATGAAGCCTCCTGCCCCCGTCACAGAAACCAACTGCTGCTTCTCGCCATTGTTCTCACTGGACGCCATGGTAATTAATTAATGCTCCACGTCGATCAAGCTCTATCTCACTTTTGCATTAGGATCACAGAATAAATATAGATGGAATGGAACCATGTCAAGGCGAGACGTCACTGCATGCTTGAGTAATTAATGGAGCTTTTTCAGCGGTACTCCGGGGAGGTACCGTCCGGTACGCTACGGCGGCGGTGTACCTAGCTACTCCCTGAACACAAACTATACATCAGTACGATGGATGGATGAATCGATCGACCTAAGAAATATCAAGCTAGACAGCAATATTAACCGTCATAGGCAAATTAGATATGGTGGGTATATATATACCATGCATTCTCCAGACAAAAGTATCTCCCATAACTTCATAAGGAAATCCAACTCCCTCTGTACTATCAACATGGAACTAAATCCCACATCTCCACATGCATGAATGGTCATATCAGATTTTACGTGAATTATTTGGACTTTATAATCAAACACTTCTTTACAAATAAATTCTAACACTTTGACGCAGTGTCTGCCCACAGCAGAGGGAGCAATATCCCTCACCACGGGCGAGACGTACGTGAGCTTTTTTCAAGGGTACTCTCAAGGTACCGGTATGTATGACCGTACTACTCCCTGCAAAATACTCCTAAGGCCCTGTTCAGTTACTATAGGATTGGCATGGATTGACCTGGATTAGATTTCATCTAGTTCAAAATCCTCCCCAATCCACTCCAATCCACCTATGAGTGGATTAATCGAACATGGCCTAAGTATTTTCTCGAGGATGGATCGATATTAATTTTTTGTGCCGCGATATTTGACGGAGAGCCGTAGGGGAGACAGGGAGGGCAATTCTTGGAAATCGCCCTCACTCCGACAATGACGTGGAATCTATCTCGCTAGAGGAAACCTGTAGATCGCTGCAGAGCTATCTCTGTAGGACTCCGATCTTAGAGGAGTGTGATATGGAGTTGATGTCTTTGAATTGACATTGAAGAAGAGGGAGGAGAGAAGAAGCTAAGACAGAGAAGATGGCTGAGGTTCTATCTGTGGCAGATAGGGTAGCAGCAAGTGATCGCCGACCTTCTCTATGTGTAAGTCCAAAGGCTAAGACGCCGATGGCGCCGATGCGCTAGCCATAAACTTTAGTGCTACATTCTTTTGATGCAAAGGAATGCATCATGGTGCAACGATTGACGAAACAAGGCTCCAGATCACCATGTTGTTCACCGGAAAGGGGGAAGATCACCATCTTCTTCTTCAACGTCGATGAGACTTACTCAAGTTCAATGAACGATGGTCCCAAGTTCAATTTCTTTATCTAATACAATGGGCCATGTGGGCCCAAAATCAGATTCAATGTTGAGCATGTGGAAAATTTGGTTTGCCATAAGGCTCTTCGTCAACTGCTAAGGGTTTACCAGGAAAAAACTTTCACAATCGGCGCCGATAAACTGGCAAGGCGAGCGGAGGAGCAGCTCACCTTGTGCCGCGCCGACGTCCTAGAGTACGGCGGCCTCTGCGCCGCCTTCCAGGGATGCCACATCGTCTTCCAGGTCACCTCCCCGGTGTTCAACGACCCTGTCGGTTCATGGCCTCTGCTCACTCGTCGCTTCCCGATGAACGCACACGAGACGTGGCGCGCTTACTATAGCCTGGCTTACTATGCTGCTTGCAGGAGCTCGTGCCGGCGGCTGTGGAGGGGACCAGGAACGTGATCAACGCGGCGCCGGACGCCGGTGTGCGATGCGTGGTGTTCACGTCTTCCTACGGCGCCGTGCACATGGACCCCAACCGAAGCCCCAACAACATGGTCGATGAGACGTGCTGGAGCGACTACAAGTGCTGCAAACAAAGGCATAAGAAACACCATTAATTTTCTTCCCCAATTCTGCGTCGTCAACATCTATATTCTCGCAATATGTTGGGCTTCAAACATGTTACAAATATGTCTGGGCAAAGACGATGGCGGAGATCGCGACGACGGAGGAGGCTGCCAAGATGGGCATAGTTAAAAATCAAGTACTCCCTTCGTCTTAAAATAGATGTCACGAACTTTTTTAAATATGGATGCATCTAGACACTATTTAGTATCTAGATTTATCTGAAATTAGATAAATTTTCGACATCTATTTTAAGACGGAGGGAATAGCTAGGTTAAAAATCAAGAAAAAATGACAATAATGGGTGTACAGCCCTCCCTCTCATAGATCCTTTGCTGAAAAGTTTGCCAAGTGCTAGCTCTTAAATATAAATATGTTGCCTATCGAATGATAAAAAGATGGTAGGCAACATATTTAATATGGTATAAGAGCAAGAGATCTTGAGTTTAAATCCTGGCTAACGCAATATTACAAATAAATATATAGGGACACCCAAATCCACGTCCTAGACTCGTGGAGAAGAAAAAAAGGCCACCACCCTGGACGTGAGGGGGAGTTTGAGAATGTAAATATGTTGCATATCCTCTTTTCATTAGTTTGGACTTTTGAAATAATTGGTTAGGGCAACAATCACGTCCATGAGATAGAATCAATCAACCCGCTTCCAATTGCTGGCTTTGCAACGATAAAGTCAATTGGGATTTTTTTGCAACAAACGACTTCATATGAAAGGCTTTGATCCAAAATGGTGTGACTGGATAAATGGCATTGCTAATAGAGGTAGTGTAGGTATTAGAGTAAACAATGCCATAGGACATTACTTCCAAACAAAAAAAGGTTTACGACAAAGTGACCCGCTGTCACCTATTCTTTCTGTTGGAGATATGTCCTAGAGGCAATAATAAAAGTGGTTATTATTATATCTTTGTGTTTATGATAAATGTTTACATTCATGCTATAATAGTATTAACCAGAAACATTAATACTTGCGTGATTTGTAAACTAAATTAGAGTCACTGGTAAAACCTCTTTATAATACTAGCTTGTTGATTAATAGATGATCGTGGTTTCTCGATCATGAACATTTGAGATGTTGTTAATAACAAGATCAATATCATTAGGAGAATGGTATGATGGACATACGCCTATAGATAAGCGTAGCATAAAGATCAAGTCATTTTAATAGTTCAATTGCTATAAGCTTTCTGATACATAGTAACCTAATTCCTTCGACCATGAGATCATGCTAATCACCATCACCGAAAGGATGCTTTGATGACATCAAACACCACACCGTAACTGGGTGGCTATAAAGGTGGCATTGAGTGTTCGGAAAGTATGGGTTGAGGCACATGGATCAAGAGTGGGATTTGTCCATCCATATGACAGATAGATATACTCTGGGCCCTCTCGGTGGAATGTCATCCAATTAGCTTGCAATCATGTGACTGGCTCACAAGGGATCACATACCACGGGAACGAGAAAAGAGTACTTATTGGTAACGAGGTTGAACTAGGTATGCAGAGATGCCGACGATCAAAACCTCGGATAAGTAAACTATCGTGAGACAAAGGGAAATTGGTATCTTATGTAAGTGGTTCATTCGATCGCAAAGTAATCGTAGAAATATGTGGGAGCCATATGAATTTCTAGATTCCTCTATTGGTTATTGATTAGAGAAGTGTCTCGGTCATGTCCGCATAATTCACGAACCGTAGGGAGACACACTTAAGGATTCGATGTTGTTTAGTAGATATGGAATGTTAGTAGGGATACCGAATGTTTTTTGGAGTCTCAGATGGGATCCGGGATATCACGAGGAGATCCGGAATGGTCCGGAGAATAAGATTCATATAAGGAAAGTCCTATTTCGGAGTTCGGGAAAGTTTCCGATGATTTCATCGGAGAGGTTCTAGAAGGGTCTAGAAGGTTCACCGGTCCGGAAGGAGAATGGTCCATAAATGTGACATGGGTATGTGGAATGATTGGATCATGTCCAAGGTCACTTGGTGTTGGCATATGCAAGAGAGAAATAAAGCTCTAAATTAAGAGTCAAATGGGAAGTTTGAAAAGTCAAACTCGAACAATGGTTTCCTAGTGGGAGAAGAAACAAGTCCTTCTCTCAGTCCAACTTGGGTTTGGGTTTGGATTCAAACCCACCCCTCCCAAGGCTGCCCTTCCCTCTCATAAATAGAGGGGGAGGGCTGCCCCAAACAACACAAGTCCCAAGCCCTCTCCACGAGCCGCCGCCGCCCGCCGCCAGCGCCGCCGCTCGCCGCCGCCGCGCGTCGCCTCCTTGCACCGCCTTGCCGCGCTGCCGCCGCCTCCGGTCCGTCGCCTCCGCCCTAGCCGCCGCCGACACCTCCTCCTCCTCCCGGATATCTAAACCCTAGTTTTCCGGGAAACCCTAATCCACCATAACTCGCATCCGGCTTAGGCAAAGCCTTGCGGGATCTTCCCTCTACTTCTGACACCACGCCGTCGTGCTGCCGGAATCGCGAGGGAGAACTACAACCTCTGCTGCCTGCTGGAACAAGGGAGAGGAAGGTCTTCATCGAGTACCGAACGTGTGACCGACTGCGGAAGCGCTGCCGGAACGCAGCGCCGGAAGGATCGTCTACGCGATCTTGAGATCGGCAAGTGTACGACTACATCACCCACGAGAATCTGCTCTTGTTAACCACTTTGGAATCTTCGAGGATGAGTTCTTCTATCGACTCGTTGCTATAATCTAGTAGATAGATCTTGGCTTGTTTGTGTGCATGTGGTAGAATTTTTTTGTTTTTCATGCTACGAACCCCTACACTTTCTAACCTGGTGGCTGGTATGCTTGCTATTTTAATAGCGAGAGCTAAGGAGGATGGTCAGGTAGATGGCCTTAGTCCTCACTTAGTGGAGGGGGGAATATCTCTACTTCAGTATGTGGATGGCACAATTTTTTTTTTGGAACATAACTTGAAAAAAGCTTTGAATATGAAATTGATCTTATGTATATTTGAGCAGCTCTTGGGTCTTAAGATTAACATTCATGAAAGCAAAATATTCTGTTTCGGTAAAGAAAAAGATGTGCAGGACAAATATAGAGAAATTTTTGGTTGTGAAGTGTGAGGTTTCCCCTTTAGATATATGGGAATCCCGATTCATTTTAGAAAGTTAAAGAATGGGAAATGGAAGCCAGTAGAAGACCGTTTCAAAGTTAAACTTAGTAGCTGGATTGGTAAGTTGCTTTCCTATGGAGATGGTTTAATACTCATCAATTCTGTGCTTACTAGTTTGCCCATGTTTATGCTTTTCTTTCTCAAAATACCCATAGGGGTGTGTAAGAGATTGGATTTCTTTCGATCAAGATTTTTCTAGCAGAGCGATGGCCATAAAACAAAGTAAAGATCAAGGGGGACTTGGGATAGAGATTTTACAAATTAAAAATAAGTGTTACTTAGAAAGTGGATGTTTAAACTCTTAAATGAGGAAGGGGTTTGGTAAAAGCTACTCCAAAATAAATATCTTCACTCACATACCCTATCTCAAGTTAGTGCTAAACCTGACGATTCACCATTTTGGAAAGGATTGATGAAGGTAAAAGGAGAGTTTTTTTACCGGGGCTCTTTTAAAGTTGGGAATAGCCTAGAGACAAGATTTTGGGAGGATTCCTGGATGGGGGAGATGCCCCTTGCCGAGCAGTACCCCTCGCTATATAATATCTCCCTATACAAGAACGTTACCATGGCAACGGTTCTTTCAGGGTTTTCAATAAATATAGCGTTTAGAAGAAACCTAACCAGAAACAAATGGACGAGATGGCTACATCTTCTTAGTTGATTAATAGATGTTAATTTGACTACTGAAAATGATAAGTTTGTTTGGAATCTTACATCATTTGGTGCCTTTTCGGTAAAGTCAATGTATCTCGATTTTATGAATGGGCATACAACTTCTGAAAATAAAGATTTTCATGTGGTTCCTGCATAAAAAAGTCATTCTAACTAATGACAATCTGCTAAAAGGAAATTTGGCAAGGGGATAAGTCTTGTTGTTTTTGTGATAAGGAGGAGACTATCGATCATTTGTTTGTTCATTGCCCACTTGCGCAGGTGGTGTGGCGCATTGTGCATATAGCTTTCGGTTTGGCAGCCCTAACAAATATCTCTGATCTTTTTGGAAATTGGTTGCATGGAATAGAAAAGAATATTAAAGGCCAGATTAGAGTTGGCATATGTGCTCTTTTATGGGATATTTGGCATGTTCGGAATGATCTTACTTTCAACAAGTCAAATC
The DNA here is from genome assembly GCA_916181665.1 of Avena sativa. Lineage (NCBI taxonomy): Eukaryota > Viridiplantae > Streptophyta > Magnoliopsida > Poales > Poaceae > Avena > Avena sativa. Next base: position 328,122,592 of record OV702284.1, on the reverse strand, counting down.
GTTCTTCTTTTATGCAGATTATTCCTCTAGCTATTCACTGGATCCGTTTGTGGTTATGTCTACAGTCGAGGGCACACCGACAAGCCATGGAATTTGGGTGTAGCCACCTGGATATGGTTGCGTGAGAGTTATTCGGCCGATGTGGCTGGCAGCTTATTAATAGGATCACATGTTAGGACCTTGGCGCTCCCCCTTTCTTGCTGTTGTAGGTGGCTAGTCCATATGGAGACTCTTTCTGATCAGTGATTGGTCTGTTACAATAATCTTGAGACAGCTATGGCTGGGTACTTTGGTTCTTAATAATTAATAAAGGTCGTATGCATTATTTTAATGCAGAGGTCGGGACTTTTTCCCCATTTCGAATTTTTTTTGCTAGCTTTGCACATGAAGTCACGTATGCATTGCATGGACCGCATTCAGAATTCGTAATAGTTCAGCGCCGCTGAAGTTGGCACGTAAGAATTCCGGGACCAAAAGTAACCTGACGGCCCCAAACTATCTAAGCTCGGAACGGACATATTATGAAATAGTTTCTAAAAGGGGTCAGGCAAGGATTTAGTTTTACAAGAGGGACAGATTTGTCAAAAATAGGTCATCACCTCGATAAGGTAAGTCCAACCAACGGAGGCTTTGGAGATGTCCAACTTTAGAAAAGGGCTCGGTGGAGACCGTGTTTGGCAAAATAGGTGGCAGCCGGTTAGGAAGAAGCTTGGCGAAGATCTTAGATAGACTGTGAATTAAGCTAATGGGCCTGTAGTCGCCCTGAGACAAAGCATCTGATTTCTTCCGGATGAAGATGATATTATATTAGAGCGTAATATTATTTGCTTCTGTGAGCTGATGAGCATCATGGAACATGCTTTCAAGCTGCCAGCATAGCCTTGGTCAGCATGTGTACTATGGATCAACTTACCAGATTCTTCTCAAAGCCTGGCCTGGCATTATATGCAGCTTTATTGATCCGCATCGTGATTTTTCTGTATACCCTGCATGTCCATAAAGTGTGAATCATAGAACACATAGGACAGACAAACAATTAACAAAGAGATCGAGTTAGTGCTCAAACCCACTAGATTCCAAACTGATGCGATGCAGTGGTCTCTAGCTTCAATCAAACACCAATTAATAATAGCCCTTTCGTTTGTGCTATATATATGTGCGCTCGCATGTGAATTGCTCTCGTGCTCTTTTCAAGATACTTCCTTCCAAAAGAGTTAGCTAAATCAATCAAACACGATCACGATCAACGTCAGTCGCCATGTCTTCCTCTTTCGCCGGTGAGGAGCAGCTGGTTTGTGTGACCGGAGCGGGTGGCTTCATTGGATCATGGGTGGTGAAGTTGCTTCTCCTTCATGGCTACTCCGTAAGGGGAACGGTCAGAGATCTTGGTAAGACCATTTGTATCTTCAGCTTCTTTACATTAGATGCTAAACTGATAGGCCCGTTTTGCCTCACTATATATGTACTTATTTGAGGGGAACGGTCTCCATGCATGTGTCTACTTGTATGATTTTACTGGTATATATGCATTATATATCGTATTTGAGCAATCCTCTCAACAATTAGGATATCCATTCCAAGGGTTGATTGAAGTATGCCAATCTTGAAGAACTGGCATACTAATTGAATTAATCAAGTGGCCATTATTCTAGCATTATAGAAAAACTCTTTGATATGACAAGTGCCGGACTGATTTCAAATAATAGATATTGTCACATAAATATAAATTCCTTTTATTCCAACGTGAAGATTGAATCACTGGACAACAAAAATAAGGTATTAGCATCCCGTTGAGTAGCAATATTGTACTAATAGTTTTGTAGAATACATTATTTGTATATTGACACCAGATTATATGCAGGTCTAAATCTTGTAGTAAATGATCTGGATGTGAAAAGAAAAAAATCACAACAACTTAACATGCAAAATATAGAATGTTTCAAATATCATGTAGACATCCCTCGAGTGAAAAAAAAATGTATTTCTGCTTATGTCTTTTGACTTGTGAACCAGCGGCATCAATCAGAGTACATACTCGATTAGATTAAAAAAGGTGAAAATAATTTAAATATATATTTTATTTACCTGGCATCGAACGTAAAGCTTGGTCTCTTCCATTCAAACATAACTTAGTTTGGGGAAAAAACTGTGGCCCGTTTGAGCTGTAGTATTATATCAAAATTGGAATTCTTCTAAGGAGTCCTATGCACTATTTTCGAATGAAATTCCAATCTGCACAAACTTCTCGGAATGCTTTTTTCTCTCTTGTCCAATGAAACCAACACCAGTACAAATATACATAATATATAGGAATTTATTTGGAATGGCACTTCAATAATATGGATTTTTGTTCATGTGTTTCTGGACGAGTGAATCAAACATGAACAATTCTCCTTTGCCACGTGGCGTCTTCCGTGCCATCAACTTCATCTTCCAGATCTTGTTGGTGAATATTGTTCTAATGGGTTGTGCGTGTTTGGTTAATTTGCGTAGCTGATGGCAAGAACGCCCACCTGCTCGCGCTAGAAGGAGCGGACGAGAGGCTCTCCCTGTGCTGCGCCGATGTTCTGAACTATGAGAGCCTCCGCGCCGCCTTTAGTGGCTGTCACGGCGTCTTCCACATCGCGTCGCCAGTTTCCAACGACCCGGTTAGCCCCTGCTCACATGTTGCGATTTCCATGAAGGGCCGTGTACTTACTTGATTACCTGTCGATGCCGCCTTACAGGAACTCGTGCCGGTCGCCGTGGACGGGACCAAGAACGTGATCAGCGCGGCGGCGGACGTGGGCGTGCGGCGCGTGGTGTTCACTTCGTCCTACGGCGCCGTGCACATGGACCCTAACCGGAGCCCCGACGCCGTGGTCGACGAGACGTACTGGAGCGATTATGAATTCTGCAAACGAACAGGCGTACGTAATTCAGCCTTTTCATTCCTGAGTTTTATCTAACATTCCATCTCCTTTAATTTATACCCCGATTCAACTTGTTAACTTGTACAATCTGCACCTACATACCCAGAACATGTACTGCTGCGCGAAGATGACGGCGGAGAAGACGGCGATGGAGGAGGCGGCCATGAGAGGCGTGGAGCTGGCGGTGGTCGTGCCAAACGTAACGATCGGCCCCGCACTGCAACAGACACTCAACGCGAGCATCGGCTCCGTCGTGAAGTACATCACGGGCACCAAGGCAGCCTACCTGAACGCCGTCGCCGGCTACACCGACGTCCGCGACGTCGCCCGCGCCCACGTCCTCGTCTACGAGCACCCCGACGCCCGTGGACGCTACCTCTGCATCGGCGCCGTGCTGCACCGGGCGCACTTCCTCAAGCTCCTCAAGGACCTCTTCCCGCAGTACCCCGTCACCGCCAAGTACGAACGGATCAACTTCATTCTGCATGTTTTGTCATCCATCCATATTGTGCTTTCCCTCTCCGGCCGATCATAGTACCAGCATGTTGTCGTTCGTCATGGCTGCAGGTCCAAAGATGATGGCAAGCCCATGGTCAAACCGTACAACTTCTCGACCAAGAGGATCAAAGACTTGGGCCTAGCGTTCAGTCCTCTGCAGCAAAGTTTGTACGACACGGTGATATCCCTGCAGCAAAAGGGTCACCTGCTTCTGCCTGCTGCGGTGCCAAAGCGTGCACGGCTGTAAACCAAGGTGTTAGCCCTATAAGTGCACCGTTTATATAATAGTGACCCGACATACAGTGTACCATATATGTCAAATGATAAAATGTTGGTACATATAGCACAATAATACACAAAATCATCTATCCTATAGTATTGCGACTAGCATTCTGACCCGCGCAACCGTTCGTTTTGAAAAAATAATCTGATACTTTTGTGTTTTGGAAAAAAAAAATCTCAGGAATGCATGTACATAGTCCATATATTTGTGCCAAATTTCAATAAAAAAATTCGTTACATTTTAGGATATGGAAAAAGAAAAATTTCTGAAAGTAAATAAGACTAAAATATGTATGTTTTGCAAGAAATTTATCTTTTTTGTGCAGCTCAAAATAAAATATATTTTTATACGAAATTTATATCGTATATTATTCTAGATGTATGTATCTAGTTATATACTTATTTTCAAAAAAAATTGGAGACCCAAAAATACAAGTTTCAATTTTTTCAAACAAGAGCACTTGTGCCCATGTGCCAAAGACATTTTCGAACTGTCGAGAGAATAGTAATGCTATCTAGTTAAAGTCTCTATACATGTAAAATTTTTCCTTCTCTAATTAAAAGGCAATGCAGAGCTGCCGTTTACTCAAAAAAAAATGTTGCTATGCTACTTCACACAAATCAAACATGCAGCAAGACTCCTTTTTTCTCTATCAATGCAAAACTACATTATCATTTATTCTTTAACAATAGTTACCCGGTTAATTACATGCTTACAGTTGTACTCTGGTATATACTGGGTACCTCTACATCTTTTTAATAAAAAAAGATCAAAATTTGCACAAATTCACACAACTCCATGTTGAATCTCCAAAGTCTCCATACTTTCTTTTGTTGCTCCGGCTTTGTTTATCATCCAGCAGCCTAGCTTGTGGATCATGTATGTGCCTTGTATATCATAGGCACGCATGTTTTGGCGCCACGGGAACAGGAGGTAGGTGGCCCTTTTTTTTGCGCACCCTCTCAGACAAGCTTTCCGTAAGCGGAGTGAACTCCAAACCTAAGCACGTGGTTTGAGAATTGGGGTTGAGGAGGAGAGGGAACAAGAGGTGTTCTACCATGCTCCAACTGGATGCCTCGATCACGAGCGACTAGCTAAACTCATCTAGGGTTTTGTCCCCTTGCTGGCGATGCTGCCGGTCCGCTCCACCTCCGGTGGCTTAGGGCCTTGGAGGTGTGGCGGACCATGGCCTCTCGCCGACGGAAGGCTTTTCATTAATGTTTAGTCTTTTTTAGTGTCTTCTTTGGGATGTTGGCGGCGACTATATCCTGAAGTCAGAATAAGGTCCTTCCCGCCCTATCCTCGCTTCGTTGGTGTGTCTAGCACCGACGGAGGGCTCGTGGAGTCATATGTACGACGAATCTCTTGGGATCCGATCGTTTTCCGTATTCATAGGTGTGGTTTGAGGTCAGTCTTCTCATATCTATGGTTGTCATCTTCGGCGACGGTTGCTGCTCTGGTGCGCTTGTCCTATGGGGTCTTAACACGACGAACTCTCGTCTGTCTTCTACAACAAGCTCAACTATGACAAGGTTTGCCGGCTCCGGTGATGGAGGGGCGATGATGGCGGCACGCCTTCGGCTCGTGCTAGTGTCTGTGGTCGTTGCTAGGTGGTCCAATAACCTATTTGTAATCTCTACTACTTTTAAGACTCTTTGTACCGTTGTTAATGATTATTAATAGATCGGTAGAATTAAAAAAAAGGATAATCCTATAGCTACAGAAAGAACTTACGGACCGAACCTACGCAGTGGCGGAGCTAGCAAGTATGAGAGTGGGCCTTGGCATACCCTCGAGCAAGCGATGCATTAGTACTAGTAGGAAAAAAAACTGTTGATCGATCGTGCAAAACCGGCCAGCCGAGTCCCATATATACGGCATATGTAGAAATAAAAAAACAAAGACGTGATCCATAGCAACAACTGCACGGAAATGATCCATCAGGGCTTGGAATACGCTGCCACCGCGCGATCTCTGCCAGGTCAGGAGTATCTGATCAGATCAGCGATCGATCTATTGGCAATTCTCCAACACGCCACGCCAGTACCGGCATTATTTCTGGACATTAGCCCCAACGCGTCTCGAGATTTCCCAAAGTCGGGTTCTGGCAAGCCGTATCCGTGCATCAGTAATCACCTAAATACTCCCTCCATTCCCTCTGATCCATATTAGTTTGACTCAAATTTGTCTAGATATGCACTAAAATTTGACTAGATATGTTCATATCTAGGTGAATCTAAGTCAACTGATATGGGCAGAGGGAGTAGCTGATTCTCTAAAAGATCAACATTCATATGTATATAGCATATTAAGATTAAATAGTTCAGTATAAATAAATCATGAGTATCTATTTTATGATTTTTCTTGTTCTTTCTGCAAAGAACAGAATGCAATCAGACTTGTTAATGGGGCAAAGAACAAAATGCAACAATTGAGATCTAATGGTTGGGTTCAATTTCTTGATAAGATCACTTTGTTTTGTGAGAAGCATGGTCTTGAAGTTTCGTCTATAGATGATAATTATGCGCCTTACGAAAAATCAGCAAGGTATGCTCGTGCTCGAAATCAAACAAATGATGACCACTTCAGAAGAGAAGTATATATTGGTGTCATCGATCAAATTAGTTAAGAGCTTGATAATCGGTTTGACGAGGTTAATATGGACTTATTGTCTTGTATGTCAACCTTCAATCCTTCAAACTCATTTGCTTCTTTTGATGCAAAGAAGGTATGCAAACTAGCTGAGTTTTACCCAAACGATATCCCAGGCAATTATTTGCTAAAGCTTGAATTGCAACTTGATAATTGCGTTGATGACGTGAGACGAGATGAGAACTTTCAAGGCCTAGATAATCTTGTTGACCTCTCAGTTAAACTTGTTAAAACAAAGAGGCATAAAGTGTATGATATACTCCCTCCATTCCAAGGCTTAAGGCATATAACTTTTTTGAAAAGTCAAACCATGGAAAGTTTGACCAAAATTTTAGAAAATACTACCAAGAACTATTAAATTTTATAGATACCATGTGAAAATATATTTTATGACGTATGAAAGGGTATGGATAATGTATTGTAAATATTAATATTTTTCTTTAAAAACTTGGTCAAACTTCAGTTGGTTTGACTTTAATAAAATTGAAGTTAAGAAATAAGATGGGTGACAGTTTTTTGGATGATTCTCTAGTCACATACATTGAGCGAGATATTTTTTTCTGAATTTGATGAAGATGATATAGTGGAGACGTTCATGTCATTAAAGAAATGCATGCCACGCAAGTCAAACAAGTACTCCCTCCGCTCCGGTATAAAGGGCCTCTAGCGTTTTTTTGCCTGTTTCAAATTGTGGAGAAAATAAGGCCGGAAAGAATTAATTAATGTTTAATGCCCTCCTAAAAACGCTCCGGGTCTTTCCTTTTGTCATGCATGCAGTTGTGGGAAACGATCTTGCCTGCAGCATTATTTTGGAAACTGAATCGCATGCACTTCCTCTCCTAAAACTAGCCCGCTGGTTGGCTCTGTCATCAATCTCCTTCCTTCCTCTAAACCCAATCGTTATACGCCTTGGTTCCGCTGCAATTTGCTAGAGGCCCTTTATACCGGAGCGAAGGGAGTAGTATTGTAAGTTTCTTTTATTAATATTTTAGATTGTTAGTATGGTGAGTAGACTTTTAGTATGGTTATTTATGCGTTTTCCATCTTTAATCATCAATTACATATTGTTTACTTATTCTACATCATATTACAATGCAAATTTACAATTTTGTATAGAATTGTCAAATAGATTTTATCTAGATGGTCGCCAAAATTTTGGTGCGGCATACTGATACGTCAGAAACGTATCTGTAATTTTTTATGCTCCATGCTTGTTTAGTATCTACTTTGTTTTGCTTTGTCTACACTTTGAGGTGTTTTTATATCTTTTCTAGAACTAACCTATTAACAAGTTGCCACAGTGCTAGTTGTCTGTTTTCTTCTGTTTTTTGGTTCCAGAAAGGCAGAAAATCAATATTCTCGGAATTGGACGGGACAAAAGCCAAAGTCAATATTTTACCGTGGGCAACACGAAGCCAGAAGACGAGACGGAGGGCGCCACAGGACGGCCAGACCCCCCTAGGCGCGGCTAGGGCTGGCCCGCGCCTGGGAAGGGTGTGCCCCCCTGGCTCGCCCCTTCGCCTATAAGAACCTCCGATGCAGAAACCCTGGACACCTGATCAAAACACCATGAAACCGTCTATAGCCGCCGCCACCATCGTCCCTAGATCGGGGGGATCTGAAGTTCTTCCTGGCACCCTGCCGGAGGGGAGATCATCACGGAGGCCTTCTTCTTCATCATGCCAGCCTCCGGTATGAAGCGTGAGTAGTTACACTTTGGACTACGGGTCCATGTAGTAGCTAGATGGTTATATCTCCTCCTTTGTGCTTTCATGTATAGATCTTGTGAGCTCCGTTCATGATCAAGATCTAATATATCTGTAATCATGCATATTGTGTTTGCGGGGATCCGATGGATATTGAGATTACTATGTCAGATTTATTAATGGTTTTGTCTTATGATTCTATACATGATCTCCGTTGTTAGTAGCTATCTTGGCCAAGTAGTTGCCAGTGACTCCAAGAGGGGGTATTTATGCTCGATAGTGGATTCATGCCTCTAGTTTCCAAGGGAAGTGACAATAATCTCTTCGGTTGTAGATGTGTTGTTGCCACTAGGGAGAAAACAGCGGTCTCTTGTTCGTAGAACAAGTGGATTGTTTACCTTACACACTTTGCTTAAAGAAGTTGTCTGTTGCTTGCAACTTAATACTGGAGGGGGGTTCAGATGATAACCTGAAGGTGGACTTCTTGTCATAGATGCAGTTGGATGGCAGTCTATGTATATTGTTGTATTGCTGATGACCCACAAGTATAGGGGATCGCAACAGTCTTTGCAGGTAGTATTACCCAATTTATTGATTCGACACAAGGGGAGCCAAAGAATACTTGCAAGCCTTAATGACTGAGTTGTCAGTTCAGCTGCACCTGGAAATAGTTCTTGGTCATAGAAGTTTATCAGTAGCAACAGTTTGGTAGTAGCAACAGCAAAGCAACAACAACAACAGTGAAACAGGAGCAATAGTAACAGCAACGGTAATAGTAGGATTCAAGTGCGGTAGGCATAGAGATGGATGGACGGGATTTGCATGGACGAGTCTAAACATGTAACTTCAAGATCTGGGGCATTGCAGATAAATAATAACAAGCATCCAAGTACCAAACAATCCTAGGCATGTGCTCCATATATAGTCATACGTGCTCGCAATGAGAACTTGCACAACATCTTCTGTCCAACCAGCCCGTGGCAGCGGGGCCTCTAGGCAACTACTGACAATTAAGGTGCTCCTTTTAATAGAGCACCAGAGCAAAGCATTAACACTCCGTGAACACATGTGATCCTCACACCATAACCATCCCCTCCGGTTGTCCCAATTATTGTCACTTTGAGGCCTTTGGATCTAGACAATGATATGTGTACACAACTTGCAGATAAGATCATAAACAATACTATCATAATGATTCAATAATAATTTCAGATCTGAGATCATGGCACTCGGGCCCTAGTGACAAGCATTAAGCACAACAAGTTGCAACAAAGTCAAATAGCACTGATATAGATACTAGGCACTATGCCCTAATAGATCTTATTCGATTACACGATAGAACTCATCCAGTCCCTACCATCCCCAAGCCTACAGCGGGGGATTACTCACTCATGGATTAGGGAAACATCGATGGTTGATGGAGATGCGTTGGTGATGATGATGGCGATGATCCTCTCCAAATTCTCCGTCCCGGTAGGGTGTCAGAACAGAGTTTCTGGATCCAAATCTTGGTTTATGGTGGCGGCGGCGGAGCGAAACTCTTTCTGGAAAACTATCGAACCCCCTCGGTTTTTAGGTCGAAAGGCAACTTATAGGCGCAGAGGGAGGCTGAGGGGGTGCCTGGGGTGGCTGCACCCCCTCCAGGCGCGACCAGTGGTGGGCCCGCTCCTAGGGTGGGTGTGGGCCCCCTAGGACTCCTCTCCATCTTGTCCTCTGGCTCCGTGGATCTTCTCGTGAAATATAATTTTTGGCATATTTTCCGGGATTTTTCCGGATAGTTGATTTTCTGCACAAAAACAAGACACCAAGGTAATTCTGCTGAAAACAACGTCAGTCCGTGTTAGTTGTATCCAAATCACACAAGTTTAGAGAAGAAACAATAGCAAAGTGTTCGAGAAAGTAGATACGTTTTGGACGTATCAACTCCCCCAAGCTTAGCTTATTGCTTGTCCTCAAGCAATTCAATTGAAAACTGAGTGCGATAAAAGAACTTTCACGAACACTTTGCTTCATATGATGTAAATATTCTCAGCACAGGAGTAGATGCTTAGACAATCCATAATAAATAGTATGCAACTAAGTCTACTCAATAGTCATTGCAAGCTATGAAGAGAAACCAACTCAATAATAATAAGTAGCATGAAACATAAACATAAGCAACATTGCAATGCTCATAATAAGGTATGATAGAGTGGTATCTCGCTTGCCTTTGTTTGTAGAGCACAATATGAATGCCAAGGCACATCTGAAGTTCAAGTGAAGACTGGAGGTAAAGATATCAGAGATACAAGCATCAAAGTCATGACATAACTAACCAAGTTTGGGAACAAACACAAGAATGACAACTATGCTCTCAAGAAGGTGCTCATAGAATAGTGGTGACTCAACAAAGTTGTGAAAATGGTTTTGTGAACGTTTGAAAGGCTTCCAAATGCTGAAAGGAAGGTACTCATTAGCTTTGAGCTCTCATTGCCCCTATCATAGGCATCTTCATGTGGTTAAGGTGAAAGTGAGGTCCACTATGAATCATATGCTTGACAGACCATAGACTGGAAATCCCAAGTCCCTTGAGTACGAGGGTCGCTCCGCATGCTACTCAAATTTGGTCACCTGAAAAGTTCTTGTCATTGTAAATACATGCATATCATCGAGAACCGCCAACGGGGTACCCCTTGCACATGGTACAGGAGCTTTCCCATAACCAAAATGACAAGGCAAACAGACAATGAGCATCTCAGCAATCTTTTTATTTACCATATGCATAGATTTTTATTGAGGATGCTTCATGGATGCTCATTATGGTGATGCTGCAAGTTTCCACCATGATTAGGCATGGATTAGGCTAGCGGTCAGGCATTTCTCTAACACAATGTATAAACTCCATGAACTCACAAACTCCCCTTTTATTTCACATCATCGACATCCGTAAACAAAAGAGCAAAGTATCAACTGGATGAGATATCCAAAAAGTGTTAAAAGCGTTCCCCATGACAGCACGGTTCTGCTGACTCTCAACATATAATTAGCAAGCATATAACTTTCACGGACAAGTCAGAATGGTTCAGGATTATTGAGTGCAAGGAATAAAGTGTGCCATAAAGTTCGTGAGAGCTTTACTAACTAACTTTCTCAAAGTAGGCACACATTTTATTTTGGAAGAAAACACGGCATATATAAAATATGCATTGAAGTAGCAAATGATGCTAATAGGTAGATATGGTGGACACAACTAGCAATATTGGTTTTGGGGAGTTGGAAGCACGGGTAGAGCACATACTCAGTGCAAGTGAAAGCTAGCAATAGAGAGGGAGCGACAAACGAGACAACAATAACTAACATAATCATGCTTACAACAAAACAGGACTAATTATGGCATGAAAGTGATACAAGAACTCCGATGCAAAATAAATCATCGAGGCTTACTGACTATTGATTAGTCATATGCATGAGTGAGCATGTGCCAAGTCGATTCACATGAACAGTCAGAGGAGGATACAACAATATCATACCAAAATATGAATAAAACAATGCAAGCAAACATTCATATGACATGCTACAAACTATTAGCAAGATGGAGCTAATCATAGACGAGCAAGAACTACTACGCATCCATAATGACATACACCTTACACAAACAGGCTAAGCATGCTCACAATGATGAGTATATGTACAAAAATGAAACAAATAGAGTTCGTTACCAGCCTCATACCACACCTCAAGTTGTATTAATCTTCATTATTGCTCTTCACTTGTGTGACTTGAATATTAACATGAAACCAAAATCCACTGAGGACGGCTGAACCCTGCAAAGAACTCACAAAACCAAAGAAGAACAACACATATTTTTGGTGTTTTCAATTTTTTAGAAACAAGCAAACAAAGAAAAACCAAACAAAAACAAAGCAAACCAAACAAATCAAAATCTTTTTGGATTTTTCTTTTAAGGCAAACCAAAGCAAAGAAACAAAGAAATAAAGCAAGAGAAACAACTAAAATATTTTTGGTATTTTGGGTTTTTAGAAAGAAGCAACAAAAACCAAAAAAGAAAGCAAAAACAATGGATGTACAAAGAACCGACCGAACATGATATATATATGAGTGTGTGATGTCGGTATACCCCCCCCAAGCTTAGGCTTTTGGCCTAAGTGGGGCTTAATCCCATGGTTCCCAAGTAGATGCACCTCCTTAATATGACGAGGAGGCTCCCTCGTCCTGGTACGAGCTCGAGGACTCCCCCGTGTAGTGTACAACGGGGTCATATGAGGGCACTTCCTCCTGATAGTGCTCGTGGAAGTTAAGAGAGCACAGCTTGTCATCCATCTCCGCCTTCGAGCGTGACCAAGGTCCCTGAGAAATACTGAACAAAGTGGTTTGGGGTAGAGGGATCTCTCTCTTCCCCGTCAATAAACAACATTCTATAAATCAAGTTCTCAAGAGTAGAGATGGTGGTGACAAAGTGGTGTGCCTTCATGGAAGCAAGATCAAGCCTCTGAGGAGCCAAAACTGTATCATGAGGATCAACAACAATGTTCAAGGCAGCAACAATACAAGTAGCAATAATTCCCCCATAAATGGGTCCCTTAGCAGCTAAACAACGAGCAATGAGAGAACCAAGATTATACTTATCCTCATTGTTGAGCGCAGCAGCTAAGAATGCCAATTAATAGTTGGAAATATTACTAGTGTTCTCCCTACCAAGAACACTGGTGGCAATATAGTAGGAAAACTACCGGATGGCTGGGAGTTGAATATTCTTTATCTTTCCTTGTTGAGCTTTGCGGTCATCATCATTGGTTATTCCTCGGTAAAGCTCCAACAAATCAGTGGGAAGAGCTGGAATCTTCTTTGATGACCCAGCTGTACCAAGTCCCAGGGCCTTTCAAAATTTCTTCAAATTCATAGAATGAGCCCTGCCATAAATTTTGAAAGACATAGAAGGCTTGAACATGCTGTTAGTAAAGGAGAAACTCTCCACAAATGTTTTAGTAAGAAAAACATATTGTGTGCTCTCATCCTGCATGTAACTTGTTAGACCAGCCCTCTAAACCAAAGTCATAAAATCATTAAGAATCCCAGCAGCTCGCAAGAAAGTTTGGCAAGGAAAGGTGGAGGGGTGCGCATCCCCTTCATCTCCCTCGTAACCAAATCGTGAAGTGATGAGATCCTTATTGTATGAGGGTCTAGTACTGGTGGATGACCTTGGAAGCCTTGCCCTTCTAGGTGCATCACTCTCATATATATCACTAAATGTGTGGTGGTCCATGACTTCACTTTTCTGAAATTTTAAACAACCATCAAACCAAGTGATTTCTAAGTTGATAAATGATGAGCAACTACTATAGGAACTTGCTAGAGGACTACACATGCATCAAAACAAAGTTTCTAAGCATAGAACAAGCATGCAATCTCAAACAACCTGTCACCTATAGCATCAAAATACTCAAGATACAATCTACCAATCACAAATCTAATTGGACAAGTGGAGGAGGCACATACCAAGGAACAATACCTCCAAAAATTAGCACTTGAGATGGGATGAACAAGGAGATCGAAAATCGCGAGTAAGAACAACAAGAACTCAAGCTTGAGCAAGTTTTCCGGTGTTTTTTGGGAGAGAGAAAGAAGATGGCTTTAAGGAGGCAGCCTGGAGGGGCCTAGGTGGGCCAGACCCCCAGGCGCCGCCACCTGGTAGGCCGCGCCTACCATGGGTGTGGTGGACTGGGGTGGCCCCCTGGGTCACTTCAGGTTCCTCTCTACCCCTTATTTTGAGGAAAAATTTATTTTGAATTTTCTGGGATTTTTCGGGAAACTTTATTTTTGGCCAATTTTCAGGGTATGAAAATTGATTTTCTCGCAGAAACAGTTTTTTTCAGAAGAAGCAAAAGCAAACCAACAGACAAACTACGGGAGCTCTAAGAAACTCAAACAAGCAAACAACTAGCAAAACTAAAGCTAAAGTAAAGAATAGGAAGGAGAAAAGTAAAAGAAAGCAAGTATAACCATAGTGGAAACATTATTTTGTTCATTAAAATCCTTTTGTTAACAAGGTTGATCAAGTCTTGTTACCAAAACAATCTTATATGAAACAAAACTTTGCATCCCACAAGGTGATTATGTTGCCTCATACTTGATAGCAATGGTCCCAATCATAATAGTTTCAAAATTTTCTTGTAGAATGGGACAATATATTTCTCCAACCTTGATGCTCTCAATATTTTCAATGGAATTCAGGCAATAGCTCTTAACAACCTTCTTGGGGAAATATACAGTGTGCTCTTTGTCATTAATATTGAATGTTACTTTTCCTTGATTACAATTGATGGCAGCACTTGTAGTATTAAGAAAAGGTCTCCCAAGAATAATAGACATATTATCATCTTCACGCATTTCAAGCATAACAAAATCAGTTAAAACCATGCAATTATGAGCAACTTGAACAGGGACATCCTCACATATACCAACAAGAATAGTAGTTGACTTATCGGCCATTTGCAAAGATATATCAGTTGGTATCAACTTTTCTAGCTGGAGTCTCTTATAGAGAGAAAAAGGTATAACACTAACTCTAGCTCCTAAATCACATAAAGCAGTTCTAACGTAATTATTCTTAATGGAGCAAGGAATAGTTGGTATACTTGTATCACCAAGTTTCTTTGGAACCTTACCATTGAAGGAGTAATTAGCAAGCAAAGTTGAAATCTCCTCATTAGGAATCTTCCTTTTATTAGAGACAATATCCTTCATATACTTTGAATAAGGAGGCAATTTAATAGCATCAGTCAAAGGAATTTGCAAGAATAAAGATTTCATCCACTCACAAAACTTGTTGTAGTGTTCCTCCTCCTTTGACTTGTGTTTCTTACCTGGAAAAGGCATAGGTTTCTGCACCCAAGGTTCTCTCTCTTTACCATGTTTATTAGCAACAAAATCTTCCTTTGTGTACCTAGTGTTCTTAGTGTTTTTCTTAGGTTCTTCCTCACCTTCCTCCTTATCAGGAGACTCATTTTTATCATTACCACTCTCAGTTTCAGCATCAGAGACAGATATACTATTAGGATCTACAGCAGGTTCAAGTGATTCCTCAACTATCTTATGTTTCTTTTTCTTCCTCTTATGAGGACTACCACTATCTTCACCTTGTTGGAAATCCTGCGCTATTCTTTTAGAGTGTCCTTCAGGATATAAAGGATCTTCAGTAGCTATACCGCTCCTAGTTCTAATTCCATAACCATGTTTACCTCCTGAAGCATTAACTAGCATATCCTTTTGTACCTTAGCAAGTTGATCAAGTTGGGTTTAAACCGTTTGAAAGTGTTTACAAAGCATTTTAATATCATTAGAAGTTCTTTCCACAATATCTTTCAACTCATGGATAGCTCTAGAGTTTTCCAACAAATGATTCTGAACTTGTTTATTAAAATACCCTTGCTTAACAATAAATGTGTCAAGTTCCTCTAAACATTGATCAGGAGGCTTACCATAAGGAATATCACCTTCATCAAAGTGTTGGAGAGAGTGTACCTCAATAGTAGATGAGTGGGGAATTGGCTTACATAACTCTTCTATAGGAGGTAGATTCTTCACATCTTTAGCTCTAATACCTTTCTCCTTTAGACACTTCTTAGCTTCCTTCATCACTTCATCATTTAATGCAATAACTCCCCTCTTCTTTGGTGTTGGTGCTGGAATTGGTTCAGGAACAACTGGTTCAGGAGTAATAGGCTCAAGTTCATTTAGCTCAGTTGAAGTCCAATCATCATAATTCTTGCTTATCTTGGTCATTAATTCTTCAGCATCTATAGGAGTTCTTTTCCTGAAAACACAACCAGCAAAGCTATCTAGGTAGGTCCTAGAATCATCAGTTAGTCCATTATAATAAATATCAAGAAGCTCATTCTTAGATAATGGACATCCAGGATGTGCATGAATCAAGACACAGAACCTTGTCCATGACTCAGACAATTTCTCTTCTTCTCCCTGTTTAAAATAAAAAAGTCTCTACAAAGCAGCATGTCTAGCACTGGGAGGAAAATATTTCTGGAAGAAAGAAGCAATCAAGCAATCAGGGCTATCAATGGAACCAAGAGGTAATCTATTAAACCAAGCCCTAGCTTCTCCTTTTAGTGAAAAAGGGAAGATCTTAGTAACAAAGTACTTGAGCGTCTTAAAATCATTAGAGAATAAAGCACTCATAGTAGAAAGCTCATTCATATGAGCCACAACACTCTCATTTTCAGTCCCACGAAAAGGTTTCTTCTCAACAATATCTAAATAAGATAAATCAAGAGAGAAATCATAGTCTTCATCTTTAATATCTATGGGAGAAGTGGCAAACTTAGGATCACAGGACAACTTAGGCATGATAGTACGTCTAGCAAGGATACTCTTAATAGCACTAGTACCATGTGTGTTTCGGCACTCTTCAACAAAATTATCAGTGAACTCAATGTAACCATCATTAATATCATAACTCTCACTAGCCTCAGGTGAGCTAACAGGTGTAACAGTGTCTTCACTAGGAGTTTTGGTATTTCCTAGACTAGCCATAGTAGCATCTAGAAAGGACCTAATGAACCACTCGCATCAAGCATAGTAGAAGTAACATCATGAGCATAAAAAGCAGTTTTAGACTCAGCAGTAGTAGCAGTGTGTGTAGCATGAGTATGTGGTGGTGGTGTGACAAGCTTACTTATAACAGACGGTGAATCAAGAACAACAGAGGTGTTTAGGACTGTACCTCTTCTTGTAGTGGATGGTAAAATAGGAAACTTTCCATCACGAGACTTCCCCATGATGAAAGGAGTAGCAGTAAACAATAATAAATCCAAGTGAACTTACAAATAAAGCAATGCTCCCGGCAACGGCGCCAAAAAATAGTCTTGATGACCCATAAGTATAGGGGATCGCAACAGTCTTCTGATGTCTACGCACTTCTATTCTTGTAGGCAGTTGTTGGGCCTCCAAGTGCAGAGGTTTGTAGAACAGCAGCAAGTTTCCCTTAAGTGGATTACCCAAGGTTTATCGAACTCAGGGAGGAAGTGGTCAAAGGTATTCCCTCTCAATCAACCCTGCAATCAAGATACAAGAAGTCTCTTGTGTCCCCAACACACCCAATACACTTGTCAGGTGTATAGGTGCACTGGTTCGGCGAAGAGATAGTGAAATACAAGTGGTAATGATGCCAGAAAAGAGCTTGATGGTGAGGTAAGGTAAAGAACCAAAACCTCCCCGGCAAACGGAACAAAGATGGAAGCAAGCAAACATGCAACAGATCTAGTAGCAAACGGTGTTTCAATGCTTAGAAACAAGGCCTAGGGATCATACTTTCACTAGTGAACACTCTCTCATATAAATATCCTCTCTTCATGATACTACTCTTAACTACTCTCCGGTTGGACACTCTAATCATCGGTAGGGCTATAACAGCACTCCTCAAAGTCTGCCTTCCCCAATCTAGATAACCCCACACTGTCACCTTGAGCACTAGATGGTTCCAACAAACACCACAAGTTCATAGAGACATCCAACTCCAAATATAACCCATAACAAATATTCAATCTAGCCAAAGTGCCGCACACGGTATGCACGCTGTCACTTTCACATACATGGGGAAAAGCATAGATCTATTAAAGCACAAAGAGTATTTATGTAGACTCAAACCTAAGTGCCACCATGGCGTGCACGCTGTCACTTTCACACACATGGGGAGAGCAGAGATCTAATGAAGCACTTGAGTAGCAAGGTAGATCTACTTGATTACAAAGCTCATGACCACAACATGATCATGCATAGAGAGAGAGAGATATGAACACATAGCTACCGGTAGAGCCCTTAGCCTCGAGGAAGAACTACTCCCTCCTCATCATGGGAATCAACAACGGTGATGAAGATGGTGATGGAGATCGATGGAGATGGCTCCGAGGGCACTTCCCCGTCCCATCAGAGTCCTAAAACAGAGACTTTCTATCCCCCGAATCTCCCCTTCGGTGGCGGCGGCGCTACAGAGGTTTTCGTGGATTTCTTCTGGATCATTTAGGGTTTTCCCATTGGAGGCTTCTTATAGGCGCAGGAATCAAGGTCGGTGGGGGTCCAAGGGGACCACACCCCCTCCAGGCGCCTCCAGGGCTTGGCCGCGCCTAGGGGGGTTTGACCACCCTATGGCCCCCCTCCGGCTCTGATTCGTGGTTCCGTGTTGCTCCGGGAAAATAATAACTTTGGTTTTGTCCCGTCCAATTCCGAGAATATTGATTTTCTGCCTTTCTGGAACCAAAAACAGAAGAAACAGGCAACTGGCACTGTGGCAACTTGTTAATAGGTTAGTTCCAGAAAATATATAAAAACACCTCAAAGTGTAGACAAAGCAAAGCAAAGTAGATATAAAACAAGCATGGAGCATCAAAAATTATAGATACGTTTCCGACGTATCAAGCATCCCCAAGCTTAACTCCTGCTCATCCTCGAGTAGGTAAGTGATAAACAGAATAATTTTTGAGGTGACATGCACCATCAAAATCAAGATCAAACCATTTTCAAGCATTGAAAGCTGGGATCAAAGAACTCTAAACATGTGCATGCAAGATCGAGTTCTAACAATAGGAAATAGTAACTATGCATGCAACATGAAAGGCTACAAACAAAGATCATGAATAACATGCATTGAAAAGCGTTTGTTTGTTTCACATACAGAAAACATGGCATAGTGGCAATCAGCTTGTCCCTCATAGAGTAGCAAATAGATGCATAGGACACCTTCAAATTTCACAAGGGTGACTAGAAACAAGTAGCACAAGAACAAGTAATATCACAATATGCATCAATCAATAAGCTTTGGGACACTGCACATATAATGACAACTATGCTCTCATAATGGTGCCTAAAAGTAGAAGGTGGAGACTCAATAATGGTGGAAGAAAGGCCTTTTTTAAAGGAAGCAGGGATTACATGTTTCAAAAAGAGCTTCCAAAAATTATGGTACTTGTTAGCTTGTAGCCCTCATTGCCCCTATCATAAGCATCTTGAAGTGGCTAAGGTTAAAGTGAACAAAGATGGAGTATATGCTTGACGAAGTATAAGTTGGCAATCTCAAGTCCCTTGAATACGAGGGCCACACCTCATGCTACACAACTTTAGTCACCTGTAAGTTCTTGTCATTGTAAGTATTTGCATATCATTGAGAACCGCCAACGGGGTACCCCTTGCACATGGTATAGGAGCTTTACCATAACCAAAATGACAAGGCAAGCAGACAATGAGCATCTCAGCAATCTTTTTATTTACCATATGCATAGCTTTTTATTGAGGATGCTTCATAGATAGCTCATTATAGTGATGCTGCAAGTTTCCACCATGATTAGGCATGGCTTAGGCTAGCGGCCGAGGCGTCTCTCTAACACAGGATACAAACTCCATGGACTTACAAGTTCCCTCTTTATTTCACACCTGTGACATCCATAGACAAAAGAACATGATATCAACTGAGTACAAAGTACAAGTGCAATGTTGAAAACGTTCCCCGTGACAGCACGGTTCTGCTAATTCCAACTTATAAGTGCAAGCATATACAACAAAGTTGTCACAATGGTTCAAGTTTATTAGGGTGAAAGAATATAAAGTGTGCCATCAAGTTTGTGAGGGCTTTAATCACTAAGACATAACAAAATAGTTTTTAATTGGAAGATAGATGAAAGCAAGAATATACTTGGAATGGTGTAACACACCATGCATAGGAGTTTATAGTGGACACTTTGGAATAACTTGGTTTCTTGGGAGTTTGGAAGCATGAGTAGAACTTACTCATACAAGTGGAGGCTAGAAAAAGACTGGGAGCAACCAACTAAGAGAGCAATAATGGCCATAATCATGTAGAGCGACAAAACATTACTAATCAAAGCATAAAGTGGTACTACAAGTCAAGGACTAAATGATCATAGAGGCTATGGTGACTTGTTCATAGTCATAACATGGTGTGAGCATGTGCCAAGTCAACCCAAACAAAGCATCAAAGGAGAATACCACAATACTATGCTTTTGTATGCTAAAACAACGCATGATTCCTTCAAGGCACATTAAGCAATCCTAATTGTTTGGAACAAGTCATGCTACAACAATAATCACTTAGCATAAGGTCAAACAACACCTAGCATGACATGATAAAGTCTAAGTCACAGTCAATGCAAGCTCCTCTTGCACTTACAAACAAGAACTTACTACTCTTTTCCAACAGCAATCAACCTATTTGAAACAACTCACAAATATAATAATCAATAAAGACCAGTGAGCTTGTCTCACAAATCCACAAAGAAGAACTAAAAAGTTCTAAGCTGAAAGCACAAGAAAACTAAGGCTAAACACAGTGCTAGCAAAAGTGAACACTCACAAAACAATAAGAGTCAAAACTAGAGTGTTCTAGTCAATGAAAATAGAGTGTGTCTCTCTCCAAAAGAAGTGTGTTGTGATCCAACCAACTTGCTCAAGCAAACTAAACAAACTAAAACCAAAAATGAAAACTAAGACGCTCCAAGAACAACACAACTTGTGCATGAAACAATAAAAACAAAGTGTCTAGAAAGACCTACTATTTTTATTGGTGAAGAAGGGGATGCCTTGGGCATCCCCAAGCTTTGACGCTTGTACCTCTTGAATATTTCTTGGGGTGACATGGGTTGGCATCCCCAATATTGAGCTTTTGTCCATTCTTCATCTCATTACATCATTCTTTCTCTACACCTGAAATTTTTCCTTCATACAAAACTTCACACAATCTTCATTAGAAACATTAGTGTATTCAAAATAAAATAGACCTTTAGGCAAAGCTTTGGAACAGCAAGACTTTTCACTAAAAACACAATCTACTGTAGTAACTCCTTCAAAAAGCTCAAATCCCCAAAAGAGAGCTCAAAAAGGAATCAATAAAAAGCAAATGCAAATAATGGCAGAAATCTGTCAAAACAGACCAGCAGGTAGAAACTGATTTTTTTTAAGCCCTTCTGTTGCTCAAATCAAAACGTGTTGAACTAACTAAAGTTAGATAACATACTGGGGGATTTATTCGTAAATTTTGAGCTCAATACGAGTTACATATACTCCTCACGATTTTTTATGGTGGAGGACAGAAATCTGTTTTGGGACAGCAACTCCTCAAATCTTACTTCCCTCTCATTAGAGGTCATTCTTGGCACAAAAAGCAAACAAAAATGATAAGGAGAGGTCATTACAGAAGTAATAACTTCCAAGACTCAGGAAAACTCTTGGGTTATCTCCTAACAAGTACTTTTCTTTAACGCCTTTAAGTTAGGCTTGATAGTTTGAGAAGATGCTCACATAAGAAATATGAATTGATTTAAAGAGAGCATCAAGAAGAAAATTCAAAAAACATTTAAGTCTAACCCACTTCCTATGCATAGGAATCTTATAAATAAACAAGTCATCAAAGCACAAAGCAACAAGCATAGGAAAGCAAAACAAGTGCAACTTCAAAACTTTCAAAATAAAGAGGGGAAACTTAATATTGTTGAGACACATAAGACCATGTTTACCTCTCTCATAATAACTTTCAGTAGCATCATGAATGAAATTAACAATATAACTATCATATAAAACATTCTTATCATGAGCTACATGCATAAAATTATTACTCTCCACATAAGCATAGTCACTCTTATTTATTGTAGTGAGAGCAAATTCAACAAAATAGCTATCATTATTATTCTCATCACCATAGTCATCAAATATTGGAGGCATATTGTAATCACAATAAACTGTCTCCTCAATAGTAGGTGTACTGAAAATATCATATTCATCATTGTAATCATCATATATTGGAGGCAAAGTATCATCAAAGTAAATTTTCTCCTCCGTGCTTGGGGGACTAAAAAGATCATTTTTATAAAAACTAGCTTCCTCAAGATTAGACTTTTCCATAGCATTAGAAATAATGGTGTCCAAATAATTCATACTAATAACATTGCTATTAGCATGCAAATAAAGTTCCATAGGTTTTTTTAATTTTATCTTCAAAACTTCATGTCCTAACTCAAGATAGATGTGATAAAGATCTCTAATTTTGTTGTTGTTTTCCATTAAGCCTAACTAGTGAAAACAAGAAACAAAAAGACAAAATTGCAGAATCTAAAGGAAATAACTTCAATCACTCACACCGGAGGATGTGAGTACCTTTACCTTACCTCCCCAGCAATGGCGCCAGAAAAGAGCTTGATGTCTACGCACTTCTATTCTTGTAGAAAGTTGTTGGGCCTCCAAGTGTAGAGGTTTGTAGAACAGCAGCAAGTTTTCCTTAAGTGGATTACCCAAGGTTTATCGAACTCAGGGAGGAAGTGGTCAAAGGTATTCCCTCTCAAGCAACCCTGCAATCAAGATACAAGAAGTCTCTTGTGTCCCCAACACACCCAATACACTTGTCAGGTGTATAGGTGCACTGGTTCGGCGAAGAGATAGTGAAATACAAGTGGTAATGATGCCAGAAAAGAGCTTGATGGTGAGGTAAGGTAAAGAACCAAAACCTTCCCGGCAAACGGAACAAAGATGGAAGCAAGCAAACATGCAACAGATCTAGTAGCAAACGGTGTTTCAATGCTTAGAAACAAGGCCTAGGGATCATACTTTCACTAGTGAACACTCTCTCATATAAATATCCTCTCTTCATGATACTACTCTTAACTACTCTCCGGTTGGACACTCTAATCATCGGTAGGGCTATAACAGCACTCCTCAAAGTCTGCCTTCCCCAATCTAGATAACCCCACACTGTCACCTTGAGCGCTAGATGGTTCCAACAAACACCACAATTTCATAGAGACATCAACTCCAAATATACTCATAACAAATATTCAATCTAGCCAAAGTGCCACACACACGGTATGCACACGGTCACTTTCACACACGTGGGGAAAAGCATAGATCTATTAAAGCACAAAGAGTATTTATGTAGACTCAAACCTAAGTGCCACCATGGCGTGCACGCTGTCACTTTCACACACATGGGGAGAGCAGAGATCTAATGAAGCACTTGAGTAGCAAGGTAGATCTACTTGATTACAAAGCTCATGACCACAACATGATCATGCATAGAGAGAGAGATGAACACATAGCTACCGGTAGAGCCCTTAGCCTCGAGGAAGAACTACTCCCTCCTCATCATGGGAATCAGCAACGGTGATGAAGATAGCCATGGAGATCGATGGAGATGGCTTAGGGGGCACTTCCCCATCCCGGCAGGGTGCCGGAACAGAGACTTTTTGTCCCCCGAATCTCCCCTTTGGTGGTGGCGGCGCTACATAGGTTTTGGTGGATTTCTTCTGGATAGTTTAGGTTTTTCCCATCGGAGGCTTCTTATAGGCGCAGGAATCAAGGTCAGTGGGGGTCCAGGGGGCCCACACCCCCTCCAGGCGCCTCTAGGACTTGCCCGCACATAGGGGGATTTGTCCACCTTGTGGCCCCCCTCCGGCTCTGCTTCGTGGTTCCGTGTTGCTCCGGGGAAAATAATAACTTTGGCTTTTGTCCCGTCCAATTCCGAGAATATTGATTTTCTGCCTTTCTGGAACCAAAAACGGAAGAAAACAAGCAACTGACACTGTGGCAACTTGTTAATAGGTTAGTTCTAGAAAAGATATAAAATCACCTCAAAGTGTAGACAAAGCAAAGCAAATTAGATACAAAACAAGCATGGAGCATCAAAAAT
Organism: Avena sativa; assembly: GCA_916181665.1. Lineage (NCBI taxonomy): Eukaryota > Viridiplantae > Streptophyta > Magnoliopsida > Poales > Poaceae > Avena > Avena sativa. The sequence goes on along the minus strand of OV702284.1, from coordinate 328,098,844 downwards.
TATAGATACGTTTCCGACGTATCATCTTCGCGGGTAGTATTACCCAATTTATTGATTCGACACAAGGGGAGCCAAAGAATACTTGCAAACCTTAACAACTAAGTTATTAGTTCAGCTGCACCTGGAAATAGTTCTTGCTCATAGAAGTTTATTAGTAGCAATAGTTTGGTAGTACCAACAGCAAAGCAACAACAACAGCAACAGTGAAACAGGAGCAATAGTAACAGTAATGGTAATAGTAGGATTCGAGTGCGGTAAGCATAGGGATGGATGGACGGGCGTTGCATGGATGAGTCTAAACATGTAACTTCAAGATCAAGGGCATTGCAGATAAATAATAACAAGCATCCAAGTACTAAACAATCCTAGGCATGCACTCCATATATAGTCATACGTGCTTGCAATGATAACTTGCACAACATCTTCTGTCCAGCCAGCCCGTGGCAGCGGGGCCTCTAGGGAACTACTGGCAATTAAGGTGCTCCTTTTAATAGAGAACCAGAGCAAAGCATTAACACTCCATGAACACATATGATCCTCACACCACAGCCATCCCCTCCGGTTGTCCCAATTATTGTCACTTTGAGGCCTTTGGATCCGGACAATGATATGTGTACACAACTTGTAGATAAAATCACAAACAATACTATCATAATAATTCAATAATAAGTTCAGATCTGAGATCATGGTACTCGGGCCCTAGTGACAAGCATTAAGCACAACAAGTTGCAACAAAGTCAAATAGCACTAATAGAGATACTAGGGACTATGCCCTAACAGATCTTATTCGATTACATGATAGAACTCATCCAATCCCTACCACCCCAAGCCTACAGTGGGGGATTACTCAATCATGGATGAGGGAAACATCGATGGTTGATGGAGATGCGTTGGTGATGACGATGGCGATGATCCTCTCCAAATTCCCCATCCCGGCAGGGTGCCAAAATGGAGTTTCTAGATCCGAATCTTGGTTTCTGGTGGCGGCGGCGAAGCGGAACTATTTCTGGAAAACTATCAAACCCCCCTCGGTTTTTAGGTCGAAAGGCAACTTATAGGCGCAGAGGGAGGCCGAGGGGGTGCCTAGGGTGGCTGCACCCCCTCCAGGCGCGACCAGTGGTGGGCCCGTGCCTGGGGTGGGTGTGGGACCCCCAGGCCTCATCTCCGTCTCGTCTTCTGGCCTGTGGATCTTCTGGTGAAATATAATTTTTGGCATATTTTCCGGGATTTTTCCTGATAGTTGATTTTCTGCACAAAAACAAAACACCAAGGTAATTCTGCTGAAAACAGCGTCAGTCCGTGTTAGTTGTATCCAAATCACACAAGTTTAGAGAAGAAACAATAGCAAAGTGTTTGAGAAAGTAGATACGTTTTGGACATATCAATTGCCCAATCGAATCTCATAGGATCTTTTTGTCTAGTATTGCATTGTTATGCGTTGCTCACTTTCTGTCAATTGCCCTGCTGTAATTTGTTTACCCTTCATGCCACATTGTTTATCTAAGGAGAGAACCTCTAATGAACTATGGACCCCGGTCCAGTCATTACCATTGATATATCTTCCAGTGTTACTGTTTACTTGCTGCAAACCATCATCACCTTTCACCCCATACAGTTAATCCTTTGTTACAGCAACTGGTGAGATTGACAACCTCACTGTTAGTTGGGATAAAGTCTTGAGTTTGTGTTGTGCAGGTCTCCATGTTGCTTGCAGCACCTTTAGGACATTTCCTTCCTCCTACTAGTTCGATAACCTCGGTTTCTTACTGAGGGAAACTTTCCTGCTGTACTGCATCATACCTTCCGCTTGGGGTCTCCCAACGAAGTGCTGCTGCACTCATCAAGGTTTTTTCTGGCGCCGTTGCCGGGGAGGCCAAGGACATCTTCACAAGGGGAGTCCTCCTCAACCTTTCTCTTTACTTTGTTTTTTTTTGCTTAGTTTGTTTTGCTTGGTTTTGTTTGCCTCTTTTTATCAAAAACTCCAAAAAATTAGTTTAGTTTGGTTTGCTTTCTCCTATCAAAAACACAAAAAAATTAGTTCATGCTCTAGTTGCTGGTCTGTTATTGTCTTGCTTGGTCATGCTTTCTATCAATTGATGGTTTTTTTGAAACTAGTTATTATTGTCAAGGTGGGTTCACGGAAGAACAAAAGTATTTTTTTATAAGGAACACCGTTTGTCACAAAAAGGGAAACACTTATGGGAACAAATTGATAAGTTGAATACTATTGCTAGAGACGTGTGCTCTACTTATAATGTTACTTATTGCTTTGATAAAGCTTGTTGCTGTAGGAGGTATAAACACCTCACTTTTCAATGTGAGTATAATGATAATGTTACCATATCCTCTTATGTTAAAGGAAATTATGACTTTTTTGATGTGGAACAAAATAAAGAATTTATTGCCTTCAAGGGTGCATTTGAACTTGCCAGTTTGCTTGAAAATACTGATGATGCACCTTATGAATATGAGGTTTATGAGATACTTAAATTTTGCTTTGAAAATTACAAGGAAGAAAATAGCTATATTCTTGAATATTTTAATAGATGCTTTCCACAATTGGAAGAGACTAATGCCTTGCAGGAGCCTATGGAAGAAGAAATTGTTGAAACTAGAAGCTCATTAGATGAAAGAGAGGAGGAGAGTGATGAACAAAAGGAGGAAGAATGGATCTACCCATGTCTACCTTCTAATGAGAGTAACTCTTTATCTATTACACTATTTGATTGTCCCCCATGCTTACCAAAGGAGGATGAATGTTATGGTCCTGTGGATCCTTTTGAGATATCTACTTTGAGTAAAACCTGTGAAGGTTTTAATCCCACTATTTTTTAGCTTGATAGAAATTATGTGTTTGTAGATCATGAAAAGCATGCTTTATGTGATAGCTATATTGTTGAGTTTATTCATGAGGCTACTGAAAATTATTATGAGAGAGGAAAATATGGTTGTAGAAGTTTTCATGGTACTGAAACACCTCTCTATGTGCTGAAAGTTTTAAAGTTACTCTTGTTTCATCTTCCTATGTCTGTCACTTTGTTCTTTGTGAATTTATTTGCATACAATATTCCTATGCATAGGAAGTGGGTTAGACTTAAATGTGTTTTGAACTTTCTTCTTGATGCTCTCTTTTGCTTCAATTCATATTTCTTATGTGAGCATCTTCTCAAACTATCATGCCTAACTTAAAGGCGTTAAAGAAAAGTACTTATTGGGAGATAACCCAAGAGTTTCCTGGAGTCTTGGAAGTTATTACTTCGGTAATGACCTCTCCTTATCCTTTTTGTTTGCTTTTTGTGCCAAGAATGACCTCTAATGAGAGGAAAGTAAAGATTTGGGGAGTTGCTGTCCCGAAACAGATTTCTGTCCTCCACCATAAACATTCTTGAGGAGTCTCTGTAAGACGGAATGAGCTGAAACTTTACGAATAAATCCCCCAATATGTTATCTAACTTTCGTTAGTTCAACACTTTTTTATTTGAGTAACAAAAGATTTTCAAAAAAAATCGGTTTCTACCTTCTGGTCTGTTTTGACAGATTTCTGCCATTATTTGCATTTGCTTCTTATTGATTCCCTTTTGATTTCTCTTTTGGGAAATTGAGCTTTTTGAAGGAGTTGCTATAGTAGATTGTGTTTTTATTGAAAAGTTTTGCTATTCCAAAGCTAAGCCCAAAGTTCTATTATCTTTTGAATACACTAATGTTGCTAATGAAGATTGTGTGAAGTTTTATATGAAGGAAAAATTTCAGGTGTAGAGAGAGAATGATGTAATGAGATGAAGAATGGACAAAATCTCAAGCTTGGGGATTCCACCCTGGTGTCACCCCAATAAATATCCAAGAGGTGCAAGCGTCAAAGCTTGGGGATGCCCAAGGCATCCCCTTCTTCATCAATAAAAAGCTCAGGTCTATCTAGACACTTCGTTTTTATTGTTTCATGCACTGTTGTGTTGTTCTTGGAGCGTCTTAGTTTTCGTTTGCTTTGCTTAGTTTGTTTAGTTTGCTTGAATAAATTAGTTTGGACCCTGTTCTCGCTGTGTTGTTTCAAATAAGTTGATTGGTGTTGGAAAGGAGTAAAAAGTTCTTGCTTGGAAGTGCAAGAGGAGCTTGCATTGACTGTGACTTAGACTTTATCATGACATTCTAGGTGTTGTTTTGACCTTATTATTAGTGATTATTGCTGTATCATGTCTTGTTCCAAACAATTGGTATTTCTTAGTGTGCCTTGAAAGAATTATGCGTTGTTTTAGCATGCAAAAGCATAGTATTGTGGTATTCTCCTTTGATGCTTTGTTTGGGTTAACTTGGCACATGCTCACACCATGTTATGACTATAAACAAGTCACCATAGCCTCTATGATCATTTAGTCCTTGACTTGTAGTGCTACTCTATGCTTTGATTAATAATGTTTTATCGCTGTGCATGATTATGACCATTATTGCTCTCTTAGTTGGTTGCTCCCAGTCTTTTGCTAACCTCCACTTGTATGAGTAAGCTCTACTCATGTTTCCAACTTCCAAGAAACCAAGTTTTTCCAAAGTGTCCACTATAAACTCCTATGCATGGTGTGTTACACCATTCCAAGTATATTCTTGTTTTCAGCTATCTTCCAATTAAAAAGTATATTGTTATGTGAAAACTTAGTGATTAAAGCCCTCACGAACTTGATGGCACACTTTATATTCTTTGCCCCTAATAAACTGTTGGAATTATGCCCTAGAGGCAATAATAAAGATGTTATTATTATAATTCTTGTTCATGATAAAGTTTATATTCCATGCTAGAATTGTATTAAGCGGAAACTTTAATACTTGTGTGGTTTATGAACAACACCGTGTCCCTAGTATGAATCTATGGACTAGCTCATTGATTAATGATGGTTAAGGTTTCCTAACCATAGACATGAGTTGTCGATTAATAATAAGATCATATCATTGGGAGAATGATATGATGGACAGACCCAAACTAAGCGGAGCAATTAGATCGTGTCATCGTGTTCATCTTTGCGAAGCTTTTCTTATGTCAAATATTGTATTCCTTAGACCATGAGATAATATAACTCCCTGGTATCGGAAGAAAGCTTTGAGGTCATCAAACGTCATCCTATGAGAGGGTGATCATAAAGGTGTCTCTCAGGTGATCGGAAAGTACCTGTTGGGTTGTATGTATCGAGATGGGATTTGTCCCTCCCAAGTCGGAGAGATATACTTCGGGCCCACTCGGTAATTGATATCAAAACCGCTTGCAAGCATGTGGTTAAGGAGTTAATTACAAAGTGATATTGGATTACGGAACGAGTAAAGTACTTGCTGTGAACGAGATTGAACTAGGTATGACGGTACCGACGATCAAATCTCGGGCAAGTAAAATATAGCGAGACGAAGGGAATATATATATGGGATTGATTGAATCCTGGCATCGTGGTTCATCCGATATGATCATCGATGAATGTGTGGGAGTCAATATGGGTTTCCAAACCCCGCTGTTGATTATTGATATAAGATCATGTCTGCATGTTCTCGAACCCGAAGGGTCACACACTTAACGTGTCTCGACGCTAGGATAGATTGGATAATTGGTTTATGAGTTTTTGTTCAGAGTCTCGGATGGGATCCGGGACATCACGAGAGGTTCCGGAATGGTTCAGAGAATAAGATTCATATAAGGCAATGCAGTTTTTGGAGTTCGGAATTGTTTCGGGTTAATCGGTATTGTATCGGAAGCTTCTAGAACCTTCCGGAGGGGGACCAACGTGGCCCCACCTGCCGGGAGGGGGCATGGGCCTATGAGGGAGTGCCCTGGCCGCATTGGGCTAGGGGCACAAGGCCCCATAGGGCCCAGCCGGCCAAACCTAGGGCTAACCCTAGGAAAGCTTCTAGAAGTGGGGAAACTTGCCCCCCACTCCTCCCTCCTTGGCCGCCGTCCTAGGGCTTGGGGGAGGGGCTAGGGCTGGCGCCCACCCCTGTATATATAGAGGGCTGGGGCGTACCCTCCCCCCACACCTCCTCCACAACCCTAGCCGCCCTGCTGCCCTCCTCTCTCTCTCCCTCCCGACTGCACGTAGGCGAAGCCCTGCTGCAGAAACTCTCCACCACTTGCACCGTGCTGTCGCGTTGTTGATCCAATCCGTCTCTCCACCATACTTGCTGGACCGAGGAAGGAGGAGACGTCGAGGTGCCGCACGTGTGCATCTCTCGGAGGCATCGCCACTTGCGGTGTTAAATCGGATCGGATTGCGAGGAGGAGAAGCGAGTACGACTACATCACCCACGTTCCGACGAATGTTCGGCTGTGCGAATCTTCAAGGGTATGAAGATCTCATCTAATCCCCCTCGTTGTTTTCATCTCCTAGATTAGATCTTGGCTTTCCCGTTCGCATTCGTAGAAATTTTTTGATTTACTATGCTGCGAAACCCTTCAGTGGTATCAGAGCTAGATCTATGCGTAGATGTGTTTCACGAGTAGAACGCAACATGGTTGTTGCGGGCGTTGATGTTTTCTGTTGCAAGCCTCTTGTTTGTGTTCTTATTATGACACGGGATAGTGAGATTGAAGCGGTCCAGGCCAACCTTACGCGACGTTGTTCGCGAGACCGGCTCCGCACTTGACGTGTGGCTTGTTCCACACATGCGGCTGGTGGATGCCTGTTTCTCTCACTATAGTTGTCATGGGATTTACACCGGAGTTTGGCAACCATAATATCACCGTTGTGGCTTTCCGTAGGTAAGAATCGTTCTTAGCTTGTTACTCCCATAAGCCACATAAAACATGCAACAACAAAGTAGAGGCGTCTAACTTGTTTTTGCAGGGAGTGTTTTCTGTGATATGGTATGAACCAAGATGTGATGTGTATATTGTATGCGATGATCATGTTTTGTAATGTTTCACGACTTGCATGTCGATGAGTACACAACCGGCATGAGCCATATGGTTGTCTTTATAATTGTGTATGACCTGTGTGTCAACTTCTTATACGCCATGTAATAGTTTCACTTTATCGCTAAGTAGTTAGCAATAGTTGTAGTTGCTATTCGTGGTGGAGGCAATCATGGTGGAGTGATGGAGATCATGCCGGCACGCACAAGATGGAGATCATTGCGCGAAGATTGGCTATACCATGTCACATAAAGTTATATGCATGTGATGTTTATCCTTTTATGTATCTTATTATGCTTAGATCGCGATGGTAGCATTATAAGATGATTCCTCACTTAAAGATCAAGATAAAACTGTGTTCTCCCCATGTATGCACCGTTGTGAAAGTTCGTCGTGTCCAAGCATCACGTGATGATCGGGTGCTATAGACTCTACGTTCACATACAACGGGTGCAAGCCAGTTTTGCACACGCGGATATACTTGGGTTTGACTTGACGAGCCTAGCATGTACAGACATGGCCTCGAAACACATGAACCGAAAGGTTAAGCATGAGTCATATGAATGATATGATCGACACTTCGTTGTCCACCGTTGAAACCACATCTCTTCTCGTGAAGATCGGATTAGGTGTGGTGAATTTGGATCATGTTCACTAAACAACTTGAGGGATGTTGAATTTAGTGGGAGTTCATCTAGTGATTTGATTAAAAGTTGAACTAGTTATCATGAACATAGTCTAATTTGTACTTGCAAACATTGTAGATCAAATGGCTAAGTCCAACTTCAACTTCAACGTTTTTGCTAAGAAGGAAAAGCTTAGAAACAATGGGTCTAACTTCACCAATTGGTTCCGCAATCTGAGAATCATTCTCTCTAGCGGACAAAAGGACTATGTCCTTGAAAATGCGCTAGGTGACGCCCTGCTGTAGATGCGCCGGCTGATGAGAAAGCTGTCTATCAGTCGCGCAAAGATGATTATGGTGTGATTAAGAGCACCATGTTGTTTTCTATGGAATCGAACCTTCAAAATCGTTTTGAAGACTATCCCGGGCCCTTTGAGATTCTTGAGGAGCTGAAAACTATGTTTTAGACTCAGGCCCGTTCTGAGAGATATGAGATCTCTGAGAAATTCCTTAACTGCAAGATGGAGGAAGGGAGTTCCGTTAGTGAGCACGCCATAAAGATGTCAGGCTACACTCAACGCCTTGAGCAACTGGACTGCAAGATTCCAGAGGAGCTCAAGATTGACAGGATTCTGCAATCACTTCCTCCCAGCTACAAAAGTTTTGTAGTGACTCACAATCAGATTGGTTCCACTGATACGATCACCGAGCTCTTCGCAAAGCTGAAGGCTGCGGAGGTGGACATCAAAAAGTATAATCATATGTTGATGGTCAACAAGCCCCCCACCTTCAAGAAAGGTAAGGGTGCAAAGAAGCCCTTCAAGAAAGGCGGCGGCAAGCGCGTTGCCCCTGCTGAGAAGAAGGTCAAGTCTGGACCCAAGCCGGACACTGAGTGCTTCTATTGCAAGGACAAGGGTCACTAGAAGCGCAACTGTCCGAAGTACTTAGCGGACAAGAAGGCTGGCACCATCAAAGGTATATTTGATATACATGTTATTGATGTTTTCCTTATAGCCCTCGTTGTAGTGCCTGGGTATTTGATACTGGTTCAGTTGCTAATATTTGTAACTCGAAACAGGAGCTACGGAATAGACGGCGGCTTGCGAGGGATGAGGTGACGATGCGCGTTGGCAACGGATCAAGAGTTGATGTGATGGCCGTCGGCACGCTCTCCTTAGTTTTACATTCGGGATTAGTTTTAAACCTCAATAAATGTTATTATGTGCCTGCGTTGAGCATGAACATTATTTCTGGATCGTGTTTATTGCAAGACGGTTATTCATTTAAATCGGAGAATAATGGTTGTTCTATTTATATGAGTAACATCTTTTATGGTCATGCACCTGCTATGAATGGTTTATTTCTTCCGAATCTCGAAAGGGATGAAACACACATCCATAACATTGAGGCTAAGCGATGCAAAGTAGATAGTGATAATACTACTTATTTGTGGCACTGTCGTCTAGGTCATATTGGTGTAAAGTGCATGAAGAAACTCCATTCTGATGGACTTTTGGAGTCTCTTGATTTTTAATCATTTGACACATGCGAACCATGCCTCATGGGCAAGATGATCAAAACCCCGTTCTCCGGAATGATGGAGCGAGCAACGGACTTGTTGGAAATCATACATACCGATGTATGCGGACCGATCAGTGTTTCGACGCGCGGTGGATATCGCTATTTTCTCACTTTTACCGATGACTTAAGTAGATATGGGTATATCTATTTAATGAAACATAAATCTGAAACATTTGAAAAGTTCAAGGAATTTCAGAATGAAGTGGAGAACCATCGTAACAGAAAGATTAAGTTTCTACGATCCGATCGTGGAGGTGAATATTTGAGTTATGATTTTCTCACGCATCTTAAAGCTAGCGGAATCGTTTCGCAACTCACGCAACCCGGAACACCACAGCGCAATGGTGTGTCTGAACGCCGGAATCGAACCCTATTAGATATGGTCCGATCAATGATGTCTCTTACTGATTTGCCGTTATCATTTTGGGGTTATGCATTAGAAACCGCTACATTTACTTTAAATAGGGCACCATCTAAATCCGTTGAGACGACACCGTATGAACTGTGGTTTGGTGCTAAACCTAAGTTGTCGTTTCTTAAAGTTTGGGGATGCGAAGCTTACGTCAAGAATTGATGCCGGACAAGCTAGAACCCAAAGCGGAGAAATGCGTCTTCATAGGATACCCTAAGGAAACTATTGGGTATACCTTCTATCACAGAACCGAAGGCAAAGTGTTCGCAAAGAACGGTTCCTTTCTTGAGAAGGAGTTTCTCTCGAAAGAAGTGAGTGGGAGGAAAGTAGAGCTAGACGAGGTTGTTGAACCTTCTCTTGAATTGGAGAGTAGCGCAACACCTGAAATTGTTCCAGTGCCGCCTGCACCAACAATAGAGGAAGCTAATGACAAGGATCATGAAGCTTCGGACGATGCTGCTACTGAACGTCGCAGGTCGACAAGGTCGCGTGCCCCTCCTGAGTGGTACGACAACCCTGTTTTGACTGTCTTGTTGGTAGAAGACAATGGACCTACGAACTATGAGGAAGCGATGATGAGCCCAAACTCTGAGAAATGGCTAGAGGCCATGAAATCCGAATTGGGATCCATGAGCGAAAACCAAGTATGGACTTTGGTGGACCCTCCTAGCGACTGAAAGGCCGTTGAGTGCAAATGGATCTTCAAGAAGAAAACGGACGCGGATGGTAATGTTACCGTCTATAAAGCACGGCTTGTCGCGAAAGGTTTTCGACAAGTTCAAGGTGTTGACTACGATGAGGCTTTCTCTCCCGTAGCGATGTTTAAGTCCATTCGGATTTTATTAGCAATTGCTGCATTTCATGATTATGAAATATGGCAGATGGATGTTAAGACTGCTTTCCTCAATGGAAACATTGATGAAGAGTTGTATATGATGCAACCCGAAGGTTTTGTCGATCCTAAGGATGCTGATAAAGTGTTCAAACTTCAGCGTTCCATTTATGGACTGAAGCACGCATCTCGGAGTTGGAACCTTCGTTTTGATCAAGTGATCAAGAGCTTTGGATTTGTTCCAAATTGCTACAAAGCTTGTATCTACAAGAAAGTGAGTGGGAGCTCGGTGACATTTCTGGTACTATATGTGGATGACATATTGATTATTGGAAATAACATTAACATGCTTAACGATGTGAAGAGTTATTTTAACAAGTGTTTTTCAATGAAAGACCTAGGTGAAGCTGCTTATATATTGGGCATCAAAATCTATAGAGATAGACAAAGACGCTTGATAGCTTTAAGCCAGAGTACATACCTAGACAAAGTTCTGAAAAGGTTCAGAATGGATAAGGCAAAGAAAGGTTCAGTGCCTATGTTGTCAGGTAAGATATTGAGCAAGGCTCAGTGTCCAGCTACGGTAAATGATAGAGAAGCTATGAGCAAAGTGCCTTATGCCTCGGCCATAGATTCTATCATGTATGCCATGCTGTGTACTAGACCGGATGTGTCCAATGCTCTTAGTTTGACGAGCAGATATCAAAGTGATCCAGGAGTGGAACACTGGACAGCCGTGAAGAACATCCTAAAGTACCTAAATAGGACTAAAGGAATGTTCTTAGTCTATGGAGGTGATGAACAGCTCGTCGTAAAAGGTTACGTCGACGCTAGTTTCGACACTGACAAGGATGATTCTAAATCTCAGACAGGATACATTTATATTTTGAATGGAGGAGCTGTGAGCTGGAGAAGCTGCAAGCAAAGCGTGATCGCGGGATCTACAGTAGAAGCGGAATACATGGCTGCTGCAGAAGCGTCAAGTGAAGGAGTTTGGATCAGGAACTTCATCACTGAGCTTGGCGTGGTTCCAAGTGCATTGGACCCACTGGAGATATTGTGTGACAACACTGGCGCCATAGCACTCGCTAAGGAACCAAGATATCATCCAAAGACCAAGCATATCAACCGCAAGTTTCATATAATCCGAGATTATATAGCAGATGGAGATCTGAAGATTAGCAAAGTACATACAGATCTGAATGTCGCGGATCCATTGACTAAACCTCTTCCACGTGCAAAACATGATCAGCACCTTAGTGCCATGGGTGTGAGATTGTTGCCAAATGTAAACTAGATTATTGACTCTAGTGCAAGTGGGAGACTGTTGGAATTATGCCCTAGAGGCAATAATAAAGATGTTATTATTATAATTCTTGTTCATGATAAAGTTTATATTCCATGCTAGAATTGTATTAAGCGGAAACTTTAATACTTGTGTGGTTTATGAACAACACCGTGTCCCTAGTATGCCTCTATGGACTAGCTCATTGATTAATGATGGTTAAGGTTTCCTAACCATAGACATGAGTTGTCGATTAATAATGAGATCATATCATTGGGAGAATGATATGATGGACATACCCAAACTAAGCGGAGCAATTAGATCGTGTCATTGTGTTCATCTTTGCGAAGCTTTTCTTATGTCAAATATTGTATTCCTTAGACCATGAGATAATACAATTCCCTGGTATCGGAAGAAAGCTTTGAGGTCATCAAACGTCATCCTATGAGAGGGTGATCATAAAGGTGTCTCTCAGGTGATCGGAAAGTACCTGTTGGGTTGTATGTATCGAGATGGGATTTGTCCCTCCCAAGTCGGAGAGATATACTTCGGGCCCACTCGGTAATCGATATCAACACCGCTTGCAAGCATGTGGTTAAGGAGTTAATTACAAAGTGATATCGGATTACGGAACGAGTAAAGTACTTGCTGTGAACGAGATTGAACTAGGTATGACGGTACCGACGATCAAATCTCGGGAAAGTAAAATATCGCGAGACAAAGGGAATATATATATGGGATTGATTGAATCCTGGCATCGTGGTTCATCCGATATGATCATCGATGAATGTGTGGGAGTCAATATGGGTTTCCAGACCCCGATGTTGATTATTGATATAAGATCATGTCTGCATGTTCTCGAACCCGACGGGTCACACACTTAACGTGTCTCGACGCTAGGATAGATTGGATAATTGGTTTATGAGTTTTTGTTCGGAGTCTCGGATGGGATCCGGTACATCACGAGAGGTTCCGGAATGGTCCAGAGAATAAGATTCATATAAGGCAATGCAGTTTTTGGAGTTCGGAATTGTTTCGGGTTAATCGGTATTGTACCGGAAGCTTCTAGAACCTTCCGGAGGGGGACCAACGTGGCCCCACCTTCTGGGAGGGGGCATGGGCCTATGAGGGAGTGCCCTGGCCGCATTGGGCCAGGGGCACAAGGCCCCATAGGGCCCAGCCGACCAGACCTAGGGCTAACCCTAGGAAAGCTTCTAGAAGGGGGGTGGAAACTTGCCCCCCCACTCCTCCCTCCTTGGCCGCTGGCCTAGGGCTTGGGGGAGGGGCTAGGGATGGGGCGCACCCTCCCCCACACCTCCTCCACAACCCTAGCCGCCCTCCTGCCCTCCTCTCTCTCTCCCTCCCGACTGCATGTAGGCGCAGCCCTGCTGCAGAAACTCTCCACCACTTGCACCGCGCCGTCGCGTTGTAGATCCAATCCGTCTCTCCACCATACTTGCTGGACCGAGGAAGGAGGAGACGTCGAGGTGCCGCACGTGTGCATCTCTCGGAGGCATCGCCACTTGCGGTGTTAGATCGGATCGGATCACAAGGAGGAGAAGCGAGTACGACTACATCACCCACGTTCCGACGAACGTTCCGCTATGCGAATCTTCAAGGGTATGAAGATCTCATCTAATCCCCCTCGTTGTTTGCATCTCCTAGATTAGATCTTGGCTTTCCCGTTCACATCCGTAGAATTTTTTTGATTTACTATGCTACGAAACCCTTCATAAACTTGAACCATTGTGTCATCTAAGTTGTATATGCTTGCACTTATACGTTGGAATTAGCAGAACCATACTGTCATGGAGAACGTTTTCAACATTGCACTTGTACTTTGTACACAGTTGATATCATGCTCTTTTGTCTATGGATGTCACCGGTGTGAAATAAATAGGGAGCTTGTAAGTCCATTGAGTTATGTATTTTGTGTTAGAGAAACGCCCAGGACGCTAGCCTAAGCCATGCCTAATCATGGTGGAAACTTGCAGCATCACCATAATGAGCATTCTGTGAAGCATCCTCAATAAAAAGCTATGCACATAGTAAATAAAAAGATCGCTGAGATGCTCATTATCTGCTTGACTTGTCATTTTGGTTATGAGATAGCTCCTGTACCATGTGCAAGGGGTACCCCGTTGGCGGTTCTCTATGATACGCATGTACTTACTATGACAAGAACTTATAGGTGACTGAAGTTGAGTAGCATAAGGTGTAGCCCTCGTATTCAAGGGACTTGAGATTTCCAACTTATACGTTATCAAGCATATACTCCATAGTTTGTTCACTTTAACCTTAATCACTTCAAGATGCTTATGATAGGGGCAATGAGGGCTGAAAGCTAACAAGTAGCATAATTTTTGGAAGCTCTTTTTGAAACTTGAAATCCCTGCTTCCCTTTATGAAGGGCCCTTCTTCCACTATTATATTGAGTCTCCACCTTCTACCTTTAGGCACTATTAAGAGAGTATAGTTTCCATTCTTAGTTCTATGTGCAGTGTCCCAAAACTTATTGATTGATTCCTATTGTGATATTACTTGTTCTTGTGCTACTTGTATCTAGTCACTCTTATGAACATTGAAGGTGTCATATGCATCTATTTGCTACTCTATGAGGGACAAGATGAATGCCACTGTGCCATGTTTTCTGTATGTGAAACAAACAAACGTTTTTCAATGCATGTTATTCATGATCTTTGTTTGTAGCCTCTTATGTTGCATGCATAGTTACTTTGTCTTATTGTTAGAACTCCATTTTTCATCTACATGTTTAGAGTTCTTTGATCCCAACTTTCAATGCTTGCAAATGGTTTGATCTTGGTTTTGATGGTGCATGTCACCTCAAAGATTATTCTTTTTATCACTTACCTACTCGAGGACGAGCAGGAGTTAAGCTTGGGAATGCTTGATACGTCGGAAACGTATCTATAATTTTTGATGCTCCATGCTTGTTTAGTATCGACTTTGCTTTGCTTTGTCTACACTTTGAGGTGTTTTTATATCTTTTCTGGAACTAACCTATTAACAAGTAGTCGCAGTGTCAGCTGCCCGTTTTCTTCTGTTTTTGGTTCCAGAAAGGCAGAAAAACAATATTCTCGGAATTGGACGGGACAAAAGCCAAAGTCAATATTTTACCGTGGGCAGCACGAAGCCAGAAGACGAGATGAAGGGGCGCCATAGGGCGGCCAGACCCCCCTAGGAGCGGCTAGGGCTGGCCTGCGCCTGGGCAGGGTGTGGCCCCCCTGGCTTGCCCCTTCGCCTATAAGAACTCCTAATGCAGAAACCCTGGGCACCCGATCAAAACTCCATGAAACCGTCTGTATCCGCCGCCACCATCGTCCCTAGTTCGCGGAGGCCTTCTTCTTCATCATGCCAGCCTCCGGTATGAAGCGTGAGCAGTTCCACCTTAGACTACGGGTCCATGTAGTAGCTAGATGGTTGTATCTCCTCCTTTGTGCTTTCATGCATAGATCTTGTGAGCTCCGTTCATGATCAAGATCTAATCTATTTGTAATCATGCATGTTGTATTTGTGGAGATCCGATGGATATTGAGATTACTATGTCAGATTGATTAATGGTTTTGTCTTATGATTCTATCATGTCTGTGTTGTTTGTGATCTTGCATGATCTCCATTGTTAGTAGCTATCTTGGACAAGTAGTTGCCAGTGACTCCAAGAGGGGGTATTTATGCTCGATAGTGGGTTCATGCTTCTAGTTTCCAAGTGAAGTGATAAAAATCTCTTCGGTTGTAGATGTGCTGTTGCCACTAGGGAGAAAACAACGGTCTCTTGTTCGTGGAACAAGTGATTGTTTACCTTACACACTTTGCTTAAATAAGTTGTCTGTTGCTTGCAACTTAATACTAAAGGGGATTCGGATGATAACCTGAAGGTAGACTTTTAGTCATAGATGCAGTTGGATGACGGTCTATGTATATTGTTGTATTGCCCAACCGAATCTCATAGGATATTTTTTGTCTAGTATTGCATTGTTATGCCTTGCTCAGTTCTTGTCAATTGCCCTGCTGTAATTTGTTTACCCTTTATACCATGTTGTTTATCTAAGGAGAGCACCTCTAGTGAACTATGGACCCCGTCCAGTGTTTACCATTAATACATCTTCCACTGTTACTGTTTACTTGCTGCAAACCATTATCACCTTCCACACCATACAGTTAATCCTTTTGTTACAGCAACCGGTGAGATTGACACCTCACTGTTAGTTGGGACAAAGTCTTAAGTTTGTGTTGTGCAGGTCTCCACGTTGCTTGCAGCACCTTTAGGACGTTTCCTTCCTCCTATTGGTTCGATAACCTCGGTTTCTTACTGAGGGAAACTTGCCTGCTGTACTGCATCATATCTTCCGCTTGGGGTCTCCCAACGAAGTGTTGTTGCACTCATCACATACCTATTGATAGAATCTTAGATTCGCCACTAAACCTATGGACTATACCTGGAATCACGGCGCACGACTTCTAGCCAACTCATCCCGTAAGCCTGATCCATAAGGAAACCTCTGCTAAGTATAGCATTACTCAAAAACAAAAACTGGATGCCTCGATCAGTGGAGACTTGCCATATAAATTAGTATGTCCTAGCATCTCCAGTCCGGGCCGATGTACTTGGACTTGGGCTGGGCCGTGTTGCGTGGCCTTCTAGGTGAATTTGTAATCCCCGTTGAGCCGCTAACGAATTCACTTTGTTGCTTCTCTGTAGCTGCAATCTTTTGGCCATCAAACAAAGAACCAACCTAGTAGGGTTGGATCCAACAACCCTCCCCAACGTCCGCAATGTCGCGACTTTCTCTTGGCGTTTAGAATGGTCTTTTTTCTAGATGGAGCAACTTTGAAGTTTCGGGTGGTACTTGCCCATCTCAAATAAATATATGCCTCTGGTCTATGTGCATCGGGTGGAACAATTATTTATACTACCTCTGCCTCGAAATAGATATCTCAAATTTATTAAAATTTATATAAATCTAGACACTATTTAGTATATAGTTTCATCTAAATTTTGAAAAAAACTAAGACATCTGTTTTAAGACGGAGGGAGTACATATTAGATGTGTGGAAAGTTTTTAATCAAATAATAAGTGAAGTGCATGTGCTAATCGTTCACTTGATTTTATATGCTTGTCATTTAGATGGATTGAAAGACTTGCAGTTTGCTGACCATGTCTGCTGGAAGGTAGTACTTGTCCATCTCAAATAACATTCCTCCATAAGCAACAAAATATTTTTGTATATATTACAGTTGTGCCGTAAGACTTCTAATTCTCAACCATATTCTAGGACTTGCCAGCCAGGTCATCCGGTTGTGTCCTAGTAACTATCATGTCTGTTACATCGTATATGGGCTTTTGTACCGGTTTTCCAGTGGGTTTTCACTAATAACCGCTAGGACGAATCTCCAAAATGGCACATTCCCAATACTACATGAAATGTGGTCAAATCTCATGTTTTCGTTAAAAAATTGACAGCGGAACATATCAGTGGTACACCTTTCTCGCATGCAGAGCTTACATCTCACTTTTTACCGGTCTCACGCCCCTTTCCATCTCTATGTTTTGTTTGTTCGGGCTAGAACCAACTCGCTCCTCTTTTATCTCAAAAAAGAAAAATAGCTCCTCGTCCTTTCTTTCCCACTGCTGACCTTCTCAGAACTCAGAAAGCAGTAGTGTCAACAAAATTTCAAGCAGAGAACGGAATTCTAGGAAAAAGAAAAATCTGAGGAAGTAGATTAGTCAGCTTTCGACTTGTAACTTTGAACAAATCGATTTCACCTTTCAACTACGTCGTTGTTTGTCTGCTACTTTCCACCTAAAAATAGTATTCCTCCGATCCATGGATCAGAGGGAGTACATACAATTGAATTTAGAAATGCTTTTATTCTTCCAACAAACTTTGGAGAGCTTTCCTAATAAACAAAAGAATTAATATTGAAACTTTATGAACCCCCAGTACAAGCTACTAGAGTGTAATATATAGTTGCTTCCTTGGGCTGGAAATGCAAGCAACAAAGAACATGCTTTCAAGCTACCAGCAGCACAGGCTCGGTCAGCATGTGTACGATGATTCCCAACCCCAGCATTACCTGATTCTTCTCAAAGCCTGGTCTGGCATTATTTGCAGCTTCATCGATCAGCATCGTGTTCTTTCAATATACCCTGCACGTTCACAACGTGTGAATCATAGAGCACATACGACAGAGGGAGAAACAAAAAAAAAGAGATCAAGAGTTGGTAGTAGATTCCAAACTGACGCGATGAAGTGGCCTCTAGCTTCGACCAAACGCCAATCAATTGCCCTTCCGTTTGTGCTATATATATGTGTTCTTGTCAGGATAGTTCCTTCCAAACGAGTTAGCTAAATCAATCAAACACACAATCAACGTCAGTCACCATGTCTTCCTATTTCGCCGGTGAGGAGCAGCTGGTTTGTGTGACTGGAGCAGGAGGCTTCATTGGGTCATGGGTGGTGAAGCTGCTTCTCCTCCGCGGCTACTCTGTGAGGGGAACGGTCAGAGATCTTGGTAAGTGAGACCATTAATTTGTAAATTTTGCTTAAAATTTGAACTAGCAAAAAGGTGGGATGACTTTGGTAAGATCCCACTTGACACCCTATCTTTGCACCACTTGCGGAGGACAAGAATTTGTAATTGTATGATTTATATGTGACATCAATATACATAAGCAAATTGAAATACCAGTGAAGTAGCCGGAATGCAGGATGGGTGTACTCAATAGCTATTGGCCATAGTTTTTGGACGAAGCCCAATTGCATATATTTTTTGGAGACCATTGGACATAGTAATTGATATATGTTCTGTAGGATTTTATTTGGTATGGAACAACTTCAATAATATGGATTTTTACTTTACAATGTATAGACCCGCATAATTCTTTATGTGCTGGACAATCTCTTGGTCTTTAGAGTCCTTAATCTAGGAACCATATGTTTCCGGTAGCGGCGTGACTAATTCGTGTGTACATTGAATGTGAAGCTCATACCCGCAAAAAAAAATGGAGCTTATGAAAAAGAACGACCACTTGGTTGCCTTGAATGTGATCTCTTGTGCCGCGGCAGCATCTATGCCGCCTTCACCGGGTGCCATGGCGTCTTCCATGTCATGGATTTCGTCTTCTAATGGGCTGTGCGTGTTTGGTTATTTTGTGTAGGTGATGGCAAGAACGCCCACCTGCTCGCGCTAGAAGGAGCGGATGAGAGGCTCTCCCTGTGCTGCGCCGACGTTCTGAACTATGAGAGCCTCTGTGCCGCCTTTAGTGGTTGTCATGGTGTCTTCCATATCGCTTCGCCAGTGTCCAACGACCCGGTTAGCCCCTGCTCACATGTTGCAATTTTCATGAAGGACCATGTACTTACTTGATTACCTTTATCGAAAATGTAAGATGTTCGGCCGGGCAGCGACAACGCTCGTACTTTGTTTTCTTCTTGTAGACGTTGCTTTTGGAGAACCTGCGAGATAACCGATCACTGTGGCGGGTCCATTTTAATTATCTTTTATTTTGTTGTTGTGTGCAGTTGTGGATGTCTTTAGACATTATATTGGTGTAGAGGCTGGCTGTAATTTGTATATGTTTTTATCGAAAAACTTACTTGATTACTCTCTACACTGCCTTGCAGGAACTCGTGCATGTCGCCGTGGACGGGACAAAA
This sequence comes from Avena sativa, assembly GCA_916181665.1. Lineage (NCBI taxonomy): Eukaryota > Viridiplantae > Streptophyta > Magnoliopsida > Poales > Poaceae > Avena > Avena sativa. The sequence goes on along the minus strand of OV702284.1, from coordinate 328,079,552 downwards.
AACGTGATCAACGCGGCGGCGGACGTGGGCGTGCGGCGCGTGGTGTTCACTTCCTCCTATGGCGCTGTGCACATGGACCCTAACCGAAGCCCCGACGCCGTGGTTGACGAGACGTACTGGAGCGACTACGAATTCTGCAAACGAACGGGCGTAATTCAGCTACATTCCCTGAATTTGTTCATACCATCTCCTTAATTGATCCCACGATTCAATTCATAAACTTAAACAAGCTGCACCAATGCAGAATACGTACTGCTGCGCCAAGATGATGGCGGAGAAGGCGGCGATGCAGGAGGCGGCCATGAGAGGCGTGGAGCTGGCGGTGGTGGTGCCGCACGTAACGATCGGCCCCGCGCTGCAGCAGACACTCAACGCGAGCATCAACCGCGTCGTGAAGTACATCACGGGCGCCAAGGCGGCCTACCCGAACGCCGTCGCCGCCTACACCGACGTCCGCGACGTCGCCCGCGCCCACGTCCTCGTCTACGAGCGCCCCGACGCCCGCGGCCGCTACCTCTGCATCGGAGACTTGCTGCACCGTGCCCAGTTCAGCCAGATCCTACAAGACCTCTTCCCTCAGTACCCTGTCACTGCCAAGTACGAAGATTTGCATGTTTTATCATCCATATCGTGCTTTCTCGCCGATCATAATTTTTCATCCATGTGTTGTCTTCATGGCAGGGCGGAAGATGATGGCAAGCCGATGGTGAAACCCTATAAATTCTCGACCCAGAGGATCAAAGACTTGGGCCTGGAGTTCACTCCTTTGCGGGAAACTTTGTACGACACGGTGATATCCCTGCAGCAGAAGGGTCACCTGCTGCTGCCTGCTGCGATGATGCCAAAGCGTGCACGGCTGTAAAGTACCAAGATATATATGCTGCGAACTGCTCATGCATATAGGGCTATGGATGAATTGTCTTAAGGAGTGTTCGAGTCTCGGTCAACTGGGAATTAACAAAGTCTCCGATGTATTTTTCAGTTTTTTTCATACATGTCTAAAGAATGTTCAGGGTGATGCAATAATCTGTTCACTAGTCCAAAGGACATGTATTGTTTGTTCCAAGAGTTAAAATATTGTGAATTCTTGCACAGACTCTCAGTGCCATATCGACGGTTCTCGGTTTCGACTAAGAATTAAGTAATTTTTCATGAGTTGTTAGCATAAAACTACTACATTCCCAATCAATTTTTTTGAATGGTACTGGTTGATGTTCGAATCGTAAAAGACTATCACATCGAAACCAAGTTCCCGCAAAAAACACTTATCTGCGTTTGATCACGAATTGACACCAAAATTAACAGGACCCACCTGTAATGGTGAAGGTTGCTGAGGTGGACTAGGCCCCACCTATCAGCCCTATTAGAAAATAATCAAAAATTAAAAAAGGGGGAAAGAAAAGAAGTGGGAGTCCCCTCCTCGTCGTCGTCGCCGTGCTGGACCTGCTCGCCGTCGTTGCCGCGTAGGCCCTGTTCTGGAGTGCCACACCGCGACGGAGCCTCCTACTCCTATGCTGCCCTCCTCGCGGGACATTTTCCCTAGAAGGGGACCTCTCTGGCGCTCAAGGCTTGCGCCGCGGCCGCCGATGCTAGCCACACGACATTGCTTTTAGGTTTAGATTATGAGTTGACGAAGTGGATCAAAGTCTACGAGATTCCGATCAACTAGTCAATCAAAGAAAATAAAAGTCAAACAAGAAACCCCAAGTGAAAGGAGATGAACATGTGGAGGGAAAGGTAGGTCCATCATAGACTATTTGACCGGAGTTGCCTGATCCACCTCTCGTTTGTGGGGACTAACAATTTTGTTAGGCGTCGAACAGTGCGTGGCCTAGCACTGATTCTGTGTTTATATGACCTAGGCAAATGCCCTAGATCCAATCGGTACAATAGTTGTAGTATTATACAATTGGAGTACTACTCCATATTGATACAATACCGAGAATACATGTATAAAAGAAAACTACTTACTATGTTTAACAGCCTCCCTTGATCACAACCTTGTCTAAGGTTGAGATTACGTTTGAATTCATCAAGATCCCTCACAGAGAGTGCCTTTGTAAACCCATCTGCCACTTGATCCTTAGTAGAAATAAATCTGATATCTAACAACTTGTTTGCAACTCTTTCTCTAACAAAATAAAAGTCAATCTCAATATGTTTAGTCCTTGCATGAAAAACATGATTAGCAGACAGATAAGTGGCTCCCAAATTTTGTCACACCACAAACATGGACTTTATTTTAGAGAAACTCCCAGTTCCTTAAGTAGATATCCAACCCATATTAGCTCAGTTGTGGCATTAGCTAATGCCTTATACTCAGCCTCGGTACTTGATCTTGATACCGTGGCTTATTTTCTAGTACTCCAAGATATAAAATTTGGTCAACAAAATATAGCAAAACCTCCTGTCATTAAGATAACCAACCCAATCTACATTAGAAAAAGCACTAAGTAGACTTGATGAGGACTGCTGAAAAGCAAGTCCAACTTTCAGAGTCCCTTAAATATATTTCAATATTCTTTTTACAGCTATCCAATAAGAGGTTATTGGAGCATGTAAGAATTGATAAACCTTATTAACTAAGAATGAAATATCAGGTCGTGCCAAGGTTAGATATTGCAAGGCACCTACAATACTCCTATATTCCGTAATATCATCAGGACCAAGAAGAGTACCCTCATGAAGTGACAGTTTCTCAATAGAAGATAGAGGTATGGAGCATGGGGTACACTGTTTCATACCAACTCTTGCAATTAAATCAGTAGCATATTTTTTTTGAGTGAGCAGCAATCCATCATTAATTTTCTTTACCTCAATACCTAAGAAGAAATGAAAATCTCCCAAGTCCTTGAGAGAAAAATCATATTTCAAATCGTGTAGCAACATAGAGATGGCTTGGTCAGATGAGCTAGTGATAACTATATCATCAACATAGATCAAGACAAATATCATGACACCAATTTTTTTATAGATAATTAAAGAAGTGTCAGCTATGGAGGGAACAAAACCAAGAGTTTGTAACTTTGTACTTAGCCTAAAGTACCATGCCCGAGGTGATTGCTTGAATCCATTGAGGGCCTTGTCAAGCTTGCATATATAGTTTGGAGTTTGTCAATCTTCAAAACCTGGAGGTTCTTTCATATAGACTTTCTCTTCTGGAACACCATAAATAAACGTGTTCTTGACATCTAGCTACCTCAAACTTCAACCTCGGGAAACAACAACTGATAGAACAAGTTTGATAGTAGCCGCCTTCACAACAGGATTAAAGATATCTTCATAGTCAATACCATACCTTTGCTTAAACCATTTTACAATAAGACGAGCCTTATACATGTCAACTGTACCATCTGCATTTATTTTCACAGGTTACACCCATTTGTAATCAATCAGATTTTTTGTTGAATTTGGAGGAACAAGTCTCCAAGTTTTACTTTCCAACAGTGCAACATATTCCTCTTGCATGGACTGAATCCAATGATCATGAGAGAGAGCCTCTGAAAGCATGGACGGTTCTCTTGTAGATATGAAAAGACCATAGAGAATAGTGCCATCAGTATATATTTTTGGTTTTCTTATACCTCTCTGAAGACGCATGCGAGGTCCAGCTGACAGAAATGGCTGCGGAGACGAAACTGCAGAAGATCCTAGGCTGTCGGTGTTGTCGTTTTCTTCAGCTGAATATGTGTCTTCACCAGCACCTAGGAAGTTATCATTATTGGAGCCCGAGGCAGTGTCTATGTCGTCGCGTGTGTGCATGTCTGCGTCGTCAGGCAAGACAGGGCCCTCGTGAGGTGAGGCGTGGTCCCACAGGGGTTGGCATGACGTGGAGTCCACGTGTGGCTGCAGGCGAACATGATTTGAGGATGGTGTCTGCACGGGAGATGAGGCCAAGGATGACGTGTCTGCGTTAGTGTCTGACGGCGACCGGCGGGAGTTTTCTTCATTGGCTGCATGCGTATCCTCCTCGGGCCAAGCATCAGGAACATGATCCAAGGTGGATTCTCGATGAGTATTAATTCATGTACGTGTGATGTTATTTTCTGGACCAATTTCTTCACTGTCTTGACCAGTTTCTTGATTGTTTTCTTCAGAAAGAATTTTCATCCGGTGCTTGCTACAACACAACATCATTTGCAACAACACTGGCTATAGATGCTAGACCAGGATTAGTAACATTAGGTATAATGTGCAAATTCATATGATCATCAATGTGTTTCTCCCCATTATTTGATGGCAACAAAAGGATATCTTCTTTGAGGCGTCTACCAGCATTTGGATGTTACCCAGCAAAGGGAAAACATTTTCATCAAAGACAACATCTCGAGAAATATAGACTCGGCCTATTTTAGTATCTAGACACTTGACTCCTTTATGTAGATGACTATAACCTTAGGAAACCACATTAGGTATAACGAAACTCTAGTTTGTGTTTGTAATAGGGACAGCGATTAGGTCAACAAGCACAGCCAAAAACTCTAAGAGACTCATAGTTAGGCTTTGTGTTAAGAAGGCGTTCAACATGAGTGGAATTGTTTATAACTTTGCTAGGAAGAAGGTTTATGAGAAAGGTGGCTGTGAGAAAAGCTTCATCCCAAAATTTGAGAGGCATAGATGCATTGGCAAGAAGGGCTAGTTCTACTTTAACAATGTGACGATGCTTGCGTTCTACAGAACCGTTTTGTTGATGAGCATGAGGACAAGAGACATGATGAGTAATACCAACTTTTTGAAAGAAACCATGGAGTTTTTCATATCCACCGCCCTAGTCATTTTGCATGGTAATGATTTTTCTATCAAACTTCCTCTCAACAAGTTGCTGGAAATTAAGGAAAGCTTGATAAACCTAGGAACGTTTTTTTAACAAATATATCCATGTAAACTTGCTAAAAAGCTTACATAGTATGAATGTTTGCCAACAGAGGCAGGTGCTAGTCCCCATACATATAGAAAATTTGTTTCAGAGGAATAGTGGAAACACTAGTATAGACATGATATGGTTTGATGACACTTAGCTAGTTGACAAGAATCACAGATGTATGGATTTATTTCAGGGGAATGAGAAATATAATGTTTTCTAAGAATTTGTTGCACCACAAAGGATGACGGATGCCCTAAGCGGCGATGCCATGTAGAAGACGACAACTTTATTGTGATAAAGGCTTGCTTAGAAGATCCAGTAGATAGAGGCACAAGCGGGTAGAGACCATCATGACATGGACCTTCAAAGAGAATTCTCCTTGTGGCCTGATCCTTAATCAAGAAAGAGTATGGGTGAAATTTAAGAAAAACATTATTATCAAGTGTAAGCTTATGAATTGAAATAAGATTTTTTGAAGCATTTGGAACATGGAGAATATTTTTTAGATGCAAGGAACTATGGGGAGTATGCAACATTGAATGACCAATATGAGAAATTTTGCATACCATTACCATTTGCAGTTTAGACTTGATCACGGTCTTGTGTACTTTTCCTGGAAGGAGAGCTTGTTCATCTCATGAGCAACATGATTGGTGGCGCCAGTATTAGACTATTAGTGTACCAGTTTGTGTCCATGCCATAGGACACCATATTGGTGCCCTTGTCACCATGATCAGGATCATCACGCCGGTCACGAGTGTCATCATCACAGCGATCTCGATTGTTCTAGAACCTCCACTAGCAGTCACTAGCAGGATGACCATGAATTTTACAAATCTGGCATGTCACGTTAACATAGGGGGTGGGCGCACTTCCACGCCTACGCCCATCATCACGTCGGCGATGGCGATCATCATAGCGGCGATAACGATCACCACCACCATCACGCCTGTCATCATAGTGATCATGGCAATCATCATATTTGTCTCGGCGTGGCCTGTCATCTTGGCGGTCATCATAGCGGCGTATACGATCATCCTGGCAGGGACGATCATCAAAATGACTCGGGGGTTGAGGACGATCACCACTCCGGTGTGCCATGTTGGCAGAAGAGATGAAGGCATCACCACCACCTGGCTTCTGCAGCTGATCAAAAGCCTGAAGTTGATTGCACATGTCAGATAGCGTGGTTTTGGGATTGGCATTGATGACAACCTTCACTGTGTTGTATGAATCTTCAAGACCGTGTAGGATGGACCAGATCAATTCATCATCGTCAAGCAGCTTACCAGCAGCCGCAAGTTCAGAGGCAAGATTTTTCATCTTGTCAAAATATTTTTCCGCACAGAGATCACCCTTTTTCATGTCATTGAGAGCTAACCGCAGTTGTTGGGTGCGGGAGCGAGAGAAGATCGTGGTGAGAGATTCAATCGCTTTCCACGCCTCAGCAGATGTGTCACACCCAATCACATGCGATAACACATCTAGGGAGAGAGAGAGTTCAGAAGGTACCGAAGGACCTATTGATCTTGCGTGATCCAGGCAGTGTACTCAGAGTTCTCGACTTTGACACATTTGCCATTGACGTCCTCCACTTCAATCTCTTCAACAGGAGCAGGCTCGAGTCCTTTCACGAGGTTGAGGACCCGGGATCCACGTAGGACAGGAACAACAAGTGCCTTCCAGACGAGCGAGTTGTCGCGAGTAAGCTGCTGGGTCGGAGGCGCACCCAGGGAAGCAGCGAGCACGGTAACTGACGATGTTGATGATGACATGGCGAAGCAGCAGTAGGGTTTGTGATTTTGGTGTGGCGGCGGAGATTGATCTCGGCGGCGGCACGGATTTGGCTTGTGGCTGTTTTTGGTTTTGTAGATGTGTTTTGAGGGCGACGGCTACAGGGATCTTCAGCGGCGAGGCTTTGTGGTTTTCTGTTTTTTTTTTTTTTGGATTTTTGCGGTGCAATGGAGCTCTAGCAGCGGCAATATGGGCAGCTAGGTCAGGGAAGAGCCAAGCCCCGATACCATGACAATTTTGTTAGGCGTCGAACACTGCGTGGCCTAGCACTGGTTCTGTGTTTATATATCACCTAGGAAAATACCCTATAGATCCAATCGATACAACAGTTACAGTATTATATAATTGGAGTACTACTCCATATTAATACAATACGGAGAATACATGTATACAATAAAATTACTGACTATGTTTAACACGGACAAGTTGATGGTAAATCGAGTTAGATGCACAGTGAGGAAATTTATGTTTTTCTCGAACGATAAGAAACCATGCAAGTGAAGAAAACATGAAGTGTCGTGGTGGATCCTACTCACCATTGTTAGCAGTCCGCCTTGTTTTACACCGTCCAAAGTGCGGCGATCCGGATATATAGTGCTAAAATGCATTGATTTACTTAGCGGAGGGTTTAATACCGAGGGTCACCCTCGATGTTGACTAAAGCCGAGGATTATGCAGGCTAAACTTCCTTCCCGTTGTAACTTGGCTATTGTCGTCTTTGGCACCGAGGTCGTGGTGGTGTAGACAATCGCGCAACCAGACCAGCCAACGAGCCAGGCGTGGAAGAAAGTTTCCATGTATGGGGGCGTTGACTACCGCTAGCCGTGGTGTAGATTAATCTAGAAACGTCTGCTTCTGAGTGAACTGCTCGACGAACAACTGCGAGCGGTCGTGCGAGGCTTGCGTAGGATCGACCCTATTTCCGCTGCTCATGCCGACAGCCGATGCTTGACTCCCCTATGCAGCGGCAAACAACAAGCTCAGCGTCGGTATGTTCAAGCCGGTCCGTCCTCCCTATGACGCCCCCCGCACCCCTGCACCCTGAACCTGTTAATCTTCATGCACTATTTAATTATTTCAAAAAACCGAGCTGATGAAAAGAGTTAGGTAATCGAATTTTCTCACATGTGACAAAAAGATAATTTAGCACGTGTAAACAGAGAACTCAGGAGACCAATACATCATAGACAAGAGGCGGTAACAACAATTTTAGGATAAATTACGGAAGTCAAGACTCAAACTCGAGACCTTAGACTATAATATCATATTAAGCTTCATACACTAACCAACTATTCCAAAACTCCACATATAGAGCAGAACCTCCGGTGAACCCCCGCATCCCAAACTCTAAGCCCCATCGTCGACGACCTCTCGGACCTGCCCACCCCCTCGTTAAGTTTCTTCTTCGCCTTCACTGGTGACGTGCGGCTGGCAAAGTCTTCCCCGTCTCTGGCAAGGTCATGGCCTCACCACCTTCGGGGCGCCACGACCAGCCACATCGTGTCCTTGTCCCTGTCGTAGGAGAGGTCCTTCGAGTGCCGCTCAACTGCGGTGGCCACCCCACCCGCCTGCTAACCCTAAGCACAAATGACCTGGCCCAAGAAGGAAACTACATGTATAGGGGTGTGCAACGCCTCCATCGGTGTCGAATGCTATTTATCGCTCAACGCGCAGATGACCCACAAATATAGGAAATCACAACAGTCTTTGAGGGTAGTATTATCCAATTTATTGATTCGATACAAGGGAAGCCAAAGAATACTTGCAAGCCTTAACAACTGAATTGTCAATTCAGCTGCACTTGGAAATAGTTCTTGCTCACAGAAGTTTATCAGTAGCAACAGTTTTGTAGTAGCAACAGCAACAGTGAAACGGGAGCAATAGTAACAGTAACAGTAAACAGTAGGATTCGAGTGCGGTAGACATAGGGATGGATGAATGAGCGTTGCATGGACGAGTCTAAACATGTAACTTCAAGATCTAGGGCATTGCAGATAAATAAGAATAAGCAACCAAGTACTAAACAATCATAGGCATGTGCTCTATATATAGTCATGCGTGCTCGCAATGAGAACTTGCACAACATCTTCTGTCCAGCCAGCCCGTTGCAGCGGGGCCTCTAGGGAACTACTGACAATTAAGGTGCTCATTTTAATAGAGCACCGGAGCAAAGCACTAACACTTCGTGAACACATGTGATCCTCATACCACAGTCACCCCCTCCGGTTGTTCCAATTTCTATCACTTCGGGGTCTTTGGATTCGGACAATGATATGTATACACAACTTGCAGATAAGATCACAAACAATACTACCATAATGATTCAATAATAAGTTCAGATCTGAGATCATGACACTCGGGCCCTAGTGACAAACATTAAGCACAACAAGTTGTAACAAAGTCAAATAACACTAATAGAGATACTAGGCACTATGCCCTAACAGATCTTATTCGATTACATGATAGAACTCATCCAATACCTATCATCCCCAAGCCTACAGCGAGAGATTACTCACTCATGGATGAGGGAAACATCGGTGGTTGATGGAGATGCGTTGGTGATGACGATGGCGATGATCCTCTTCAAATTTCCCGTTCCGGCAGGGTGCCAGGACGGAGTTTCTGGATCTGAATCGTGATTTCTGGTGACGGCGGCGCAGCGGAACTCTTTCTGGAAAAACGTCGAAGCCCCCTTAGTTTTTAGGTCAAGAGGCTTCTTATAGGCGAAGAGGAAGGCCAAGGGGGTGCATGGGGTGGCCGCACCCCCCTAGGCGCGGCCAGGCCTGGCCCACGCCTGGCAAGGGTGAGGGCCCCCTAGCCATCCACTCCGTCTCGTACTCTGGCTCCGTGGATCTTCTGATGAAATAGGATTTTTGGCATATTTTCCGGAATTTTTCCTGAGTTGATTTTCTACACAAAAACTAGACGCCAAGTTAATTCTGCTGAAAACAGCGTCAGTCCATGTTAATTGTATCCAAATCACACAAGTTTAGAGGAAAAACAATAGCAAAAGTGTTCGAAAAAATATATACGTTTTAGACGTATCACGCGCACGTTTATAGGGCTCGCTCACGCGGGCGCACTCGTTGGGCCGGCCCACTTAACGTTCTAATCTTTTTCTGTTTCTTTTTTCTGTGCTTTTTTGGTTCCTTTTTTCTTTTTCTTTTCTTTCTATTTTTTGGAACATTTTTAAAATATGAACAATTTTTGGATATGAACAATTTTTGAATTCGAACAGTTTTGAATTCCAACAGTTTTTAAATTTGAACAATTTTTGAATTTGAACAAATTTTAGATATGGATTTTTTGAATTTGCATAGTTTTTTTTTGAAAAACACAGTACAATCGAAGACACTCACAACACGTACATGCACCCACACCTATGAACGCACACACACCCTACCCTTATGAGCACATCCGAAAAACTGAGCCAGGTCTTGCGATTGACGAAGTCACCACGGACGCCTCGCTGTCGACGGGAACGTTGCTTTCCACTGAAAGAATATTTCGCCATTTATGCAACACACAGTGTCAAACCTGGGGTTTGAACTCTGGTGGGTTAGAGGTACAACCACCCTCCTAACCATCCAACCAAAGGTTGGCTTGCGAATTTGCATAGTTTTAGAATATGAACAGATTTAAAATTTGAATATTTTAATCATCTGCAAAAACTGTTCAAACTTTAAAACTATTTAAACATGAAAACTGTTAAAATTTGAAAAAACTAAAAGCAGTGCACTTGTTAGTTTGGGCTGGTTTGAAGCGGCCCACTAAAAGAAAGCTGCATGCGGAGCCAGCATAGCGCGCGTCAGGCGGAAAATAGCAGCCGCGTCCGTCGGTGCAGCGCTAGGCCGCATATAGCTTTGCCCTCGTTTACTTCTACAGGATTTGCTGGGCTCTGAGAGTTTTTCCAGCCCACTAGCTTATCCCCGAATATCCCGGATAGCCCGTTTACAACTTGGGTATTTCCGAGTTTGTGTCCGGCCCATCCCCAGAAATAACCCCACCAAACCCGTCCCAGCCTGTTACTTCTCCCCACACACGGCCCAGACCTCGTGTTTCGTCGGAGAAGAAAGCGACGCGACGGCGGGGACTGGAGGCGACGGCTCGGACGCCGGCCTGGGGACGCCGCCGACGGATACGGCAGGGCCTTCTCTCCGGTTAGTTCTCGCGCCTCTTTCCCTCTCCTTGCTAGGTTTCTTGTTTGCCGCCGCCACCGTCCGCGCCCGAGCTCCGGGACTGTTCACCTCGCATACTTGCTCGCTGCCTGGTCTTCTCGTGGCCTTGCTCGCGCCTCCGACGATCTTACCTCCATGGCAAGCTCCTGGAGCAGCACGAGATACCCGAGGCCAAGATATGCTGGCCTCCACCCTATACCTCTGGATTTTACGCAGATGGCATGGTAGTAGGTTGATGCTCATGTGTTTCTAGGACTCTAGGTAGATGTGTTCAGGGGACCGATAGCCTATGACAATGTCAATGTTTTATGAGCAGAATTGTTTTTCCTTTTGTTTGTGTTCTGGCATTTCATAGGTGTTTGGCCATTACATACTGTTGTGCTATTTTAGAAAAGTCATTAGAAGATATATTGTACTAGTATTTTGAAAATATAAACCTTGAAATGCTCATATCTGATACGGCATTAGGCCAGATGAGGTTGGTAAGTGTGATGGATAAATTATATCAATAATCTTTGACAAGAGAGCTAGCTAGAGTGCCATGTTATTGATAGTTAGGTACAAACGGTTCTGAACCTTGGTTGGTTAACGATTGCTCAACTAAGTACCTTCTTTTTTCAAATTAAGATTCTATTGCAGGAACTGTACTTGCACTTCTACGTGTTCTGCCAGCATATGAAGTTCAAGTATCATTGGTTTGTTTTCCATGTGTCATGTTCTTCTACGGGGAAGTGTTGGGTCTGATGATTAAGTCAACACTGTCATCTATGATGTTCTGATTATCTGTTCATTTAGCTGCACTTGTTTCCCGTTGTTCATATTCCAGATTCTGTATACAACACGTGTATAATCAGCATGCTACATAGCTGCACTTGTTTGCCATTGTTTATCTAATACCGACGGCCTTTTTTGTTAGTATGTAACCTGCAAGCAATTTCTGTTGTCTCATGTTCCTCTGTTGATATATAGAACTTCTATTTTGTTCCCTAGATGCATATGTGTGAAGCTAGCTTGCCTGTATGATATATAGAACGTCTATCTTGTTTCATGGCAATCTGTACTTCATCACTTCAAAATGTTTGTTTCTGACAGTGTTGATAGTGTTAGTTAGTAATAATTTGCTAATGTTGGGCAAGATAGCTAGATCCTGTTTTTTCGCATGAGGTTTTGTCACTCTCTCAACTACTATCTTCACTGGCTCTAGCTTCTTAATTGCCCAGGACTAAGACCTGTACTAGTGTAATGGAACTGTACTACTCTCTTTGCTTTGAGGTACGTCAAGGCAAACTAGACTTGATCTTGTGGTTCATTCATAAATGAAACTTTGTTTTATGATTCATTCATTGTTCAGATTGTAGAGATATAATGAGGCATATGTTTGAGCTCGAGTCCGAGCAGATATTTAAATGTTTGTCGATGTTAAATCTCCATGCAAAGATTGGATTTTTAATTGAGTTTCCAGTTCAAGAAAAATTTCGAAATTTTGGAGTCTTCACCTTTGGCTGCCATTTGCACACTGGCTATTTTCATCCAACCTGAATTTTCTATTTCCACTAAACATTGGTTGTTTCTTTCCTATCATCTTTGTGATTATCTTACTTGGCTTGGATCAGTAGGGAATGCCACAACAGCAAACTGACTAACAGATTGATTTGTCAACCAGATGGTAAATCGCAGTGGTGTCCTGCTAAAAGCCGCACAACATACACCAAGGATAACAAACACTTACATTCATATGACTCGGTTGATACGTCGTTTTGTTTTGGTTCAGTTCAGCTGAGCCTGTCTGCCTTGCCCAGTACAGATGCAGGTTCTAGTCAAACGTAGGAAAAAAGAAGCGTGTATGTGAACTGAAAATTAACCCCAGTGATCAATTCGTGATGTTAAACTCTAGGGTGCAGCTAAGCTAGTGTGTGTGAGAAACTGAGAACAACAAAATTGGGCGGAAGCCAGATGTCTGTATGCAACTTCTATCATATCAGATACCTCATTTTCTCTGTGATTAGATAGCACCTGATCAGGATCTCTAATCCAACTAAGAAATATTGTCTGCTGAAGCATCATCAGAGCAAGCAAAAGCTCGGCCATGCCTGTTCTAGTTGTGATGAGCATCACATTTGTTTTTAAAATCAGTGTGCATTCCAGCTTTGTATAGCTTTTATCATCTCTTTAATGGTTTTTGTAATGCTATGATTTTTATTAGGCCATTTTACCATGTTTTCTTGCAAGTTATAAGGTGACGATTTTACACAATATTTATTTGTCCTTTTTACTGTTATATAGTATATAAATATTCAAATATATTCACATGTTATACAGAAAACATTTTGAAACATGTATAAAAATGTATAATGATCATACTCTCATACAAGTTCAATGCATCACTTTGGCAGTCCAAACAGGATTTGGCATTCAACCTCAATATCAAGTCTGTTCCAAATACATAAACATCCAAACAGGAATATTGACACTCAACCTCAATATCAATATCCTGTGAGATTGTCATTGGATCCAATACAACGCGAAGCCTGTGATTATCTACATCCAAACAGGCTCTAATAAAATACCCCAAAGAAGTGTCCCATCCTAAGCCACGGAACGGGTCGGCCAACATGGCCAACCCAGAGAAGCCGCGCCGCCGCCCATCGCCGGACCCGGTGGCGGTTCTCCGGGGCCACCGCGCAGCCGTCAGTGACGCCTGCTTCCACCCCACCCTCCCGCTCCTTTTCTCCGGGTACCCACCATAAACCCTAAACCCTCTCTGATCATCCACATCAGCATCTTCTGATAATCCCTTTTGAGTGTGATTGTGTTGCTCTCTGATGCTTGGTCTCTGGTTGTGTTCCACCAGCGCAGCTGACGGGGAGCTCAGGGTTTGGGACACGGCGAGCCACCGCACCGTCTCCTCCATCTGGTAAGCTCGCGCTTCTGCAGACTGCAGCAGCGGGTAATTCGGTTTTGGGAGGTTGGGTGTGATGGAATATGATTTTGCAGGGCTCATGGTGGGGCGGCTGGGGTGTATTCAATCGTTGCTGGCGCCGGACTTGGGAACATGATCATTAGGTGAGTGAATTGAGGTGAATTTTGTTGGGAGTGCTAGTTATTGGATATCTGAAACTTAGCTCATTCTAGGATGTAGTGGCACCTTGGGAACATAGTCATAATTGCTATAAGCATGTCATAGCTATATCTGGAACACTTTTGATGAATCAGTGTATCATTTTAGGATTGAGTTACAGTTGCTGAACATGGGTTTGTAAAGGTGGTATCGTACTGTAATTAGGATTAAACTTCAAAGAAAAATTATATATGCCTGAACCATTAAGTGCCTTATAGCCTATACACCACTTAGTGCATTGTTGAATACTAGACTGCAGATGGAAGAGATCTCCTTTGAGGCTTATTCGAGCATGTTTCTTTCCGCTGATGATTTTGGTTGATTTTTGATTGATATCAATGTTCCTTATTTTGACACAGCCAGGGCAGGGATGGTTTGTGAAAATTATATATGCCTGAACCATTAAGTACCTTATAGTCTATACACCACTTAGTGCATCGTAGAATACTAGACTGCAGATGGAAGAGATCTCTTTCGAGGCTTATTCAAGCATGTTTCTTTCCGCTGATGATTTTGGTTGATTTTTGACTGATATGAATGTTCCTTATTTTGACACAGCCAGGGCAGGGATGGTTTGTGCAAAGGCTGGGTGATTGAAGAAGCTGGGCTCTCACGGTATGGTTTGTGCACGTGCAGTTGGCAGATGCCAAGGGTTGGCATATTACCTTTTCTAAAAGAAAGTCCAAAGCTGTTTACCTTAAACATAAGCTGGGGCATGATTAGTCAGAAGTAGTCTCCTGCTAACATAAATGCAAGGAAAATGCACATGTCCACAGAGGATATTTCACATGTACGAAAATGATATCTCACATGTACAAAAGGGATATTCCAAATATTACAGGTCAAACTTTCCATGAAGAATTGAATTCTGTATTAGCCACCAAAATGTACAGCTGCTTAGTTAATTTAGAGTCAGAGTATCATCCTAAGAGGCCTTCTCTAATACGTTCAAAGTTTTTTTTAACTATCTTATGGTCAAACTAAGTGTAATCACCCACGGTATTGGTTAGCAATGCGCAAAATCTGGATATTGTTCTGAGTACACCATTTCATCAGAATAAGTTATTCATTTTACGTTTATATCTTCGTCCTGATTATAGCTTGTAGGGAAGGCTCACCATGTGGTGCTTTTCTATTGCAACAATATGCTACTCTTATAAGTCCTAATGTATAAAGGTGGCTTCAATCTGTAAACTGTAGTCATAGCCTTTTGAAAGGGTGATATATGGAATAGAACCAAAAGTTCTCTCTTTCATCTAGATTTTCACTATAATTGGTCTAGATGTTTGCCCACATGGGCGGAGCGTGAGGTCCAACTAAGGCCGGGCCAGTTAGCTAAGGCTAGACTAATTGCTTACTATTTGGAGTGATAAATGGGCCAGAATTGCAACATGGGTCACAAAATTGGTTTATATGCTCCAGGAAAATAACAGTTCATCTTGGAAAGACTGGGCCAAGGCCCAGTATGGCCATAACCTCTCCATTTTTTCTTGTGAAGCGTTTTAGGGGATAATCCAATCTGTACAGGGTTCATGTATAGATCTGGAAGAATACTTACTTTTTAGCAGGCTTTGTGGCCCATACACATCTTATGATTTTCTAAATTCATTTTTGGGGTTCCTGCAGGAGGCCGATATTTACAATCAAAACAAGTACATACCATTTCTGCAAGTTGTCACTGGTTAAGATTCCTTGTTCTGCGCATGGCACCCCATCTGGCTTGAGTGGCTCAAATAGTGACACTGAGCCACAAAGAGTACTTATTGAAGAAAATACAGGATCACATGGTGTAAATCCTGCAGAATCCCAAGAAGATCAACAAGGTAACATGCGACCATTCCAGAATCCCAGCAACTTTAAAGGCAGCAATAGCCTGTTAATCCTATATATATGAATTCAGTAATTATTGACTTACTATGGAAGCGCCTACTTTCTGGCAGGGACATATAATTAGCATTTTCGTTTATTAATTTAGGAACGACCCTACTGTAAATAAAATGGTGTTATATAACACTTTTGTTGACTCTCAAATATGATGCCATTTAGAAGAAATACCATACTGTAAAGAAAATTGTATCTGATACTTATTTGTTTAGAAAAGGAAGCTCTCTCTTGATTGCTGACTTCATTATGCATTTGCTAGGCAGTTCCTTGGATGGAAAAAATATACTGACAATCACTGGCCAAGAATCTTCTGAGGTTAGTTCAAACTTTTTTCGCTAACTTGATAAAAATATAAAAGAATTGAGTTGTACAATGCCATAAAGAAAACCTGGCTGGACTTTTGTGTTTATGTTATTACTTCTTTTGTCACCTCTGTTTTCATGTTGTAACTTCAAAATAAAACCTGCAGGT
This sequence comes from Avena sativa, assembly GCA_916181665.1. NCBI lineage: Eukaryota > Viridiplantae > Streptophyta > Magnoliopsida > Poales > Poaceae > Avena > Avena sativa. The sequence continues at coordinate 328,063,243 of OV702284.1, read as the reverse complement.
TGAACTTTGGGACATTAAAAGTTCAAGGAAGATAATGTGCTTGCCCCAAAGATGCAGTGCTAATATGACAGTTCACCCTACTAAGCAAAGAGGTTCATCTTCACTCTTCACCACTCCAGCCATAGTTGTATTTTGTGTTGGACAAAATACCAAGTGTAGGTTGAACCTAATATGTATATTCGGTGGTAATGTGATGTCTCGCTTTGTAGAACCTTAAAATATCTAGACTCTTAAATATCTGAGTAGTCTCCACCATTTTTGTCGTTATTTTTTGTCTACCAGAAATCCAGAATGTTCTGTTTGATAGTTGTCCGGCTGGGCCTAGGCCAAGCAGCTCCACCTACATGGTTTGTTGATTCATTGTTTGGTTTGCATTGAAGATAGTTATAAACTCGTGCCTTCATCTAAGATATGTATGCCTTACAATTTGACTAACCTCTCTGGTATCACTGAAGCAAGGATGTGTATATGTTATTTAGGATAAATCCTTCTTCCATGACATGAGACTCTGCCATCTTGTTCATTTCTATGCTCTTTGTTGTAGTTTCTTTTGCTATTTTAAGATATAATGCATTACACGAAATTCTTTGTTTTACAACTTTGAATTACTATAATAGTCTGCGTCTGGAGGACGGTCATAAAACTCCTTTTAAAATTGTTTGATCCCATTTGTTTGCCCTTGCTGTTGATGTGTTTTTTTGAGAAATGCTGTTTATACTTTTAAGTAATCCTTGAAAACTGTCTGTTGATCGTAGGTCTATGCATGGCTGTGCAAGCTTTCACTCCGTGTCAATCTGGAGGCTATGTAAATATTTTGTCAAGGTTAATACCCAAATCAACTATTTTGCAAGCACAGTATGTTTGTAACTAATATCGCAACGTATATATGTATGCCACAGGCTAGCAGAGTATCCGAACAAAACTGCTGAGCTCTTTAAGCTGGTAAAAGGACCAGATTCAAATTTAATCAAGTCATAAGCTGCATGCATCTTATGTTTTGCTGGATAGTAACAATCACATGTGAATGGAAACCGTATTCAATTGCTTTAGCCTGGGTATATTCCCGCGATATATTTCGACTGACATGTCTGACAGAACACTGTAAGAAAAATCAACTCCCCACTATGGAAGAAGTTCTACTTGATCTAAATCTTATTGCAAGTGCAGTCATGTTGTTATGTGAAGCGTATAAATGACTATATGCAGAGTATACATTTGTTCCTGCTTCATAGTGCAGAGTACAGATTTACATGTAACTATGATGTGACCTGCCTCCTAGGAGGATGTAAACCAAACTCTTATCATTTCAATGAAATGAAGTGCAAAGGTCCTTTGTGTTTTCTCAAAATAAATAAATAGTGTTGACCATTAATTATTGTTGTCTGCATTCCACGGGTTATCGTGCAGCATACAGTAAATGACATTTTTTATGCATATTCAGTTTATTAGCTGACAAGTAAATATTTAAATATGAGTATGATTGCATTCCACTCACACAATTTAATTAATTGTGATGTGAAACAACAAAACACTTTCTATTACATGCTAATTTTTTTTATTGAAGCGGGTATGCTTCAAGGGTTCAATAATTTAGCAGCATGTCATGGATTTGTTACCAGTCAAATAATTCTCATTCTTGACTGTATGATCACAACTCAATACGATCTGATCTTCAATAGTTGATACCTAAATATGGTACATTTTTTCTAGTACTACTTGATATGCTAAACAATCCAATACTATGCTTCTGGGGTAGGTTAAAGCAACTTCAATAATTTATTCAGAATGAGAAGTTTTCATCAGTCATTTTTGTTTATTAGTATTTCGTTGCTTACGTTCAGCTGGCTGTTCTCTCTGAAATGTGCCGATATTCCAGTTAAAAACAATGTGTCATTTTGATTAAGAGGAAAGTTCAGTATTGAACTCTGAACTACTTTTTAGAATGCCACGTCTCATCCCTGTCAGTACAAAATCACATGGCATAGGAGCAAGGGGATAAAGTAAAGTGATTGAAGAGTTCAAGGTTAAAAAATAACTCTTTTGAGGGTTCTGTAATGTGAATTTCTGCAATAGTTTAGAGTTGAAAAGCATACTTGTTTCATTTATTAACAAACCTTGCTTTTACGGTCACCAGTTATGAAGATGGAAGCACTCTTTGGTGGGATGTACGAAAGCCTGGGTCGCCTTTATCTTCAGTGAAATATCATTCGGAATCAGGTCTCATGCTACACCCTCGGTTTTAACTTCTAATTCGGTTGTTTAACTTACAGTTTTGAGCACTACTTATTTTCTTGTATAGAATGAAACAATGCATAATCTAATAAGATGCACGAATGCAGCTTTATCCATTGCTTTGGATGGGTTATGCACTGGTGGGATCTCAGGAGGTGCTGATAGTAAAATAGCTATGTTCACCCTCGATCATCAGAAGGTGTGAATCAATTGTTACATGTTTTTTAAGTTGCGTAAGGATATAGTTATGTTCATCAATTCTATCTACAGATTGCTGGTGAGGTGTCATATATTATAGTATCTTCTTTCTAGATGTGTGCTTCCATATCCAAGATGGCGCTATGTTGAGATTTTCAGTTAATCAGTTTTTTTGTACTTGGATATTAGCCCAGATTTGGAGCAATATATCCATGTGATAACTCATACATGTGGTGCTAACTAGTTACACTACTAAGGAGGTCGAGCATCTCTGCATGATCTACTTCATATTATTCACATTTAATAGCTTGACACGTCATCTATTTCTGTGATTTCTGCATCCTTTTCATCACAAGCATCATCTTCTCTGCCACTCTGGAGTGCTTGCAATTGCATTTGGGAACAAAGACCTTTGACATTCTTAACTGAAATGTGGTTTTCATGATTACAGGGCACGTTTTCTCTCAGGAATGAAATAGAAATTGAGCGAGCCGGTATAACGGGTATAACGATTCGGCCAGACAACAAGATAACAGCAACGGCTGGTTGGGACCACAGGTTTGTTCCCCCTTTCTTAAGCTTTTATCGCTGACTAGGGATGGTAATATAATCTTTTTTAGTGGCTTCATAGATCAGATTGTCTGAGTCAGTAACTGCATTTTATTTGGATATAGTACTAGTTGGTGGTAGGCTAAACATACCTGAATGGAATGGAAAGTAAATTGATCAATTGTATGTCTCATGATTGCGGTAGACTAGGCGATCACGACTCCTACCTGGTACACAAGTAGGCACAACCATGAAAGAGGTCATTGACAGTTGCATACCTGCCAAGAGGGCAAAATAATTAAGATATAGAGAAGTGCAAGACTGACAAGAGATGTGACATCCTGTACATAACAAGGAAGTAGGTGCAGAACAGTAAATAGGTAGCATTATTATGTGCATAAAAGAGTAGTTAAGCATAGAATGGACCAGGGAGAGCACTACAAGGAGTATTACCGGAGACATTCAGGCCCTGCTTGGATTGATGTTATTTAATCCTGTTGTTTTTATTTTGTGAAGATGCTAAGCACAGGAGCTCCATGTAATCTGGGGGTAAAACAACATTCCAAGCGGGGCCCTCAATCTTAATTGATCCTACTCCCACTCACAACCTCCTTCAAGGTAGTCGCCCAGCAGCTCACCCTGGTGAGGCGAACTTCCATGAGGTTCATCCTGGGCTGGCTTTGAACTTAGGCGATGTCTTCATGACAAGCATGCTTCTAGTTGTTTATCTTAGCTCGCGGTCATTGCATTTGTGTAATCTTTCAGGTGTTTTACATGATTTGCAGGATTCGAGTGTATAACTACAATAAAGGAAATGCTCTAGCGGTTCTAAAGTACCACAGTGCTACGGTAGGCAGCTCTATTCATCTATAATTGCATTGCGTATTTTCTTTTTTGCATACTCGGTTAGTCTCACAATTCAACAACGCACTTTCAGTTCACTTTACCTTTTTTCTTGAAAATTACAATTCGTTTTTTTGCTGGCAGTGTAACGCAGTGACTTTCTCACATGACTGCAAAGTGATGGCCTCCTGCTCGGCGGATACCACGGTTGCATTATGGGAGCTTTATCCTCCCAAAACACCCAGCCAAGTTGACATCACAAGCGAGGCGAAGGTTGAGAACTAGCGATCTGATCATGATGTCTGTAACTTAGCGAAAAGTCATATCTGTAGGCTTCAAAAAACTGGAAAACAACCATACATGTAGAGGACAGGCAGACACACTACATGTGATTTTTTTTGGGAAAAAAGCCGATATGTGATCATTTGCGGTCTGTAACTTGGTGTAACTTTTTTTGACAGTGTAACTTATTCTAACTTAGAGACTTAGTATTTTGACAGTTTTACTGTTTTACTCCTGTCTCATGAATGCCCATATTTTTTATGAGATTTTACATGTATGTTTTGCCAACCGGTCTTTTATATACAGATGGATTTCCCCTGTTCATTTACACTACGATATAAGAGTGAATGAAATTCCCAGTGTTTCTTTTTTGACCAGACTGTCTCCCCTGTCGATTTCATATAAAGAACTGTCAGTTCACATACAAATAGTTCAAAAACAAAAGAAAGAACCTAAAAAAGGAAAAGTCACAGGTTTTGTCCACAGCTTGGACTTATTTTTACAAGCATCAGAACCAACAAAAACTGATACAGTAGACGAATCTTCAGTTAGTCAGCCTAGCGCTCGTCAACGAGCTTGTGGGCTTGTATTTACTAGCTTGTGAATCTGAATATGGAAAACTTCTGGTATAATATGAGGAGAATACAGCCGATCGTTTCTCTAAGGCAAAGTATAAGTTTAATTAACGCCTTCATTACAAAGCCTGATTAATACTCCAAGGCAGTCAGTTTATACCAACTACACGGCATCATCGGTTACTCCAAAGCGACGACCTCGAAGAAGAGCGCCACGCTGTCGCTGTCCCTGGCATGCTGCTGCGCCGGGGCCAGAGGCGGCGACGCAGGGGCGCCGGAGAAGTACTCCTTGGCCGCCTCCAGCAACGCGGACGCCACCTCCGCGGCCGTGGTGCCGCCGTCAGCTCCCTTGCCCTCGTCGCCGCTGGCGGGCACCGCGGGGGCCATGGTGTCGTCGAATGGCGCCTCGCAGAAGATCATCGTGGCCACGAACCGCTCCATGCCGGCGGCCATCCGTTTTGCTTTGCTTCGCTTCGGCTCCTTGTTGCTCTAGGTTCCGATGCGATAACTCGAGCTTCTCGCTTGCGTGCAGTGCAAAGGTTACGGCCGCGCGTGTACGCATTTATATAGCCTCTGCAGACTGCAGTCACACTGCCGTGGCCGTGAAGTTTGTGTTGGGATCATTGCCATTGGAGGCATATGTTCTGTTCGTGTTCGTCTCGGACCCGGAGTTAAGCGGGAAATCGGAAAGCCACGTATGGAATCCGGCTTCGGAGGGATATGGCTATTTGGCTCACTGGTGGCGTATTTCCACCTACCGTGAGAAAACATATTTTAAAATATAAAAAGAATTTAAAAAATTAAATATACATTCGAATATTTTATATTCGTTTTCAAGTTTTTGGGATGAAAGAACTTTTTATGTGTATTGTGCAAATAAGACAAAAAATGACATGTGAATAGTCCTATTCATGTGATATTTTTTGTCTTTTTTATACATGACACATAAAATATTCTTTTTATCATAAAAATTTGTGAACGAATATAAAATGTTTGAATGCACATATAGATTTCTTTTCAATATTTTTGATATTTCAAAATATGTTTTCTCACAATAGATACAAATACATCCGTGAGACAAAATTGATTTTTCAGCGTGGGAGAAGTGTTTTTTTTTCTTGAGGTTGTGTGGTATGCATGCACGTCGACTTGGTAGTCTGGCCCATTCAGCGCCTCGCCCTATCGGGCTATGTCAGAGCATCTTCGGCCGTGTGTCTCTTAAACAACGAAAATCCTAAAAATAGGTAGACATTTTTAAAGATTCACCCTGTGCTTCACGGCAAGTGGCGTCTTTTTTTTCGCACGGTCCTTCTAATAAGGCCCTGCATGCTTGCACAAGAAGCAATATGGGATTAGCTAGGATGAGAGGGGGGATACGGAGGGTAAAAGTATAGATTTTCGCTTTTATTTTTTAAATTCCATGATTCAAAACAAAATATCTTGAGATCCGTTTATACAAATTATGAACCGTTTTTACGTTTGAGCTCCTCGTGTCTAGATTTTTAAAACTGGATCCCACGTTGATAGGTTTCGCACAACTTTTTTTTGTACTTTCTAAACCGATGTGTTCGTACTTCCGATTACTTCAGTTCTGTACTTTTGTACTTCGGATTCTTAGTGTACTTTGTATTCGGGTTATTACACTTATACTTTCATATACTTGGCGATGAATACACTTGTACTCTTCTGTACTTCGGCTCCTAGTACAGTAGTACTTTCATGTACTTGGCTCTAATAAATATCGGTTGTGCATTTTTATACTTTGACTCCTAGTATGGTTGTACTTTCATATACTTTGGCTCTAAGTATAATTATTTTACCTTTGTGTACTTAGTCTATATGTACACTTGTAATTCCGTGTACTTTATCGGTGAGTACACTTGTACTTTTATGTACTTCGGCTCTTAATATAGTAATAATTTCGTGTACTTGGCTCGAAGTATGGTTGTACTTTCATGAATTTCGATTCCTAATACATGTATTTCGGTTCTAAATACTGTTATATTTTTGTGTACTTAGTCTGTAAGTACAATTGTATTTTCTGTACAGTTATACAATTGTCACCATTAAGAGCAAGTCCAGCAGCTCCCCTAAATTTTCACCCCTATATCTTCCTGTAGGAGCCTTCCCTAAAAAGATTCCTCCCTTATATTTTGTCTATCTCCAGCAGCTCCCCTATGCCATCTCCCCTATAGCACATTCTACTATATTTTACCAATATTTCATAACTAACTTATTAACGGTTATTTGTTTGGAAATAGTTCATATAATACAAGAATTAATTCATACAGCACATTAAATAGTTGATAAATGTGAAATAGTTTATACAACACATTGTCTCATCTCATGTCCAACAAGACAAAGAAGTTCACTCTTAATTTCACGCAAATCTAGTTGATCACCGATGCAAATTTCACGAAATAGGACGTAGCTTGTTCAATTACGTACGCTTACGTAGTACCTTAGGCCATCTATGTAGTAATTTAGCTCGTAGCAGTCTTGCCTCCTTGTTACTAATCGGTCTTGTTTCGGGATCATCACAAATTTCGATGTTGGGATCCATAGCATGATCTTCAAACTTGCTTGTCTTGGCACTAGGAGTAGATGAACCAGAGGCAGAACTAGAGAAATTTTTCTGTTTTTTGTTAGACACATCATCCTTCGAGATTGAACTCAGATCAACATTAGATGGATCCGCCATCAAATCAATCTACATCAAAAAGTTGACAAAAATTTCACAATAAATGGCAGACAACAATACTCAACATTGTAAGATCATCTTATTAATATACACTTGACTTGAAATTGACAGAAGTTGACAACATTTTGCATGGGGCAATTGGAAATCAATTTGACAAGATCATCTTATTAATATACACTTGACTTGAAATTGACAGAAGTTGACAACATTTTGCATGGGGCAATTGGAAATCAATTTGACAGATTTGAACAACAACTACAACAAGCTATATTGTACCAACATCGGTGAAAAACAGGAAACATTTGTTCATCGCCTAACAAACATTCAGGTTAACACCACCGTTCAAAATGCCCATAAATGATGAATCCTCCATCAAAAAATCTCCAATAATATGCTACTTGAAAGAACATTTCTTAATCCCTAGTGTTTTGTGTGTTAGATAACAATACCAAGGATCATTTAATGTGTGTTGAAGTGTTGCAGCTCTATTTGAGAACAAAGGGAAAAGGACTCTGCCTTTGGGGGCGGATAATCCGGCCCCACCAGGGGCGGATAATCCGCCCCTCCCTTTTCCCAAGCAGGCGCAAGCCCCAGAAGGGGGGCGGAATTTTGGCCGGATTTTCCGGCCCCGCCGGATAATCCGCCCCCCTGCTCATCGCCAAGGCGCAAGCCCCAGAGAGGGGGCGGTGTTTTGCCCGGTCTTTCCGGTCTGGCCGGATAATCCGCCCCTCAGGGGGGCCGGATTATCCGCCCCCAAGAACTTCACCAAGCTTCACCAAGGCGCAAGCCCCAGAGAGGGGGAGGAGTTTCCCCCGGAGAATCCGCCCTTGGGGCGGAGTTTTCCCAGGGGGCGGATAATCCGCCCCAAGTGGGGGGCGGACTTGGGGCGGATTATCCGCCCCCAAAGTTGTGCAACGGCCAGATCTAGGGAGGGGGTATTTAAGCCAGCCATCCCCCTCCTGCCAGAACTCTTGATTCATCTCGAAAAAGAACAGATCAGATCTGAAAGCTTCATCCAAGAGTGCTCCACCTAGATCCACCCAAAGGCCCCATCCCTTGGGGAATCGAAGGAGGAGAACTCGATCTTCATCATCAGCAATCAAGCGCTTCATCTCCTCTCCATTCATTTGGAGAACCTCCGATCTAGTATTTCTTGCAAATACCTAGATCCTCGTTTTTATTTATATTGATAAACCTTGTTCTTGTGGCAGCTTGTTGTCATCTCGGGAGCCCCCAATTCGGTTGTGGGTGTGTGCCCCGATAGTGTTGTAAAAGGCACTGGTTCCCGCCTCGAAGGGATCCAATAGTGGAGAAGGTGGATCAGGCCTCTCGTGGCGAGATCCATCGGAGAATAGGGTGAGGCCTATTGTGGCGTGGTGGTCTTAGAACCGCCCACCCCTCCAACGTAGATGTACTTCCCTTAACAAGGAAGGAACTGCGGTAAAACAAATCCATGTGTCTCCGCGTGCTCCACTACGGTTTCCCCGCTCCTCTTTTACGTGCTTAGTAGTTAGGGTTACTGAAAGGATCGTATGGGCACCTAGAGGGGGGGTGAATAGGTGCTACTTCAAATTTTCTTCTTTTTCAAATTAAGGTTTGACAATAAGGTAAATTCTCTAGATAATGCAACTACGGTGAATTTACCTATATGACAAAAATGCAAGGGCTACCACAACACAAAGTAGTAACAAGTAAGTAAGGTGCGGTAAAGGATAGAGGTAACCGAAAAGTGGACGCGGAGACAGAAGGATTTGTTTCCCGTAGTTCCTTCCTTTTGAGGGGAAGTACGTCTACGTTTGGAGAGGGGGTGGTTTCAAACCACCAACGCCACGAGAGGCCTCCCTTGTTCTCCGATGAATCTCACCCCAATGGGATCGATTCACCTTCCACTATATCGGCAACCTTCAAGGTGGAAGCCGGCACCGTTACAAGTTTGGGGCACACATCCACAACTTAATTGGAGGCTTCCAAATACAAGAAAGCTGTCAAAGCAATCAAAGACAAGCTTGTAAGAACAAAAACAAGAGCTAGGGTTTCCAACAAAACACTAGAGCAAAGGGGCCCTCAATGAAATGAGGGGGAAATGAAGATCTCTTTTGGTGAAGTAGTAGATCGGGGCCTCCTCCTTCGATTCCCCAAAGATCAAGGACTTTGGGTGGTTGGATGAGGAGATCTTGAGAATTTGAGTGGCTCCAATGGACTCCAATGGTGGGCAATGACTTTAATGTGCTGAGCAATTTGTCCCAAGGTAGGTGGAGGGGTATTTATACCCCTCCACGAAATATATGGCCGTTGGAGCATTAAATGACCGGTAGTACCGGTACTCAAGCGGTAGTACCGCTTGCAAGCGGTACTACCGGTCCAGTACCGGACCAGGTACCGGTGGTGACCTTGTTCTTCAGTGTTCTTCAGTCTTTGGGCGGTACGCCCTTGCGGTACTACCCCCGAGCAGTAGTACCGGAGGTAGTAAGCGATACTACCGGTTCAGGTGGTATTACCGGTCCCAAGTACCGCTTGGGACTGACCAAAATGGAGAGGGGAGGGTGCTAGTCAGTATGCAACGGTACCGACGAGCGGTACGACCGCCTCAAGCGGTAGTACCGCTTGTACCAAGCGGTACTACCGGTTGGGCCGGTAGTGCCGCTCCGTGGTACCGGTGGGTACTGACTAGTACTCACCCTTCTCTCTTTTGATCAGTGCCAACCGGTACTGGAACCGGTAGTACCGGTGTCAAGCGGTAGTACCGGTTGCAGATCCGGTACTACCGGTTGACACAGAAGATTTTGCAAGGGGGAAATGTTATGCCATAACTTGTGCCTCCTTTTATCAATCCTGTGATACACTTAGTACACAGTTAAATCGATAAGTGTATTGTTATCAAACATCAAAATCCGAGGGATAGAAAAATGCTCTTTCAATCTCCCCCTTTTTGGTGTTTGATGACAATACACTTTTGCAGGATGATTTTAACAATAGGCAAATGATATTTGTAAAATAGAGAAGAGACTCCCCCTAGATGTGTAGAGACAAACCTCCCCCTCTATTTTACAAACCCAACATGGGTACACAAGTATGGATACTAGCATTTGAGAACATACCTTTGCACAAAACATGTGATGAGGAATATATAGACAATAGATATTGCAAAACATCACAAGATGGATCCAAAGAGATAAACCACATAGTCGCATAAGATGGATCCAACCACATAGTTTCACACGACATAAACCACATAGTCTCACAGGACATAAACACATAGTCTCACACATAAAATAGAGGGAAATCGAAGTTCACAAGCAATGAAAGGATCAAAGAGAAGAACGAGCTTGTGACTTCCCATGCAACACCCGTGCCTAAAGTGCAACTTCTCCCCCTTTGGCATCAAGACGCCAAAAAGGTGCAAGTGCAGAGCTACCGCCCCAAAGGTCAATCATCATACCCCTCCTCCTCCTCATCCTCATCCTCAAGGTCCTCCTCATCATCATACGTAGGTGGGGCGCGGTGCGAGGAAGAGACATCATTGTCCCAACGGCTGTGCTGAGAAATCCACTGATCTTCTGGAGTGATGTTGTTCTCGGATCCCTCGGAGATGGTCAACCCTTGAGCAGACATGAGTTCCTTCTGACGAGCACAGGCTTTCTTTGCATATACGTGCGCCTCATACATACGCTTCTGGTTGTCAACCTGGAAGCAGAAGATCTTCTTGAGCTTGACCTCCATCCTTTTGGCCCAAGAGGGCTTGGCGTTCTTGCGGCGAGAGACAACATCGTCAGTGTCATGACCACTATCAGCATGCTCAGAGTCATCCTCATCCTCATCCTCCGCACCAAGCGCAGCGCGAGGTTTAGCATGTGCCTTGATCTTGAGTGCCTTTGGCTTGTGCACAACGAGAGAGCGAGAGGAGAGCGTCCTAGCAATGACGGGGCACTTGGACACAATGAGGGCCATAATGTAAGGAGCAAAATGGTGGAACCCTCCGAGTGTGTGCGGTAGCAACCATTTCATTCCAAATGAAGTCCACCACATCAAGAGGTTGGCCTGATTCTCTGTTGAGGAAGGTGTTGAACAGCAAGTCAACGGAGAACCCATGTATCTCGTCCTTGTTGCCCGCACGAGGAGCAACAGTCTCACAGAAAATGCGATGGAGGATGTCATATGTGGGGAGAAGATCCTTAATCTTGCCAGCAATCCCACGGCCTCGAATATACAAAGGTCTGAGAACATCCTTTTTGGAGGGATTCTCCCGCATGTGACAGCGGAAACCACAGGGAACGTCCCGGCCGCGGTCCTCATACCCCAAGATGGCAGCAAACTCCGCAAGTGTAGCTTCCTTGACAGCACCTTGAGTCATCCAGGTAATCTTCCGATTGCGGCCATTGTGGAAGTGTGCAGTGGCATAAAACTGGCAGATGAGTAGGGGATCATAGTCATGCTGAAACTCCATAATGGGGAGCATGCCAAGGTTTGAGCAGACTTCCTTAGCTTCAGCAAAGTAGTCAGAGTTCTTGTCAAAGTGTCCCATGTCAATCCACTGCTGAGGCACCACCAGCTGGGTATTGGTCATAAGAACCTCATGATACACACGCTCTTGGAAGTCATCATAGAAAAGACTGTCTGCCCTTGACGCGCTCCTGCTGTGTGAGTATGCATTGTCCACCCGGAGAGCCCTAAAGTCTGCCTCAGAGATGTCAGAGAGTATCTTTGGCCCAGATGGCCCAGAGCTGAGACTCTTGGAACGCCCAGTGGAAGGGGGGCGAGAGGGAGGGGCTCTGCCACCCCCAGCTGAGCGCTTGGTAACCCCTTCATGACCCCCACGACCACCTCGATTGGTAGGCAACTTGGAACGGCGTCTTGGCTGTGGCATAACTTCTTCCTCAGACTCAGTCTCTTCCTCAACAATCTCACGGTCAGACTTGGAGCGCTTCCGTGCACCCCGAGAACCACCTGCATCTGTGAAAGCACGAGGGAGGACAGCAAGGAGATAAGAACACAAGAATCAAGGAGGAAAAAAACCAAGAGAATCTACAATTTGGGCAGAACATGGTGGTCAGAGTGGACCGGTACTACCGGACCTGACAACCGGTAGTACCGCTTCAAGCGGTAGTACCGGAAAAAGTTCCGGTACTACCGGTTGAGCGGCGCACCAGTTGTCAGATCTGATGGGAACGGGCCAGATTGACGGTATGAACTGCTAAATTGGCGATTCTACGCGGTAACAAGGAATAATATGGCAGTACAACCTTGCAAGTAGTTAATTTCTCCACAAATCTAAGCCAAAACCTAGATCTAATGGGGAAATCAAACAAGAAGAGAAGGGGTGGTTGTAACGGGATCCATGGCGGTGGAAAGTAGGGGGAGCCCGCCTAGAGGCCGGATCCAAGGAGAATCCGGAGAGAGGAGGGCGCGACAGGGCTCCGGTGGCTTCAAACTCGCTGGTGGCGGCGCAGGTTGGAGTGGAGGACGTGGGAAATAATGAGGCACTGAGGGGTGCCTCTCCCCACGCGGCCAATATATACCTGGAACCGTCAACCGGTAGTACCGGTTGTTGGAGCGGTACTACCGCTTGGAAGCGGTAGTACCGGTTCCACGACCGGTAGGACCAGACATGCGGGCGGTAGTACCGTTCCTGGAGCAGTTTTGCCAGGAGACGACTTGGGACCTTCCCAGGTCCGGTAGTATCGCGCGAACATCCGGTAGTACCGGTCCCATCTGAGTCCAAAGCCAGGGATCAAGGATGATTCTTGTGCGGATAGAGAGAGGGTTTTCGTGAGGGAGTACGGGGGCTTGGGTTAAGACAGGTGAGCTGAGAAGCACATGCACTCTAGAAACAACGGAATAAACAAATAAATACCAAACTAGAGTGCATGAGACTAAGAAAGATGAAGAAAATTCAAATATATGGCAATTAAGAGTGAAGACCAAATCAACTAAGTGACAAACATGAGTAAGCACATCAAACCTCTCGATTGAGAGGGGGCGGTGGCCTAGGCCACCATATTTGAGTATACTCGGCTTGGCACCACGAAGATATATCTTGGGTCCATTACCGAAACTCATCATTGAGCTCACATATCACAAAATGATATTAAGAGGAATGATTTTTGTTTAATTTGCGCATAATGGGGGGAGGGATAGTCCAATCAATTAGGACCGCACTCCCCCTATGTCCATGCCTACACCTAAACCAAACATGGGTCGAGTATTAGGTGAGAGTGCAAGAAAATCAAGTCAAACTCCTAGAATCTACGATATTTAGTTCATTCCTCAAGTAGCAAAACCTTGCTTCATCAAGTGGCTTCGTGAAGATATCCTCAAGTTGATCTTTGGTTGATACATAGGATAGATCAATATCACCTCTAGCAACATGATCTCTAATAAAGTGATGCCGAATCTCAATATGCTTTGTCCTTGTGTGATCCACCGGGTTGTATGCAATCTTGATGGCACTTTCATTGTCACATAGAAGAGGCACTTTGTCACAATGGACACCGTATTCCTTTAAAGTTTGCCTCATCCATAGCAATTGGGTGCAAGCACTAGCAGCAGCAACATACTCGGCTTCGGCGGTGGAGAGAGATATACAATTTTGCTTCTTAGAAGACCAACATACCAAGGACCTACCAAGGAATTGGCAAGCCCCGGATGTTGATTTTATATCATCCTTGTCTCCCGCCCAATCCGAGTCCGTGTAACCACAAAGAGCGAATGTTGAGCCTTGAGGGTACCAAAGACCATAAAATGGGGTATGAACTAAATATCGAAAGATTCTCTTGACCGCCATTAAATGGCTTTCCTTAGGAGCCGCTTGATATCTTGCACACACACCTACACTCAACACAATATCGGGTCTAGATGCACAAAGGTAAAGCAAAGAACCAATCATAGACTGGTATACCTTTTGATCCACATCTTTACCATTTGGATTTTGTTCTAGACGAGTCTTTGTTGCCATGGGAGTTGGGGCTCCATTCAAATCTTGCATTTTGAATCTCTTGAGCATATCTTGAGTATACTTGGCTTGATTGAAGAATGTTCCTCCTCTAACTTGCTTGATCTCAAAGCCAAGAAATACTTTCAACTCCCCCATCAAGGACATCCGGAACCTACTAGTCATAAGCTTTGAGAATTCATCATTAAAAGCTTTGTTAGATGAGCCAAAGATAATATCATCAACATAGATTTGGCATACAAAAAGCTCCCCATTAACCCTCTTAGTAAAAAGAGTGGGATCGATTTTCCCAACCTCAAAGCCACGGTCAAACAATAACTCTCTAAGGTGCTCATACCACGTGCGTGGGGCTTGTTTGAGCCCATAGAGCGCCTTATCAAGTTTGTAGACATGGTTTGGGAAGTTGGGGTCCTCAAATCCCGGGGGTTGCTTAACATATACCAATTCATTTAAAGGACCATAAAGGAAAGCACTTTCTACATCCATTTGTTGCAACTTAAAGTTATGATGTGCCGCATAAGCAAGAAGGATACGGATGGACTCAAGGCGAGCCACGGGTGCATAAGTATCTCCATATTCAATGCCTTCAATTTGGGAATAACCTTGTGCAACCAATCTAGCCTTGTTCCTTACAATAATCCCATGCTCATCTTGCTTGTTCTTGAATATCCACTTTGTTCCAATAACATTGCGGCAATCCTTTGGCTTCTCAACTAGCTTCCACACTTTGTTTCTCTCAAAATTGTTGAGCTCTTTGTGCATAGCTTCTAACCAATCCGAATCTTCAAGAGCTTCCCACACTTTCTTTGGTTCAATCATGGAAATGTGAGCTTGATGTTCACTGAACCTCTTCAATTGTGCTCGTGTGGAAATTCCTTTCCTTAGATCTCCAACAACATTTTGGAGGGAATGGTCTCTTATTTCCAACATTCTTTCCTTTCTAGCTTCGCGACGAGCGTGGATATCCTCATTGTTTCTTGGAGGACCCTCTTCATCATTTTGATCCTCGTCTTGACCATCAACTTGACCTTGATCATCATTGAATTCATCCTCTACATTGGGAGGCAAGGATTGACCTTGGTCTTGATCAAGTGATCTTCTAGCCTCAATTTGAGCACCCCTCAAAACAGCTTGGATGGATCTTCCTTGGCAAATTGACTTGACTCCACTTGACACCCCATCGAATGGACCAAGCTCCCTTTGACTAGAGTTCACACATTGATCACTATGTTGAGGGTCCACGTCTTGTCTTTGACTTGAGTCAATGTCCTCCTCGGTAGATGGAGCATGTTGAGGTTGTGAAGATGAGGGCTCCACTTGAGTGGAGCATAGTTCTTCTCGATCCGCCATAAGGGGTTCCTCAATGGGGCGGATATAACCCACACCCATTCTTCCTATGGCATCCTGAGGCATTTCATCATCTGCATCACAAGCATCAACACGCCCCCCTTGGGGACCATCATATTCTTCGAAGGTCACACTACAAGATTCTATGACGGCTCCGGAGAGCTTGTCATAGATTCTATAAGTGTGAGATTCGAGACCATAGCCAACAAAAATACCCTCTAATGCTTTAGATTCGAATTTAGACAAACGAACACCTTTGATGAGATAGAAACACTTACAACCGAACACCCGGAAATAAGATATGTTGGGCTTGTTACCGGTAAGTATCTCATATGGAGTCTTGTTGATTTTCTTGCGGAGGTAGAGCCGGTTCGAAGCGTGGCAAGCGGTGGAGACGGCTTCGGCCCAGAAGTTGTATGGAGATTTAAACTCCGCCAACATGGTCCTAGCCATCTCAATAAGAGTCTGGTTCTTCCTTTCGGCCACACCATTTTGTTGAGGGGTGTATGCGGCGGAATATTGATGCTTAATCCCCTCATCACTAAGAAAGTCATTCAAGGTGTAGTTCTTGAACTCGGTGCCGTTGTCACTTCTTATAATCAACAAGGGAACATTGTGTTGCCGTTGAACCAAGTTGATGAAGTC
Source organism: Avena sativa (assembly GCA_916181665.1). NCBI lineage: Eukaryota > Viridiplantae > Streptophyta > Magnoliopsida > Poales > Poaceae > Avena > Avena sativa. The sequence continues at coordinate 328,046,922 of OV702284.1, read as the reverse complement.
GATAAAAGTCCTTTGATTTTCACTCTTCAACTTGAAGAAATAAACCCAAGAGTATCTTGAAAAGTCGTCAACAATCACCAAACAATATTTCTTCCCACCAAGACTTGCATGAGATGGAGGACCAAATAGGTCCACATGAAGGAGTTCCAAGATCTTGTTAGACTTGATTTGGTTCATGGGCTTATGAGGAGCGTCATGCATCTTCCCTAGAACACATGCCCTGCAAACACGATCTTTGGCAAAGGAAACATTTTCTTTTAGTCCAACAATATGGCCCTCTTTATGGAGACTTTGCAAAGTTCTCATATTGACATGGGCTAGTCGGCGGTGCCATAGCCAACCCACATCGGCCTTTCCGTATAAACACATCGGACCTGCAGTGGCTTGCCCCGAAAAGTCCACCACATACAAGTCATTTTCGACGTACCCAACGAAAGCGACCTTGAGAGACTTGCTCCACATGAGGACCACAGTATCATTATCAATAAAGACGGCAAAGCCCATCTTTCCAAGTGCACGGACAGAAAGTAAATTGTAACCAAGGGTTTCAACAAGCATGATGTTCACGAGTGTAATGTCGTGAGCCACCACTACCTTGCCGAAACCCATTACCGTAGATTTTGACTTGTCGGCATATGTGACGGTGATTTGATCTTAATTTGACACCAAGTCCTTGACAATAGACGAGCTTCCGGTCATATGACAAGTGCAACCACTATCAAGCACCCATTTTGAACCTCCGGAAGCATAGGTCTACAAAAGATCAAGCTAGTTTTTAGGTACCCATTTTTCAATGGGTCCTCTTTTGTTAGCAACAAGGGTCTTGGGAACCCAAATAGACCAAGCAATATAACCATCATACGGACCAACATATTGTGCATACACATCACCATAGTAATCACGCATTAGAACATAGTGAGGGTTAGCACTTCCCGCAAAATCGTCATGAGACATAGTTTTGCCAATTGTGGTCTTACTTCCCACAATGGTCTTGTTGGTCTCTTGTGCGGGCTTGTCCTTCTTCTTGTTGTTGTTCTTCTTCTTTGTTTTGGAGACAAAACCAATGCCCCCTTTATCACCACTACGCCTTTGCTTGCTCAAAAGATCATCAATAGACTTGTTACCTTGTGGAAATGTGGTCTTCGCAAGCACCCCCTTCAACCTAGCATTCTCTTCAAGGATAGTCGTGCTACTTGACGGAATGAAGTTACTAGGTGAAGGAATATTGGCCAATTGAGTTTGAAGCGTTTCATGGGACTTTTTGAGAGACAAGAGTTCACTCTCCAAGGCTTTGTGGGCCTTGTTAAGTAAGCTAAAGTCCTCGGCAAGTTTTTCATGAACCACACCAAACTCAACCTTGTCCTTTTTAGCTCTTTTGTATTTAGCAATAGCATGATCACGCTCTTTAATGAGTTTGTTAACAATGATGTCATCTCATCAAGCCCTTCAAGTTTTGACTCAAGGGACAACCTAGTCTCTTGTTCTTCTTCTAGAGCATTGCTTAAAGCCTCTAGTTCAATCATATGTTCATGCCCAAGTTTACATCTAACATCTAGAAGCTCTTGAGTGTGGGAGAGTTGATCTAAGATGTTCCAAAAATGTAGTTTAGCATCACCTTCTAGGTTAGTCATGAACTCATCAAAGGCAATTAATTCCTTTTTAACATCAAGAGACATTTCATCATCAATTTCATCATTATCTAATTGAGTAGAGTGGGATGATGAGGATACCTCCGTTCCTCTTGCCATAAGGCAAGTGACGTCCTTGGAGGAAGAGTTCTCATTTGGAGAGTCGAAGAGTGAGAGTGTCGGAGTAGAGGTGGTGGCTAGAGCAGCCATACCATGTGAGGTTTCTTCTTCTTCCTCATCTTCATCATCTTCATTATCGGAGGAGTATTCTTCATGAGTGATCAAGACAATTTCTCCCGATTTCTTGTTGATGGGGTTCTTTTTGATGAAAGGTTTCTTGTAGGGTGCCTTGAGAGTCTTCTTCAACACAAGCTTCCCACCATAATCTTCTCTCTTCTCATAGGGGCAGCTTACCACAAAGTGGTAGCGGTCACCACTATTGAAGCAAGTTCTCAACCTAGTGGCATTCTCTCTTTTCCCATTTGGATTGCTTCTTCGTTGCATTTCCATCTTGGCCTTGGCGGGATTCTTCCAAAAGTTCTTTGCATAGAACGCCATATATTGACTATGAGAAATCTTGACATCATCGGGATGGTCCAAGGAGAGGCCTTCATCACTATCATCTTCAAAGTCCACAGCTTTGGCCTTTAAAGCAACATTGACCACATTGCTCATACCGAGGGCACGAGCACGGGCATCTTTGGCGTTCTTGGCGGCGACCTTGAAAGCGGCCATCTCTTGCATAACTTCGTTTGAGGTCATGAGATGGTAGTTGTGTCTTCCTTGTAAGCTCTTCAAGTCGGTGGGCTCAAAAGGCATAAGTGCACTCACATATTTCCTTTTTATCCATGCATCATCCACATGTGAGGCACCCACATTTCTAAAAGCGGTGGCGGTGGTCTTGAGCCTTCGATACATGTCTTCGTGATCTTCACCTTCTTTCATGTAGAAACCTTCGGCTTCATTGCTTAGAGCATCATATCTGTTCCTCCTCATACTCTCATTTCCAACAAACAACACAGTGAGAGCATCCCAAGCTTCCTTGGCAATGCTAAAGTGCTCAATGTGTGGATAATCCTTTGTTCCCAATCCTTGTTGAATCATATGCAAAGCAGTGGCATTGAGTTGACTATTGACAACCTCTCTTCTTGTCAAGTTGTTTGGATCCCCAATAAAGAGTCCATGCTCGATGATGTTCCATAGTTCAATGCAAGAGCTGCGCATATGAGTTCTCATTAGTGATTGCCATTGAGCAAAAGTAGCTGACTCTTCTAGCTTAGGTGGGTCACCTCTATTGTACACATGTGGGTGAGGGATGGGAGGATCGGGGGAGTACCAAGAATCACGGTGCTCGCCCTTACCCCCATCAAGACGTGTGGAGGAATTAGCATTGTCTAGTTTATCCCCTACCACCATACCTTCGGGGGATACCGGAGTATTCCCTTTAGGTGCGGGTGGTAGTTCCTCTTGAGGAGATGGGGGTGATGAGCCATCTTTGTCTTTAAGAAGTTGCTCAAGCATCTTCTTGACTTCGTTGACCAAGGAAGAGCTCAATCTTGTTTCCAAGTTTCTGAGATCTTCCATGGTCACCGGGGTTGACTCACTACCACCATCCCCTTCTTGGCTACCCATATTCTCTTAGGCGGTAAAGCCCGAGTAAATAGCCGAGGCTCTGATACCAATTGAAAGGATCGTATGGGCACCTAGAGGAGGGGTGAATAGGTGCTACTTCAAATTTTCTTCTTTTTCAAATTAAGGTTTGACAATAAGGTAAATTCTCTAGATAATGCAACTACGGTGAATTTACCTATATGACAAAAATGCAAGGGATACCACAACACAAAGTAGTAACAAGTAAGTAAGGTGCGGTAAAGGATAGAGGTAACCGAAAAGTGGACGCGGAGACACAAGGATTTGTTTCCCGTAGTTCCTTCCTTTTGAGGGGAAGTACGTCTACGTTTGGAGAGGGGGTGGTTTCAAACCACCAACGCCACGAGAGGCCTCCCTTGTTCTCTGATGAATCTCACCCCAATGGGATCGATTCACCTTCCACTATATCGGCAACCTTCAAGGTGGAAGCCGGCACCGTTACATTCTTGGGGCACACATCCACAACTTAATCGGAGGCTCCCAAATACAAGCAAGTTGTCAAAGCAATCAAAGACAAGCTTGTAAGAACAAAAACAAGAGCTAGGGTTTCCAACAAAACACTAGAGCAAAGGGGCCCTCAATGAAATGAGGGGGAAATGAAGATCTCTTTTGGTGAAGTAGTAGATCGGGGCCTCCTCCTTCGATTCCCCAAAGATCAAGGACTTTGGGTGGTTGGATGAGGAGATCTTGAGAATTTGAGTGGCTCCAATGGACTCCAATGGTGGGCAATGACTTTAATGTGCTGAGCAATTTGTCCCAAGGTAGGTGGAGGGGTATTTATACCCTTCCACGAAATATATGGCCGTTGGAGCATTAAATGACCGGTAGTACCGGTACTCAAGCGGTAGTACCGCTTGCAAGCGGTACTACCGGACCAGGTACCGGTGGTGACCTTGTTCTTCAGTGTTCTTCAGTCTTTGGGCGGTACGCCCTTGCGGTACTACCCCTGAGCGGTAGTACCGGAGGTAGTAAGCGGTACTACCGGTTCAGGCGGTAGTACCGGTCCCAAGTACCGCTTGGGACTGACCAAAATGGAGAGGGGAGGGTGCTAGTCAGTATGCAGCGGTACCGACGAGCGGTACGACCGCCTCAAGCGGTAGTACCGCTTGTACCAAGCGGTACTACCGGTTGGGCCGGTAGTGCCGCTCCGTGGTACCGGTGGGTACTGACTAGTACTCACCCTTCTCTCTTTTGATCAGTGCCAACCGGTACTGGAACCGGTAGTACCGGTGTCAAGCGGTAGTACCGGTTGCAGATCCGGTACTACCGGTTGACACAGAAGATTTTGCAAGGGGGAAATGTTATGCCATAACTTGTGCCTCCTTTTATCAATCCTGTGATACACTTAGTACACAGTTAAATCGATAAGTGTATTGTTATCAAACATCAAAATCCGAGGGATAGAAAAATGCTCTTTCAGTTACATATAGGGAAATTCTCGTAGTTGCATATCTAGAGAATTTACTTTGTGTCAAGCGTAAAATTGAAAAAGTATTAAAAATTGGTTAGCACCTATTCACCCCCCCTCTAGGTGCCCATACGATCCATTTCATTTGGTATCAGAGCCTCGGCTCTTATTTCGGGCTTAACCGCCTAAGAGAAGTATGGGTTCCAAGGGAGATGGGAGTGATGCTGCGGAGGTAGTCACCATGAACGATCTCAAGACGTTGGAAACAACCTTGGTGAGTTCAATGGAGGCTAAGATGTAAGAGATGCGTCAATTGATAATGCGTCTCTCCACATCCGCAGCATCACCTCCATCTAACTCTGAGGATACCACTCCGCAATCCAAGGAAACGGGTAAAACTGTTTCCAAAGATAACGAAGTGGTAGGTGATGATACTAGTAAGAGCTCCTCCTCGAAAAAGGATAGCGGTAAGGATGGATACAATGAGGTTTCTCATGTGTATTCCCCTAATCCGCCTATTCCTCACCCACATATACATAATAGGGGTGATCCACCCAAACTTTCAGCATCTACTTTCTCTCAATGGCAATTTTTGATGAAATCTCATGTGTGCAGTTCCTCCATAGAGTTGTGGAAGATCATCGAAAATGGTCTTCACGTTGGAAATCCTAACAATCTCACAAGGAGAGAAGTGGTCGATAGCCAACTCAATGCTACAGCTCTACACATGATACAGCTTGGTATGGGTGACAAAGACATGCCACACATTCAGCATCTTAGCACAGCTAAAGAAGCTTGGGATGCTCTCACCGAGCTCTTCATCGGAAATGAAAGTATGAGAAGGAATAGATATGATGCCTTGAGCAATGAAGCTGAAGGATTTTATATGCTGGATGGAGAAGACCACGAGGACATGTATAGGAGGCTCAAGGCAATAGCCACAACCTTCAGAAACCACGGTGCAGCTCATGTTGATGATGCTTGGATCAAGCGCAAGTATGTCAGTGCTCTTATGCCATTTGAGCCCACAGATTTGAAAAGTCTCCAAGGTAGGCATAACTATCACCTCATGTCATCCAATGAGGTAATTCAAGAAATGGCCGCCTTCAAAGTGGCTGCCAAGAATGCCGAAGATGCTCGTGCTCGAGCTATGGGGATGCAAAAGGGGGTCAACATGGCCTTGAAGACTAGTGTGATTGATCATGATGAATATGCGGTAGAAGGTCTGGACTGTCCCGAAGATATAAAAAGGATCCACGGACAATACTTGGCTCTTTATGCAAGAAACTTTTGGAAAGATCCAGCCAAGGCTAAAGATGAACTAGATCGCAAGAGTGGAGCCTATGGAAGAAAAGAAAATGGTCCCAAGCTGAGAACATGCTTTAATTGTGGTGACCGGCTGCACTTCGTAGCTGATTGTCCATATCAAAGTAGAGAGGATAATGGAGGAAGAATCATTTTCAAGGACAAATCAAAAGCTCCACGTAAGAAACAGTTTGTAAAGAAGAATGATCCTTTCAAGAAGCAACCAAAGATTGTTCTAGTGGCTCAAGAAGAATATTCATCGGGGAGTGAAGATGAGGACGAGGACGATAGCTCTCAAGAGGTGGCTGCTATAGCCACCACATCTACATCAACATCTCTCTTCGACTCTTCGAACGAAAACATCATCAACAAGAATGCTACTTGCCTCATGGCAAGAAGCTCCGAGGTAACTTCTTCTAACTCTTCTTTTCCCAAGGCTATGATAGACATGGATGATCCTGGTAGTCTTAAGGTTAAAGAAGAGATTATTGCTTTGGATTATTTCTATACTAACCTGCAAGGTGAGCACAAATTTCGTTTTGAGGCTCTTATGGATCAGCTGGCCCAAAACGAAGCACTCCTCGAAGAAAAGGGCAGAATTGAAAGGGAGGATGCAATGGAAATTGCATCCCTAAAAAATGCTCTTGAAGAAGAAGAAGCTCGGGTCTCTCTTGAAGAGAGGCTTGAGTCTATGGAAGAGTCACATGAAGAAATTGTGACTAAAATCGTTAAGGAACGTGACAATGCTGTCACCAAGGCAAAAAAGTTAAAGAAGGAAAGGATTGACTTTGGGGCTGTTCATGATAGACTCTCCGAGGAATTGGAGAAACTTGAGAATGCTCACAAGGCGTTGAAAAACGAGTTCTCTATTATCAATGAGTCACATGATCAGCTTCAAATTCGATTGGCCGAATATGATACTCCTAGCTCGTCCAACTCAACATATAGTAACAAGAAAAATGCTAGTGTGGAAAAAGGAGTGATCAATGACATCACTACAAAGGACAAAGGTGTGCTTGATGAAGTCCTTGGCAAGCAAAGGTCAAATCATGGTAAAGAGGGACTTGGGTATGTCACCAAGTCCAAGAAGAAGAAAACCAAGAAGAATAAGACCAAGAATGTGCAATTAAAGACAAGCACTGCTGAGAAGGTTGTCACACAAGACAAGACTAATAATATTGGTTTTGCAGGGTCTCACAATCCGAATTATGAACTCTTTTGTGATGACTATGGCGATTTTTATGCTTATTATGTTGGTCCTTTTGATGAATATATTGCTTGGTCTATTTGGGTCCCAAAGACCCTTGTTACTAACATGAAAGGACCCATTGAAAAATGGGTACCTAAAACCAAGAAGTAATTTTCTTGCAGGGCTATGCTTCCGGTGGGTCGAAATGGGTGCTGGATAGTGGCTGCACTAGTCATATGACCGGAAGCAAGGAGATCATCATGGAGATGCGTCCAAATCTTGATAATATCACAGTCTCCTATGGTGATAAGTCTAAATCTCAGGTATTGGGTCTTGGCAAGGTTGTGGTTGCCCACGATATCTCTCTCGTGGACGTCATGCTTGTTGAGACCCTTGGCTACAATCTTCTTTCTGTTCGTGCCCTTGGCAAGATGGGTTTTGCTGTTTTTATCGATGATGATTTGGTGGTACTCTTATGGAGCAAGTCTCTAAAGGTCGCTTTCGTTGGATACGTCGAAAATGACCTGTATGTGGTGGACTTCTCGAGGAAAACCACTTCGGGTCCGATGTGTCTATTCAGAAAGGCCGACGTGGGCTGGCTATGGCATCGCCGTTTAGCCCATGTCAACATGAGAACTTTGCAAAGTCTCCAAAAGGGTGGCCACATACTTGGACTAAAAGACAATGTCTCTTTTTCCAAAGATCGTGTTTGCAGGGCTTGTGTTGAAGGTAAAATGCATGATTCTCCCCACAAGAGGAAGAATATTGTGTCATCAAAGAGGATCTTGGAATTACTTCATGTGGATTTATTTGGTCCTCCTTCTCATGCAAGTCTTGGTGGGAAGAAATATTGCTTGGTCATCGTCGATGGTTACTCAAGATATACATGGGTATATTTCTTCAAGCTAAAAAGTGAGACTCAACAAACTGTCATCGACTTTGCCAATGAAGTTCAACATCAACACAATGTTCCCATCTTGGCAATTAGAAGTGACAACGGCACAGAATTCAAGAACTACACTTTAAACGAGTTTCTTAGCGAAGAGGGGATTAGACACCAATATTCCGCTGCGTACACCCCTCAACAAAATGGTGTAGGCGAGAGGAAGAACCGGACTTTGATGGATATGGCAAGATCTATGCTAGCTGAATTCAAGTCTCCTTATAATTTTTGGGCTGAAGCCATATCTGCTTGTCATCTTGGACAAGACCCCATATGAAATACTTACCGGTAACAAACCCAACATCTCATACTTCAGGGTATTCGGGTGTAAGTGTTTCTTCCTTATTAAAGGTGTCCATTTGTCAAAATTTGAATCCAAGGCTTTAGAAGGTATTTTTGTTGGTTACGGTGCCGAATCCCACACTTATAGAGTCTACAATAAGCTCACTGGGATTGTTGTAGAATCTTGTAGTGTGGAGTTCGATGAAAATAACGGCTCCTTTGTAGGGCAAGTTGATGTTTGTGATGCAGATGTTGAAATACCCCAAGATGCCATAAGAAGAATGGGCATGGGATTTTTCCGCCCCATTGAGGAACCCCTTGTGGCGGATCGGGAAGGACAATGCTCCACACATGTGGAGCCCTCATCTACACAAGATCAACAAGCTCCTACTGTTGGAGACAATCCTGCACCAACACCACAATCTGCTGAAGACCATCTGTCCACTGGACAAGCTGGAAGTCCCAGGCCGGACTATCCTCCCCCTCCAAGGGGCGGACAATCCGCCCCTGGCACTCCAACTCGTTCCAGGGGATCCGAAGGAGAAATCAACATCTCTGAAGCTCCCAGGCCGGATTCTCCGGCCCCCAGGGGCGGAGTATCCGGCCCTGGGTCTCCAACTCTAGTCAGGCTTTCTCAGGAAGATGGTTCTGGTACTTCACCTCCTAGGCCGGATAGTCTGGCCCCTCCAAGGGGCGGATTATCCGGTCCTAAAGAAAATGTTCAGCAACAATCTTCTGGCAGTAACGGTGACTAAGATCAAGGGCAAGGCAGTAATCAAGACAAGGATACAACAATTGAATCCACTCCTCCTAGAAACAATAAGGACATTGAGGCTCGTCGCAAGGCTCATGCTGATCGCAACCTTGAACTAAGAGGTCACACTCTTGACAAGGTTGTTGGTGATCTACGACGAAGGGTATCCACTAGAAGAGAGCTTGCAAGCTTCTGTGATTATCAAGCTCACATTTCCATGGTTGAACCAAAGAAGGTTTTTGATGCTCTTGAAGACCCCGATTGGGTTGTTGCAATGCATGAAGAATTAAACAACTTCGAACACAACAAAGTTTGGAAGCTCGTAGAAAAGCCAAAGGATTGCCGCAATGTTATCGGCACCAAGTAGATCTTCAAGAACAAACAGGATGAAAATGGCATTGTTGTGAGGAATAAAGCACGACTCGTGGCTCAAGGATTCTCTCAAGTAGAAGGAATTGATTTTGGCGAGACCTACGCTCCTGTGGCTCGCCTTGAGTCCATCCGTATCCTTCTTGCATATGCAGCCCATCATAATTTTAAATTACAACAAATGGATGTTAAGAGCGCTTTCCTTAATGGTCCTCTACATGAGTTAGTATACGTCAAGCAGCCCCCGGGGTTTGAGGACCCCAAATTTCCGAACCATGTCTACAAACTCGATAAGGCGCTCTATGGCCTTAAACAAGCCCCACGTGCGTGGTATGAGCACCTTAAAGAGCTTTTGCTAGACCGTGGATTCGAAGTTGGGCAAATCGATCCAACTATTTTTACTAAGAAGGTTAATGGGGAGCTTTTTGTATGCCAACTTTATGTAGATGACATTATTTTTGGCTCTACTAACCAAGCTTTTAACGATGAATTTTCGAAGCTTATGACTGACATGTTTGAGATGTCCATGATGGGTGAGCTCAGGTTCTTTCTTGGATTTGAGATCAAACAACTTAGAGAGGGAACCTTTATTAATCAAGCTAAGTACATCCAAGACATGCTTAAAAGGTTCAAGATGACGGATCTCAATGGCGTTGCTACCCCTATGCAAACAAAGTGTCATCTTGAGCTCAATCCCAAGGGTAAAGACGTGGATCCAAAGGTATACCGATCCATGATCGGCTCTCTCCTTTACCTTTGCGCATCTAGGCCCGATATCGTGTTAAGTGTAGGAGTGTGTGCAAGGTACCAAGCCGCTCCTAAAGAAAGCCACTTAGTTGCAGTCAAGCGAATCTTCCGATATTTGGTTCATTCCCCAAATTTTGGGTTATGGTATCCCAAGGGTTCAAGTTTCTCTCTATGTGGTTACACTGATTCAGACTGGGCTGGTGACAAAGATGATAGGAAATCAACCTCTGGTGCATGCCAATTCTTGGGCAGGTCTCTAGTGTGTTGGTCATCAAAGAAACAGAATTGTATTTCACTCTCAACCGCCGAAGCTGAATATGTTGCTGCTGCAAGTGCTTGTACTCAATTGTTATGGATGAGGCAAACTTTAAAGGAATATGTTGTCAATTGTGACAAAGTGCCTCTTTTATGCGACAATGAAAGTGCTATCAAAATTGCTTACAATCCCGTGCAGCATACAAGAACAAAACATATAGAGATTCGCAACCACTTTATTCGGGATCATGTTGCGCGTGGAGATATTGCTCTATCCTTCGTGAGCACGAAGAACCAACTTGCTGATATTTTCACGAAGTCCCTTGATGAAGCAAGATTTTGTTATTTGAGGAATGATCTAAATATCATAGATTCAAGGAGCTTGGCTTGACTACCCTTGCACACTCACTTGCTCTTATTCATGTATTTGGTTTAGATGCGGGCATAGACATAGGGGGAGTGTGGTCCTAATTGATTGGGCCAACCCTCCCCCCATAATGCCGAAAGCAAGTCAAATCATTTCCCTTAATATCATTTTGTGATATGTGGGTCATCGATGAGCATTGGTTTTGAACTCAAGATACATCTTCGCGGTGTCATGCCATGCGCTCCAACATGGTGGCTTCGGCCACCGCCCTCTTCCTTGAGAAGAGTTGGTTTTACATGGGTTCCGTTTGGTTTTTCCTGCTTACCTCTTGTTCTTATGGAAAACACACTCAAATTTGGCTTTTGATTGATTTGATTCTTGCAAATTTGGGTGTGTAGTACCATCTCAGTTTGATGCTCTCAACCCAAGCCTTTCTCTCCCTTCTTGAACCATCTATTCTTTCACACAAGTCCTCTAAAACACCATCGAGAGGTTTGCTAGGTTTCTCTGGCCTGATTCTGCACTTTACAGAATTTCTGGGGGGGGGGCGCGGATTATCCGCCTTAAGTGGGGGGCGGATTATCCGCCCCAGGCGAAATCTTCCTCTTATAGGCTGGGTCGGGGAGGGCAGGCTCAAAGAGAGCAGCCAGTCCTCCCCCAACCCTACCTCTGTCCCCCAGCCGCCGCCGAAGCATCCGCCTCTCCCAGAGTCGATTCGACCACCGGATTCTCCGGGCTCTCCCCGGATCTTCTTCACCTCGCCTCCGGGTATCTTCTCCTCCACGATTTTCCTCCAATGAGTGAGGGTAACTCCCTCATCTCTCTCCGTTTGTATGGGATGTCTTTTATTTGGTGGAAATCTCGTTGTAGAAGGTTCTTGGTGTTGTTTCTTACATGCTAGAATCAGTAGACTTGCAACCCTAGTACCCGATCTGTTTTGCCATGGCAGATCTGAGCCAATCCAGAAATTTTTCTGCGGGGGGCGGATTATCCGCCCCTGCCAGGGCCGGATAATCCGGCCTGGAGAGCAAATTTTTTCTGTTTTGATTCTGCTTCTGCCAATGCACTTCCTTGGCCATGGGGTTGCACTGCTACTCTTTCTTCATGTTTTTCTCCTGGACTTGTGTGTATACTTATCTCCATGCTATCCCTCTAATGCTATTCACAGGTGGTTCCAAACCGACCAAGACCTTCGTCCGTCGTCCCCGTTATCTCAAGCCCACTGCAGGCGGGAAATTCATTGACGAGACCGAGGTCAGCAGAGCAGCAAGAGAGGCTGAACGGATGGCAGAGGCAAGTAAGAAAACTAAGAGGTCCGCATCTCGCAAGGGCAAACAGTCTCGGCCCAATTACAAGGCTATGGACAGTCTTCAGTACGCCACTATTCGTCAGACTGATTATTATGATGAGGCTGACAGCGATGGTCCCCCCGAGGACGAAATGTTTTTTAATGCTCACTTTCGGTCTATTCATGATGATGTCTATGCTACTCTCAAGATTCGCCCCATGCGTCCCATCAATTTGACTGAGGCTCAATCCAAGACAAGGCTCATTGAGGCACTCGATGTGACCAACAAGATGGGGCTGCACCACCTCATGACCATTCAATGCAATTATGACTCTTCTGTGGTGCGCCAGTTTTTCTCCACACTTGTGATCTGCGGTGATGAGCGCCGCACTATGAAGTGGATAACCGGGACTACAATGCTTCAATCAGACTTTCGCACTTTTGGGCAGGTTCTTGGGTATGCTTTCCATGGTCGTGACACTCCCGCTGGTCACCGCATCATTACTCCCTTGAAGCCATCCAAGGACACTGCACTTGCTCCTTGCCTTTCCTCTGATGGAGTCGCTGGTACTTTTGCTGGTCTCTCTCCCCTGTACGCAGCCCTTGTTGGCATTTTTAGGGACTGCATCGCTCCTAGTGGTGGCAACAATGACAGGATCCGTGGTCACCTGGTTCCTCTCCTTGCGTTTGCTCATGAGTGTGCCACCAACACTGGATCAGCCACAAGTTACAAGCTGGATGTCATGGACTATATTTTTCATGAGATGACGGATGCTATGCTCAACAGGCTCTCTATTCCTTATGCTCCGTTCATAATGATGCTCGTCAAGCATATGTTGCCCCATGAGGATTTTGGCACTGCTCTGGATGGTGTTCATAAGCCAAAGAAAATCTACAACAAGGCTCAGAAGACTCATCACCCTTCCACTGCCCCGGAGACCTTCATGCGTGATGCTCGGGCTAGTGGTCGTCGTTCCACCGTGTCCCCAATGGTACTTGAGGTCAAGCAGCTTAATTGGTTCCAGCGGAACATTCTTTGCATGGGTATTGACATTCACAAGGGCCAATATGAGGCGTACCGCGGGGATCATGAGAGGTATCACACGCAACAGCTTATCCTCCACCATGTCTCAGGTGCCACTGGCAATCCACCTCCTCCCACTACTCCGGATCTGTATGCTCAGTGGAACACGTCAGGGATCAACTATGGCGAGCTCGAGAGTTGTCTCTTTCCTCCTCCACCGAGGGCACCCACTCCTCCAGCTGATGACGATGATGAAGAGGAAGGGGACGGGAACGACTTCGACGAGGATGAGGCGGAGTGATCTCCAGGGGCGTTAGCATCGCTCTTCTTCCTTTTTAGCGTTTCGATGCCAAAGGGGGAGAAGTAGTTCTATTAGGTCTCGTGGATTTGCAAGGGTCGGGCATAAGCTCTTCGATTTTAGTCGTTTTTATTTGCTTGCTTGTGCCTTTTCTAGCGTGAACTTGTTTGCTATTTGTGGTTGTTTGTGTAAGACTATGTCGTACTTCACAGTTTGGTACTATGTTTGGTATTCATGGATTTCTGGATTTATCTATCATGGACCCCATGGAATTCTGGAATTATGGAGCATATTTGATGGCATATGGATTCATGGGATTATCTTTGTATGCCTTGGCTATATATTCCGGTGGTATGACATTTTTTTCCCAAACCTTAAAGTAGTGTTCTACCTAGTGTGTGTATTTGTATTCAAATGCAAATCTTAAATATGCACACATCTAGGGGGAGCGTCTTTCATTATTTAAGGTGGCAGTTGCCGGTTTTATTGCAAATCCTAGTATTGTCATCTAACACCAAAAAGAGGGAGATTGAAAGAACATTTCTTAATCCCTAGTGTTTTGTGTGTTAGATAACAATACCAAGGATCATTTAATGTGTGTTGAAGTGTTGCAGCTCTATTTGAGAACAAAGGGAAAAGGACTCTGCCTTTGGGGGCGGATAATTCGGCCCCACCAGGGGCGGATAATCCGCCCCTCCCTTTGCCCAAGCAGGCGCAAGCCCCAGAAGGGGGGCGGAATTTTGGACGGATTTTCCGGCCCCGCCGGATAATCCGCCCCTCAGGGGGGGCGGATAATCCGCCCCCCTGCTCATCGCCAAGGCGCAAGCCCCAGAGAGGGGGCGGAGTTTTGCCCGGACTTTCCGGTCTGGCCGGATAATCCGCCCCCCAAGAACTTCACCAAGCTTCACCAAGGCGCAAGCCCCAGAGAGGGGGCGGAGTTTCCCCCGGAGAATCCGCCCTTGGGGCGGAGTTTTCCCAGGGGGGCGGATAATCTGCCCCCAAAGTTGTGCAACGGCTAGATCTGGGGAGGGGGTATTTAAGCCAGCCATCCCCCTCCTGCCAAAACTCTTGATTCATCTCGAAAAAGAAAAGATCAGATCTGAAAGCTTCATCCAAGAGTGCTTCACCTAGATCCACCCAAAGGCCCCATCCCTTGGGGAATCGAAGGAGGAGAACTCGATCTTCATCATCAGCAATCAAGCGCTTCATCTCCTCTCCATTCATTTGGAGAACCTTCGATCTAGTATTTCTTGCAAATATCTAGATCCTCGTTTTTGTTTATATTGATAAACCTTGTTCTTGTGGCAGCTTGTTTTCATCTCGGGAGCCCCCAATTCGGTTGTGGGTGTGTTCCCTGATAGTGTTGTAAAAGGCACCGGTTCCCGCCTCGAAGGGATCCAATAGTGGAGAAGGTGGATCAGGCCTCTCGTGGCGAGATCCATCGGAGAATAGGGTGAGGCCTATTGTGGCGTGGTGGTCTTATAACGGCCCACCCCTCCAACGCAGATGTACTTCCCTTAACAAGGAAGGAACTGCGGTAAAACAAATCCCTGTGTCTCCGCGTGCTCCACTACGGTTTCCCCGCTCCTCTTTTACGTGCTTAGTAGTTAGGGTTACATATAGGGAAATTCTCGTAGTTGCATATCTAAAGAATTTACTTTGTGTCAAGCCTAAAATTGAAAAAGTATTAAAAATTGGTTAACACCTATTCACCCCCCCCTCTAGGTGCCCATACGATCCATTTCACTACTGTTTAGACAAGTTGTTTCAGCTAGCAAAATTGCAAATCTAGATAAATTTAGGAAACTAGCTAAATTTGACAAAAACTGGACAACAAACAAGAATCTAGCTAAATTTGACAGAAACTGATCAAGAAACAAGAATCTATCTAAATTTTTGATAAAAACTGAACAACAATTTGACAAAAATTGAACAAAAGTTGACATAAAAACTATAGGAAACTAGCTAAATTTTGCACGATAAGAACCTAGTAAATCAATCTCTCTCAATTGAGAGAAAAACTGAACCAAAACATCCCCTGCCGCTGCTACCAGGGAGATGGCGATAGGCTTCCTTGGACATGGCGGGGCTGCCCTATCTCCTTCCTCTCCCAGGCACGCCTCCCTCCCCACCCATCTCCTTCCTCTCCCTGGCCCCATCTCCTTCCTCTCCCACGGCGAGGCTACCCCATCTCCATCCTCTCCCAGGTGTACCCCTTCTTCCTCCCCAGTCCCGCCATGGCAGCATCGCTCCATCCCCTCCCCTCTACTCTATTTGGCGCCGGCGGGAGGGAGTCTTCCAAGGGCAGAGCCGCCCTGCCATGGCAGCCGCTCAATCCCCTCCCGTATGCCCTATTGCGAGCCCGATTTGGAGAAAAAAGGGATGAGAGACGAACCTGATTTCGACCACGCGTGGCTGGTGGCGGGAGGGAGTCTTCCAGGGCAAGCGGTTGCTCCCGTCCACGGATTGGGGACGCCTCCGTCGCCCCGATGCGTAGGGGTTGTGGGGGGGCTGGGTCGGGGAGGCGGATTCATCGGGGTGGCTATAGGGGAGCTACTGGAGCAGGTTTTCTCGTTCTCTCTCCCCTATGTTCCGTATCGGGGAGGCTATTGGGGTCCTCCTGGACTTGCTCTAACTACTTTATTCTAGGGGGGCATCGCCATCGTGCCACGTGTCAGACGCCGAGAAACTCCAGGCTCGTGAGCGGACCTTTAGGAAGATCGGTCTTTTATTAGTGATACCCCTCAAACAACGTCCAACAGAAGTTCTTCCAGTTCTGTCTCTCAAACAACTTCTGGCAGAAGTGCTAGATCGGCCATTTGGTGGACGCCGCTACGTCATGTCATGTTTGGGGTACGCGTATTTCCAGTATACTGCAATGTAGATATAGCCAGACCCTGGTCATTTGTCTTGGATGTTAAGCATATTCTCAAACAGTGTCTTAAATTGAATTGAATATAATTTTACAACTTCTTACACACAATCCATTCATTTATTTACAACACAAAAATTCAAATAAACTGATAAAATACAAATAAATTATACTTCAACTTGATCAAGCCACAGGCTCATTTGACATTCCCCTAATCCTCTATAGATGCCTGACAAGATGATTCTGCAGTTGTTCATGAGCATCGGCGTCACATATTTTTCCATGCATGGCGAGAAAATCTGCAAAATCTGCAGGTGCTCCTGCAGCATCATCCTTCACCGTCTTGATGGATCATTATCTCATCCTCGATGTCCATGTCTATGAGTTAATATAGAAAATTGATACGTCGGAAACGTATCTATAATTTCCATGCTTGTTTAGTATCTACTTTGCTATGTTTTGTTTACACTTTGAGGTATTTTTATACACTTTCTAGAACTAACCTATTGACAAGATGCCACAGTGTCAGTTGCCTGTTTTCTGCTGTTTTTGGTTTCAGAAAGCTAAAAAAAGAATATTCTCGGAATTGGACAGGACAATACGGAAAATCAAAGACGAGATGGAGGAGGACACCAGGGTGGACGCACCCTAGGTGTGCGTGGGCCCACCCTAGGCCGCGCCCATAGGGGGTGTGGGCCCCTTGGACCTCCACCGACCTTGCCTCACGCGCCTATAAGAAGCCCCCGACTCAGAAACCCTAGAGAACCCGACCAAAAAGCCACGAAAAGTTCCGCAGCGCCGCCGCCACCAAAATGGAGATTCGGGGGACAGAAATTCTCTGTTCCGGCACCCTGTCAGGACGGGGAAGTGCCCCCGGAGCCATCTCCGTCGATCTCCATCACCGTTGCTGATTCCCATGATGAGGAGGGAGTTTATATAGCCTCTGCAGTCACACTGCCGTGGCCGTGAAGTTTGTGTTGGGATCATTGCCATTGGAGGCATATGTTCTGTTCGTGTTCGTCTCGGACCCGGAGTTAAGCGGGAAATCGGAAAGCCACGTATGGAAGTCGGCGTCAGATGGCCAATCATCGCACAGAGCGCACACCAATCAGGCAATCTCTCATATTTGACTAGATAAATCTGCCTTATTTTTTCCTTAATCAGGGAGACATGATTTTTTAGTGGCTTTCGTACATCAAGCCAGACTCTAACACGAAAGAAATTCCCAGCAAAATCACCTTCAGCAGGTTCCATTGCAACGAACTCGCCCACCTTGGATGCCAACGCACTGATCATATGTTTGAAACCATCAGGTAAATCATGAATCTGAATCCATATTTTGAATTTGAACAGAGATACATCCGAGGGTTTAGTGAATCCATCATAGGGGGAGATGATCACTGGGTTCCCTCGAAAAGTCCATGGCCCTCCTTCCATCACCTTGTCCCAATCTCCCAAGCACGAAAACTTCAACGTATACAGGTTGCTATCCAAGGATCTGAATTTGACTTCCTGGGCAAGGTCCCAAGCGTTGCGCATGTTTTTGTAAAACCAAAAATCACTGTATTTTCGATCATTACAAACCCAAGCAATGGCCAACCACCTGGTCGCATCTGCCGGCAGCGGCTCCTGATCTTCAAAGACCACATCGTCCAGATCATCCTCCTTAATGCCCAGTTTCCGCATCATCTCATCCAGATCGCCATCCTTCACACCTGGGCCAGATCCGCTAGGTTCCATTGCCAAAGCCAAGGTCAAACAAGCCCTAGCTTTGAACTCCCGAACGCCACACCCGACGATCCGCGGCGAGATCTAGAAGCTACACGAGGCAGCTCGGTCAGATCGGTTGCAGAGGTCGGCGATAGGGCGGGGTACGAGGACTCGACAGTCGCCAGAGCGCCGCGAGAAAAGAAACCCTAACGAGAGGGGAACCTTCAGAAGGTTTCCTACTAGTGCCCAACTCAGAACTTTCTTAATCTAACTATGCTGGCTAAGAAACAACAAACCAGATTTTATGTCTCGGGTATTATCCATACCTAGGATGTTGTTAATTAGCAACACCAAGATCCTTTAGCTCAAACTCAATACTTAGGTGTGCCTTCAAAGTAGTGATTGCTTTCTTGCACTTCGCAACGATCAACATATAACAACAGGTATATAACAAATTTAATATAAACGCAACTATCATACTCTGACCTCTTGAAATCATCCGAGAGCATAAATGAATCAAACAATACAACCGAACGTTTTTTTTTTACATGACAACCGAACGTTTCTCAAGGCAAAATATATGTTTAATTAACGCCTTCATTACAAAGGCTGATTAATACAGTAATACTACAAGACACTCAGCTAATCGAATATGCTCCCTATTTACATTGCAATCAACTGAGATTGAGCTTTAGCAAGCTCGAGAGGAAAAAAAGCAAGTAGGCAAAACGCAGTACACGCATCATCATCGGTTACTCCAAAGCGACGACCTCGAAGAAGAGCGCCACGCTGTCGCTGTCCCGGGCATGCTGCTGTGCCGGGGCCGACGCCGGAGACGCCGCGGCGCCGGAGAAGTACCCCTTGGCCGCCTCCAGCAACGCGGACGCCACCTTCGCGGCCGTGGTGCCGCCGTCGGCTCCCTTGCCCTCGTCGCCGCTGGCGGGCACCGCTGGGGCCATGGTGCCGTCGAATGGCGCCTCGCAGAAGACCATCGTGGCCACGAACCACTCCATGCCGGCTTCCGTCTGCTTTGCTTCGCTTCGGCTCCTTGTTGGTACTAGATTTAGGGGTGCGCCTTGGCGCACGATCCCGTTGATTTTGAGTCAATTTTACGATTATAAGTAGCGCTAATATTTACCAAATGGTTGAACGTAGTGTCAAGGCTTAAACTTGATAGACGATTTAAATTCAAAAGGATGTGTTCATAGAAAGGAGGTTTAATATTAGGAACCCAAGAACTGAATTTGCCGATGATCTAGCCCGTGGTGAACATTCCCAGTATATCACCGGTGATTTACTTTTTTTTGTGATGCTATCTTGGCACTCATTTATCGTTCTTGGTTGTCCTTTATGATCTGAACAACTCTATGTTTTGCTGCTGTCAGCGTTATCTATAGATTGGTAAAACAGCGTAGCGTAGCTTCTTGTGTCATGGAGCTTTTGGAACCGTCTATGCCGCGGGCTTTTGGAGCTTGATTGATCCGTCTAACAGTGTTGTTATTAGCAGGTAAAACCTTAACAATGTTGGAGTATACTAAAAGTCACCGTGTGGCGATGGTTCTGCAGCTCGCGTTGGCTATTTGAGGACCATCTTCATACTACAACTAAAACTTTAATTTTGAGAAACTACTTATAAACTGAAAGTTGGCCACCGCAGGAAATATCATATGATGTAGAGTTGCAGGCCGTTTCACCATCATGTGTAGCCTTTGACCATGACCACGGCAGCGATCTATCTCCCTCAAGTGTTATCAAATTTCGCAATGTGATCCAATTTTATTTTGAGACACGTCGTGCATTCTGAACGCTACAGTGCTGCTTCACATGAATTTCACAACCCCCGAGTACAGCCGACAACTCCCTCCGAGTTTCCTTCAGACCTAGGCCATTTTCTAGTTGTTACCAATTCATGGCTCATGGACTTTGGATCTACAGTTCCACCATGCACAAACTGAATGCAACTTACAACTCCTCATTGTCAGAACTAAGTTTTTTACAGTACATAAACAGGCTCTGTTAATACACAAATAGGCTATGTTAATAGTCACGAATTATATCATACATATACATATGCAAATAAAGTCAGTTTTACAGCAGCCTGCATGTTGCATGTGTTCTTCCTATGCCTAGTCACCACACAGTTTGTGCACCTATCTTCCTTTGCTGCTTCGGAGTGTCGCCACTCCCGCATCACACTTACTAGACCTTCGTGCGATGCCTTGTCCCTTCTTTTTTGTTTGAGTTGACAGTAGACAGGGGGTCTCCTCTGCTACAACCATGCCGTCTTTTTCCCCATACCTTATACTAATCCATCTTCCCACAAGTACAGGTCGTAGAAGTCATATGCCTCTCCAAGCGATTTGAACGTCATTCTTAAAGACGGTAAACAACATGCTTGTCTCTAGTAGCGTAACTCCTTATAGATTTCTCCAACACCCGATTTATGTTGGCGCACAGAGTTCTTTCTGTAGCTTTAACTCCAATCCTTACCCTGAAGCACAAACAAAATTATTTCGCAAAAGGTCAGGCTAAAAGCAGATACCATCAAAGATACCATCAGTACTGGATACTATGCTCCTGGTTTCACAAAATTATGTGGGTTACCCTAGTACCATGTAAATGCTGAGATTAATTATCGACTCACAAAATTCAGCATATAAGTACCGATGTTATTCAGACATTGGCTGGTTAAATGTGTCAGTATGAATATCTATAAACACAGTGGTCTGCATCGAGCAGATAAAAAATGTTTCCTAGAGTTCAGCCTAGAAACACATATCATATTTTTTAAAACTTAAATTTTCGGTTTACACAACTACATGTAAATCCTAAAATTAATTATTTTCTCACAACAATTCACCACACTAGCACATAATTTATTCAGACCACGTTAGGTTTAAAGTTTTTCATCATGATTAGGTGCAATATTCTTCGGCCTAATAAAACTGAGCACATAACTTACCTCGCTGTCCATCATAGAGCTTCTGGGTTTACATGCATGGTAGACTGAGTTAAATCACCAGCCCGTCGTACATCCCAACATTCCTCTTGCTATTGATTCTGCTCGCAGTCGCAGTGGATCATCTGCAACCTCACCGGCGGTCGCTTCATTGGAACATCTACTTTGCAGTTAACCGGCCTGACACTGCCAGCCTTGTCCCCCTCCCCCTGATTTGCTCCATCATGGCAGCCATTATACTAACCGATCCTTCATCCTCAAAAAGTATCACATATCCAGGATCCACAAGAGCCACATCCGCGGTTGAATCACCGAATTCGAGCATGTACATGTATGATCTATAGCCACCCAAATCAAATTCAAAGACCAGGGAAGAAATCTAAGGAAAAGATACAATGGGGGCTGCACAGATCTACTTACCTGTCTACCGGATCAAGCTAGAAATCAATGAATCCCGCCTCCATGGCGACGCAGCGGCGCTGCTCCATCCTATTGTATGACTACAACGTATTAAATTAGTACTCCCTCCGTCAGAAAGTAAGTGACCTAAGATTCACATGTATCTACACACTAAAACATGTCTAGATACATACAAATTTAGACAAATCTAGTGCACTTATTTTTGGACGGAGGGAGTTTACATTAGGCTTTGCTGGTAGGAGTTATTCTGATCAAGAGGAAAGGCACCCAATTTGATCAAACATGCAGGAAAATGCTTGGGAATAATCTTCTAGCAATCCCAAATTTTAATCTTTCTCTTTCACTTAGAACAATTTCATTCAGAGTTGAGATTATGGTAGCACTATTGTTTGTTCGAGCATACATAGTGTTGAAGACTTAGGTATCAGTAATACCAATCATCTGAAGAGTTTTGTTGTTCTATGCATATACACGTGGATCTCCAAAAAAATCAATAATCTATGGACAAAGCGAGCTTTGTGTATGGGATCGGGCTAATGGATATTCTACTTGCAACAGATCACATGTTATCGAGCTATTTAGTTGTACAGTACTTATGCAACAAGTTAAACCGACCAGAACCTACACAATTTTCCCCGGAAATTAACACAAGGTAGTCTTACCAAAACCCTTCGAATCAAACAACAAAATTGCAAGGAACCATGCCTAATCTGTAGAACCAAGTAAACACAGATAGCCACCATCGATCAAAAGAGACATACAAAACAGTGCAACTGATCTGGTCAACGGACAAGTGAAAGAATCGGCATTAACATGGGACATGATAAAGAAGACATAACCAAAACCATTCCACCTTTTCTACTTACTAAACAAAGTTAATGCACAGTAAACCATAAATCCAAGAAATCCTCTAATACTTGGGAAGTTGGGACATGCCTGCAAAGCATTCGAAACGATGGTGCTTATAATATTAATACATAATGAAATCAACAAACTCCAATGCTCTAAACCTTGAACAAAGAAAACGCATAGGAACAAGTGTTTGAAACAGAGATCTCAAGTAATAAAACATGTGAACTAAGCCGGGCAACATGACATACACACCAAGCCCTGACAAAAGTGGATATACACCAAACAGTAGTAACATTAGAAGACAACTATCATATGAACCATGGATGAAATCACGTTAATAAGTAGATAATTGTATCCAACCAGGAGTTTACAATAGTATTTTCCTGTCTAAGCCATAGCAGGCTAGAACGACCACATACTAATAAGTGCAGAGTGGAATTGCACCAGGAATTTACAATAGTCTCTTCCTGAGCAAGCCACTAAAGCATAGAAGAAACTACACAGGTAAGAAAACAGCAGCAACACAAATCAGGCAGCGATAAACCTGAAGCTTAAACAAGTAGAAGATAAAGAGCATATGCTTAGCATCTACTTACCGTGAGAAATTCATATAAAGCTGCAAGAATATCCAAGAGTACACGTAAGAAGAGATATGCAAAACATTTGAGACATTATACCTGTTTCTCTGATTCATGCCTTCTTCTTGGACGGTGCATCCCTCTGAGATCCCACTTCTAGAAATGTTTTACATAAGACTTGAATCAGCGCAAGACACGGAGATGTACCACACAGATCTATTATATTATTATATCAAAGACTTTTTCACCACTAAAGATAGTAGGTGCTCAGGACCACCGGACAAAGTGTGCTGAAATGTAAATATGTGTAGTACCAAGAAGGCTAAATTTTAGTCAGTCAAACAATATCTATAAACACTCGGTTTGTCTTTCTATGTTCATCTCCCTCAACTTATCCCATTCATCAAATAGGAAACAAAAGTGGTCTTTCATAGGCAACTCACACAGATCATTGACAGATCAAATCAGGTAAAACTTTCCAGAATAGTAGCACCAATTCAGGAGCGGCCAAAGACTAATCAGTAAGCTTAACTCAGAAAACCCAGTTGTATGCGTAAACAATTTATCCGCTCTATAATATTTGGAAAAAAAAGGCATACCTTATAAAACAATTCAATGACAAACCACACAATATACCATTTTTGAGTTGTTAACTTATTTATAACCAGAAAAAGAACATCAAATGCACTAATCAATACCCTTTTAATTCTAGTAAAAAGGCAATACACATATTGTTCTAGCTCCAAATTTTCAATAATAAATATTACATGAGCACAAACGAAGGAAAAACAGAAAGTATTTAGATAACAAATGGTAAATAAAGTGCAACCAGGAAAGAAAGCAGTCAACCAAAGAACAATTTAGGAGACTATATTATCTAAGTAATGGACCTAACAACGCACCTTTCATCGGAGCATCAACCTCATGAAATCCCATAGGGGTAGACTCCCCCACCTTGCAGCTTGTAAATCTAGGAGACTACAATAAAGAAATATTAAGCAAAAAGCATCAGAATAAAAACAAATCTAAATAACACAAACAGACACAGATTGAAGAGATGCAATAACTTATCTTTTTTGCATCCATTTAAACAATAGAAAAGACAAATATAGTCACATGCAACAAAATCTATATGGTTACATAATGCATCTGGTACTCTTAATTTGCACACAAAAGATTCAACACACTAACAAAAGGAAAGCTCAGAGAATATGGATGGTCAGAGAAATCTCAATCCGGTTGCAAAAAGATGATGAATCAAGCGTAGAAGCACTGTGTTGCCATTAAGGTACCCCATATCAACACACCTAACTCAATAGACGAATAGCCAACACCCTAAAAGCCAAAGAAGGATCAGAACTTCCAAATTTCATTGCTACCTAAAAAAAATACATATGTGGTTTTAAGAATAAAATAGGGAACAAACTCCCATAGTACATCAAAAAATAAAATCGCATTTACTCGGAACAAGGAAATTCAATTGGAAGTAAATAGTGAGATAACAAACTGATGAGATCTGAACTCAACCTACCTTTGTGACATGATTTAGATAAAAACAAATCACTTGAGCCGCATGCATCTGGTCTTCCTGTTTATCAATGGTCCATCACATATGAAGAGGAAGCCGAGAAACATCCTAAAGCTTAAGTCCAGAATTAAGATTGGTATGGTTATCTATGAAGAAAAGACTATTCAGCCAAAATACTCAAGTAAAGCAAAAATACAAGGTTGTGAGAATAAGATTTGAAGATTTATGTCAGCTAGGGTATCATAAACAAAACATTTTAATTATAGGTTAGCAACTAATAGGAGAGAAAACTTACATGTGCAACAGGAAAACAAACAGTCCAAGTTAGTCACCCGAGGATTAATTGCTCGCAATCCTTATTGCTTCCTTTGCTGGCTAGGGGCTTGATCGGTCACAGAAGGCACGCATTATGTTTATTCAAGCCTTCTTTTTCTTCATGCCTTAGCAGAAATCCTCACAGGGAAAAACTAAATGAACAGCATAGCTAACAAATCCATTGCATCATCTGCAATTGCTGAAGCCAAAGAGACATGTGAGAGGAGATGAGATTGCGAATCACCTCATTGCAGGTTTGGGGCGCGAGGGTGAAGGTACTGCTGCTACTGGTAGAGCATGGCAATATGAAAGAGGGTTACCGTCACACTCAAAGGGACACTGGAAATTCACTGACCCTCCTGCTCCATCCTTCTTGTCAATACAACCTAAGGAAAGGCAGAATAACCAATAAGAACACAGTTCCCTGAAGAAATGTAGTCGTATGAAGCCACTAAAGGAATCAATCTTTCAGGTCATCACACTCAATATTCATGTGGTTAGGAACATCTTGAGTTTCTTTATCTACCATACAAACTGCCAATTGACAATACCAAATAAGCTTACGTGCTGAAACTCTGAAAAGCTAATATGCAGGACAATCAGTAAAGCACATCACACTGAAAAGAAGAACAAAAATGTTTTTTCACGTTCATACAACAAGCCTACACACTGTTAAGATAAAATATGAAGTCTGAGATAGAACTATATTAGTTTCACACACTCGCACACGGCCATAGCACACACCAATTAGAGGCCAAAGACGCTAGCTGCATAGAAAAGACAAATTGGAAATATGTAATTCATGGCCAGACCACTAATTACCTAGGGTTTGTGGATTTTTTTCACCAAAGCCATGAAGGTAACCGCAGAGAGGAACTCGCCCTGCCCCTGCTCGCCGCCGTCGCTGCACGCCCTGCCCCTGAAACTCTGAAAAGCTAATATGCAGGACAATCAGTAAAGCACATCACACTAAAAAGAAGAACAATTTTTTTTTTCACGTTCATACAACAAGCCTCACTGTTAAGATAAAATATGAAGTCTGAGATAGAACTATATTAGTTTCACACACTGGCACTGAAGGGAATATGCCCTGAGAGGCAATAATAAAGTGTTTATTATGTGTATTCCAAGTATATGATAGATGTTTATTTTACATGCTATAATTGTATTAATACGGAAACGTTAATACATGTGTGTTTAATAAACAAACAGAAAGTTCCTAGTTATGCCTCTCTCATAAACTAGCTCGTTGATTAACAAGATGATCAAGGTTTCCTGATCATGGACATTGGATGTTGTTAATAACGGGATCACAACATTAGTGTAATGGTGTGATGAACATTCATCCGAAGTATAGCATTACGATCAAAGTCATTGAGTTTATATTGCTATAACAACTTACGAAGTGATCCTAATCCTTAGACCATGAGATCATGTCAATCACTAACACCGGAAGAGTTTCTTGATAACATCAACGTCACACCGTAACAGGGTGATTATAAAGATGGATTCAGAACTAATAAAGTGTTATGTTGAGGCTCATGGATCGAGAGTGGAATTTGTTCATCCCGATGACGGATAGATATACTCTGGGCCCTCTCGGTGATATCACATTGATTAGCTTGCAAGCAAGTGATTTGATCACTAGAATGTTATATCACAGGAACGAGAAAAGAGTGCATGTCGGTAACGAGATCAAACTAGGTATGGAGATACCGATGATCGAATCTCGGACATGTAATATATCGTGAAACAAAGGGATTAAGATACTAGCATAAAAGGTTCCGACGATCACAAGAAATTCATCGTTGAATGTGTGGGAGTCAGTATGGGTCTCCAGATCCCGCTTCTGATTATTGATCCGAGAGGGGTCTCGATCATGTCCGCATTATTCACGAACCGTAGGGTGACACACTTAAGAGACACCGACATCCAATTGGAGCAAATGTTTCATGCCGAAAGAATGAACAAGCGCAGGAATTTATTTCACTAGATACCGAAACAGGTTTTCGGGTGAAATTGCATAAAGTGGTTATGCATGTGAAATAGAATTCTAGCAAGGGGTTATTTGTGAATGTTTGTCATTAAAGTAATTTACAAAATTCTGAATAAAATAAAAGAGTTTTATTTAATGAGAGTTTGCATTAAATTTGGTGGAAATTTAATGGGAATTTGAGTGGACTTTTGAGTGGAGGGAATTTAAAGGAGATTTGTGAGTGGAGTGTCCACCCACATGAAGAGGGGAGGGCAAGGGGGCAGCCCCCATGCACCGGCACCCCCTTGGGGTTCCCCCCTCCTCCTATAAAAGGAGCCCCCCTCCTCACTTGTCTCTCACACCTCCTCGTGAAGGATCTCTCTCCCCCTCTAGAATTTATCCCCCATGGTCTCGGACTAGCGAGATACATGTTCCCGGTGGCTATTCGGCAAGAAAGAGTTCCGCTGCATCGCTGGAGCGAGGAGGCGGAGGTTGCTCGGTGCCTCGAACGTGTGTGTGAGCACGGATGCGCTGCTGATTTGCGGCGCTAGGACTTCCTCTCGATCTTGAGATCGTCTACATCAACCACGAGTTGAACTCGTTAAGCTTTGTCGGTCTTCAAGGGTATGTTCTCTACGGATATACATCCGCCCGTTGTTTGTATCTAGTATATAGATCTTGGTATATAGTTCACATCGTAGGAAATTTTTTGTTTTCTATGCTGCGAACCCTACAGTGGTATCAGAGCCGGATCTATGCGTAGATACTTTACACGGGTAGTACACATATGAGTATGTGGGCGATGATGATCATGTTGTTGCTCCTTTGTTGTAATTTTGGATATTGGTGGCATAGTGGGATGAAGCGGCCCGGACAAACTTTACATGTCCTCGCACATGAGACCTGTTCCACGCTTGACATGCAACTAGTTTGCATAAGTGGCTAGCAGGTGTCTGTCTCTCCTACTATAGTCAATATCTATTTTGCAAGCGAGTTGTCAACAATTTGATTATCCTCGTTGTGGTTCATGTTCGTAGGTAAGAACGGTTCTATCTCGAAAGCCCTAAGCCACGTAAAACTTGCAATGGATAAATTAGAGGCGTCTAGTTTAGATTGTTGCTGGGCTAGTGTTATGATATGGTAGTGTTGTAAGTAGAAGTATGAGATGATACTCTTACAACACACATAGCGTGTAAAATCCATAGACCTTGGATTTACACATATAGGTATGATAGTGATCATACCACGATGCACATGATAGAGATCATCTGCGGGAACCATATAATTTCACTAATAAACATATGATGTTTGATAGCATCTTATATTGCTTGTTTAGCGCTTTGTTAGCATAATAAGATGATCCCTCATTTAAATATCAAGATAAGAATGTGTTCTTCCTTTAGTATGCACCGATTATGTTTTCGTCGCTCCAAGACATCACGTGATGATCGGTGTTCTTGGATCCACGACCATATTTCGGGTGTAAAATAGTTACACTCGTGAATACTAAGGTTCTAACTTGGCGAGCCTAGCATGTACAGACATGGCCTCGGAACACGGACCGAAAGGTTAAGCATGAGTCGTATAGTTGATATGATGCCCATTTGATGCTCGCCTTTGAAGCTATACCGACTCACGTGATGATCGGACTTGGTGTAGTGGATTTGGTTCATGTAATCACCAAAAAGGCACGAGGGATGTCGTTTTTGAGTGGGAGTTCATTCGTAATATAGATTAGTTGAACTCAATATATCATACACTTAGTCTAAACTTTACAAATTCTGTTGTAGATGGCACCACCTGCTTTTAATTTCAATGTGTTCATGGAGAAAGAGAAACTAGCAACGAACGGTAGCAACTGTTGGGGGGGTGACCCCGGATAGGTTAAAGACGGGGAAAGACGAAGGTACGATCCCCGTCTGGTTTCCGAGTTACAGTCTAAGTCGGCCGAATCCTGTAGAAGTCGGCCGACATATGGAGGCGAGAGGCCCGTATATGTATATTAAGACATTACCCCGGCCGAGATATTACGTAAGTCGTCCGGGTTAGCCTGAGTGATCTCGATGCAGGTGAAGGACGATCCGAGTTATGCAAGGAAGGGCCGAATGATATGAGGCTTGCAGGAGAAGGAGAAGCCTGAAGTCAAACCCTAGCTGCAAGCTAGGGAGAATCTGAGCAGAGCCAAGCGCTACGGACAAAGGCGTAGAGCGACAGAGAGGCAGGAGGAGGTCATAGAGTTGACAGTCCAGAAGACCGAGGCGCACAGGAGGGGCCCTCTGGAACCTTGCCGTCGTTAGAGGAGCGACAGGGAAAGGGGGGCGCCGAACTGCTATATTGGGACAAGCATATTCCTCGAATATGCTTGCCACGTCAGCCCTAAAGGAACCCAGGGCTCTCTTTTATAAAGAGAGGCTTGGACTCAGAAGGGGGGATCGACAAAAGTGAGAGCCGTTAGGCTGGTAAAGTTCTTCTCTTCTCCCTGTATACAGCTCAAGGAGCACTTGTAGCCCAAGGAAGAAGAAATAAAGATCTTAGCCTTAGACTTTTGTGTGTAGAATCAACTACATCTTCCCTCCCCAGATCCCTCTAGCATCTATTGGCCCCATACTTTAGCCTACCCATGGCATCTGCCGTGATACCACCACGACAGCAACTTTACCGAATGGGCCATGAATTTGAGGATTCTCCTCTCTGCTGCACAAAAGCAATATGTGCTAGAAGAGCCGTTAGGCCCCCCACCTTTAGATGATGCCCCTGACGAGGAGAAGAATGTCTATCAGACTCGTCAGGAGGACCACAACTTAGTTCATTGCGGCATATTGTATGGGCTAGAGCCGGAACTTCGAAAGTGTTTCGAAAACAGCAATGCATTTGATACAATGGGTGAGTTGAAAATGATTTTCGACACACATGCTGCTGTAGAGAGCTACAACGCTTCAGAAAAGTTCTTTAGCTGCATGATGGAAGAGCACAGCTCCGTTAGTGAGCATGTACTCAATATGTCGGGTTACGCCGATAAGCTTGTGTCCTTGGGAATATCGATTCCCATTGACTTAGGCATCCATCGTGTTCTGCAGTCTCTGCCACCTAGCTATAAGAGCTTCGTGATGAACTATAATATGCAAGGCATGAAGAAGTCTCTCCCCGAGCTTCTGTCAATGCTTAAAACTGTAGAAGTGGAGATCAAAAAGGAACATCAAGTGTTGATGATCAATAGGAACACTGGTTTCAAGAAAGACAAGAAGGGAAAACAGAAGGGAAGTAAGGGCGGCAAGCCTGTTGCCGCGCCTGAAAAGAAACCCCGAGTTGGACCTAAGTCTGATTCCGAGTGCTACTATTGTAAGGGGACTGGCCACTGGAAGCGCAACTGCCTCAAGTATCTGGCAGACAAGAAGGCCGGCAAGGCAAACAAAGGTATATATGATATACATGTTATTGATGTGTACTTGACTAGTGCTCGCAGTAGCACCTGGGTATTTGATACCGGTCCAGTTGCTAATATTTGTAACTCGAATCAGGGGCTGCGGAACAAGCGACCGCTAGCAAGGGGTGAGGTCAAGATGCGTGTCGGCAATGGATCAAGCGTTGATGTGATCGCCGTCGGAACGCTGCCTCTCCACTTGCCGTCGGGATTAGTTATAAACTTGAATAAATGTTATCTGGTGCCTGCACTGAGCATGAACATTGTATTTGGATCGTGTTTGATGCGAAGTGGTTATTCATTTAAATCCGAGAACAATGGTTGTTCCATTTATATGAATGAAATCTTTTATGGTCATGCACCGATGATGAATGGTTTATTTCTATTAGATCTCGATGATAATGTTACACATATTCATAATGTTGATGCTAAAAGGATTAAACTTAATGATGATATATCCGCATATATGTGGCACTGCCGTCTAGGTCATATTGGCGTTAAACGCATGAAGAAGCTCCATTCGGATGGACTTTTGGAATCACTTGATTATGAATCATTTGATACATGTGAGCCATGCCTTATGGGCAAGATGACTAGAACGCCGTTTTCCGGTTCAATGGAACGGGCGACAGATTTATTGGAAATCATACATTCTGATGTATGTGGTCCAATGAGTGTGTCGGCGCGAGGTGGATATCGTTATTTTGTTACTTTCACGGATGATTTGGGTAGATACGGTTATATCTACTTGATGAAACACAAGTCTGAAACCTTTGAAAAGTTCAAGGAATTTCAGAATGAAGTGGAAAATCATCGTAATAGAAAGATCAAATTTCTACGGTCCGACCGTGGAGGCGAGTATCTAAGTTACGAGTTTAGCACTCACATGAAAGAGTGTGGAATTGTTTCACAACTCACACCTGCCGGAACACCACAGCGAAATGGTGTGTCGGAACGTCGTAATCGTACTTTATTAGATATGGTTCGATCTATGATGTCTCTGACGGACTTGCCGTTGTCATTTTGGGGTTATGCACTAGAAACTGTTGCATTCACTTTAAATCGGGCACCATCTAAATCCGTTGAAAAGACACCGTATGAATTGTGGTTTGGAAACAAACCTAAGCTGTCATTTCTTAAAGTTTGGGGATGCGATGTTTATGTGAAGAAACTTCAACCGGATAAACTCGAACCCAAAGCGGAAAAATGCGTCTTCATAGGATACCCTAAAGAAACTATTGGGTATTCCTTCTATCACAGATCCGAGGGCAAGGTTTTTGTTGCCAAGAATGGATCCTTTCTAGAGAAAGAGTTTCTCGCGAAAGGTGTGAGTAGTCGGAAGGTAGAACTCGAAGAGGTTGTGGAACCTTCTCTTCAAAGTATGGCGAGTAGAGCAGCGCCGGAAGTTGTTCCGGAGTTGGCTCCACCTGTTGAAGAGGGAACTAATGATAATGATCATGAAACTCCGAAAGAGAGTACTACCGAACCTCGCAGGTCAAACAGGACGCGTGCAGCTCCCGAGCTGTACGGAAATCCTGTCATGAATTTCACGGTTGATGAAAATGATGACCCTGCGACGTATGTAGAAGCGATGATGAGCCCGGATTCCATCAAATGGTTAGAAGCCATGAAATCCGAGATGGAATCCATGTATGAAAATCAAGTTTGGAACTTGGTGGAATTACCTCACGACCGAAAGGCCGTGGAGAACAAATGGATTTTCAAAAAGAAAACTGATGATGATGGTAATGTGACCGTCTATAAAGCTCGACTTGTCGCAAAGGGGTTTCGACAAATTCAAGGAGTTGACTACGATGAGACTTTCTCTCCCGTAGCGATGCTAAAGTCAGTTAGGATTATGTTAGCAATTGCTGCATATTTAGATTATGAGATATGGCAGATGGATGTCAAAACCGCGTTTCTCAATGGTAATATTGAAGAAGAGTTGTATATGATACAACCAAAGGGTTTTGTCGATCCTAAGGATGCTAACAAGGTGTGCAAGCTTCAGCAATCCATCTATGGATTGAAGCAAGCATCACGAAGTTGGAATCTCCGCTTTGATGAGGTGATCAAAGAGTTTGGATTTGTCCAAACTTATGGAGAAGCTTGTATTTACAAGAAAGTGAGTGGGAGCAATGTGGCATTTCTGATATTATATGTGGATGACATATTATTGATCGGAAATGATATAGATCTTTTAAACAGTGTTAAAAGTTATCTAAACAGCAAATTTTCAATGAAGGACCTAGGTGAAGCGTCATACATATTAGGCATAAAGATCTATAGAGATAGATCTAGGCGCCTAATAGGGCTATCGCAAAGTATATACCTTGATAAGATTTTAAAGAAGTTTAAAATGGACGGAAGTAAGAAGGGGTTCTTACCTATGTTGCAAGGCAAGACATTGAGTAAGACTCAAAGTCCGGCTTCGGCGGAAGAAAGAGAGGTAATGGACAAAGTCCCCTATGCTTCAGCCATAGGCTCTATAATGTACGCCATGCTATGTACAAGACCGGATGTGGCACATGCTATTAGTTTGACTAGTAGGTACCAATCGGATCCAGGTTCGGAACACTGGATAGCGGTCAAGAATATCCTTAAGTACTTACGAAGAACTAAGGATATGTTTCTTGTATACGGAGGTGAAGAAGAGCTCGTCGCTAAGTGTTATGTCAACGCTAGCTTTGACACCGATCCGGATGACTCTAAGTATCAATCCGGATACGTATTTCTCATGAATGGCGGAGCGGTTAGTTGGAGGAGCTCCAAACAACCTATGGTAGCGGGATCAACAACGGAGGCCGAATATGTTGCTGCTTCGGAAGCGGCTCAGGAAGAAGTTTGGATGAAGGAGTTCATATCCGAACTAGGAGTGGTGGCAAACGCGTTGGACCCAATGGTGATCTATTGTGACAACAATGGTGCCATTGCCAATGCCAAAGAGCCAAGGTCTCACAAGCATTCCAAGCATATTAAGCGCCGGTTTCACTCCATCCGCGAGCATGTCAAGGATGGAGATATAAAGATTTGTAAAGTACATACGGATCTCAATGTAGCAGATCCGTTGACTAAAACTCTCCCTAGAGCAAAACATGATCAACACCAGAACTCAATGGGTGTTAGATTTATCACTATGTAACTAGATTATTGTCTCTAGTGCAAGTGGGAGACTGAAGGGAATATGCCCTGAGAGGCAATAATAAAGTGTTTATTATGTGTATTCCAAGTATATGATAGATGTTTATTTTGCATGCTATAATTGTATTAATACGGAAACGTTAATACATGTGTGTTTAATAAACAAACAGAAAGTTCCTAGTTATGCCTCTCTCATAAACTAGCTCGTTGATTAACAAGATGATCAAGGTTTCCTGATCATGGACATTGGATGTTGTTAATAACGGGATCACAACATTAGTGTAATGGTGTGATGAACATTCATCCGAAGTATAGCATTACGATCAAAGTCATTGAGTTTATATTGCTATAACAACTTACGAAGTGATCCTAATCCTTAGACCATGAGATCATGTCAATCACTAACACCGGAAGAGTTTCTTGATAACATCAAACGTCACACCGTAACAGGGTGATTATAAAGATGGATTCAGAACTAATAAAGTGTTATGTTGAGGCTCATGGATCGAGAGTGGAATTTGTTCATCCCGATGACGGATAGATATACTCTGGGCCCTCTCGGTGATATCACATTGATTAGCTTGCAAGCAAGTGATTTGATCACTAGAATGTTATATCACAGGAACGAGAAAAGAGTGCATGTCGGTAACGAGATCAAACTAGGTATGGAGATACCGATGATCGAATCTCGGACATGTAATATATCGTGAAACAAAGGGATTAAGATACTAGCGTAAAAGGTTCCGACGATCACAAGAAAGTCATCGTTGAATGTGTGGGAGTCAGTATGGGTCTCCAGATCCCGCTTCTGATTATTGATCCGAGAGGGGTCTCGATCATGCCCGCATTATTCACGAACCGTAGGGTGACACACTTAAGAGACACCGACATCCAATTGGAGCAAATGTTTCATGCCGAAAGAATGAACAAGCGCAGGAATTTATTTCACTAGATACCGAAACAGGTTTTCGGGTGAAATTGCATAAAGTGGTTATGCATGTGAAATAGAATTCTAGCAAGGGGTTATTTGTGAATGTTTGTCATTAAAGTAATTGACAAAATTCTGAATAAAATAAAAGAGTTTTATTTAATGAGAGTTTGCATTAAATTTGGTGGAAATTTAATGGGAATTTGAGTGGACTTTTGAGTGGAGGGAATTTAAAGGAGATTTGTGAGTGGAGTGTCCACCCACATGAAGAGGGGAGGGCAAGGGGGCAGCCCCCATGCACCGGCCACCCCCTTGGGGTTCCCCCCTCCTCCTATAAAAGGAGCCCCCCTCCTCACTTGTCTCTCACACCTCCTCGTGAAGGATCTCTCTCCCCCTCTAGAATTTATCCCCCATGGTCTCGGACTAGCGAGATACATGTTCCCGGTGGCTATTCGGCAAGAAAGAGTTGTGCTTCCGCTGCATCGCTGGAGCGAGGAGGCGGAGGTTGCTCGGTGCCTCGAACGTGTGTGCGAGCACGGATACGCTGCTGATTTGCGGCGCTAGGACTTCCTCTCGATCTTGAGATCGTCTACATCAACCACGAGTTGAACTCGTTAAGCTTTGTCGGTCTTTAAGGGTATGTTCTCTACGGATATACATCCGCCCGTTGTTTGTATCTAGTAGATAGATCTTGGTATATAGTTCACATCGTAGGAAATTTTTTGTTTTCTATGCTGCGAACCCTACAGGCACACGGCCATAGCACACACCAATTAGAGGCCAAAGACGCTAGCTGCATAGAAAAGACAAATTGGAAATATATAATTCATGGCCAGACCACTAATTACCTAGGGTTTGTGGATTTTTTTTCACCAAAGCCATGAAGGTAACCGCAGAGAGGAACACGCCCTGCCCCTGCTCGCCGCCGTCGCTGCACGCCCGTCACCGCCTGCTCGATGCCGTCGTTGCACGCCCGCGGTCGCCTGCTCGCCACCGTAGTTGCTCGCCCTGACCCCACACTGGCACACGGCCATAGCACACACCAATTAGAGGCCAAAGACGCTAGCTGCATAGAAAAGACAAATTGGAAAGATATAATTCATGGCCAGACCACTAATTACTTAGGGTTTGTGGATTTTTTTCACCAAAGCCATGAAGGTAACCGCAGAGAGGAACACGCCCTGCCCCTGCTCGCCGCCGTCGCTGCACGCCCTACCCATGCACGCCCGTCACCGCCTGCTCGACACCGTTGTTGCACGCCCGCGGTCGCCTGCTCGCCATCGTAGCTGCTCGCCCTAGCCCCACACTGGCACACGGCCATAGCACACACCAATTAGAGGCCAAAGACGCTAGCTGCATAGAAAATACAAACTGGAAATATATAATTCATGGCCAGACCACTAATTACCTAGGGTTTGTGGATTTTTTTCACCAAAGCCATGAAGGTAACCGCAGAGAGGAACACGCCCTGCCCCTGCTCGCCGCCGTCGCTGCACGCCCTGCCCCTGCACGCCCGTCACCGCCTGCTCGACACCGTCGCTGCACGCCCGCGGTCGCCTGCTCACCACCGTAGCTGCTCGCCCTGACCCCTCTCCCCGCTTTCGGCCTGCTCCCTGCTCGCTACGCCCCGCTCGCTGTCGTCGCCATGCGCCCTGCTCGAGGCCAGTGCGTGGGAAGCGTTGGCGGCTCAATGGCGAGGAGGAACATGAGGAAGGAGGGAGGGAGGAGGTGGAGCCAGAGGAGTGGGGAGGATGAGGCGGTGCCCTCGGATGGAGAAGGAGGCAGCAGCTCCATGGGAGGGAGGAGCAGAAGGAGAGGAGGCTAAGGGCGCCCGCTGGGTTTGGCCGCCGAGGAGGAGGAGGAGGCGCGCGATTGGAGGGAGGAGGACGAGTGGGAAGAGGAGAGGGGTGCGATTGGGGCTGGATGCGGGAGATTCAGGCGGCTAGGGTTTGGGCGGGTTTGGGCTGTCGTTTTATACCACTGTTCCATGGCCTCCTCTAGCAACCAACGGCCCAGATCCCCTCCCAAGCCCCCATCCAACGGCCAGAAACGGCAAAACGCTGTGAGAAGCCCCAGGACCCTCACCAATTACATCTTTAGATTGGTTCTATCGCGATAACTCGAGCTTCTCGCTTGCATGCAGTGTAAAGATTACGGCCGCGCGTGTACGCATTTATATAGCCTCTGCAGTCACACTGCCGTGGCCATGAAGTTTGTGTTGTGGGATCATTGCCATTGGAGGCATGTTCTGTTTGTGTTCGTCTCGGACTCGGAGTTCAGCGGGAAATCGGATAGCCACGTATGGAAGCCGGCGTCGGAGGGATATGGCTATTTGGCTCACGGGTGGCGTATTTCCACATATCGTGAGAAAACATATTTTAAAATATAAGAAGAATTAAAAAATATTTAAATATATATTCGAATATTTTTGGGATGAAAGAACTTTTTATGTGTATTGTGCAAATAAGACAAAAAATGACATGTGAATAGTCCTATTCATGTGATATTTTTTGTCTTTTTTATACATGACACATAAAATATTCTTTTTATCATAAAAACTTGTGAACGAATATAAAATGTTTGAATGTACATATAGATTTTTTTTCAATATTTTTGATATTTCAAAATATGTTTTCTCACAATAGATACAAATACATCCGTGAGACAAAATTGATTTTTCAGCGTCGGAGAAGTGTTTTTTTTTTCTTGAGGTTGTGTGGTATGCATGCACGTCGACTTGGTAGTCTGGCCCATTCAGCGCCTCGCCCTATCGGGCTATGTTAGAGCATCTTCGGCCGTGTGTCTCTTAAACAACGAAAATCCTAAAAATAGGTCGGCCTTCTTAAAGATCCACCATGTGCTTCGTTGTCGCGCTAAATGACGTCTTTTTTCCACGTGGTCCTCGCTCTGCATGCTTGCCAAGTATCGTAAAGAGAAGCAATATGGGATTAGCTAGGATGAAAGGGCGGCCGCGGGGGGGGGGGGGGGGGGGGGGGGGGGGGGGGGGAGGGAGGATACGGAGGGTAAAAGTATAGACTTTCGCTTTTGTTGTCTAAATCCGATGAGTTAAAACGAAATATCTTGAGACCTGTTTGTACAAATTATTATGAACCGTTTTCACTTTTGAGCTCCTCATGCCTAGATTTTTAAAACTGGATCCTATGTTGATAGGTTTCAAACAACTTTTTGTGTACTTTCTAAACCACTGCGTTCGTACTTCCGATTACTTCAGTTCTATACTTTGTACTGCGGGTTCTTAGTATACTTTGTATTCGGGATATTACACACTTATACTTGCGTATACTTTCGCGATGAATACACTTATACTTTTCTGTACTTCGGCTCCTAGTATAGTAGTACTTTCATGTATTTGAATCTAAATAGGGTTGTACTTTTTTGTACTTTGACTCCTAGTACGGCTGTACTTTCATGTACTTCGGCTATAACTACAATTATTTTACTTTTGTGTACTTAATCTGTATGTATACTTGTAATTCCATGTACTTTATCGGTGAGTACACTTGTACTTTTATATACTTTGGCTCTTAATACAGTAGTATTTTGGTGTACTTGGCTCTAAGTAAGGTTGTACTTTCATGAACTTTGATTCCTAATACGTGTATTTCGGTTCTAAATATAGTTATACTTTTATATACTTAGTCTGTAAATAGAATTGTATTTTTCCGTACAATTGTACTATTGGCACCATTAACTATTTTATTCTAGGGGGCATCGCCAGCGTGCCACGTGTCAGACGCTAAGCAACTCCAGGCTCGTGAGCGGACCTTTAGGAAGATTGGTCTTTTATTAGTGATACCCCTCAAACAACGTCCAGCAGAAGTTCTTCCAGTTCCGTCTCTCAAACAACTTCTGACAGAAGTGCTAGATCGGTCGTTTGGTGGACGTCGCTACGTCATGCCATGTTTGGGGGTACGCTCGTATTTCCAGTATATGCAATGTAGATATAGCCAGATCCTGGTCATTTGTCTTGGATGTTAAGCATATTCTCAAACTGTGTCTAAAATTGAATTAAATATAGTTTTATAACTTCTTACACACAATCCATTCATTTATTTACAACATAAAAATTCAAATAAACTGATAAAATACAAATAAATTATACTTCAACTTGATCAAGCCACGGGCTCGTTTGACATTCCCCTGATCCTCTATAGATGCTTGACAAGATGATTCTGCAGTTGGTCATGAGCATCGGCGTCACATATTTTTCCATACATGGCGAGAAAATCTGCAAAATATGTGGGTGCTCCTGCAGCATCATCTTTCACCATCAATTGATGGATCATTATCTCATCCTTGATGTCCATGTCTATGAGTTAATATAGAAAATCCTCGATCAACGATGGAGGCCGTGGTGGCGAGATAGGCAAGAACAAGGAATATATGGCCAGTCGAAGCAGGCGGTGGAACACCTTGCATGCGCATGCCCGCCATGTTCGCTCCTCGGGGGCTTGCAGCAACCGGCGGCAAGATGGCCAGGAGGTGAGGGGAAGCATTTCAGACGGATGCGTAGACGACCATCGACACCAAAACAGGCAGTGGAGGAGGGCCGAGGTGGAAGGGAAATATACCAGGGTGGGGAAGGGGCGATGGTTGGACGTTGGCAAGTGGTACCCGACTATCTATTTCCTTTGTGGCAAGGGCCGAGACTTGTGTCCGGGGCACCCACAATGTCCCTTGTGGTGCCAGGAGTATCCTTTCTTGTATTTTCATAACTCATGAAATGCCGAGTAGGCACGAATTCCCCAATAACTCGTCAAATGTGAGTAGACACTAATTTACCCAATTTGCTACCTATCATAGGATTGTTATATTAATCTGTATATGTTCATTTCCATTATGAATCGCGATTGTATGGCCAACCATTGTGGGTAGAATGCTAGATATTCACCCAATTTGCTATCTACCATAGGATTGTTATGTAATTTTTTATATGTTCATTTCCATTTATAAATCACGATTGTATGACCAACCATTATGGGTAAAATTCTAGATGTTTGAGACCATGTTACTACTGTTTCTTTCTCAAGGATTTTTTTTCGTGTGGTGTAATATGAGGAGAATACAACCGAACGTTTCTCCAAGAAAAAATATAAGTTCAATTAACGCCTTCATTACAAAGCCTGATTAATACTCCAAGACACTCGGTTCTTGGTCATCTAATCCAGATATGCTCCCTATTACATTGCAATCAACTGAGACCGAGCTATAGCCGAGATCGATGATCTGCTTCCAGCATAGACCAAGAAAAGGAAGAAGCAAGTAGGCAAAACGCAGTACACGGCGTCTACACGGCATCATCATCGGTTACTCCAAAGCGACGACCTCGAAGAAGAGCGCCACGCTGTCGCTGTCCCTGGCTTGCTTCTGCGCCGGGGCCGCCGACGGCGACGCAGGGGCGCCGGAGAAGTACTCCTTGGCCGCCTCCAGCAACGCGGACGCCACCTCCGCGGCCGTGGTGCCGCCGTCAGCTCCCTTGCCCTCGTCGCCGCTGGCCGGCACCGCGGGGGCCATGGTGCCGTCGAACGGCGCCTCGCAGAAGACCATCGTGGCCACGAACCGCTCCATGCCGGCGGCCGTCGTCTGCTTTGCTTCGCTTCGGCTCCTTGTTGCTCTAGGTTCTATCGCGATAACTCGAGCTTCTCGCTTGCGTGCAGTGCAAAGATTACGGCCGCGCGTGTACGCATTTATAGGCTCTGCACACGGCCATGGCGGTGAAGTTTGTGTTGGGATCATTGCATTGGAGGCATGTCCTGTTTGTGTTCGTCTCTGACTCGGAGTTCAGCCGCGTATGGAAGCCGGCGTCGGAGAAGTTTTTTTTCCCTTGAGGCTGTGTGGTATGCATGCGCGTTGTACTTGGTGGCCTGGCCCATAAACCGCCTCGTTCCCTATTGGGCTATGTTACAGCATCATGTTTGGGGTACGCGTATTCCCAGTCTCAAACAGTGTCTTAAATTCAATTTTATTTAATTTTACAACTTCTTACACACAACCCATTCATTTATTTTACAACACAACAATTCAAATAAATTGATAAAATACAAATAAATTATATGCTTCAACTTGATCAAGCCTTGGGCACGTTTGATATTCCCCTGATCCTCCATGCTCGACAGATGATTCTGCAGTTGCTCATGAGCATCGGCATCACGGATTTCTCCATGCATGGCGAGAAAATCTGCAAAATCCACGGGTGCTCCTGTAGCATCATCCTTCGCCGTCAACTAATGGATCATCATCTCATCCTCGATGTCCATGTCTATGAGTCAATATAGAAAACCATCGATAAAGAGGGGCGCCCCTTTCCCTAAAAGCACCCCATGAGTCAATATAGAAAACCATCTCTCTCTCTCTCTCTCTCTCTCTCTCTCTCTCTCTCTCTCTCTCCCTTATGTGTGTGGTTCCCAAAGTTTGAAATTGTATACGGGGATAGCGATTTCTCCACCATATGCAACGTCGTCGTGCTGCTGGACTTGGTTCGGATCAATCTTCTTCCGCTGCTTTGCTAGACCGGAGCCCAGGAGATATCTCTACACCATATGTGTGTAAGGCCACGAGGCACCGCCACTTGCGGTGCTTTTGTTTGGAGCATGTACGTTGGCACGACCATGAGTTCGGCTGTGTCGTACAAGTATTAGGGGTGATTTGCGAGGAGCTTCACGACCATGAGGTCGGGTGAGTACGACTACGTCATCCACGTTCCCCGCAGAACATTAACCGCATTCGGTCTTCAAAGGTATGAACACCGAATCTCCTCTCGTAATCTTAATCTGCATAGATAGATCGTGGCTAGATGTGTTTATCGTAGGAGCATTTTTGTTTTCTGCCACGGAACCCCTTCATCATGAACCTTGGCATCCCCGTGCTAGCCTTCTCGTTGCATGGCATTTTATCATGTATCCCCCTGAGGTGTGTCTCCTCCAGCTGAAGAGCACCGGCTTGCCTTGTGCGTGATCACAGAAAAAGAACCATCTGTTATCACAAGCCTATGTTATGCACCATATTTCCTATACACCCCCTACACTTTATCAAACAAGATTCAATATTAGTGACTCGACGTAAACAACATGGACATATTTCCTTTATACATGGATTAATTACAACTAATCAAGTTGTAGTTGTTTTCGTAACTACCTCGGTGAATTACGCTCCTAGATACAAGCCTGGATGAGCGGTAGTGGTTGAAATAGTACGGTGGGGCCCAAAAGCCACTCACTGGTAGTCCTTTCGGACGTCCCAACCACTACCCTCTCAACGGGACCTGTACGGGCGGCGTAATCGGCAGGCGAAGGGATCAACTACATACACAAGTGGGTATGTATGCAAGCCACCATACAAGAGTACATCAGAGCCATACCATCTAGAAAGAAAGGAAATATAGCAACGCCATACGGCAAGATTCAAATGACCTAGATAGATCTATATTTTAGGATACTTCCTCATACAACACACATCAGAGTATCATGCGGAAGCGGCAAACAAGTCCGAGTACGGATAAGAAGCAAATCGGCATAAGATGCCATAGAAATAATCACATCCCAACCACAGATCTCACGGATCCCCGTTCCCGGAATCTCTACACCGAACGATCGTTGCCCACATCTTCGGCTTCTTCCACCCAGTATCCGTCCTGCGAGGGTACCTGTTCATCTGAACCAATAATTTATCGTGTGAGACCCTAAGGGTACTCAGCAAGTCTTAATGCCTCTAAAGGGGACACAACCTGGGGTGACGCAATTGCAGCGAAAGGTAAACCCTAGCAGTTCTACAGATAAACGCTAACCATCCGCCTAACCAGCGATAGACGGATGTCCGTGAATTAATGGCAACAGTTATAACAGTAATTTCATCCGATCCATCCTCCTCCTCGCTTACCAACGAGGAAGCGGACGAACAACCCCCCATCCGTTGGCAATTTTGTTAACCATTCCATGAGTGTTGCACTATTTACTAGTCAGTTGTTTAGTCAAGTTAAAAGCGGTACTTTAGTTATGCTTGTCTATGATCGAGAAACTGTGTTCCAAGTCGTCCATAACCGCGGACACGGCTTTCAGAAAGTTTTACCCGGCCGGGGTGCACCAATAGCAACACACACTCGATCAACCTCGGAAAAACCAAATCAAAACCCAACGAGGCTTTCACGACAAAGCAATCACAGGATTCAGAAATATTTCAGGGGGCCACCCCTTGGAGTACAC
Source organism: Avena sativa (assembly GCA_916181665.1). Taxonomy (NCBI): domain Eukaryota; kingdom Viridiplantae; phylum Streptophyta; class Magnoliopsida; order Poales; family Poaceae; genus Avena; species Avena sativa. Next base: position 328,004,497 of record OV702284.1, on the reverse strand, counting down.
CCGCAACGAAGTAAGCAAGCCCCGAGACGGACTCAAGGTTTGTGGGGCCGGCGGTAATCGACAGCAGATCCCTAAACGGGGACTATCGATACCACGTAAACGGGTCACAAATCCTAAACAGTACAGTGTGCTCCTCGCACAATCGTAAATACATAAGTAGCATGGCATAAGTACAGGATAGTAGAAAAACCTCAAACTAGTTTGTGGCCCCAAGGAATAAGACGGAATCAAGCTCTGGCTCAGGGGGGTCCCATATACCTCCCGGATGTGGATAGCGCGATAAATCAAGGAACAGGAATCAAGTACTCGGGGTTTTACGGGACACAAGTGAGCAGGAAAAACCAAATAGCAGATGTTGCTCACCGGTGCCACTTTCATTAGTTATCCCATTACTACTCAGGTTAAGTTGTTTAGGTACCTCGTTACCCAACAGACTCTCACATACCCTACACATGCTGTTCTACGACTCGCATGGCTCAAACAATTCCTGTAGTAATGGCTCATGGGATGGGGAAACAAGCTCGGTGGGGTTTAAAAGTAAAGGCTATGCATACTTGGGATTCAATTTAATGCGATCGCGACTCAATGATGCAAGAATAAGATAGAGGCAATAGGTACTGTATGTATGCAAGCATGTGGAGGTGCTTGCCTGGCAACTCAGTTGAAGCGCGAGACGGATCTGGGTAGTGCTCCTGGTTCTCTTGATATAACCCCTGCTCAGTGTCTATCCGAGAAAAACCAAACAAACAAGGCCAACATGAATATAGAGCACAAGCATATGAATAAGATGCGTCAAGCAAACAATCATGCCATGATGAATGATGCACAATTTACATGGCAAAAAGATAGCATGGCATGGTGAGGTGTGGAAGACAAGTAATAACATTTTAATGGGGTTTTGGATCACATTTGGTTGTCATAACAATTGCTGTTCACTATATATTTATATGATGCATGCTGCAATTGAAGTTATGGATAGCATAAACAGAAAGGTCTCGTCGAGCTGATCATTTTAGACATATCATTTGTTAAATTTGGAATTATAAATCAAAAGTTGTGAAATTATTTAGTTCCAGTGGCATTTGTGTAAATTAACTCAACTTGGAATTTTTAAAATGTTCAAATAATATTTTGAATGGCATATTTGAAGTCCTCACATTTTTCTGATTCAAAAACATATATTATTTGTATTATTTGGAATTATGAATTTAATTTTATTTTTAGTCAAAATTAGTCAAATTAGGTCAAAGTCAAAGGTTAATTAATTAAATTAATTTTTGAAAATATTTGAATAAAGATTTGAATTAACATTCAAAAACAAATCATTTTTCATATAAGGTTTGAATTCAAATTCTAAACCAGGAATAAGTTATGAATTCAATTAAATTTGGATCAGGTTTGAATTTATTTGAAACTTGTTTGAAAATTTTGAATCAGTAAGCCATGGACTTTTGTTACTCAGCAGAAAACCGCACTAGAGGATGACAGGTGGGGTCACTAGGCTGACTGGGCAGTCACACACACGCGCCAGATTTCCTCACCCAGGCTCACCCTAGCCAGCGAGGCTGACAGGCGGGGCCAGGCGCCAGCAGGCCCACACGCGCGCGCGGCTGCCCGGTGGCGACACGTGGTCGATCCAGGGACCGCGGGCGGAAACAAAAGAACCTGAGGATCCTTTTTGCAAGAACCATCAGACGCTGGTAGGTGGGGTCGAGGGCTGCGGGTTTTAGGCGGGAAAAAGGGTGAGGACCTAAACGCAAGATGCCAAACGCTGTCGGACGGCAGCGGCGCAGCGCTCTGCCGGCGACTGCGACCGGCCGTCGTTTGATCTACGATGGCGACGCCGTTGCGGAACAAAACGACATGGCCCCAAAACGAAAATTGTAGAGGGAGCCACGGACTACAACATTGGCTCAGGGTTCTAGCGCGGAGGAGGGTCGTAGCACGCGGGGCAGGGCGTGGAACTTCGTCTGATCTACTGCTGCAGAGGCTGCTGTCTGTCGGCGCGGCGCGCGGCACGCACGCAGAGCGCTCGACGGAGTGCGGCGGGGCTACGGCGCGCGAGAGGGGTGAGGATCTTGTCTGGGAGGAAGAGGAGCTCACCAGCAGCTCGACGACGCGGTTGGCTAGGCTCGGGGAGGTACGGTTCTGCCGGCGGGCTCGTGGCGAGCAGCGTCAGATCTCTCCGGCCATGGCGACGGCGGCGGTGCTCGGTGGGCTTCCAGCTGTCTCCTCCGGTACTAGCCGCCTGGGAAGGTGCAGAGGAACTCGTCGGCGCCTCCGTGGTCCTGGGGAAGCAGCAGAGCGCGCAGATCGCAGCAGGCCGAAGGACTAGGGTTTGGAGAGGTTGCTCGCTGGGAGAAAGAAGAAGGGAGGCAGGGGGAGGAAGAGAGACCTGAGGGGGGATCTGGGGATGCTAGAGACGAGGGGGGGAGGATAAGAACGGAGGGGCAGGTAGATGCGTAGATGCTTGCGTGGGGGAGGGGTTGATGGAAAGGTGGCCTTGGTGCCACCTTGTCCATCACGTGCATGGGCGGCCAGGCAGGGCAGGCACGGGCTGGGCAGGCTGCCAGGTGGGGCCAGGGTACTGCAGGTGGGCCAGGGGGAGCTCGAGGGCAGGTAGGAGGAGAGGGGATAGGTGGTACGGGCTAGGGTTAGGTGAGGGGTGACTTTGGTTGTGAGGGTGGTTTAGCTAGAGAGGATAGGGGGAGGGGCACTTTGGGTTGTGATAGAATAGGTGTGGTTTAGGGTTTTTAGCTAGGATGGTTCAGGGCAAGGGGGTCGGTTTAGGGTTTTTACTTAGAGGGGTATGGTAGGTTAGGGTTTTTGGAGATTAGAGGGTTTAAGACTAAGATAAGATGAGAGGGACAAGAGGTACTTGACTTGATCATGCATGCTCTAGACAAGTTCACACAAGATCAAGACAAGGAAAAGAGAGAGAGAGGGAGAGAGATGTGGTGATGGGGTCTCCTTTTGCTCACACATGATCACATGTGTATGCATGGAGTATGGGGATAGAGAGATAGATGATATGGTGAAGAATACCACAAGGCCCAAAACAAGGTTTAAACCAAGGAGAGATGATCCATGCAAACAAAGCCAAAACATTCCAAAGCCAAGAAAAGGTGGCACTTGCATGTCCCATGCAAACAATATTTGCCATGTAGTTATATTGTGAAAACAACATTAATTCATGTGGCATTATTCCTTGCATTCCCAAAAGGTGGGCAAAGGCCACGCAAAAGATTATGGGTGGAATCCAACCAACCAACATGAGCTAGAGATAACTCAAATAAAAAGGCCAAGCTCACATTAATTGGATGGTGGAATATAAGGTGGTGAAGGAAAGGTGGTGGAGTTAAAAGAGATATGCCCCAACTCAACTTGGGCATATAACAATATATCAAGAACCAAATACAATATCAAGAGGCAACTACAATTAATAATGCACATGAGATAAGAACCAACAAGAAGGGGTTTTATATGATGTTCAAAAACAAGGTGACATGATGACATGAGCATGATATGATGATGATGCAACAATTATATGTTGGAAGTGGCCCTTTTTATTACTAGAACAAGTAGCATTACAGGTGTTAGACAACTGGGATGCTACAGTTTTCCTCTAGAATCCAAAATGAATATGCATTGGGAGAGAAAGGCGCATACCTCCTGGTAATTTATGAAGCTAGATACGAATATGGAGGCAGGTGGAAAGGTCGCGCATGGCCTTGATGGTGGCTTGTTGCTTTGGGATCCTAGCCTCCATCACTCTCTTGGGCAACGAGATGTGGATGACTAGGAGGCGTCGAGCGTCATATGGGCAGGGTCGATGAGGGTGAGGACTGAGGTAGTGTCGATGGCGGTGAAAGGATAAGGACGTTACCTAGATGCGGAACAAAACTAATGTTTAACTTATCAAGCAAAAAACCTAAATATGCTAAGGTTCAAGTATGTGCACCAACGACTTATGCTAAGCAAGGCAAGAAACAAGGTGATAGCATAATAATTCAAACACAAAGACTATCACAAAGTGAAGTACACAAGTAAAAAGCTCGGGCATAGAGATACTGCAATAAAGACATGATGATGTATTTCCGAAGTTTCTTCCTTATTAAGGGAAGTATGTCTTCGTTGGATAGGTATTAAGGGCCACAAAAGGTCTCCCAAGTGCCACTAAGGCTCACCTTATTCTCCCGAGCACGCACCACAAAAGGTGGGTACTCGATCCACTAAGCGGCGCATTTCCTGGTGGCAACCGAAACCTTGCACAAAGCTTGGGAAAATCTCCACAACTCAATTGGAGGCTTCCAAGAAATCCACAACACCTCAACAAGTCTTATAGGGTTTCAAGAACCAAGGATTAAAAGCTTCTCACTTTCACTCAACAGAATCCTCAACGAGAACTCAAAATGCACCTTATGCAATGGCAAGAACACAAGAAGTGCTCAAGTACTTCTCTCTTAAATTCCACAGAAGCTATAAAAGCTTATGGGGAATAAGGGAGGAAGAACAAAGGAAAAGCCATAAAGAACTCCAAGATCTAGATCCAATGGCTCCCCCTCACTTAGAGGGGAGATTGATTGGTGGAAACATAGACCTAGAGATGGAGCGTGCATTGGATGCGAATCTCACAAATAAAAAACATCGCCATCGCTCATCTAGTGACCCCCAAACAATTGTTATTCTCCTAGCCATCTATGGTGGCGAGGGCGAGATGAATGAAATTCCCAATGTTGTGGGCTTGTATTTACTAGCTTGTGAATTCGAATATGGAAATATCGAGATGGGGGAGTGAATGGAAGGATTAACTAAATTTCTTTGTTTATTCTGAATTCACTTAACGACAAGATTTAGTATTGTTTCTTGCATTTTCATAACTCGTGAAATGCCGAGTAGGCATGAATTCCCCCAATAACTCGTCAAATGTCGAGTAGGCACTAATTCACTCAATTTGCTACCTATCATAGGATTGTTATGTATATGTCCATTTCATGAATCGTGATTGTATGGCCAACCATTATGGGTAGAATGCTAGATGCCCGAGATCTAGTTGCTACTGTTTCTTTCTCATCCTTATATTTACCTTTTCTATTTTGCCAATACATGATGAGCTACCCGCAAAAAATATACATAATGAGCTACAAAAGGATTTTTTTTCCCGTGTAGTGTAATATGAGGAGAATATAACCGAACGTTTCTCGAAGAAAAAAAATAAGTTCAATTAACGCCTTCATTACAAAGCCTGATTAATACTCGAAGACACTCAGTTCTTGGTCATCTAATCGAGATATGCTCCCTATTACTCCCTCTGTTTTTATTTACTTCGCGTTCTGAGATTAGTCAAAGTCAAATTTTTTAAAGTTTGACCAAGAATATAGCAAAAATTATTAATATCTATAATATCAAATATATATAATATGAAAATATATTTTATGATAATTCTTATACTATAAATTTTACATTATAAATGTTAATATTTTTGTCTAAATAATTGGTCAAACTTTACAAAATTTGACTTTGACTAAACCCAAAACGCGAAGTATTTGTGAACGGAGGGAGTACACTGCAATCAGCTGAGATCGAGCTTTAGCCGATTAATGGTCTTCTTCCATAGACCAAGAAAAGGAAGAAGCAAGTAGGCAAAACGCAGTACATCCGCATCATCGGTTACTCCAAAGCGACGACCTCGAAGAAGAGCGCCACGCTGTCGCTGTCCCTGGCATGCTGCTGCGCCGGGGCCGGCGCCGGCGACGCCGCAGCGCCGGAGAAGTACTCCTTGGCCGCCTCCAGCAACGCGGACGCCATCTCCGTGGCCGTGGTGCCGCCGTAGGCTCCCTTGCCCTCGTCGCCGCTGGCGGGCACCGCGGGGGCCATGGTGCCGTCGAATGGCGCCTCGCAGAAGACCATCGTGGCCACGAACCGCTCCATGCCGGCGGCCGTCGTCTGCTTTGCTTCGCTTCGGCTCCTTGTTGCTCTAGGTTCTATCACGATAACTCGAGCTTCTCGCTTGCGTGCAGTGCAAAGATTACGGCCGCGCGTGTACGCATTTATATAGCCTCTGCAGTCACATTGCCGTGGCCGTGAAGTTTGTGTTGGGAATTTGGGATCATTGCCATTGGAGGCATATGTTCTGTTCGTGTTCGTCTCGGACCCGAAGTTCAGCCGCGTATGGAAGCCGGCGTCGGAGAAGTTTTTTTTTCCCTTGAGGCTGTGTGGTATGCATGCGCGCTGTACTTGGTGGCCTGGCCCATTCACCGCCTCCTTCCCTATTGGGCTATGTTACAGCATCATGTTTGGGGTACGCGTATTCCCGGTCACGTGTCTCAAACAGTGTCTTAAATTCAATTTTATTTAATTTTACAACTTCTTAGACACAACTCATTCGTTTCATTTTACAACACAACAATTCAAATAAATTGATAAGATCCAATGATAAAATACGAATAGATGATTCTGAAATTGCTCATGAGCATCGGCGTTACGAATTTCTCCATGCATGGTGAGAAAATCTGCAAAATTCGTGGATGCTCTTGCAGCATCATCCTTCGCTGATGGATATTGTCCATGTCTACCATGTCTATGAGTCAATATAAAAAGCATTGATCAACGGTGGCGGCCATGGTGGCAAGATAGGCAAGAACTAGGAATATATGACCTACCAAGCAGACGGTGGAACACCTTGTGTCCAAGGCGGGCACGCATAGTGGCCACCATATTTGCTCCTCGGCGGCTTGCAGCAGCTGGTGGCGATATGGCTGGGAGGCGAGGAGAAGCATTGCGGACGGATGCACATACAGACCACCCGTCCAGCGCACTCCACCTTTGGGGCGCTTGTTGGGGGGCGCGACTAGTGATGCTCTTATAACCCTACCAAGAAAATAATGAAGAGACACAGGGAACACAAGAATTTTAATGTGAAAACCCCCACAAATGAGAAGGGGAAAAAACAATGGAGACGTCAACCAACAAATCTTCACTATATTAAGAGTGTCTATACAATGCCATGGGTTTTCCAATGATGCGGTAAACCCTAGTATGTGGCTTACAAAAGGTATTTATAGACCATGGTAACAATTCATATACCGGCGACGAGTCTCGCTCCGTTCGGTCAAAGTTAGCCTTCTTATGAATTTGGATCATAACTAAACAAACTCCACCTTGAGACAAATTTCATCTTGTAGCATGAACAACAACTTTTTCCTAAAAAACAAAGAAAACATTTTAGTGCCAACAACCACTACGGCTAAACAATTATAACAACTAATATTGGGCAAAACTCAAACTTAGCAATAAGAACAGACTTTGCCATTAGTTTAGCAGGATTATCATGGGTACTAATCTTGCATACCTTCAGTTTACCTTGAGTAACAATTGTCTCGAACAAAATGGAATTTGGAATCACTTGATTTTGTTCTATCATGAAACATATGATCCTTAGTAAGGCATATGCACTTTGACTATCACTAAGCAAATCAATGTAAGAATTATCTCCACAAAGCTCAGCAAAGTAACCTTTCAATAAACCGACTCTTTACAAAAATCAGCAATAGCCATGTATTTGACTTCAGTGGTAGATTGAGAAACAATAGCCTGCAACGTTGCCTTCCAACTTATAGCACGACCACCAAAATTAAACACATAACCTGTGTGAGAACTTCTATTATCCGAACCAGTAGCAAAATCTGAATTCGCATAGCCAACAAGTCCCTAACCGGTCTTGCTGAATTTTAAACAAGCATTAAAAGTGCCACCAAGGTACCTGAAAACCCACTGAACAGTCTTCCAATGTTCTTTACCAGGATTAGCCATGTATCTAGTGATCAACTCATCGCATATGCTAAATCAGGACGATAACAAACCATGACATATATCAGAGAACCAACACAACTAGAATATGGAACCTTCAACGTATACTCAAACTCTTCATCAGTACTAGGACATTGAGAAGATAATGACTTAAAATGTGTAGAAACAGGAGTATGCACATGCTTTGCATCATGCATATTAGAACAATGAAGAACTTTCTTAATCTAACTCTACTGGCTAAGAAACAACAAACCATATTTTATGTCTCGGGTAATATCCATACCTAGGATGTTGTTAATTAGTAGCACCAAGATCCTTCATCTCAAACTCAATACTTGGGTGTGCCTTCAAAGTAGTGATTGCTTTTTTGCACTTCACAATGGTCAACATATAACAACAAGTATATAGGTGATCCGTCAACAAATTTAATGTAAATGCAATTATCATATTGTGACCTCTTGGAACCATCTAAGAGCATATATGAATCAAACATTTTATACCATTGCCTTGAAGATTGAATCAAACCATAAAGCGACCTCTTTAACTTGCAAATAAAATACTCTTTACCAGGCACTGTTGGTCCATGTATATTTTCTCCTCAAGTTCTCCATGAAGAAAAGAAGTATTTACATCTCACTGTTCAAGTTCAAGATCACTCATAGACACAATACTAAAGAATGTATGAATGGAACTATGCTTTACCACTAGAGAGAACACATCATTATAATCAACCCCTGGTATCTGACTGTAGCCCTTAACTACTAATATTGCCTTATACCTTAAAGGAACATTAATTTGGAGACAAACCTTCCTTCCTCTTGAATACCCACTTGTAGCGGACGGTCTTCATTTGTTTAGGAAAGCGCACAATATCTCATGTGACATTCTTCTTGAGCAACATCGTTGCCTCATGCATTGCAGATCACGGTGACCAAAGCCAAAACTTCATTGTATGTGGCTGTCTTGACATCATTCACCACCTGTTCTGCAGAACTAAGAGAAAAGTGGACAATGTTCCACTATTCAATTAAACATGGGTCGGGACCAATGTTTCTCTTTCTCCTGTCAGCTAGAGCGATGTGGTTGTTGAAAATCAATAGGTGAGTGCTGAACAACATAATCATCAATATTATCATCCTATGTGTCTGAGACAATGCGACCATTCTCAACAATTTCCTACAGGTGCTCCACCTGCACAATAAACTTTTCTTCTACAGCATGAGAGACATATGTGTACAAGTCGTCATGATACTTAAGGGATTCATTGAAAACAACATTCCTACTCATAAAAACCTTTTTTATTTCAGGATTCCATAACTTATATGCCAAGGTGGAAGACTGCAGGACACCACAAAGCTTGCAACTAGAAACCTCGATGTGAGCCATAGTATATGCATGACAATCATGACCCCTAGCACCCCCCATGCTAGATTGCTCGTTGCACGACATCTTATCATGTATCCCCCCTGAGGTGCCTCTCCTCCAGCTGAAGAGCACCAGCTTGCCTTGTGCGTGATCACAGAAAAAGAACCATCTCTTATCACAAGCCTATGTTATGCACCAGCTTGCCTATGCACCCCTACACTCGATCAAAGATGACTCAATATTAGTGACTCGGTGTAAACAACTAACATATGCATGACTTATTGGGTTCTTGTAATTGGCATACCTGGTACGGATTTAAACCGAGGCCCATAAGGTCCACAAGAAACTAAGAGTCCTGGAAGCACCCAAATCCCAGGAACCGGACGTGATGATCAAGGTAGAGGCCCAAGTTGTAACCAACATAGTCATAGACTCACCTTTCAAACTATAATCCGACCCGTGCGAGACTCTGATACCCGACCTCTCATATAAAGGCTAAGAGGAGCCGGTGGGGAGGTCAACTAAGCTTTTGACTCACCACAATCCGTTGTAAGCTAGATCGCATCTAGCAACTCGGTGACTTTGTACTCTCCATCAATAACAATTAGACAAGAAGGAATATGGTTTCCTCTATGAGGGCCCGAACCTAGGTAAATCTTGTCTCCCTTCTTTGTCTAGTAAGCCGACAAAATCACCAGCATTCTCCTTTTCCCTAAAACCCAAGTCCATGACTATGGGAATTGCCGAGGATGCCCCTCGTCAACAACATGGACCTTATTCCTTTATGCACGAATTAATTACCACTAATCAAGTTGTAGTTGTTTTCCTCTAGAATCTGAAATGAATACGCATTGGGAGATAAAAAGGTTCAGACCTCCTGGTAATTTATGAAGCTAGCTACGAATGTGGAGGCAGGTGGAGAGGACGTGCATGTCCCTGATGGTGGCTTGTTGCTTTGGGATCCAAGGCTCCATTTCTTGGGGGACGAGATGTGGATGACCAGGAGGCATCGAGTGTCATATAGGGCAGGGTCGATGAGGGTGAGGACTGAGGCAGTGTTGATGGATCTGGTGAAAGGACAAGGATGTTGCCTAGATGGGGTGAATATGTGTTTTAGAACTATTATGATTTTGGCTAAAATAAATGCGGAATAAAACTAGTGTTTCACTTATCAAGCACAAAACCTAAATATGCTAAGGTTCAACTATGTGAACCAACGACTCATGCTAAGCAAGATAAGCAACAAGGTGATAGCAAGATATAATAATTCAAGCACGAAGGCTATCACAAAGTAAAGTGTATAATTAAAGAGCTCGGGTATAGAGATACCATAATGGAGACATGATGATGTATTTCTAAAGTTCCTTCTGTAGGGGTTCGTAGCATGGAAAACAAAAAAAATCTACCGCATGAACACACAATCAAGATCTAATCTATGATCAAGCCAAGATCTATCTACTAGATCGGTGCAACAAGTTGATAGAGTACTAACCCTCGAAGATCCAAAGCGGTTAACGAGAGCAGATTCTCGTGGGTGATGTAGTCGTTCACTTGCCGATCTCAAGATCGCGTAGACGATCCTTCCAGCGCCGTGTTCCGGCAGCGCTCCCGCAGTCGGTCACACGTACGGTACTTGATGAAGACCTTCCTCTCCCTTGTTCTAGTAGGCGGCAGAGGTTGTAGTTCTCCCCTCGCGATTCCGGCAGAACCACGACGTGCAGACGGAAGTAGAGGGAAGATCCTACAGGGCTTCGCCTAAGCCGGAGCAGGTTATGGTGGATTTAGGATTTCCGGCGATCTAGGGTTTAGAGGGCCGGAGAGGAGGAGGTGGATTCGACGGCGGCTAGGGAGGCGGCGGCGCGGTGGGGAGGGGCTGGTTGTGTGTCTCCTTGGGGCACCCCCTCCCCTCTATTTATGAGAGGGAGGGCATCTTGGGAGAGGGGAGTTTGAATCCTTCCCCAACTCCCTATCCTAGTTGGCTTGTGGTGGAGGGAAAGAAGGATTCTTTCCTTCCTCCACCAGGATATATTGTCCCAGTTTGACTTTTCAAACTTGCCTTTTGACTTTTAATTTGGAGCTTTATTTCTTTCTTGTAAATGCCCAACCAAGTGACCTAGGACATGATTCAATCATTCCACTTATCCATGACACATTCATGTACCCTTCCCCTTCCGGATCGGTGAACCTTCTAGACTCTTCTAGAATATTCTGATGAAAACACCAGAACCATTCCCGAACTCCGGATTTGGACTTTCCTTATATGAATCTTATTCTCTAGACCATTCCGGATCTCCTCTTGATATCCCGGATCCCATCCGAGACTCCGAACAACATTCGGTCTCTTTACTCACATTCCATGTCTACTAAACAATATCGAATCCTTAAGTGTGTCTCCCTACGGTTCGTGAATTATGCAGACATGATCTAGACTCTTCTCCTATCAATAACCAATAGAGGAATCTGGATATTCATATGGCTCCCACATATTTCTACGATTACTTCATGATCGAATGAACCATTTACATATGATACCAATTTCCCTTTGTCTCGCGATATTTCTTATCCGAGGTCTGATCGTCAGTATCTCTGCATACCTAGTTCAACCTCGTTACCGATAAGTACTCTTTTCTTGTTCCTGTGATATGTGATCCCTTGTGAGACAATCACATGCTTGCAAGATAATTGGATGACATTCCACCGAGAGGGCCCAGAGTATATCTATCTATCATATGGATGGACAAATACCACTCTTGATCCATGTGCCTCAACCCATACTTTCCGAACACTCAATGCCACTTTTATAGCCACACAGTTACGGAGTGGTGTTTGATGTCATCAAAGCATCCTTCCGGTGATGGTGATTAGCATGATATCATTGTCGAAGGAATTAGGTTACTATGTATCATAAAGCTTATAGCAAGTGAATTATATTAAATGACTTGATCTTTATGCTATGCTTAACTATAGGAGTATGTCCATCACATCATTCTCCTAATGATATGACCCTGTTGTTAATAACATCTCAACGTTCATGATCAGGAAACCGTGATCATATATTAACCAACAAGCTAGTTTAACAAGAGGCTTTACAAGGGACTATTTTATGTTTAAAAATCACACAAGTATTAATGTTTCCTGTTAATACAATTATAGCATGGTATGTAAACATTTATCATAAGCATGAAGATATGATAATAACCTCTTTTTCATTGCCTCTTGGGCATATCTTCAACAGTCTCCCACTTGCACTAGAGTCAATAATCTAGTTTCAAACCTTTGTGCATTCAACACCTATGGATTTTCGGTGTTGTATTTACACGATTTCTAGTGGTCAACTGATCTTCGGATCTAACACTTTCAGGTCCGTGTGTAATTGCATGTCTTTGTGTCTCTATGCATCACTCATTCTCTAATGAGATGGCTTTGTATAAATTTGGTCCTTTGGTGAGAACTTTAGTTCCTTGGGGTTAAAACATGTTGATAACATTGTCGTACAATATATATTCATGGTACTATCCCGCTGTGAACTACACCTAGTTTGATAACAAACTACTTGACACAAATGCCCTCTTTTACTGCTATAATAGCAGTCATATACTTAGCCTTTTGTTGTAGTATCTGTCATAATGTCTTAACTTTGGAACTCATCCAAATCTATTATGGAACTTACTTTCCATTATATTGTGCCACCCTTAGTTTAGATTGAGATAAACTTAATTTGTATTTTGTGACAAAACTACTATCAATGTAATACTTTTACAATGAACTAACCATCTATTTGTCACTTTTACAAAATAATATAATCTTAGTTCTTCTAAAAGATCATAAGAATATCTTTACTATCGTCCAATAACCATCTTATGAATCATTCTGGTATACGCTCATAACATTTAGAGCATAGTACATATCTGGATTTGTACACATCATAGCATGATTGATAAAATACTCTTTGTAATTTTATCTATCAAGTATCAAAAATATTTGAATCTTGATTCAATCCTTCCTGTGCAACAAGAACCTTTCTTGTAGTTTCTATATTGAACTCATTCAATATCTCATCTATGTACTTCTAGCACAACCATATTAGCATCTCAATTTATCCATATAGACATTGATGCCTAATATTCGGGTTCTGCCTAAGCCTTTCATCAAGATGAAATTCTTAACCTGTGTCAATAAAAAGATACATCATTTCCAATCAACAATATGTTTTCCACATAATGTATTAGAAATATGTCTTAGCGCTCCCACTTAATTTCTTGCAAATGCAAGCATCTTCATCGTCTCTGATGAATTTAAACTGTTTTAACAGTTTCATCATGGTGAAGATTCCAACTATGCGACGCTCACTTCAACCATTGAAGTTTGCATACACTTTTAGCATCCTTTGAATTAACAAAATCCTTTGGACCATGGCATGCACACGTCCCAGGTAACCATTTTATTAGAAGAACTTGTTTTGTTTATTCAACTACCAGATAACAAAATTATATGTAGTGGTTGCTACGTTAATCCGTCTAGACTAAATATCGCTTAATGAAAGATCAGATCTTGTCATAGTCAACTCTTTGAATATTGTCGTGAACTCTTTCCCGACATGTCGACAATTTCATAGATGTGAAATATCCATGTCTATTTCTTTATAGATCCAAATACGACTGTAAGATATTGCACCTTTTCAGAGGGTCTTTCAAGTTCAAAGCTTGATCTCTCGTGTATGGAACTATCACGGATTTTATGGCTTCAAACTATTTGACGGAGTTAGGGCCCATCATCGCTTCTTTGCATGTAGTCGGTTCATTATTGTCAAATAATGATTCAAACCTCAAATCTTGGTATTTGATTGTTTATCTGACCTACTTGGTTCAATAGGAACTTAGACCTCCGTGACCACAACCTTTAAGGCACATGATCCATGACCATTGTTGTTGCCTCCGGAACACTTTTCGACGTTGCGCAACTTTGCACATATAACTAAGGTTCGTTTAACCTTATCAAAGTTCTATTGTCCTCCTACTTAACTTTTCATGGAAAATTCCTTCTCAAAGAAACTTCACATACTAAGCGACAAACATTTTTGTCTTTGGTGTTATGGAGGAATACTCAACGATTATTCGAAATAACATACAAAGACATGTTCATCCGACTTTGGTAGTAAACATCTCACTTATGCATAGCATACCAATATTTAAGAAATGACAACTTTGGTTTTATCCCAAACCATAACATTATATGGTGTCGTTTCAACGGATCATGACGAAGCTCTTTTCAGTGTAAAAGCGGTAGTCTCTAAAGATTTTGTATTTAAAATATAATGGCCGTTTTATAAATGACACCTTTGATCTTACCATGTCAAACAAGGTTTTATTTACATATCTCGAACACACCAAACTCATATGGTGTTTCGGGAAACACAAATTCATGGAACGATTCCTCAAATCTTAGGTGTTATGCTAAACTTGTAACTCAAATATCTCCCTTTATGATCCTATCATAAATTCTTTATTTTCTTGTTACATTGATTTTGCACTTCATCTTGAAAGTCTTCGAACTTTTTCAAATGTTTCACACTTCATCCTCATTAAGTAAATATTCATATATTCACTCAAATTTTCGGAGAAAGCATATGAAGTTGAAATCCATCGCTCTCGACTACACACAATGGGCTTCATACATCTATATGTATAAGTTCCAATAAGCTAGTCATTCGTTCCCTTTTGGCCTATGAACGGAGTTATCTCTAAGAAAGTTTCACAAGCGTCATTTGATCAAAATCAAAATACTCTAAAATTCCATCCACATGGAGTTTCTTCATGTTTTCTTTCCAATATAATTTAAACGGCGATGTCACTTCCTAAGTGATCTTTCAATCAATTTGTCTTTCGACATTTTTAGCACTAGTTTTATGGATGTGATTTCTCCAACGAGATTTGTAAATCATCCATCTTTTATGGATTACGGCAATTATTTGAACAACCCTTTTGTTCTCA
Source organism: Avena sativa (assembly GCA_916181665.1). NCBI lineage: Eukaryota > Viridiplantae > Streptophyta > Magnoliopsida > Poales > Poaceae > Avena > Avena sativa. The sequence goes on along the minus strand of OV702284.1, from coordinate 327,989,333 downwards.
TAATACCTGAGCGAAATAGAAATTATTTAAACAAATCTTGAAGGTAAGTTTTGATTTCAACGAGCAACACAACAACCCTTTATTTGTTCTCGATGAACATCATCACATATTCTTTTGCTAGTTACTTAGGCCATTGTAGTTCATGAATTGTATTGTTTCGTATGACGATTCACACCAACAAATTCAGTATCCAATACTTAAAAACCACATTGTTTGACAAGCAAAGAATATAGACATAACATGTATATCTTCTATATACCTAAGCTGAACAATTCTAGTCTTTTCTCTTCTGCCAAATATTTCTTAGGTTTCTCTTTTGGTATTTCTTTATCCTTTCAAAAGAATCTATCAACATCAACAGTGGCGCCATACTCATGACACATAGACCAAAGCGTGTATAGTTAAATACCAATGTCTTTGGACTTGCACTTTGAAGTAGATCACCATCATCAAATGTTTGGTGTTCTTTCAAATTCCATTTTTTTAGTAATATTTTAGTGTAGTAAAAAATTTACCTACATAAAATATTCATCCTTATCATGGAACTATTCATGATCAAGATACTTTAGCTTATAACGGTGAATTGCGAGTATAATGTTGCTCTCCAAAACCTTTTGGAGGATTAGGACGACCAGCGTCTCCAACCTTTTGCAAATTCTCATCAAATATGAGAACATGACTTTTGTCATATTATGCTTCTATCATGTTGCAACCAAAACTTCGTTTCAGATATCATAATATCTTTCACACATGATGGTTTCTGAAACAATTCTTTCAGCTCCCCGATAACCTTGATATTAAAACAATCTTTTGAATATCAAGAATCATGGAGACAAACATGATATTTATATACTAACACTAGAATTGTTACTCTTGATTTAATACTAATTATTAAACTTCAAGAAGTAACCAGAACTTACTGAAAGTTTGCAATAGGACTTTTAAACTTTAGATTAACACATCAAAAACAATACGATGTTAGTCCGTAAAGTAACTATCCAGAATTCTATAGTTCTATTATCTCAATTATAACTAAGCGCAAGGTGGTAAACGGATGCCAATGACTACAACAACTATGAAAATTCACTTTGATTTAATTTATGATAAATAGTGTTCAACTTTTAATCATATTACTGTTGAATTCACACTCAAAACAATATCCCTCACATTGTTTTAGTGATTACATGAACCAAATCCACTACACCAAGTCCGATCATCACATGACATGATGTAGTTTCAAAGGCGAACAATCATCATGTTCATCATATCATCTATATGACTCATGCTTTACCTTTTGGTATTCCGTGTTCCGAGACCATGTCTGTACATGCTAGGCTCGTCAAGATCAAACCTTAACTTCCGCATGAGCAAATCTGGCTTGCTCCCATTGTATACACTCGCAGAATCTAACACACCCGATTATCACGTGGTGCTTCGAAACAACGAGTCTTGACAACGGTGCCTACTAAGGGTGAACACTTTATAACTTGATATTTTGTAAGAGGGATCATCTTATAACTCTATCGTCGTGATCTAAGCAATACAATATGCATAAAAGGATTAACATCCCATGCAATTCATAATATGTGATATGATATGGCCTTTCTTCTTGTGCTTCCGATCTCCATCTTCAAGCACGAACATGATCTCTATCATCACCGACACGGCGTCAAGGTCAATGGCACCGCTCCATGGTTGTCGTCCACCAGCATCAACAATTACAACTACTTTGACTAATAGACACGCAGGTCTTAACGAAATTAAAAGACAACCATAAGGCTCATGTCGGTTGCCGACTTACAATAAGGAACATTGCATACATCATAAATAATCACAATCATGGCCATATCACATCACAGCATACCCCAGCAAAACAAAGTTAGACGCCTCTAATTTTGTTTGCATGTTTTACGTGGTTTGGGGCTTTCAATAAGTGTCGTTCTAACTTACGAACATGAACCACAATGTTGATACAAGTATTTTCAATCACCCGTTGTAAATTGAATCTTCACTATGTTGGGAGAAACAGTCACCCGCAAAGCCACTTATGCAATACAAGTTGCATGTCAAGCGTGGAGCAAGTCTCATGAACGATGTCATATAAGGTTAGCCCGGGCCGCTTCATCCCACCATCCCACAAGATGCAAAGTACACAAAAAGCAATCGACAACAAAAGCATCAACGCCTACAATGATCATTGTGTTCTACTCGTGCAACAGATCTACATATAGACACGGCTCTGATACCAATGTAGGGGTTCGTAGCATGGAAAACAAAAAAAATTACCGCATGAACACACAATCAAGATCTAATCTATGATAAAGCCAAGATCTATCTACTAGATCGGTGCAACAAGTTGATAGAGTACTAACCCTCGAAGATCCAAAGCGGTTAACGAGAGCAGATTCTCGTGGGTGATGTAGTCGTTTACTTGCCGATCTCAAGATCGCGTAGACGATCCTTCCGGCACCGCGTTCCGGCAGCTCTCCCGCAGTCGGTCACACGTACGGTACTCTATGACGACCTTCCTCTTCCTTGTTCCAGCAGGCAACTGAGGTTGTAGTTCTCCCCTCGTGATTCCGGCAGCACGACGGCGTGGTGTCGGAAGTAGAGGGAAGATCCTGCAGGGCTTCGCCTAAGCCGGAGCAGGTTATGGTGGATTTAGGGTTTCCGGCGATCTAGGGTTTAGAGGGCCAAAGAGGAGGAGGTGGATTTGACGATGGCTAGGGTGGCGGTGATGATCCGGCGGCGGCGTGGCGGCGGCGCGGTGGGGAGGGGCTGGTTGTGTGTCTCCTGAGGGCACCCCCTCCCCTCTATTTGTGAGAGGGAGGGCAGCTTGGGAGAGAGGAGTTTGAATCCTTCCCCAACTCCCTCTCTTAGTTGGCTTGTGGTGGAGGGAAAGAAGGATTCTTTCCTTCCTCCACGAGGATACATTGTCCCGGTTTGACTTTTTAAGCTTGCCTTTTGACTTTCAATTTGGAGCTTTATTTCTTTCTTGTAAATGCCCAACCAAGTGACCTAGGACATGATTCCATCATTCCACTTATCTATGACACATTCATGTACCCTTCCCCTTCCGGATCGGTGAACCTTCTAGACCCTTCTAGAATATTCTGATGAAAACACCGGAACCATTCCCGAGCTCTGGATTTCGACTTTCCTTATGTGAATCTTATTCTCCGGACCATTCCAGATCTCCTCGTGATATCCCGAATCCCATCCGAGACTCCGAACAACATTCGGTCTCTTTACTTACATTCATATCTACTAAACAACATCGAATCCTTAAGTGTGTCTCCCTACGGTTCGTGAATTATGCAGACATGATCAAGACTCTTCTCCGGTCAATAACCAATAGAAGAATCTAGAAATTCATATGGCTCCCACATATTTCTATGATTACTTCGTGATCGAATGAACCATTTACATACGATACCAATTTCCCTTTGTCTCGCGATATTTTACTAATCTGAGGTATGATCGTCGGCATCTCTGCATACCTAGTTCAATATCGTTACCGATAAGTACTCTTTTCTCGTTCCCGTGATATGTGATCCCTTGTGAGCCAGTCACATGTTTGCAAGCTAATTGGATGACATTCCACCGAGAGGGCCTAGAGTATATCTATCCGTCATATGGATGGACAAATCCCACTCTTGATCCATGTGCCTCAAACCATACTTTCCGAGCACTTAATTTCACCTTTATAGCCACCCAGTTATGGAGTGGTGTTTAATATCATCAAAGCATCCTTCCGGTGATGGTGATTAGCATGATCTCATGATCGAAGAAATTAGCTTACTATGTATCAGAAAGCTTATAGCAAGTGAACTATATTAAATGACTTGATCTTTATGCTACACTTAACTATAGGAGTATGTCCATCACATCATTCTCCTAATGATATGACCCTGTTGTTAATAACATCTCAATGTTCATGATCAGGAAATCATGATGATATATTAACCAACAAGCTAGTTTAACAAGAGGCTTTACTAGGGACTCTTTTATGTTTACAAATCACACAAGTATTGATGTTTTATGTTAATACAATTATAGCATGGTATGTAAACATTTATCATAAGCATGAAGATATGATAATAACCTCTTTATTATTGCCTCTTGGGCATATCTCCAACACCTTCCTTGGGAAGGGAAGTACATCTTTGTTGGAGAGGTGTTGGGGCCACGCAAGGTCTCCCAAGCGCCACTAAGGCTCACCTTCTTCTCCCGAGCATGCACCACAAAAGGTGGATACTCGATCCACTAAGCGGTGCACTTCCCGGTGGCAACCGCTCGTACAAAGCTTGGGAAAATCTCCACAACTCAACCGGAAGCTTCCAAGAAATCCACAACATCTCAACAAGCCTTATAGGGTTTCACTTTCACTCAACAGAATCCCCATCGAGAACTCAAAACTATGCACCTGATGCAACGGCCAAAACACAAGAAGTTCTCAAGTACTTCTCTGTCAAATTCCACCAAAGCTACAAAAGCTTATAGGGAATAAGGGAGGAAGAACAAAGGAAATCCACAAAGAACTCCAAGATCTAGATCCAATGGTTTCCCCTCATTAGAGGGGAGATTGATTTGTGGAAACATAGATCTAGAGATGGAGCATGCATTGGAGGCGAATCCCTCAAATAAAAATCATCGCCATCATTCATCTGGTAACCCCCAAACAGCTGTTATTCTCCTAGCCATCCATGGCAGTGAAGGGGAGATCTCGAGTGGCTTGTTGAAGATTGTACTGTCTAGATGTCTCAGTGAGCTTTTGGAGTTTGTGCTCCCTGCGGTGGTTCCCAAGCGTCAATGTATTCTTGTCAATGCTATCCATGGGCATAGGGTTGACCCCGCCGTGCTCTGCAGCGTCTTCTACAGGAGCATCTTCTTGCTCCCTCGGAGTATCTTCCTCGGCATCGGCGCGGCCATTCATGTTTCGGCTCTCCCAAGTGGTGATGTCCTGTGTGAGAGCAAGAGGGGCGGTGCCCGGAGGCTGTCCGTCGTCGGCGTTGAGCAAGGTCTTAGTCACTTTTTTACGGTCCATGTTTGGGGTGCTCTTTGTAAAAATACAAGGCCTGGTTACAGTTTTCTTATTTTGTGTGGTAGTATACGTAACTGTGAATGCACTCACCGACAAAGTAATACGGACTCTAGTATCTTCGGGACCTTTTTCGTCCAAAAAAAAAGAAATGCTCACTTTTATTACTCCCTCCGTTTGGAGATATGCATCAGTAAGTTCCCAACAAATTCCTCGAAAATTAGTCATGTTTCTGAATTTCTTATTACTTATTACAAAGAACACTCCCACGTCTTCGATTCAGCATCCAATCGTCCTACATTTCAACATTCAATAACCTACCCACGGGACCTGATAAAATCACCGAAGTTGCACACCTCCAAAGTGTACAATATTCGGATTAGTGCTGTGGAATTTTACCCGGTCGAGATTTCCAAAAATAATAATGAAATAGATTGGGAACATAGACATGGCAATTTCGGCGGTCTCCAGTGGCAAAGGCTGCTTTGACCTTCCTCTCTCCACGCTTCAAAATAAAATACAGCAGTACGCTGTTCAAAAGCAGCCAGACCCGTCCGCAGCATACATACTCCCAAAGTGGTAACGAGTAGTACCTGACTTTGTTCAACAAACAGCTGCCCCTGCCCGCGCATATGCGGAAGTGGAACCTACCGGCCGGAAACCGCGCCCCAGGTTTGAGATTTCAGAGCGAAAAGCCGCCCTCCAGCCAGAGGAGGCAAGGAGCAACTCGTGCTCCACCTCCGTCGAGGTCTGCTCCGGTGGGCTGTTTCCCCGGCCCATACCAAAATGTCGGTAGCTCGTGGCTTTGATGTTCGAACGGAATGTATATTTCCTGCGGGCGTAATGCCTCCTCCAAAACATAGTGTGTGGTAATAATACTTAGGAAAAGATTCGTATATGATTGAATCCTACTAATGAAACAACCAATATTGAAAGAAAAAAAACTTCAATCCTCCAAAATTCTTATGAAAAAATAAAAAACTCAATTTAAAACACTATCTATCATTGTTTTGGTAGCAAAACTACTGAACCCATGTGTCTTCGTTGTTGCTAATTGCTATGACCGTTTTTTTTTTCAAGAAAGGACGATAACACCCATCAGTCGATGGACACGACCATATATTGTTTAGTACATTCACTCAACCAAAAAAACTGTTGCCGAAAGCACCTCTAACTTTATGATAAAAGACCAAAACAAATGAAAAGTACAATACTCCTAGGGTAACCTTTAAGAAGCAACCACTGCACGTGATGATGAGTCCAGCCATAGGACCATGATAAGTTGAGTTTTAGGACACCGCCTTCGACAAGGACACGATGTAGGCCAGCCTAGACATTGCCTTATCAAGGATCTTGTATTTCTACATGCAACTACACATACTCGTTGTCCAAGCCGTCTCTAGCATTATCACTTGGCCAGCTACCGATACCTCGGTACTCGGATACTGTCAGGAAAGAGGCGTTGACATCCCATACAACCTCACTTTCAATCACCGTCGCATTACCTTCAATTTGGCAGCTATGAGCATGACTTGACATCTCTGAAAGAGACTCTGTGTGTAGCACCTACCATAACAAGCATGGTTTTACCTCCCTTGGAGATACTAAGTGTAGCACCTGCCGAAACGAACCGAACCCGATATAGAGGTAGAGGGGGCATCCCATACCGTTGATGGGCTCGGTTGACGGTCAAAGAAGGGAGATTCCCACACAACTAATGGCCTCGAACACGAAACTGAAGGCTATCACTATCTCAAAATTCGGCCACCGCGGCATCCATTCAACCATGTGGTTGTTAGCGTCTAAAAACCAGGACTTCCGCCCTATTCCCAATTCCCTATGCAACCAACAGATGAGGGCATCTACTTCCATGACACTTTGCCCACACAACGTGCTTTGAACATAGTTGTTGTCACATTGACATCATAACAAGCAGACCGTAGACCGCAATCAACCCCCGTCGAAGCCGCCATACTTAGGGAGGATCCAAGTGTTGCTTGGGGGGTGCACATGAGTATACCGGGTTAAAAAATTGTCAGGTCACTGGCACCTGGGGTACCTAGACTCACCGGTTGCTAGGCCCACTACCGAGACAACGGTGGCCTCGCGAGGCTGCGTCCCCTTAACGTGCCTGGTCGGGTACTCGATGTGGGATGAGCAGCCCTCCGCGAGGCTCGCTCCATGAGGGAACCGTGCCCGAATTGCCTCCAGGAGGAAGCCCTCTATGGGAGGTGGCCCCCCACTGCGAGAGCATCGAATCCTTTCCTGGGGGCATGCTTGTAATTCCACTCTAATGAGAAATACGACAAGATCAATGGGCAGTCCCTTGGCCAAGCAGGCTACGTGATCCGCCTCAGTAAAGAGGAGGCACTGTCTGGCCTCTCCGGTGTTAAAGAAGGGTTGGTGGCATAGGCGTCAACAAGGTCTCCTCTTTGCCACTTTGGTGCTAGGAAGCGGTGGACAGCGTCGTGTTGTGGGGATACGTCACCAACAACCATGGCTTTATGATGAACCGGCGCCCCTGAGGATCCTAGACCTAGTCCATGTAAAGTGTCATTGTAGACCCGTTCTCCTTAAGCGGCAATGTGGTAGCCCTTCCCGCCCAAGAATTGGGGGAAGAGGCCCAGCGCAACGCCACTATAAAAGGGAAGCCATCCCAACCTTAGAAGGAGGATCCTTACGATCTGAAACCCTAGGCTTACACTTACCATTGTACCCTCGCATAGCACCATGAGCAATACAACCAAGCAGGAGTAGAGGCATTACCTCCTCATGAGCGAGGGTCCCGAATCTTGGTAAAAAACCACCGTGTCAACTCTCTGTCATGTGCGAGTTCCGCTGCAGCCTTCGTTGTCGGGGAGATCTAAACATGTGTTCAACCCCCTCACGAATCCGGGACTTGTTGGAGGCCCTGTTTCTTCGCAGGACTTCAATCTCCGAGAAGAACTTCTTCTTGTATGCTAGATGTTTTCACCATGTGTGCTACCCCAAAAACATTTTTTGGTGGATATGGTGTTGTCGGGAAGATGCTACGTAAAACAAAAATTTACCTATGCCAACAACTAAGATTATCATAGAGTTGCAAGCTATGAGACCATACTCTCGACGCGTGTCATGCAGCAAAAGTTGATGACGTTGTCAAGGTAATCGATGTGTCGACTCTTGTAGGTAGGCATATCTCTGCCAGCCGCAAGAGGAAAGCGACGATGACGACGCTGCTGCCCGGACAGGTCCTAAGGTTTCCTCGGATACGCTCCGAGAGGTAGGAAAAAGGTACACCCGAAGCCCTTTAGGAAGGACGGTGGCACCCAGAGGCGTCACCGCATCAGTGTTAAGATGACAAGGATTTCTCCCGACCCCTCAAAAATCCACACTCCCGGACGCTATCGTAGTGCTCCACCATGCTCGTCGCCCACCAAAGCCCGCCACCACGATCTTGATGTCGCCATCGTCGTCGCACCGTGACCCACAAAGCAAAAAAAAATAGGAAGCTTCGGCGGGGTTGCCGGAACAACAATGCGCAGGAGGGAACAAACTCCACCACCAGAAGGTGGTAGCCGATCGGATACAGCCGCAAGGCAAACCAGGCCCTCCTAGCCCTGCCGAGCCTCCCAGGGCCCATGAAGCCCCGCCACCGTACTGCAGCAAGGGAATCGTCGTCCACGTAAACCCCACACTAGCCTCTACTTAGCCGTCCACTAGGGGATTAACTGCCACTGTCGATCCCTGCCGCCAAGTAGCAGCACCATCACCATCGTGCTCACACGGAACTCCCAGACCACCATCAGTCTGAGAAGCACCACCTGAACCAGAAAGGGCGCGAAGAGACAAGCATGGAAAACACAACATCTCCGTGCTGCCCACGAGACCCCAAGCACGGATGCCAGATGACCGCCAGATCTAGGCCCACCTGGCCCAGATCCAGTATCCCGGACGAGAGATAGACACAGTCGGAAGGATTTTGTCGGGCGCGTGTGCCCGCCGAATTTTACAATCTATCGAACTACGGCCGGGTAGTCGACAACATGTAGCCCAAGCTCTAAAAGAAAGAAATTTAGTTAAATGTTTACCTTTCCGTGGTAGGCAGGATTCCGGTCGGCGATTCCCTCCGGAACGGAATCTGCTGTGCGCTTACTCACGCGGCCAAACCCACCCGTGCTACAATGCTAGCTGCCAGCCGCTGTATCAGTAGAAGTCTACAAGCAGAGACCGAGCTCAGCCAACCGAGACCGGCCGGCCCTATGTTTTGCTTCCCGCCACAGCCGCGGCTAGCCTCCCCTCCCCTCCCCTCACCTTTCTGCTCACGCACTCCAGGTGGTTTCGCATCGCAGTTTTGTTGTCCGTGGCAGTATAAATAGTTGCACAGATTGACCGGACAGAACACACATCAGCTCCACTGAACATCAGCAGGAACAAGCATCAAGCAAAGCCAAACTGGTACTAGTAGCAACCTCATCCAGCGTATTAATTCCACATACCGACCGGCCACCGTGGTCACCATGCCGTCGATTGCCAATGCCTGCAACGACAACGGCGAGACTAAGCCGGCGCCGCAGCAGCAGCTGGTCTGCGTAACGGGGGCCGGAGGCTTCATCGGCTCGTGGGTGGTCAAGGAGCTCCTCCTCCGCGGCTACCGCGTCAGGGGCACCGCCAGGGATCCCGGTAAGTACACTGGTCGATGATCTCGCCGGATTTCTTGGTTCATGAGCTGATCAATGGCGTGTTTGCCTCTTCTTTCTGAAGCCGACAGCAAGAACGCGCATCTGCTGGCCCTGGAGGGAGCGGCGGAGAGGCTCACCCTGTGCCGCGCCGACGTCCTGAGCTACGGCAGCCTCCGCGCCGCCTTCAGCGGCTGCCACGGCGTCTTCCACGTCGCCTCACCGGTCTCCAACGACCCGGTCAGTCCACTGCCTCTTCTGCTCTGCTCACTTGTTGACTTCTTGTGTTCGTTGCTTGCATGTTTCCCTTACTCTGCTCTACCTGTTCTATGAATGCCTGCAGGAGCTGGTGCCGGTGGCCGTGGAAGGGACCAGGAACGTGATCAGCGCGGCGGCGGACGCCGGGGTGCGGCGCATCGTCTTCACATCTTCCTACGGCGCCGTGCACATGGACCCCAACCGGAGCCCCGACGCCGTGCTCGACGAGACCTGCTGGAGCGACTACGACTACTGCAAGCAGTCAGGCGTAAGAATAATTATCACATCGACTCCTCCTCGAGATCTTTCTCACGAGCCACCAAGACTGAAATGAACTAAAACAATCCTTTCTGTGCGCATGCAGAACCTGTACTGCTGCGCGAAGATGATGGCCGAGATCACGGCGACGGAGGAGGCGGCGAAGAGGGGCCTGGAGCTGGCGGTGGTGGTGCCGTCCATGACCATGGGACCCATGCTGCAGCCGGCGCTCAACTTCAGCAGCAACCACGTCGCCTACTACCTCACCGGCGCCAAGCCGACCTACCCCAACGCCGTCGCCGCCTACACCGACGTCCGCGACGTCGCCCGCGCCCACGTCCTCGTCTACGAGCGCCCCGACGCCCGCGGACGGTACCTCTGCATCGGCGCCGTGCTGCACCGCGCCCACTTCCTCAAGCTCCTCAAGGACCTCTTCCCGCAGTACCCCGTCACCGCCAAGTACGAAATTCATCAACGGCTATACTAGCTTGTCTGCTCCTCCGCTGTCTGTCCTCCGCTGTGGCATGCTCACTCTGAATATTTGATGCAGGTGCGAAGATGATGGCAAGCCGATGGCGAAGCCGTACAAGTTCTCGAACCAGAGGCTCAGGGACCTGGGATTGGAGTTCACGCCGCTCAGGGAAAGCTTGCGCGAGACTGTGACGTGCTTGCAGAAAAAGGGCCACCTACCTCTGCCTGCTCCCATGGCGCCAAAGCGTGCATACCTATGATATACTACAAGACACGGCATCGACAAGCTACGAAATGGGGGATTTTCGATATTCAATATGGAACTGTGTATTTCTGCAAGTTTTTGAGATGTTATTTAATTATGAAAAAATATAGGTAACCAATAGATACCGGAAGGCAAGTGTCACCATGTAAATAATCGTGTAACTCTTCTTAAAGAATCAATGATAAGGTGTATACATCATGATTTCTACTTTGTTAAAACAATCTTGAATAATGTTATTACCTTTAAAATCATGATTTCTCTTAAGAAAATATTAAAGGTATATAAATATCTACTTTGATACTTTAAAATAAATTATCACTTAAAGTTCAAAAATCCAATTAATAAGTACTATTTTACAAGGAATAAGTATTAAACACTTAGAAATTGCTTTAACCAATATTGTTTACCTTCTAAAGAAATACCAAGTCATATTATAAAGGCTTAAGGATTTCCTTAAAATAAAAGGAAAACTCAAAAGGAAGTAAGGAATCAAAAAAATCATCCACATACTAACTCCGTTCCAAAGTTTAAGGATTATATTTTTTTCCAAAAATCAAACTAGTTAAGTTTGATCATTTTTTAGAGAAAAATATTAATATTTACAATACAAAATCCACACCCCTTGATACATCATAAAACATATTTTCACATGGTATCTATATAATATCATATTGTTGATAGTTTTTTCTAAATGTTTGGTCAAACTTGCCGTAGCTTGATTTTTTTAAAGAAAATAAGCCTTAAACTTTAGGACGGAGGTAGTACAATTTATGCCTAAACCTTAGAATTTTAATTTGGTATTTAAAAAAATTGCGTAGCATTACGTATGCATAATAGCATTTTAATTTTTAAAACATTAGTCCTTACCGGACCAATAATGTTGTTTCAGATTCAGAGTTTATATCGACTAAAAGACCTTGGCTGCATAATCTTGCAGTCAAAAAGGTAAGTTTATAATTGCTCAGGTCTTATGATTATTTATATCTAGTATTTGCAATCTACTATTGTTATTACATGAATATCAAAAACAAAGTATAGTTTCACAATTAACTTGAACTACTGGTTACTGGCTCGGGGTGGTCAGCTAATCTATTATGGCTGGCAATGGAACCACGTTACGATTTTTGGTTGGCGGAGGTTCCATTTGCACGGGAAAGTGATATCTAGGACTCAATAAAAAATATCGTCAGTGATTCTTGCGTTGTATATTACGCGTTATCCATAAGATCTAGAATGAGACGGAAAAGTCAGCTAGATCTTCTTCCTTCGCATGTTGACGGATGATTGTACTGTAAGCTGTATGTCCACGGAACTATATGCACATGGGTGGGGCCCCATAATGTTCCACAGTATTGGTGTCTATGAGGGTCCGTAAGGGGTTTTCGGGGGTAGTTACTGCCTTTATGGGGCTACTGGGGGCAGGTTTAGGGCCAGGTCCTGCTTGCAGAAAAGGGTGGGCCTACGAGGTTGCGGAGAAAGACAGTGATTGGCTTGAATCATGTACTAGACGCCACACCAATTGAGGGAACAAGCTGCCAGTTTGTGCAACAACGATTTGGTCATTTATAGGTAAAACAATGAACCTCTGCAGAATGTACGAAATATGACATGTTACTCTCTGTCCAGAAAGAAGCTATGAATTTGGTAGGAAAAGAACTCCATGAATCTCTAATAAACCTGTAAATACTGATGGCCATAGCTTTTCAGAATATAACCAATCTTCTCAAGAAATATTTATGAAAACTTGCATTAGCCTTTGACCTATGGTCTATGGCGGTAGATATTGTATCAAACATTCCTTTTTAATGAATTTGCTGAGTATGCTCGTATTCAACCATACCTTCTTAACATTTGTTAGATTCTGAAGCCACTAAAAACATCACCAACGCTAATACGATGTAAAAAAGGAATGCAATAAGAAAACAGAGCTATCTAGTGAAGTCAATGGAGTCAACTTCTACATCAACCATACTGGAAACAAAGTTCTAGAATAGATAGGAAACTAATCTGACTCACTCTTAGGCGGTGAGCTCTCCGCAATGGCCAAATTAAACTAATTTGGCCTGTAAAACAGGCAGTGGCCAAATTAAGTATTCAATGATCCCGTTCTGAACTAAAATTCAGAGTGAAGACATCTAAATACATTTGTTTTATAAAGCTACTTATATTTCAGGATGAGCCGAAAGCTCTTCCTCAAGATCGTGCATGCCATCCGTAAATTCGACCCCTATTTCATGTGCAAGAATGACTGCACCGATATGGTTGGGTTTTCCTCACTGGAGAAGTGCAAAGTGGAAATGAGGTTGCTTGCATATGGAGCGCCGAATGACAGTGTCGATGACTATCTCCGCATGGCCGAGTCCACCGCCATCGATTGCTTGTACAGGTTCTGTAGAGCAGTAATTGCGGTGTTTGGGAAACGGTACTTGGGAACACCCACTGCTGAAGACACTGCTCGGATCATGGCAGTCAATGAAAGTAGAGGGTTTCCTAGGATGCTTGAAAGCATAGACTGCATGCATTGATAATGGAAGAACTGTCTATTTGGATGGCAGGGAATGTACAAAGGCCACAAAGGAGGTTGCACTGTGATACTCGAGGCAGTTACTACACATGATCTTTGGATCTGGCACTCCTTCTTTGGCATGGCAGGATCGAACAACGACATCAATGTTCTCAACTTCTCAAATGTGTTTTCCAATCTTGTTGAGGGTCATGCTCCCCCCTGTGAACTTTGAGATTAGCGAGCACCACTACAACAAGGGATACTATCTAGCAGATGACATGTATCCAAGATGGCCAACATTTATAAATACTATCTCAAACCCAATGCTCCCTAACCATTCTCAGTTTGCCAAGAAACAGGAAGCTTGCAAGAAGGACGTGGAGCGGGCATTTGGTGTCCTCCATCAGAGGTTTGTAGTTGTCCGGTTCTCTGCTATGACCTGGTCGAAAGATCAGATGTGGGAAATGATGAAGTGTTGTATGGTCTTATACACCATGATCATTGAGGATGAGAGGAAGGACCCAGTGAGTTTGGTCGAGCAGAACGATCCATACTAGAGACAGGGACCTCTTGCCGAGCCTGATCATCAGGTGCCTTCAACCTGGGATGTCTTCATCGATATGCGCCAGGAGATCCGAGATCCGGCAGTGCATCAACAACTACATGATGATCTGGTTGAGCATCTATGGATACGTATGGGCAACATGTAGATGCCGAGCATGAACTGGCCGAACTAGGCCGAAATATGTTGTATTTTCACTGTATGCGAAACTATGTTTAAATTTACGCCGAGCTATGTTTAAACTTACGCCAAACTATGGTCAATTTTATGTCGAACTAGGCCGAACTGTGCTTTGTATTCATATTATGCCGAACTATGCCGAATACTGGACGAATTTTAGCCGAATTTGGATGAAAAAGGTCGTCCCGTAAACTCAGTCCGGGAACACGAGTGAGAAAATCGGTGTTTCCGGACAAAATCCAGTTTCGTCATGCCATATTTTAGCACGGATTTCACAGGCCCAACGAGTAGTATGCTCTTATATTTCAGAATTGGGGAGAGTATTCAACACGTCGCAATCGGATCCCCCTCCGGAACGGAACCTGCCATGCGCTTAGGTGGGGTTCGCTCGCACGGTCGGCTCAAACCTTGCCCGTCGGGTCGCACGCTGCAGCTTCCTGCGTGGCTGCTGCGCCCGCCGCTGGAATACTGCTGAGTCGCTGATGTATCGGTCAGAACCAAAAGGAGAGCCGTATGTTTTTGCTTCCCGCCAAGCTGCAGCCACCGGTAATAACCTTTCTAGTTCAGCTCCAGCACCACTGTTATGTCCGTGTCCGTGTGCGCCGGCGCCGGTACGTGCCCGCCAGTATAAATAGGGCGCGCAGAGATTGGCCTCACAGCAGCGCGATCAAGCAAAGCCAAATTGGTGCCGCTGCGATTATAATACTAGCTAATTAGCAGCCACACATTGTTCGATCGATCGATCGACCACCGTGGTCTCCATCGCCATGTCGTCGACTGCCGGTGCCAAGGAGGACAAGCAGGGCGAGATGAAGGTGGTGTGCGTGACAGGGGCAGGGGGCTTCATCGGGTCGTGGGTGGTGAAGGAGCTCCTCCACCATGGCTACCGAGTCAGGGGAACAGCCAGGGATCCCGGTATGTACTTCTTGACACTACTGTGCCTTGCTCCATTGCATGGTCTCATCTCGCTGGCAGAGTTTCTTTCGGTTGCTCTCCTCTAACTAACGGCGCGTCACTGGTTTGGTTTGTGAAGCTGATGCCAAGAACGCGCACCTGCTGGCCCTGGAGGGGGCGGAGGAGAGGCTCACCGTGTGCCGCGCCGACCTTCTCAACTACGACAGCCTCCGCGCCGCCTTCACCGGCTGCCAGGGCGTCTTCCACGTCGCCTCGCCGGTCTCCAACGACCCCGTACGTCGGTCCACTTCTTAACGTCTTTTCTTTGCAACGTTTCGCTCACTCGACTGCCGGTTCTACGATGATGCCTGCAGGAGCTGGTGCCGGTGGCCGTGGAAGGGACACGGAACGTCATCAGCGCGGCGGCGGACGCCGGGGTGCGGCGCGTCGTCTTCACCTCCTCCTACGGCGCCGTGCACATGGACCCAAAACGGAGCCCCGACGCCGTGCTCGACGAGACCTGCTGGAGCGACTACGACTACTGCAAGCAATCAGGCGTACGTAAAGCTTCCCCCTGTCACGGCAAATCCTTCTTCGCTGCAACCTGATCGAGCAAATTAATTCAACTTTTAATACTACTAATAAACATGAAAATTAAATCTGTACGTACGTACGCACGCACGCACAGAACCACTACTGCTGCGCCAAGATGAAGGCCGAGATGACGGCGACCGAGGAGGCGGCCAGGAGGGGTCTCGAGCTCGCGGTGGTGGTGCCGTCCATCACCATGGGACCCATGCTGCAGCAGGCGCTCAACTTCAGCAGCAACCACGTCGCCTGCTACCTCACCGGCGCCAAGCCGACCTACGCCAACACCGTCGCCGCCTACACCGACGTCCACGACGTCGCACGCGCGCACGTCCTCGCCTACGAGCGCCCCGACGCCCGCGGCCGCTACCTCTGCGTCGGCGCCGTGATGCACCGCGCTCACCTCGTCCAGCTCCTCAAGGACCTCTTCCCGGAGTACACCATCACCGCCAAGTACGATCAACCACCATGACATCAACTCTACTCGCTTCATCCCGTGTGCGAGCGTGCCGAATATATATATGCTCACACTATGAATATTTTATTTTATTTTATGCAGGTACGAAGATGGCGGCAAGCCGATGGTGCAGCCGTACAAGTTCTCCAACCAGAGGCTCAGGGACCTGGGTTTGGAGTTCACCCCGTTCAGGGAAACTATATACGAGACGGTCACGTGCTTGCAGAAAAATGGTCACCTGCCTCTGCCTGCAGCTACCGTGGCGCCAGACCGTGCACACCTATAATAATACAAGGCACGGGATCGACAGGCCAATAAATAAACGGATTTGCTAGTTCTTAGGCACCTGAGAACTTCTTAAGTCTCAGTCACCTCTTTTACCGTTTAATTTACCTCGTGATTCGTGCTACACATAAGTTGCAACTCGGGTGTAACTGAGAATTTAATGAGTTGCAACTAGGTTGTAACTGAGAACTAGTACAAATCTTATGAGTTGCAACTAGGTTGCAACTGAGAATTAGCACAAATATTAGGATGACATCAGCGACTTAGACATAACTAATTCTCAGGCGCCTGAGATCTAGACACTCCCATAAATAAATAGAGGATTTTCGATATATACGTATACAATAATGAATAAAAAAAGGTGGTTTTCGTTGATGGAAACAAAATAATCTTGCATACTTGAATCTTTATGATGATTCTCCGTATTTTCCTACAGCGGTGGCTATGTTGCCACATCACTTCTTTTTCAGCAAAATACTCACTCACATGTTAAATGCTATACAAGAATCGAGGGTTTTACCGAGGGTGTAAAAACCCTTGGAAAATAGGATTAAACCCTCGGCAAAGCTTCCTGTTTGTCTACGGCCCGTGTTTGCCGACAGTCTCTTTACGGAAGCCCTCGACAAACCTCCGTTTTCGACGGCATGTGTTTGTCGATGGTTGTTCCCCAACCGTAGTCAACCAGTCAGATTCGCCGAGGGCCCCGATCAAAACATGAATAAAAGGTGGTTTAATTTTCGTTGATGGAAACAAAAGAATCTTGCATAACTGAATCTGTATGGTGATTCTCCGTATTTTCCTATGTTGCCACATCACTTCTTTTTCAGCAAAATACTCACTCACATGTTAAACGCTACAAGAATCGAGGGTTTTACCGAGGGCAAAGACCCTTGGCAAATAGGATTAAACCCTCGTCAAAGCTTCATGTTTGTCTACGGCCCGTGTTTGCCGACAGTCTCTTTGCGGAAGCCCTCGACAAACCGCCGTTGTCGACAGTTGTTCCCCAACCGTAGTCAACCAGACAGATTTGCCGAGGGCCCCGATAAAAACCCCTTGGCAAAGATATGGCCCTCGGCAACAATTGTTTTTTCCGTAGTGAAATTTTTTTTGTGCCATAACAAAAAATACTGTTAAGAAGAAGAAAAACTAGCAGTACAACAATGTTTAGCCTGGACATTTTATTTTTAATAATATAAGAAGAAAAACTAGTAGTACAATATGGCCGAGAGGGCAAGTGTAACCATGTAATTAAATAATCGTGTGACTCTTTTTAAAGAACCAATGGTAATGTATTTTTGCATTGATGGAAAAATAATAATTTTTCAAATAGATTTGTGTGACCTAAACTGATACTAACATATTCAACACGAAGTGTTTCTTCGTGGGCCGTGGCTAGCAGAGATTCCCAAAATTTCCCAGAGCCCCTATGTTGCATAGAGCACTTCTTCTTGTGCAAAGCACTGCTCCGTTCCAAATATTTGGGTTGTTGTCTTCCAGTTTATGTGTTTATAAAGGCCCAGCAGAATCTCAAAAAAAAAAAAAAAAAAAAAAAAAAAAAAACAGGCCACCAGCTATCATATTCGTTGCCACTCGTGCAGGCAGACTCAATAATCCCTACCAAAGGGAGTACAGACTACAGTCATCTGCAAAGCATCTTCCAGTCTGATTATGCAAGTAGTACGTAATATTAATTAATAAATTGTTTGGTTTTGCCCAAAGCATCTGGCAGTCAACCGTGGAACACCGCATTAGCAGACCACAGCAAACTGAATTATAAATAACCTGAGCATACAGAGCAGAGGGCAGTGAGCATGGCAGCAGCAGTCAAGGCACGCTCGCGGTGTCAGGCCAGACCCAGTGGCTCTGGATCGATCTCCAGGCGATTTACCATGATTGGTGACAACTCGCAGAAGAACAAACAATCATGCGGTTGGTTCCGAGGAGGAGAACACTTACGGTCCAGCTCCAAAGCAATCGCGCTTTCCTTTCTGTAGTAGTAGTATCCATCAGCAATCCTCCTCGCAGTCGCAGGTAGGCCGCCCTAATCAGTGCCTTGAACAACCTGGTTAATACTTGGTGCCATTTTTAACGCTGAAAGAAATCTGAAGAGTGACGCTCGGAGCACTCCATGTCGGCAGCTAGCTGGCACCATGGTCGCTTTCGGATGAAGCGAGCAAGAGCGGCCGCTCCTCCGATCCAACTGCCACCGAAACCTGTCATGTCGCACCAGCAGGAACTGCTGCAGCTGCTGCCCACAGCCCCGCACGCCGTGAGCACGCTGCTGCGACTGGTTGCCATGTCACGCCGTGCACATGAGGAGCGCCCGTCTCTGTCGACAGGAGGAGGACTGATACGGCGCAACCTGCGGCAACCGATCGTTCTGGTGAGGCGAGCATTGAAAGCTATCACTGGCTGACTGCTACTGGCATGTCCATCTCCCAAGCCGGCCGGCGGCATGGGCGGCCATGCCAGCCTCCATGTGCAGCCACGCCATGGCATCCGCTGCTCGGCTTCGTGGCACAGTGGACGCCGCGGCTCATGCATCTTCACCTCTTCTTCCACAGGAGCTGCACTGCACACGGCCAACAAGGGGCACATGGAGGTAGACTGGGTCGACCAGAGGTGTTCTCCTGTCGTGCTAGCTAGCATCGCCATCTTCAGGCCCAAGCTACAAGCGGACGGGAAATGATTCCGGCTCCAGCGCCAGCCGAACCGAGACCGAACATCCGCCGCTCTACCTAGCCTGCTGCTGCCGCCACTAGACAGCCAGAGCCAGGTTAGCAAAAGCGGCAGCAGATAATACCACGCAGGGCCAGGGAGGAGGAGATCACGCGGCGCTTTGGTCAAAAAGGTCATCTCCTCGACTCCTCCCTCGCAGCAGCAGCAAAACATCTTTGCCCAAAAGGGAGCATGAGCATGAGCTTCATGATCATCATGATAACCTGATGCTACCTTGAGGCTTGAGGCGGGCATCCAAAGAATGAAAGATCCTCTTTGCTATGCAGCTTCTGAGGTGAAGGTTGTGCAGTGCCAGTAATGCAGGTCGCTTTACCCAGTAAATAACAGGGGCAACAGCCAGCCAGTGCTGAACAATGCTGCCAGTCAGTGAGAACCATGGATGAAACAGGCGATAAAATAGAAAACACAGACATGTCTTGCAGAGCTCAGGTTTATCTAAATCCAGCAACAGGATTCGGGATGAGTAGGAGGCTGGCCCAGAGAGGAGACACTTGATACTACTACTTGCAGAAGCAGGTGTGCTCCTGTGCCGGATTATTATACAAGTGCACTACCTGACAGACGCTAACATAGGACTGCGACGAACCAAATATATATATTTCCAGTTTTCCGTTTGTTTATTACTTGACCGTCTGGCCAACAAACGGATCACCTACAGTTTTTTCCTTGGCCACCTCCACCTTCATCCAATAGCTAAACTAAGTAGCATGGAACAAGATCCAGCAAAAAAAAGCTGCTGAATCGTTCACATGATACGCCAAGAACTCCGGTAAATTCAGTGCCAACATCCGAGCAGGCATCATCAGACAGGGATGAAACCTGTAGCTCATACTGCAGGTACCAACAGTACGCAAATGCTACTAATCACAGTGTGCAACATTTACTGCAGCTCATACATTCATCAATGCGGCAGACTGGCTTCCCGTGAACTAACACAGGAAAAACCTGTAGCTCGTCACAAGAGAGCTTGCAACATGATAAATTGACTTGCATCAGCATACTCAGATTTAGCTTTGGAAGAATACAAGATCACATGGCCAAATTGAACCACATTGGGATGCTGACACCAAGAATAGCACAATAAATTGAAATAACAATTGACAATGTAAAACCTAAGCGGCTCTTCAGAAGACAGCTTCCATCCTGATGAATTGCTGCATTCACAAGTAGCAACTTGGACTTGCAACAAGATGAACTCTATCCATTTGCATCATCATATTTACATTTAGCTTGGGAAGAACACAAAGATCACATGGCCAAATTGAGCAACTGACATCGAGAATAGAACAACGAAATTAAATGAAAAAAATAACGAAGAACTGTCGAAAGATCTCAGACAAAAACCTGTGGCTCACCACAAGAAAGCTTCCAGCCTGATTAATTGCTAAATTAACAAATACAGGCACTTGACTTGCAACACGATACTCTATCCAACTTCATCCACACATTCAACTTCATCCACACAAATATATATATTTCCAGTTTTCCGATTGTTTATTACTTCACCGTCTGGCCATCAAACGGAGCACCTACAGTTTTTGCCTTGGCCATATATTCATCCAATAGCTAAACTAAGTAGGCATGGAACAAGATCCAGCAAAAGCTCCTGAACCCATTCATATGATACACCAAGAACTCCGGTAAATTCAGTGCCAACATCCGAGCAGGTATCAGACAGGGATGAAACTGCATTTCATATCTTGAGAGTTAAAACCACAGCAAATCTCTGCTGCACCAACAGTACGCAATACTCATCACAGTGACCAATATTTACTGCAGCTCATACATTCATCAATGCAGCAGACTGGCTTCCCGTGAACTAACACAGGAAAAACCTGTAGCTCGTCACAAGAGAGCTCGCAACATGATAAATTGCTCCATCAACACCCTCAGATTATGCTTTGGAAGAACACTAAGATCACACGGCAAAATCGAACCACATTGGGATGCTGCTGACACCAAGAATAGCACAATAAATTGAAAAAAATTTAACAAAGAGCAGTCGTAACATCTCAGGCAAAAAAAAACCAAGCGGCTCTTCAGAAGAGAGCTTCCATCCTGATAAACTGCTGCATTCACAAGTAGCAACTTGGCTTGCAACAAGACGAACTCTATCCATTTGCGTCATCATATTTACATTTAGCTTGGGAACAACACAAAGATCACATGGCCAAATTGAGCTACTGACATCGAGAATAGAACAACGAAATTAAATGAAAAAAATAACGAAGAACTGTCGAAAGATCTCAGACAATAACCTGTGGCTCACCACAAGAAAGCTTCCAGCCTGATTAATTGCCTCATTAACAAATATACAGGCTTGACTTGCAACACGATACTCTATCCAACTTCATCCACACATTCAGCTTTGGAAGGACACAAAGATCACATGGCCATATTGACCCACATTGGGCTTGCTGACATTCAGAATAAGCAAAACGAACTGAAATAATAATAATTAACAAAGAGCACCAACATCATAGGCATAGTTAAAGAACTCCCCAACATGCTAATATAATATCCATTATGTCCACGGAAGACTGTATGTACATCTAAGCACACCAAGAACTAGTTCAATATCATAAACCCATTAGGCCAAAACTCTAAACAAAAGATAAAAACTTATAGGTGAATACTAGACACAATAACGAATCCAACTGACCGACATATTAACCCCATAAATATTGACGAACGAACGAACGAAAATTGGCAAACTCTTTTTAGTTTTTAACCCATGCTGGATAGGCGAGATCACGAGACGGTCGGCTTCACGGCCACCGGCTTTGAGGGCTCGCTGCCGAGAACTGCTGCGGAGGATGACATGCCGTTGACGGGCGAAGGGTACTGAGGGAGAAGGCCGGTGTAGTAGACCGCGCGGCCGTTGCTGTCGTACGCCACTTGCGGGTAGGCCTGAGCATTGGACATGGCAGGGGCTGGGGCGGTGCCGTTCCCGTTGCCATTGCCGTTGTGCGGTGCGACGGCGTAGTAGGAGGTGCCGGCGGGGTTGGTGCTGGTGTAGTAACCGTGGTGGTGCGGCGCCGGGATGAAGTAGAAAGGACCATGGTCAGCGCCAGCGCCAGGGGCAACAGATGCATACCTTCCCGGCTGCACCTGCAGGAAGGCTGCCGCAGGTGGAGCGGATGACTGAGGCAGGACCTGGGGCTTCTCTGGGAACTTGGGAACAAAGTATTCTGGTGGGGTTGTCGTGGTGGCGGGCGCAGGAGGGTAGGCGCGGGTCAGGGAGTCATCGCTGCCGTTCCTCGGTAAGGGCACGGTGACTTGGGGAGCCGGGGCGACCGGAGCAGAAGGGGTGGCCGGAGCAGGAGCTGGTGGCGACTGCTGGACGGCAACCTGAGTAGGAGCTGGTGGCGGCTGCTGGGCGAGAGCCGGAGCAGGAACTGGTGGGGGATGCTGGGCGGCAACGGGAGCAGGAGCCTGTGGCAACTGCTGGGTGGCGTTGTCGGCGAGCTGAAGCTTCTCATGGATCTGGAGATGGAACTCGGTGGGTGAGATGGCAGGGGCCACCATGGTGTTGTCGGCGGCGGCAGGGTTGGGGAGGCGCTCTTCAATTTTGGGCGCGATCTCGACGGGAACATTCTCCCTCATCGTGGGGGGCTCGCCGGCAGGGTCCTTCACCTTGACCGCGGGTGGCGGCACGAACGAGTGGTCGAAGCCACCAGCGGGGTCGAAGCCGAACAGGTAGTCGGGGTTGGTCCGCGGCGCCACCAATAAGGTCTGCGGCATCACCATGGGAACCGCGGGAGGAGGCGACTGGACGGGAGCCGTCTCCTGCTTGGGCTGCGGCGACTGCTGCTGATACTGCTGCTGTGGCGTGGGGCTGGCGGGCCTGAGGTCGAGGTACCACTCCCGCTGCTCCTGCTTGGGCTCGATGACGCCGACAGCGGCCGGCGGCGAGAGCGGTGAGAGCGGCGGGGGCGCCTGGACGACGGGGAAGAGGAAGACCCTGAGCCTGGGCGTGGAGCCTCCGCGCGATGAGCCGCTGCCAGATCCAGGCGCGTTGCGGAAGAGGTGGAGGCGGTCGTACTCGATGACGAGGTGCTCGAGATCCTCGTCGTTGGTGACGGAGACGAGCGCGTCGAGGTCCTCGCCGGGGAGCTGGTACTTGACGCAGATGTCGGCCTTGGTCCCCGCGAGGGCCGTGAGGCGGGCCGCGAAGTCGGGGAAGCGGAGCGGGCGCTCGATGGAGAGGATCTTGGTCTCGCCGTTGACGTAGGAGAGCTGGTTGTCGTGGGGCCTGGGCTGGATGCGGCCCCCGTAGCTCACCATCAGGCGCACCTTGGCCGGCGGCGGCGGGGGCAGAGACGACGACGGCGGCGGCGCCACCTGCGCAGCCGCCGCGTCGGAGCCGTTGTTGTTGTCGTGGTGCGCGTCGTCGGTGGCCGCGGCGGAGAGCGGGGACGAGTCGCCGGATTCGGCCATGGCGGCGGGCGGGCGCGCGCGGCTAGGGTTGGTGGTGGGCGGAGATTGGGAGGGGGACGCGGAGATGGGGGGAAGGGAGGCGTTATAAGGTAGGTGGAGGGTGCGGGTGGGATTAGCGGCGGGTTTAGACCTGCAATTAGCGATATTTCAGCGGAGCGGATGACGTGGCGCTGTGATTCTGGAAACGAAACGGGGCCGCTTTTGGTGGGACTCGTGTTGACTAGAGAAATTATTTTGGCGGGGAGCTGGGCCGGGCTTCGTGGGGACAGTTGGGATGGGGCTGTCGCTCTCGCTCGAGCGCTGCGGCTGCGAATGCGTGTGCTGGTAAGGTGGGCCCGCCCATGCCGCTTTTTGCTGCTTTACGGTTTCTACGTTTCTTTTTGTATATCAACTTTTTTTTCCTGGCTGCATGGAAATGCTGGGTTCACCCCAAGATTTGGGATGGGATGGTTTTCTTCTCTCTCTTTCTTTTTGAGGAATGGATGGTTTTCTTATTTAGGGATGAAGTACAATTATTTGACAAGTGCTAGTACATGGTTTCATTGGTGTCAAACACATTATGTATTTGGTGTTTGGAATATCCTCTGGCTAGATATATGGTGTACAGTGAGTTATGGGCGTTCCTCGGTGATGATTCATACGTAGTAATTTACTATGGTTGTGGTCGGAGCATCACCACCTCTGACCACACGATGCTCGAGAGCTACCTCGTCATTTCTTCGTCACCAAGCACACGGGTGCTTCCAAATGTACCCCGTCGATACAGTTGTCGGTAGGCACTAGTCATTGGCTTTCTAATAGCCGGCCACACAGCATGGTCGTGAGAGATTGATTTGTGCAGAGAATGCCGTAACAAAGCGGTCATCAAGGAACCATGTGTCCGTTCTTTCAATCCTCGCAAAGGATATTAATGTCGTTGCTACCAATGAGAGAAATATGTACAGCCCAATACTAAAGGAATAACACTCGTTTGCTTAAGGGTCGTTGTTTGGTAAATATCAAACATCTACTCCTTCATCCGAGCTCACTGCCATGGTGTCACAAGTATATTTTAACTAGTTCAAGATTTTTTGTCACAACTATATACTGATGATAAAAACATTCATCTTCAGTTGCACTCATTTGTGAGTACTACTGTCATAGTAACAAAAGGATACCATCTATTAATCTGCTAATTTGCATTGCATTTTGGCTAGATGAAACTGATTGGTTTGCTAGATGCAGATGGCTTATTCAGAGTTATAAGCTGACATGCCACATTCAAATAATCAAAGGTGCAATATACTCCGAGTAGAAGGTACAAACTAAGAACAAGAGCACATGGAATGGAACTTGAGTATCTTGTTATGGAATACATGGACTAGAACTTGAGTATCTTATTCTTGAATATAACTGAATTTTGTTTGTTGAACATCCAGGAAGAACCAATATGGATATTGTCAAACGCAAACACCATATGATTTGTTTGGAACTCTAATTCATCTTATTTTTTGAAAAATATGTAATTGCATGGTCATCTACCACTCTACACGAACTCTGGTGCACTTCTTTTCAAATGAAAAACAATGCAGAGGAATTTCAGTTTCAGAGGGAGCAGGTCGAGCTTACTTGCAACAATTTGAATCTATCTACTTTCGGCTATGGAGGTGATGTTGGCTATGGAGGTGAAATAAAAAACGATTTGAATCTATCTAGGTTTCTTTGCAAATCTCAATTCGTAAATATATGGTTGACTCTAGTCTATTGGGAAGCATTTTAGCAATAATAACAAGACGGTGGCAAAACCGCCCTCAAATTATCGAACATGGCCATCACCACCAAACCACTGGCATATCATTTTCAAATCGAGACGCCATGGCATGTTAATATGTGTTTGTCCTTCTCTTCCACCATTGTACGTGAAGAAGGTAACATGGACGGGTTGTAATAATAATAATAAAACGCTTGAAAAGAAAAACACTAGCGAACGTAGGCATTGTACGCGACGCGTTGACGATTTCAGTAGTAGCTAGTTCACGGTTCACTATGGATGTACTACGTAGAGTAGCGGATTTTGGTTGGGAGGGGTTGAATTGAA
Source organism: Avena sativa (assembly GCA_916181665.1). NCBI lineage: Eukaryota > Viridiplantae > Streptophyta > Magnoliopsida > Poales > Poaceae > Avena > Avena sativa. The sequence continues at coordinate 327,963,654 of OV702284.1, read as the reverse complement.
GGTGCTAGTTAGTGGTGGCCGCGCGCGTGCCTCACGGTGCGACGAGCGTGACAACTGTACCGTCCGACTCGGCCGCGTCCGGTAGCGCTTTAGTTAAGAGATGGCGCAAAGCGAGTTAAGCCACCAACGGATTCGCCTGTAAAAGGAGGAAAGGGAGAAACGGAAATTAAAAACTCGCACGAAGCAACGCCATGGTCCCGCTCCTTCGACCCGAAACTTGGCCATCCCCGGCGCCGTGCCGGCTCTCCCGTTCCTCGCGTCACCGTGTAGCTAGCTGACGTAAGTAGACGCGTAGGAGTAGGTAGTTTCGTTCGCACCGGCCGGACGAAATGGTGCGTTTCCGTGGGCGGAGCACCCACCGCTAAGGTTCCAACCGACAAGGGCATGCATGCGATCCAACAAGGCGTGCTGCGTGGTGGGCGCCTCGCACTGCGTACGCTTGGCAGACCCCGTCCACACCCCACGTACGGTAGCACCGCCGCAGCCACAGGTAGCCCGCGGTCGAGTCGGTGGTGAGTGAGTGGCCGCGCGACGTGACGGCGACGACGACGGCCGGGCGGGCGGGCGGCGCCACCGTAGAAATCCAGCAGGTCAGGTGTACCCATCGCGAGCACACGAGGCAGCAGAGCCAGAGCGTCTACTGTCCATGTGCCGCCGCGCCGTGGCCGCTGAGTGGTGGCGACCGAGTCTGGACCACGCCGTCGCGCGCGCGGGCAGATCGCGCATGCACTGCACTGCACAGCACAGGAAGGAGTTAATTGGGGCAACGTGTTAGGCGAGGCACGGGGACAGGCGAGGCGAGGCCCAGGCCGGAAATGCGGTCGGTCGTTCCGCCTGGTCAAAATCTGGGGGCACAGAGAGAGGGCGCGCGCGGGGACACCGCGATCGATCGTGCAGCGCAGCGCAGGCGCCCACCTGTCTGTCATGTTTCGGCCCAGGGCGCTGCTCATCCGGATCTTTGTTACCGACGATGACCATTTCCCGTGACCCAGCTCGATCGTCTGTCTGGCGTGGGACAGACAATTCACCGCTGCTGCTACCTCTCACGAGTCACGAGCAGCAGTATCTGGTAACTTTTTGAATGAAATACAGTAGGAGTAGTAGATCTGATGGTCGTCGGACTGAGGCACGGCCGCATAGGGCCAAACCAGCCGTCAAACGCGACACCACCAAAGGCGCCGAGCATTGTGATGAG